>OW119922.1:100726179-101957679 GCA_933210815.1 Meta bourneti | reverse complement strand
TTCTGCTCAACTATGCATGTATCCAGGGTATGGAAAAATCATGATTAAAAAAAACATTGGATTTATTTGATTTAAATCAGACTTTTTTTTATTTAAATCGGATTTTTATTATCTTAATTAATTCCTTGCCCATACAAGTTTAAATTTGTTGGACATGAGACGTGCAAATTACAGTGTAGCGTCTAGATAGTTTTGATGTATTTAAACATTAATATTTTTATGTAAAATATTAATGTTTGTATGTAAAATATTAATGTATTTTTATGTAAAATATTAATGTAATGTATTTATGTAAAATATTAATGTATTTTCTATGTAAAATATTAATGCATTAAGAAATATAGTCAGGTAAATTTTTGAAAGATTAAAATGCAACATAGTGTACGGTTTCGGTCTGGCATTCCCACATCTGGAATTCAGATCTCCCCGACTGCAAAACAAGTTGTCAACAACTAAATTATCTTGGGCCCTCCATGAGAGGAATGCAGATGGCCACCCCCAGGAAAACACTTGTTTACAGTTCTGTGGAAGCTCAGACCAGAGAGACATCACATCTGTCTTCGGGTCGGGAAGCTGTTGAGGTTCTCATGACCTTCCGATGCAGAGGGCGTGGAAACACCAAGATTAACATTCCAAGACCGAGACGAACTCCCCTCAAGAGAGCAGAGTAGATTGAAACCATGAAGGGAGTAGTCGCATCCTTCAGACTCAGATTTTGGCGTGCCTCCGGGCTCCTTGGCAGATGTTAATCGCTGTACCCACATACCTTTCAATTAATCTAATATGTAAATCATCTTTAAATTTCTCTATTCTAAGTAAATATTTTATTGTGCTGTAAACAGTCTTACACTTAATTAAAGACGGGAAACGTTACAATAGGAATTAGCAAAGTAAATCACATGATAGAGTAAAGAGAGCCCAAATGCCAAGATGAGCAATGTTTTTTCATCTGGTTCTGAAGCGGTTTAGTTTTGAGTTTAACTTATAACCAGTGACATGAATTTTTTGGACCCAGATAAATAAGGTTGCAAGATCCCACGTACACTATATTATGAATTTTTTTCAATCATACAAATTTCAGAATTTTTTTCAATCATACAAATTTCAGAATTTTTTTTCAGTCATACAAATTTCAGAATTTTTTTGCATTATATATTTATCATATATGAATAAAAATGTTTTGACTTAAATTATTTTTATGTAAAATAATTAATCAGTTCAATACTTGCTTTTGAGAAAAAATCATGTCACCAATACAAAATAAAATAAAAGGAACTTGCATATTGAAAAAATTCCTACTTCTCATTAATTTTTAGCTTGCAAAAGTAACTTATTGGTGAAAAAAAATTTTTTTTTTGTAAGTTCAGTAAAACAATTAAACAACATGAAAATACATAAATTTGAAATCAAATGTCTATTTTCCAAATTCTTTGAGTATTGACAAGTATTTCATGGGTATATTGGAAGCACAAAGGGTTTATATATAAAACAAAAAAAAATGATGCTTTTATCTATGAACAGCATAGAACAAGTGTAATAGCATCCCCAAGATAATGCCAATTCAATGGAATTTTGAGCTTGCAATAAAAAATTTATCAATTCCAATAACTTTCTGCTTCAAACCATAATCTTTTCTCAATATACTCAATTATCAGATGAGTGAATTAACTTTTACATTCCAAATTTCAATTCCATAAACATTGAATAGTTATTCTAGGAGGGTAAGGGATCAATGCATAAAATTTCCCAATAAATTGAAATAAAAATGAATCAAAATATTACACAAAACAAAATAAAACTATTAAAATTGTCAATTAATAAAGATTTATGTGCAAAATTGAAATGCTTTTGATACTGCCGAAAATCTTTTCATTGTAAGTGTCTTTATATTTTTTATGAACAGACTACAATACTAAATAAATAACTAGAACATCTTAAAAAAGAAAGCAAGTTGCCACAATTTTGATAATTTGATTGAATATATTTCGAGCATCTTCACTCAACACATGGGGAATAGTTTAAAATTGGCCATGTGCGATTTATAGTCACACGGAATGTTTAAAACAAAACCTACACTGATGAGCACGCTTGTAAGTGACATCTATTGGTCAATGGTCCAAAATGAAAATACTTGTCTGACAATTATGATCCCAATCAGCAAATACTGTTATTTAGTGTCTTCAAAGGGAGGATGATTTTCAATATAATTTTAAGGTAAACTCAATACGAGTGAAGTTCTTAACAAGATTCGTGTTATTTTACTAAAAGTTGAGTATTTCATTCTCAATATTATTAAATATAACAGAAAGAAAAATTAAATTTAAAATTTTGATTTAAATCAATGATTTTTTTAATAAAAATCACTTGATTTAAATCAGCATGGCCTGCATGTATCCCAGTAAAAGTTTTTTATGTGGCCTAAAAAGTAGTTTCCCTCAGTGGCAAGTACATGCAGAAAAAGTATGATACATTACAATGTAATAGATGAAAAAGAATAAAATAAAAAATGTATAACTCAATTCCCAGAACTTTGAAAACATCTCATACTTCCACAAATCTGAAGATACATGATTTCAAAAGTTTTGTTTCTACTGTTTAAGATTTAAATCCTTGTTTCTCAGCCTTCACATTCTGATCCCTTTTATCTTGACTGCAAAAGGCAACAGCAAAACAATCAAAAAGCTTATACAAACTTTGCATGTCCATCATTTGGAAGTGTTCTTCAGGAGAAGCATTTAAAATAATAGGAAAATGTAGTGAATGCAAGACTATTTTTTACCTTAATTGCCATGATTTATGATTCTAGTTATAGTAATTTTACAAGAGCGACTTGAGACATTCCTAATCATCAAAAAACTCGTAATCATTTTTTGTGTGTAATGCCATTCTTGCAGAAGGGCTGCAATATATCATTTTAACACAACTATCATACAGTCTGAAATGAGTCGACTCATCAGGACATCTATCAAGTTCATCTGCTTTTTCTGGTAGAAAATATTGTGGGAAACTTCCCACCAATATTGTAAAGTAACTATCAGTAGTATGAATAGCAGAATGACATCTTTCCTACATGATACTACTATGAATCTGAATATAACAATGAAATTTGCAGAACCTTTTATATTGAATTTATTAAAGAATTTTTGAGAAGAATAATTTTTAATAAAGGGTTTAATTTTCAGATCGCCTTCGAGACACCTTACTTCATGAAATGTGTCACGCTGCTTGTTGGTTAGTCAACCATTCTCATGACAAGCACGGTCCTTTATGGAAAACATGGTAAGTATAGCATTAAATGTCCTCTAAAATATATACTTTATTTACATAGGTTTCCAACTCTAAATTTTAAATGAGGGGCCGCAGTAACCCAGTTGGAAGAGCAATGGATTAGTAGTCTAAAGAAGTCCTAGGGATCAATGTATAAAATTTCCCAATAACATTTAAATAAAAATTAACCAAGGTATTACACAACAAAATGAAAATATTAAAATTGCCAATTATAAAGATTCATGTGCAAAATTGAAATGCTTTTGTGATACTACAGAAAACCTTTTCATTGTGACTAAGTGTCTTTATTTTTCATGAACAGACTACAATACTAAAAATTACTAGAGCATCTTAAAAGAGAATACAAGTTGTCACAATTTTATTGATATGAATGAATATATTTTGAGTATTTTCACCTATCACATGGAGAAGGACAGATCAAATGTCCATGTTTGATTTAGTCACATAGAATGCTTAAAACAAAAGCCATGCTGATGAACAGGCTTGTGAATGACATATTGGTCAATGGCCCAAGAAGGAAATACATGTCTGGTAATTATGATCCCAATTAACGAATACTGTTATTTAGTGTCTTCAAAGGGAGGATGATTTTGATTATAATTGTTTAGGTGAATTGAGTACTATAGTTATTTCATTTTCAATATTATTAAACTTAATGCACAAAAGAAAATGAAATTTAAAATTCGTATTTAAATCAATGATTTTTTAATAAAAATCACTTGATTTAAATTGCTTTACAGTAAGAAAGATTTTCCAGTTAAAGAACTTTGTTCTAAGCTGATTACATACTCTGTATTGTATGTTATATTACAAATTAAAATGAAACAAAATTTGGTTTTTCATTCTCAATACCTCCCTCAAGTTGTAGGGGCTGTTGTGGCTCAGTGGGTATGCCCATTGTGCTAGCAACCTTCGAGTTGTAGGCGGCGCAGGTTCAATTCCTGCCAGGTGCATTCCTCCCTGGGGTATTTCTGTCTTCTGTGTCAGTAAAGCTTTCACTGTGTGTCAGTTACTTGATATTGTATAATGTCTTGTGTCAATTACTTGATATTGTATTGTGTAGCATGGCCAAATATGGCCCTTGCATCATAAATCCCTAGAACCAACCAACCAACCCTCAAGTTGTACATATAATATTAAAAGCTAGGAATGCATCTACACATTCCGTATTTCATTCAAACATAAAATACTTATTTAAATTCCAATACTAAAACTTTGAAAAAATATGTTTTTATTCTATAAAGTATACTACCCTTTATTAATACTGCTTTATTATCATTTAGGGCATCCAGGTGTAATTTGATACTGCCTCAAATAGAAGTTCCGTTAAGATGTCATCAATATGAACTTTCCTATTCCTATATACTTAAATGTGTCAGCTGTGATTTTATGTGAGTGAAATTTTCATGTCTCTTAGAACATTCTATTTCAATTATAAGGGAGAATTGTATTTATGTATGGGTTAATTTTTTCATTATATTTAATTACAGTAATTTAAGGAACTATCCATAATGAATAACAATATCAAATAAAGTATGAACCATAGTGTAGTAAAAATTAAAAGTAAATAGCTAAAATCAAACACCGAAGACTAAAAAAATAAATTTAATACGATGCACTGCAGAAATGAAACAAAGCATAAGGTTGTACATTTTAGTGCTTACTTAATTTCTGATTTTCTTGAACAATTCTGTTCGTGTCTACTGTAAACTCTGGGGTATTCAAAGATGCCATTTTCTACATGATTGATGCCATGCAAAGTATTTGTTACCATTTTCTTGATTTTGAAAAAGTCCCATGTCATGTGATTGATACATAAAGAGAAACCCAAGCAAGGCATTTGTCCATACAAGTAGACTCGAAATCCACCAAATCAGGTTTAAAAACCTTCAGCATAACTTAATTGTCTCGATGAATCAGGGGACCCCACCAATTGATGGTCACTAACAATATTCTTAATTTTTCTATGGTCATTATCTATATACACTGAGTAAAAAAGTTTCCGTTTGCTCTTACTAGTTGAAATAAATTGTTGTATTATTTGCAGAATATAAATATTGAAGAAATAAAATGGAAAAACAGATGAGCATAATTGCATAGAAAGTTTCTATTGCTTTTAAACAAAAATATTAATATAATTTAACGCATAATTCACAATAACACAAAAATGTGGCAAATATGAAGCAAAAAAGTCTCCGTACTGTGAAAAATATTTCACTGAGCGTTATTTTCCCCGCATGTTTCATTATTTAATGGTCAGTTGAACCTGCTTTTGCTTTAATGGCCTCAGAGGTTTAGACATGACACACACAAGTTTCTTGTTTGTTGAGTTATTTTGTTCCAGATGTCCGGAATGACAATTTTCAGGTTATCTTTGCTGGTGGTATCATAATTTTTCAGTTCACAGCCAATTTCTTCCCATAAGTGTTCCATGGGGTTTTAAATCAGGAGACTGGTGGTGTGTGAAGTTGCTGCGACATATGGTAAAGGAATAATTCTTTACAGAACGTTGCAGTATGTTGAATCTTTCTGTTGGAAGATAAATGGTCTTTCAAGAGACAGTTTCGTAGCACTAGCAAGGATATTTTGTTTCAAAATGTCTAGGTACACATAGCTATCCATATTACCTTCAACACAAAAATTATACACACCAGAAGAACTCATGCAACCCCATATCTTTGCATTTCTTCCACCGTGTTTTACAGTTCTACATAAGTTTTTGTTTGCATTTGATGTTTTGGTTTTCTCCATGCCATAACTCGTCCATCTGAACTATAGAGATAAAATTTTGATTCATACCTGAAAAGTACTGAATCCCAGAAAGTTAAGGGCTTACTCATATGCTTTTTTATTAACTCAAGGCGCTTTCTTCTGTTAAGTTTGCTAATGAGTGACTTCTTACATGCAACATGGCCATTGTAGATATCTTTTTATTACTTATCTTACAGTCTGAGGTTGCTTTTTTCAATTTGGTTTGCTATGCATTTCAAGATTGTAATCAGTTTTCAACAAGGATGCAAGTTGTGCCTAATTCGTGGATTATCACGAACGTTTCGCAGAATATACCTGGTGTATATGGTTGAATTTCTAAGGTCTTCCTGATCGATTCCTATTTTCCAGTTTCTACCTGATTATATCTTTCAGTGATTTTTTCAGTAGACTTGTTTGCAATTCGCCAATATTTTCCTCATTGATAATCCGTTATTTCTCACCGATACCCGAATAGCTTTCAGAATTGCCATTTTAGGCGATCCAATGGTATAAAAATCATTTGAAATGATTACTTACACAATACTTAAGTTCTTTTTCATTTGATAGTTATGATAATCGAATGCGAGGCTGCTGGACTGTATGTTCTAATCAATTTTCATAGTGCGTATGTACAAAAACTTTTTTGCCTTTCATTTTGTATGTTTTTCTCAAAGTTTTAATTAATTACTTTTTATTTTTTAAAATTAAGGAACTTTTGTTGCAAACACATTCTCTAGTATGACAGAAATTTTTTGTGTAGTTTCTGAATCTTTGGTGAGATTTATTTAGAAATTATAACAATTTACACACCGTTTTCATTTCCTTACAGAAACTTTTTATCTACTGTAATAAAAATGGATGTGTGTGTATGTTCCAGCATAACTCTGGAATGCCTGGATCAATTTCTACCAAACTTGTAACACATATGACTTATTATCTGGACAAAATACTGTGGGGGTAAGACACCCCGAGTACCCCTAAGGGTGGGGTGGGAAGGGGTGACATATAAAAATAATCGAAAACGACCGATATTAGTGTCGAATCCATAGTTTTCAGGGTAGCTTAGATGAATAGTGACTCTCCCGGTGCCGTTTAATTCCAAGTTCAGCCCCCAACAGCATGGGGGTGAGAAGGAGTGAATCATAAAATCTCCAAAATGACCGAGATTAGTATCGAATCCATAGTTTTCAGGGTCACTAGGCTGATTGGTGGCAGTCCCAATGACATTTAAGCCCAAGTTTAGTCGAGTAGAACGCTGGAACCTTTTAGAAGGTTGTGGAAATTAATAGAATTCGGTAGAAAATTCCAGCACCAACTCGAATCTTAGATGGTCGTATTTAAGGGAAGCTAACTCAGCGAGTCTTTCAGTTTATCATCTTTCAGTGAATGTGACAGTTTCATTTCGCTCTTTTAGTTGATTATATAAGTGTTTCTGACTTTTTTTGACACTGATAATGTACATTTTGAATTCAAGTTCATTAATCAACATTCATTGTCCATTACTGTAACAAAACTTCAGATTGTGTTAAACTTACAGAGGATGTTTCATGAGCACAATGATTTTATTAAAACATTTAAAACAGCATTGGAACGTATGCCAACGGTTGAATGTAAAGTAGTCATAAGAGCAGACCGAAGACTAGCAGGTGAACACGAGAGGCACTTCAATGCTCTCAGATAGATGAAGTCGCAGTGATTATATCAAGCGATGAGTTTGATCAACAGAATTTCGTAATTCAATGATGAGGCGAATCATTGCAGCGCATTTCAGAAACACATCGATCTTATGATGGTCTACAGTACCCAGTGATATTCCCCCGTAGTGAAGATGGATATCATTTTAATCTGAGTTAGGTCAACCCAAGAACAGGTGAAACAACCAGCAAGAAAATTTCAGCGATGAATTTCTATGCATACAGACTAATGGTTCGAGACACTGAACTGAACCACATTAAACTGCAGACAATTATTTCATCATTGATATGTATGCAAAAATCGCGAGTGAGCGTCTTCTTTACATTCGTCTAAATCAAAGTAAACTGAGAGTTCAAGAATATATTTATCTGAGAGATGCTGTGGCAAATGACCGGAACGTTGAAAACCTCAGTATCCAAGTCATATTACCAGCTACATTTATAGGTAGTCCAAGACACATGCACGAATACACGCAAGATGCTATGACGTATGTGAGGACGTACGGGAGACCAGACTTATTTATCACCTTCACCTGCAATCTCACTTGGACAGGGATCAAGTTTATTTCACAACAGGGATGAACCACTCTAGGGCGCTCTCTGTTGTGAAATAAACTGACCATTTTCTAAATGGACGCTGAGGTGAACAGTAGGGTCTTCCGTGAATCGGAAATCCTAAGATTTGCCAAAATGCCTCGTTGCCGCTAATGTATCTTCCCAACTGATACCACATCACTTCATCGTTTGTTCTCTCATTGCTTATGCCGAAAACAGCCATATCACTACCTTTGTTAACATACTTGCACATATATTTGATTGATTTCACACTTACAGTACTCCACATTGATGTGTGCCTGAAACATTTTTTACATCAGTGGCGAAAATAGCACAATCCACTTATTGTCATTTTCTATTTCTGTGTTGCTGCATATCTTTAGTTTTGCCATGAACCCTCCATCTTCTGAAGCTCGCCGTCTATATAGAGGATAACCGTCATTTCCGGTTTGTCTCTAATCAATTTTCTTGGGTATTTCTTGGTACACTTTCCGTCCTTCATACACGGAGAGTTGGGATTGAGATTTCCACATGGTCTGAATCTTGTTTTGGGTCAGGCAACTCAGCAGATATAACGTCATTGATTTGTGTGGGCTGAATTTTGTCTGCTAATCAGATTAAATTGTGAGTGTGGCAGTTCTCGCTTTTGCCATTTAATTGTGTACATTCAGCATCTTGGCATTCCAAAGACATGGCCCTTCGATTTAATGTCAATTAGTTTAAACTGCTTCTGTTTAAATACTCTCGCAATCAAGTCGTGGCACTCACTGGTTAATTGACTATTGATAAGCATCTCCTTGATTTCTGTCCAAGTGGGTTTTCAGGTGAAGGTAATAAATAAGTCTGGTCTCCCGTACGTCATAGCATCTTGCGTGTATTCGTGCATGTTTCTGGTAGTGCCTGTAAATGTAGTTGGTAGTATGACTAAGGTACCGAGGTTTTCAACGTTCCCGTCATTTGCCACAGCATCTCTCAGGTGAATATATTCGTCAACTCTCAGTTTACGTTAATTTAGACGAATGTAAAGGAGACGCTCACTCTCGACTTTTGCATACATATTGACGATGAACTGATGAAACAATTGCCTGCAGTTCAATACGTGGTTCTGCTCAGTATCTCGAACCATTAATCTGTACGCATAGAAATCCATCTCTGAAACTTGCTGGTTGTTTCACCTGTTCTTGGGTTGACCTAACTCAGATTAAAATTATATCCATCTTCACAACGGGGAATACCATTGGGTACTGTAGACCAGGAATGGTGAACAAGTCGATCGCAAAGCGATTTTTGGTCGATCACAGCCGACATGAGACAATTTCAACATGCAAACGCAACTTAGTCGTGACTCATAGAAACAAACGGTCGTGGCTCCTTTAGTATCACAGTGGACGTTGACAATTCGCCTTCCACTCCAGCCGTCAAGAGAGTGGGAGAGCAACATCCTACATCACCTGTCATCTGCTCGATGTCCAACATGCCATCTAGTGGGCTTTTTGTCATGCCTTCTTTTAATCCTCAGTGTAACAATACATAAGTTGGCATTCCTGTGTTCCTTGTATATTTAGTATTCACTATAGTGATAACATTGTATTAGCGTTTCTAGAAAAAGTGTCAATATTTCTTAACACTACTGCTGTGCAAAAAGGTAAGTACCTTCTTTCTATGGTACTGGTATGGTTTTAAATTAAAAATGTCTGCTTGTATACTTCTTTTGCATTTTAGTACCCATTAAATGAGTTGTAAACCAAAAAATTGAAGACTTATCATTTTCATGAAGAATGGAAACTTGATTACTTTTTTACAATGATGAATGATAAATGTTGTTGCTTAATATGCAATGCCTCCGTAGCCATTACTAAATAGGGTAATCTGGAAAGGCATTTTTTAACTTTACATAACAAATATCAAACAGATTATCCACAAAATAGTGACTTGAGAAAAAATAAAATTAGGGATCTTAAGGCTCAATTAAGAGCTCAATAAAATGTTTTTAAAAAGCCCATGTTGAAATCACTTACAATGATTATTGTATCATTCAAAGTAAGCCATGTTTTAGCAAAAAATGTAAACCATTTTCTGACAGGGAATTTATAAAAGAAACTTTAGAAATGTCAGGTTCACATTTTAATGATTTTAAGAACAAGATTGAAATTATTGCTGCAATTAAAGATCTACAATTGTCTCGAAATACTGTGATGCGGCGGATTGAGAAAATGAGTGAAAATATAAGAGAACAGTTGTATAACGACATTAACCTTTACACTACGGTGCTTTTATTCCACTACCTGAATACGGTACAACTGTTGTACTGCCCGTAATCTAAAGGTTAATAGATGTTCTTGTTTTCCCTTCAATTTGATGAATCGACAGATACGCGACACAGCACAATTGCTTATTTTTATTCATATGGTTTTTAAAGATTATACATCTAAAAAATTGTTGGATATGATTTATTTGAAAGAAAGGACTAGAAGTGTAGATATATTCAACTTTTTGAAAACTTTCGCTATTTGAAACTACCACTTTTTATATTAGTTTCAATAACAACAGATGGAGCAGGAGGAATGATAGGCAGCATAAATGGATTTATAACTATGCCAAAATGATGACGAATTCCCAAGTTTTTTTTAGCTACCACTGCATAATTCACAAACAAATGTTAGTCAGCAAAGGGTTAAATACAGAAGAAATAATGGACATAGCATTCAAAATTGTTAATTCCATTCGAGGAAGTTCCCTCAAACGGTTTCTCTTCCAATTGCAACTTGATGAAGGACAGCCAGAATTATTATTACATACCGATGTAAGGTGGCTAAGTGGAAGTAAATTTCTGCAACAATGTCGTGATTTATTAACTGAGATAAAAAAATTTCTCGAAGAGCAAAATCAAGAATGTGCAAATTTAAATGATGAAACTTGGCTCAATGATTTAGCATTTCTTACAGATTTTACATCGAGATTATGTGATTTAAATTTAGAATTGCAAGGAAAAACAAGGCAATAATTGAAATAATCAGTAGCATTAATGCACACAAAGCAAAATTTATTATGCTAATAGATCTTCAACAAAACAATTTGAATCACTTTCTAAATATGTCCGATCACTTACAAAAACATCAAAATTGTAATTATAACATTGAAAAATACATTGCAGAAATTAAAAAGGTGATTAAAGACTTGGAGGTCAGATTTCATGATTTTGAAAACGTTAAAAGTATTTTGCAGTATGTCTTTTCCTTTTGAAAAGGATTTAAATGTAAACATATTGCCGCAAAAATTTCTGACACATTTAATATGGAAGGAAAGAAATGCGTTAGAAAATGAAATTATAACTACAAACTGATCTAATCTTACAAGTCAGAACTTGAGGAAGATTTTTGGAAATAAGTCAATCGAGAAAAGTATCCCAATATTACCAAATGTAGCGAATATATCTACTCTTGTTTTGGATCTACATACTTATGTGAATCCAAACAAGAGTAGCTTTTTCATATTTAAAGTCCACGTAGAGTAATCATCGTTCCCTACTTACTGATTCCCATACTGAAGATTCAGTATCATTATCTTGATACGCACCAAATTATGAACGTTTGGTTGGAGAGATGCAGATGCACACTTCCCATTAATGATAAAATAAATTTTAATATATTTTTTCTGTGGCTACTTTTTAATTAATAAATATTAATAAAATATGTTGGTTTAATACCCTTCATTATATGTCACATTCATACCCATTGTCACTTATATGTATGCACCCCATATGTACTCCATTGTCACTTATTAGTACACGACACAAGTTTAAATGTGTTAAATGTCAAGATTTTAGTAGGTAGATCACGACACGTTTTTAAGAAAAAAAGTCGATTATATATATACAGAAGTTGGCCACCCCTGCTGCAGACCGTAAAATCAATGTATTTCTGAAATGTGCTGCAATGATTCGCCTCGTCATTGAATTGCGATATCCTGTTTATCAAACTCATCGCCTGATAAAACCACCACAACTTCATCTACCTGAGGAGCATTGAAGCGTCACTCGTGTTTGCCTACTCGTCTTTGGTCTATTCTTATGACTACTTCATATTCATCCGTTGGCATACGTTCCAATGCTGTTTTAATAAGATCATTGTGCTCATGAAACATCCTTTGTAAGTTTAACACAATCTGACGTCTTGTTCCTGAGATGTAGGCGCACCCCTGGTCAGTTTCCATTTGTTTGTTTTCAATAAAATATAGTTGTAGAAATTTTGGTGGTTGATCTTTCAGCGGAAGCAACGATCCCGCTTTATGATAAATCTGCCCTTGAATGTCGATGGAAATCCAGGCTGTCCAACAACTGATGTGGTACCAAATGATGTCATTTGGAAACATGATTTGTATTTTCTGATGTTACTAAAAAAATGTTTGACTCTGACGTATGTGTAAGTCAAAAGTTCTTGTGGTGATTCCTGTTGGCAGTTTCACTTTCCCATTTTTGCAGCAAATACCAGGAGACTCTGATTTAAATTTTTTGGCTTGACAGTAACTACAAACCGTTTCCATTTTTTCCGATGGTAACACTTGCATGCTGCGAATAGTTTATATGGATCATAGTGGAATCCTTCCAATGCTAAGCTAAAATTTTGCACAGTCCGTGATCGTCTGGCTCTATCTCTTATCTTGTAGTCGGGCCTCACACTGCTGTACTGTCTTTGAGGCTCTAGATGTAGCAGCTTTCTTGCGCAGCGTCACAAGTCTTCTATTCCTCTCAGGAGTTTCTTGTCTACGCTGTTTCATTTTTTAGCCTTTGATTGCACTTGGCCAATCGCCTTATGTTTCCTTGGAGGCATTGTGACAGCAATGAACAATGAATGTTGATTAATGAACTTGAATCCAAAATGCACATTATCACTGTCAAATAAAGTAGGAAACACTTATACAATGAACTAAAAAAGCGAAATGAAACTCACATTCACTGAAAGATGATAAACTGGAAGACTTACTGAGTTAGCTTTCCACGACTATCTAAGATTCGAGTGAGTGCTGGAATTTTCTACCGAATTCTATTCATTTTCACAACCTTCTAGAAGGTTCTACAGAGTTCTATTCGACTAAACTTGGGCTTAAGTGTCATTGGGACTGTCACCAATCAGCTTAGCGACCCCGAAAACTATAGATTCGATACTAATCTCGGTCATTTTATTTTTCACCCCTTCTCACCCATGCCGATGGGGACTGTACTTGGACTTAAACGGCATCGGGAGGGTCACTATTCATCTCAGCGACCCCGAAAACTATGGATTTGACACTAATATCGGTCGTTTTCGATTATTTTTACAATATCCCCTTCCCACTCCACCCCTAGGGATGTCTTACCCCCACAGTATTTTTTCCAGATAGTAAGTCATATGTGTACCAAGTTTGGTTGAAATTGCTCCAGGTGCTCCAGAGTTATGCTGGAACATACATACACACATCCATTTATATATATATAGATTGCAAAATAATTTCTTTATTTTATTAAATAAAGCATCTATATAAGAAAATTTAATCTAGAATTTTTATATTCGTTTCTGTTCATTACTATATTGTTTACCCTGAACCCAACTGGAAAACAATAAAAAGACAAGTTACTAAAATAGGTGCGCCAAAACTGTATTTTGTTTCCAATGTGAAAATGTGATTGACTGGTGTTTGAAGGTACATGTATTATATTTCAATATTTTGGCTTGTTTCTGTATAAAATGGATTATATTTTCCTGATTATAAAAGTGTTCTGAAAATTATATACAAAATAAATGCAGTTTTAAAGCTTCATTACATCATGTGATTAGGGAGCGGGATTTCCTGTGATTGTGTTGCCTGAATTATATCAGCCTTATGGAGAAATATAGGCTTAGTGTAAATTTTACACTTTCCATTGTCCTTAATCTTTCACGACCGATGTAATAGATCTGAAGGAAAGGATATTAGATTCCTTTGTGCCTGTGAGCACAGTTGGTGTCCAATAAGTAGACTATCCTGGTAAGAAGGTTGGTTGCTTTGAGGCTATTTTTTGCTACACGAGGGCTAATATTAGGCAAGAATTCTTTATTTATTTTAGGGCAAGAATTCGGAACTTTGAATTAATGGGCATGTGGACATCGTATTTGACATGGAAAAGAGAAGAATAACCTTAGGTGGACACGTAGCAAAATTTCTAGGATGAATTTTTGCAACTTGACATCATGTGCTCCTGTTGCATGCTTTCATCAAAACTAAGTTCTTTCTCTAGATCGTAATTGAGAGTTTATCTTTGCATTTGATTGTATGCAAATATGAAAAATTAAATTTTGTTTGAAAAGATAAAAAAAACTAACTTTTCGTCAACTCAGAAGAACAGTTAGAGAAACCTTGATGCAATGTTTAATCTTGCTGCAAGAGACTTCTAAATCTGTCTTCCGTCTATTTCTAGATGTTGAACCCACAAAGTTGTACAATATCAAACACATCACTACCATTAGTCAAACCTCGCTCATACAAAAAAACTAACTGCTATCTAACGATACAGATCTGATTTTTAAAATAATTCTGAATCATGTATAATTTTTTCTATATTCTTTTATCTAATTAATTAATTTACAAAATAAATCCAGATCTATTTTGTCTTTAGAACTTACCTAAGTACAAAAGTTTCAATTTCCCATCGTGAAACATTAGCTTTGCCAACAAAATTGCAATTGTAGTAGCAGCTTTGCATTGGATGATGGTTCACACTGAAAAATTGTCTTTGACCTATTGTGGAGAATGCCATCTGGCGTCATCGTTAGAAGTTCATCTGCATTGCAAGACAGCAAGTTCAAACAAATTCAGTTGATTTCCAGCTTAGTATAATGCGTGGATGTTTTTTCTGTGGTTATTTATTGCTTTGAAATGACTAATCTTTAAATAATGCATATAAAGACAGAACTTCAATCTAAAGAAATAATTTATCACTGGGAATCACACATTTGTTCATTACAGCATTGTATTAAGATAATTATTAGTGATGGATGATTTAATCCAAAATATCACTAAAAATTTCTATAAACTTATCAAATAATCTAAAGCAATAGTTTTGTTAAAACCTATAACATAGTTTTAATAACGTATGAAATCATTAGATTTAAAAAATTAATTTCAGATTTTAGTGCCTTAAAATCCAAGGCCTACTCATCACTAACCTTCATAATTAGAATTTATCAAGATAAGAGATATGTCAACACACTTCAAAAGTATTTTGGGAATGAACTCATGATAAACTCAAAATTCATATTAAAAGTATAGCAGCATAAAGTATAACAACAGTTTGGAGTGACTTCTTTAAATGATAGTCACATTTTAGCACATATACTTACCCTATTCATGAATTTAAGTAATTTTCATATCTTTTATAAATATTTTCACTCATTTTACTTATCTGCGGCATTTTCTTAGGATACGAACAGCAGTTTAAAAATCCCTTGTGCGTTAAACAAATTCATTCTGGCAACCCTGCTCCCTTGTAGTGGACACTCCCCATTCATGGACAGGTTTTTTCAATCTTACTCTGCCCTCTCGGCCATCAGTCAGTGAGGAGCCAATAGAAGTTTGAAGCCCTATAGAATTAAATATGGCTTGCAAACACTATCTGCTATTTATCTACTAAAAGCTTGATCCAGTGAATGTGCTTTAAGGAGGTTCTCTCAAACATAATAACTTAGTTCTTGAAACTTAATGTTATTTCTGAATTTAAACAACCAGTTGTTTAAAATGTCTTGTCACTTTAAACTGGTTATTACAATTCTTATTCATCGTAAAAAAAATATTTTTTTTTACGATGGATAATAATATAAAAGTGGAAAATAAAATGTATTTATTTCCACTAAAAAATTTATAAAGTGGAAAATAAAATGTGAGTTGATTCTAAACATGGAATATCAGCTAATGCATGTTAAAAATGTGTTACCTCAATTAACTACTCTGAGCAGTCTCAGCTAAAATTCAAGGCTGCAATTGAATTGGCATAGATTTAGGTGAATAATTACCTCCTTAATGATTTTGTATTTAATTTTCAGGCGCAAAAGACACAAGATGTGTCCGAAGCTGAATCGAAAAAACTGTCCAAAATGTAGGAGTTCCACTGTCTTAACAAAGGCATGAGTCTTGAGTTCTAGCAAACAGTCATGCTCGATTGGAAGTAATTTATGTTCAAGTGTTACATTGTCTGCTGTGAAGGACATAATTTTAATTTATTGACTGTATAATGTATTTGTACTATTTATTAAGCCATTTCATCAGTGTTTTTATGAATTTAGAGCACAGAATTCACACTTCATTAGTGAAACATAATTAAATTATCTTTGTACAATCCTAATATGTCATTAAGATTTACCTCATGATTTTATAACTGAATAAAATATTTTTGTAAACAAAAGTTAGCTGCTTTTATGTATTATCTCTTAACCACCAGACTGATATTTAGCTACAAAAGGACAGAATCACAGATTATTAAATTGCACCTGAAAAAATTTAGTATTGTTATTTAAATCCAGCAGAACAGTAGTTTTCTAAGTGGGGTTTACCGATTCCCAGGGGTCAGTGGAAAACATTGAATATTTCACTAGTCAAAATTATTTTCTGATTCTAAATGTCCATTATGAGGTGTTTTTTGTCAAGTGAAATGCAGGTGGCATTAGTGTTTCTGCTGGGATGTTTCCTACACATAATCTGAACGTTACATCAATTGACTTGTTTTTCAACACTTTACCAATAAAAATTCCAAAGAATGAATTCCAAATTGATGTAGGATAGTTGATTGGTCAGCACCAATTAGATTAAATGCCAAATGTCACCAAAATGGTGATAATCAACATTTTAAGTTAACCCCAGTATGGATCAGGAGAGCAGGTATATTTGTTGTCTGGTTTGCTTCACTGAAAATCTCTTCAGTTCTGAAAATGAGCAACTGAACTTGCAGCTAAGGGAGCATATCCCAGTGACTGACGCTTGTGATATCGCAATACTGCTATGAAACAAACAAATTTCTAGTTTCAAAGGGAAAGATTCAATACCACGTAATTTTGAACCACGCCCTCTACAGTTGTGTGTAATTTTGCAGCATGTGTTTAGTCTTTCTGCATAAAACTAGAAATTAATATTTTTTAGTATTTTTATGGCAATATTACAGCTGGGATGATTGTGGATAATGAGCATTTGCTAATGGGTATCAATCAACCTGTCTATTATGATATGAGAAGATTCTTTGACAGTTCATTTAAAATTAATATTTTCAAAAGTACAATTGACTTGATTATCTGTAGTGACCAACTATCCTGAACTTGCAAGGAAAGCTTTTGAAGTGCTTATCTGTGTTTTCCATGTGAAACTTCTTCCAGCTCACGTATTTGAAATCTAAGTTGAGAAATAGACTACGTTGTGTGAGTGTGGCTTAATATTGAAATTATCAGGCATTAAACTGAACACTGCTGAGCTAATTGATAAAAAGCAGGCTTCACTGTACGCCTTAAGATTAAAGTATATATATATTGATCACATTAATATAAATTTGCAAGTTGAGAGCCTTTAATTTTAACACATTTTAATTAATAAGAATTTGTATGATATTTCCAGTTTATTTTATTCCAAAACTCAAGTTTTTCTGTATTTCAGAACTTTAAATTGTCATCACTAATCCTTTATATGAAGTTTTATTAATTTAACCCTCCTGGTGGGTTGTCTCGACAAGGTATGTCAGTGTTAGCAAAGCTGAAAAGTTTAGGAACTACTGCAGTAGAAAGATTTATTTAATTGATTTTACACTACAATTTGATACTACTAATCACTATGCTGTTGGTTAATTCTCTTTTATACTTGCATTTCATCTAATCTAAATTCATGTGATTTTCTGTGAAATGTACGATGTAAAATGCGACTACCTGCGATGTGTCGGTCTGAAGGCCGAGTGGCCAATGCTCAGTTCAAATCCTGGTCATTTCATAGCTATTTACAGTAGTTCAGAATTCACTTTAGTCCTAGGGTCTAATTAGCCCTTGTGCAGTCAAATATGACTAGAGCGACAATCCTGTGTTGTATGTTAAGGTAAGTTAGACTGCAACAGGGTCTACTGATTTAAAGCAAGTTATTTTATTTTTAAAAAAATCATGATTTAAATCTAGCTTAAATTTTCTTTATTAAAGTTCAGCAGTAATATTGAAAAGAAATAATTTGGAACTTATTTTATGCAAATAAGTTTAAAAAATTTGCTCCCTCTGGAAAACACCCCAAGAATGACCCTTTTTTAACTAAAAATAACTTCCCTACTTTGAGAACAATAAATTGACTGGGATGCAGTGGCGTCAACTTGAAGAAATTATTGGGGGGGGGGGGGCCGAGTAAACATAGCATCATTTATCCAATGTTTCGAAACACTATTTTGTTTACAGATATTACTAAATACGAGTCTCATGTTGGAGGGGGACCAGGCCCCCAACCATAAAAACATTAGATCCCAAGTCTTTGTGCCATTCTGATAAAGGAACCATTAGTGAGATTGAATCACTTTGTATTCGTTTATTCATATTACTTTTCCTTTATGTTTGAGGGTCTTAAGCCCTGGCTATAAAAGTTTCAAAGGGTATAGGACCCTAGGATATTTTGTAAACTTATTTGATAACTCATTGGAAATATTTTCCTTTCTCATTTGGAAAACCCATGGTAATCGAACCCCCAGGAGTTGATGCCCATGTTGGGGTGATAATAACTGATCAACAAATATTTAACTTTTACCTCACTAATTTGCATTATAAAATGAAATGTTTAATTATTTTAATCTTTCAAACATTTGCCTTGCTATATTTTCTAAACCATCATATTAATGTTTAAGATAAATCAAGACTAGAAATTACTGCATGTCTCATGTCGACCAAGTTAAAAGGGCAATGAATTATTTAAAATCATAACTCTAATTTAAATTTAAAAAATCCGTTTCTTTTATTTAAAAAGTCATGAATTTTTCATACTCTGGACTGCAAAATGCAAACCTAGGCTTTAAGTAATTTTTGAATAAATGTATAAAAACACTGAAAATTCTTCAAATTTAAAGTAATGGTTCACTAGTTTTTTTCTATGGACAACGTTTTTTACAAATTCAGATCTGTTGTCCACATAAAACCAGCTTATCTGCAGAAATAGCAATTGCTGTCCAGCCATTAGCAATGTCATTTTTTCTCCAGGAATCGATTTTACTCGGATGGGTAATTTGGTAGTATCACTTGTGTTACCTTCAAGAACCATTCAGTTTCCATCCAAGTTTTCTTCATGGCCCACCGAGATAGGTCTGAAAGTGAGTATTTTTTTATAACAAAGTTTTTACCCTTTTCAAGAGTGCTACTATTGGCAGGAAAAGCATAATTGAATAATTAACAGCAATATATTCTCAAGTAGTATATATTTCTGTTATTCCTTTTTCATCCCGAATATGTGGTCATTAAATGTGTTTTTATTGTATAAGTAAATAAAGTATCAAAACTGGAATTCCCATTCCTATAGTAATATTTTACTTAAAATAGCAAAAAATAAAATGTAATGCTCTAATGTGACTTTCATTATAAAGAATAATCTGAAACAAACTAAATTTTGAATACTACAGATAGCAGGAAACATTTAAATTATAATTTTAATTACAATAATTTTTCCTAATAAACTATCAAAAGTATAAGAAAAGAATCGGTGGGAAAATGTCCAATTTTCCTAGATTCTAACAATGATCACTAACATTTTAATTGTGTTTTCAATGTCTAAGGGTTAGTGGCCTAATACCTTAACTGATATTGCAATGTGTATGGATGGTTTGCATTTTATTTAATACAAAAATTCAGGAAAAAACAAATTAGTCAACTAAATATCAGTTTCTGATTGTTTAATTTCCACTTATTTTGGGAAGATTAAAATTCTTATGTTTTATAACATCTGATCAGAAACGTTATGCCTTGGAAAATAAAGTTTTGACATTAATTTTCATGTAATGTATATTTATTACAACTTAAAAGTAGAGAATATGTAACACACAAGTAAAAATATAATAAAAATATGCATCCTCTAATGATAAAATACATGCTATATCTTTTTTATCTCTAATATTTTTGAAAAACAAAATTCAAGCAATGGTAGGAACTCTTATTGGTTTTTTTTCTATTTTACTTATCTACATACATGAACTTTGCAACAATTTAGTTAAATAATTTTCAAGAGTTGAGTCATCTACCCCACCACTTGAACACTTACAAATTTTCAGGAAGGAAAAAACCAAATTATCATTGTATTGAATTGTCAAGCAGCTATTGGCAATTTAGAAACATTAGAAAACTGAATTATTGATAGAAATTTTAAAATGTACTACACTTTTGATAAAAAATTAATGCAGGTAAGAACAGAATACATTTCAACAAAGTAAAATATTAGACATAGTTATATAGAAGTATAAAATCTGTCAATTCAAAACTGGGCAGCATAACTTGGAAGACAATTTTTATTAGTCAAACCTCATTAAGACAAACTTGCTTAATACGAACTAAATTCCAATCCCCATCAAAATGTATATTCAAATGTGGACTCATTCATTTAATTCAGTTCCACAAATCTTCGGTTAAGATACAAATTTTCGAAACTTAAGGGCAAACGATTTTTTTCAATCGTATTATCAGAAACATTGACTCTGAAATTATAGAAGATTTATTTGTGGAAGAGTGAAGAAAGAATAAATGAAGATTCCTATGAAGACAAGGGAATAAGCGTGCCTTCAAAAGAAGCTATTGCTGGCTTAGAAATCGTTCATTGCTTTTGTTAGGCAGTGAAAATTCATCTGCTCAATTAAATAGAGTTGACTGCATCAGACTTAAAGAAAGTCACGAGAAAAACAAAACACAAAAATCGATAACAGAACTATTTTAAGACGGAAATTGCGTAATCAGGAAATATCTGTTATTAGGAATTATCTGTGTAATCAAGAATCTGTATAATCTTTGTGACAAAGAATTGTACAGTAAGCAATGTTAAAGCATTGATATTTTATTTTATTGTCCAAACAGCTGTTTTCTGAATTCGGATAACATGAACTATGATTAATAGGAATGTTTTCTATGGTCCAGTGAAATTAATCTTAACGAGGTTTGACTATTCATACTACAAAACATAAACTTAACATGTTATAAACAATTCCTAAAAAATCACCAAACTTTTTTTAACAAATCATAAAAGTAAAAAACAGCATATTTCAGTTCTGAGGTCATGCAATGCTGTCCGTACTTTTAGATGTTGATAACATAAACTTCCACTCCTGTGCTTAAATAAAAGCTTATTCATTGTTAGAATATGAATTTTAGAGATTGTTTCAGTGCGTGTGCAGAATGACTCAAATAGCCATAGGAGATGGACATGTGTCATGCATTCAATATAGTATCACTGTTGTACCCAATGACAAAACTGAGCATTCTTGGAAAAACTTAAATCTGAAAACTAGGCATCAAAAACTAATGCAATTTCCTCATTTTCATTCGAATTTTCAGTGGCAAGAGTTTTACAACCGGATTAAATCAAGAAAAGCAGGATTTAATGTACATTTTTGGCTCAGTCATAAATCTCAGGCTTCACTATATTACTTTCAGATATTTTGGGGCTGGGTAGCCCAGTTGGAAGAGTAATTGATTAGCAACTGGAAGGTTGCGAGTTCAAATCCATCGTGTCCAAAGGGGGCTGGTGCAGGTTAAATCTGTCATTGTCTCGAAAGTCTTCATGTTGGAGTGGAAGTTTGGAGAATGGAATGCCAGCTCAGGTGTGACCTCGTTATCTGACCATGGTTCAAAATTACGTGGTGTTCTCTGATCTTTCCCTTCGGGTTTGATCCCAGACCGTCGTCAATAGCCATTGTGTTGCTCCAGTGTGACATTAATTAAAATACCAACCTACCTTTCATATATTTTGGTTTTCTTGTCTCGAAAGAAATGACGTTTCAAAAGGTTATTGTATAACCAAAACACAACAGCAATGTTCCAATTGCGCCCAAATAATTTATGGATGCCACCAAAAAACAGCACTGAAAGACCACTAACATGAAAGGATATGTATTACTACTGAATATTTTATAGTTTGATGCATTTCACATGCAACAATTTTATAAGTTGTAGAAATGTAATTTTGTTTGTCTTAAAAAGATATTTATAAACAGCAATATGAATTTGTTCATTGTAGATAAATGAATGGAACATAAATTGTTCAGTATGCTTAGATCAGATCATTCTGCTAAGAATATAACAAATACATATTAAAAGTATCAAATTGAGTTTCATTTGATGCCTATAAAATACAAAACTTACAACAATGGTAAAACAAACAAGATGGAACCTTATGTTGGCATATCAAATAAAAATTAAAATGCAATCTAATAAGATTCGTTTTCTCTAGTTTAGAAAGGTTTTGAAAACTGTATTCTGCAAATAACACGATTCTCATTTTGAACAGGTACATGTTTTCCATTCAGGAACTGATATAAAAAGTGCTATGGAGATTCGATTTGAAATTGCATGCAAGTTAAATTTGTAAATTGCAGTAAGTTAAAGTAAATTTTAAACATTTTTAATTTGCTTTTTTTATAAATTTATTGACATGCAATTTAAGCCATTTAGGTTGTCATAACTTCATTTTTAAATGAACTGCAGTTTTCTACAATTTTCTCATTTAACATTCTGCACATCATTATGGGTTTACAATGACAAAATTGTAAAATGTATTTTGGAAAACAAAAATACGTTTGGCATCATAGAAAGTTTTAGAAATATGTAATCGAATTTAAAAATGGGTATTTTGTAATTTTTATGATAATAAATGATGTTATTAAGATATTTCCACTAAGATTTTCTTTACTGAATTACATTCGAGAAGCTATGCTTTTTTCACTTTATGTAGCTGAAAACTTGGAATTATTGTTTCAGAAGGAACAATATACGATTATAAGAATTTATACTAAAAATTGACATGAATAATTTTTGTTGGGGAATTTGGTGTGGAGAAATATTGCATACTGAGTTCTTGTAATACAGTTCAACAGAACTAAACTCAGAGCTTTTTTTTTTCAAATGAAAAGTGTGCTCACAAATATTCAAAACACCTGAATATTCTGACCAGCTTTTGAAGACTACAAACTAGTTATAATTTCAATGACCTGTACCTAGCAGGTAAGTAAAACTCATACAAAAATAGTTTTCTGGAAGACACATGTTAATATGTATGGTTGAAATTAAACTTCTTAGCACAAAAATACATGCAAAAAATTCTGTACAGTTTTCTAAAAAGTATAATACAGTTCCAAGAACATAACATTAATTTTTCATAGTATGCCTTTCCGTGAGTTTCGAACACAGGTAAATCAGTTTGACAACTTTTGTATAAGGACGGATATAGTCTACTGATAGCTGAACAAGCATTCAAGACAATACTACACCACAAATACTAATGCAAACATGTAATACTGGATGGAATGGGTAATCCGTTTTGATTCTGGAATTTGTCTTATGTTGGGCCATCTTCAAGTTTTCGCCACACCACCTTGAAAGGAAGGAATATATAATTACTAACTATTCATGTATTAAGACATCAATTTGTAAAATAGTATAAGCAAATAAAAGTTTCTTTTCATGTTATGTATTGTGATATAAATCTTAAACAATTCAATATGAAGACGAATGGCAGATAGTGAGTATTGGCATTCTGTGGGACGCCTTGAAGCAGAACAATGAATCACAAATGTTGCTCTTTTCTTCAGCATTCATCATTCATTTCACAATTATGGAAACAAGCCAAACAGTTGTTCGAAGACCTGTGGCCGGTCGCCCAAGGGTTACGACCCCCCGCGGAAGATCGATACAGTATTACTGTTTTAGCCAAGCGGAATCGAAAAGCGACCTCCACACGTGTGACATCTATGGTTACAGCGTCCATTGGTAAGACGATATCTGCCACTACTGTTCGCCGAAGGCTACACATGAATGGACTGTACGCCCGGGTACCACGAGTTTGTGTTCCACTATCCATCCAATCCAGAGGGGCACGATTACAGTGGTGTCGGCAACATGTGAATTGGACTGTGTCTGATTGGGCCAATGTTATGTTAACAGATCAGTCAAGATTTGCCCTGGAGCAAAATGACAAGCGTGTAAGGGTCTGGAGAGAACATGGCACACACAATCGGCCCCAGAACATCATCGAGCATCACGCATCCCGAGGTGGAAGCATCATGGTGTGGGCAGGGATTTCGTTGGGATATCGCACCGACCTGCATATCTATAGACGGGGTTCTGTGACGGCTGTCCGGTATCGGGATGAAGTCCTAGAATCCACTGTGAGATTGTACGCTGCAGCAGTTGGTCCTGCTTTCATTTTAATGGATGATTATGCACGTCCCCATCAAGCCAACATCGTTGACGACTACCTGGAGAGTGAGGGGATTGCGCGTTTGGATTGGCCGGTGTACTAACCCCACCTTAATCACATTGAAAATCTTTGGGATGCCCTCGGCCGTGCTGTGTCTGCAAGTTTCTCACCCCCAGTCACTCTCACAGAGTTGCAAACTGCTCTACAGGAGGAATGGTGATTACTTGACTCTGGGGTGGTTGATCACCTCATGGAAAGCATGGTCACATGCTGTAAACTTTGTATGAGGATGAGGGGTGGTCACATACACTATTAATGTCAGTTTTGGATTTAATCATCATTTTGATAATGATTCCAATATGACTTCATCTTATAATTTATGAAAATTGAATATTGTTTTCAACTTTGTATGTAATTCTTTGTTTTGTTTCATGCATAAACATATTTGCTACTTTCCTGCCGTATTTCATGTTAATCAAAGCTGTACTTGTCGATTTTTTTGCATTTTACCGCTTCATGCTTAACTTTTGGCAGTGAGTGTATACTATCTTGCCATTCGTCACTGGACACCCCTCGAAAAGCGCTTAGTATCATCCGTACACGTCATACAACTTATAAAAGACGTTGAATGGTTAGAATATTCTTATAGCAGCTACAGTTCTGGACAATTCCGTGCTACCGATATTGTGGCAACACTTTGGTATTGGTCCATACCTGTTTCATCAGACAATGCTCCATGTCATACAGCAAGTATTATTAACACGTGGTTTGAGGAAATGGGTGTGGAAAAATTACATTGGCCAGCCCAAAGTCCAGATCTCAACCCCTTGGAACACTTTTGGGATGAGTTAGAGTACCGGTTGAGAGCCAGGCCAACTCGGCCAAAAAACACCACTGAGTTGTTTGCCAATTTGAAGGATGAATGGAGCAAGATTCTTTCAGAAACATATCGAAAATTGGTGGAAAGTCTTCCCCGAAGAGTTACAGATGTCGTTGCGGCGAAAGGTGACCCTACACGATACTGATGTCATGCTGTCGTTTATTGAAAAAATATATATAAATATTCCTGAATGACCAAATATGAAAAGTTAAAAAGTGGCGAGTACATAAGTAGTGGAGTACTTGGCTGCTTTTAGAAAGGAGTGTTTTTTAAATGAACTGAAACAAATGCAATGTCATCTTTGTGGCAATTCTCAATAAATAGAATTGATACAAATTAAGTGTTGAAAATAAGGGATATGGTAAAGGTTCTTACATTGCACATTTCACGTACTAAGGCTTTTTCACCTTCAGCCAGTTCTTCCGACTCCAAATCGCTTTCAAGGCTTTTCTCCATTTGTTCATGAACCTCCAATACCTAATAGCAATGCCAGAAAAAGTATTAGACCAATTAAATCAATACCGATGCAATTCGCAAAACAAGATATAAATAGCTATTTGATGAGTCAAGATGATCTTCCACCTTGCAAATGTAAAGTGGATGCAATTCAAGTAGTTACTGGTACAAATGGAAGAGCTATTTTTGTGAAACTCAAAGCAGAGACAAGTTTTACATGTAGACCTCCATGTACAAAATCTTTTTTTATCAATACAATTTATATTTCTAACTTGAGAATATTTATTCTTTAAAAAATGTATTGAAAAAGGTCAAATCATTGCTTTAAAGGTTTTTAGATTCAGTATCCATGGTTCATCCTACGAATATATGCAGGTATGTGTGTGTGTATGATTTTCATTCTAAAATGTTTAACATTTTTTAAAATTACTCATGCAGCAATTTGATGGAAAAGCATGTTTATTGTTCTGCCATCATTTGAAATTGTACATGATACTGTAGCTGGCCAATAGAACATTATTCATTATGACACTACAGGGGTTGAATCGGGAACCACTTGGCATTACACTGATGCACCATGGGTTAATGTTACACCTCACATATATTCTAGGAACAGCCTGTTTATAGAGGCCACATATTCACTCCAGGTGGACAAATATACATGCCTTAAGCCCAGATTCGAACTAGAAACCTTTCGATCCAGGAGCCAGCATCCTGATTACTACACCGATTAGTCGGCCGTCTCATGAGGTAAAATACCCTTTACTTTCATACATATGGAAAGAGTATCTAATAAATGTGCAATATATATTTTATTAATTACTTTAATTAACATACTTTACTGAAGGGCAATTTATTAATTAAAAAACCACATTTATGTACCTTTTATCCTACTATGTATAAAATATTTCCCCTTTTTTTCAAAACACTCATGTCAAATCTATTTTCCACTTTCACTCAGTTTCAACTCTTTAATTTGAATATAATGATTTGTACTTGCCAAATAAGATTGAATCACATAACATAGAACTGAATTAATACAATTACTTCTCAGGCTTTCTTTAATACACCTGGAGGACTGAATCTATCATGAAAGTCATACCTTATATTACCATTGTGATGTGAGGACACAAGTTATCTGATAGTGTTGGAGACAAGAGACATTTCCTCTCAATGTTTAACCAGTAACTGCTAGTACTTTTTAAAATAATTTATCAAAAGGAATTACCAATGCAACCTGTTTTGTCTCAGCATATGTTGCATGAATATCACATAAAGAGGATTTGGTAATATCCAGGGTTTAAGGTAATATAACTAACACTTTATGGATACAGGGAACCGTAATTGTATTTTTTGCTACTCATTTATCAAGAAAATGTGTTTTAAATGCAACTCCATGTAGGCATGTACCCATGTAGGCCAAATCCAACATGTAGGAAAGGATGCTGGTTCCAGTGGAATGGAGTGCCTACTGATCTGACTGACTTGGCTTTTGCCTGTTTATGCAGAAATAATTTTTAGTTTGCCACGAAATATTTTGTTTTGCTAATTTTAAAATTCTTTGCATGAGAATAAAAAAATACTAATTGAAATTAAAATATGGAGTATTTTCAATATAGTACTTCCTTTTAAATAAACTTTATATTACTTTTATGACACTTTTTAAAAAATATAAATAAACAAAATTATATGTTAAAGTAAAATAAATTAAGACATATTTTAATACATACATTTTACAAAACTACACTACTCACTTTCATTGCATGAACTACTGCCTCAGGCTTGGACAAGGATATATTGTCACTCAGCTAGAAAAACAATTCAAGACAAAATGAACCTCTAATTGAACAGTGCTAAGAGCAACAGAGGACAAGGATAAAACATATTTACTATCAGAAAAATTAGAAGAAACGAAATATAACTCTTGGGAGCTTTTCAAGGTCAGTTTCCATTATGCATCAAATTGTGTTTTTATTTCCTAATCAAAGTTTCTATCTTTTGAATGGTTAAAGATAGAGTCAAAATTTCAACGGATTTCAAATCAGCGTAAAATTTTACATCAGATCGATACTAAAAACATGATTCTATGAAAAAATAAGTTTTTGTCAATAATCGCAACTAATCTTTCTGCAGATATTCCTTTTATACTAAGCGTAAGTATTGCCTTGTTTTTAAAGGGAATGTCACTTTAATAAAATATTTTGTCGCCCCTTATCAACTGTTTTAATTTTACAGCCATTAAAAATAGGATGAAAATCTTTCTTTCCCAACCTAATATTGATTTCCCTGTGTTCACAAGAGCCTGGATTTGGATGACTTACAAATTTATAAAAATGACCATAAAATGCCTTGAATATTTCAAGCGTGTAGTGGTAGAATCACTCACATAAAATAAAGAGGGCAATTGGAAATGTCAGATTCTACTTTATGCTTTTAAGTTATAGAGTTCTTCCTTCATATAAGGACAGATGACAGCTGAACATGCTCTCATAAACCCCACATAACTTCATTCTGTGCATTGGAATAAAAATACAAAATAAAAGTAATTGAAAATGAATAATTTTATTTAATGCAACACCAGAATTTTACAATTTGGATCTAAAAGCCTATCACAAATGATCAAGTTTTCTTATCCAATCAAATGCACATTGCTTACCTTTATATTTCTAAATAAATCAAATTAGCATTTGATAAACACCAGTAATTATAAATTTGGAAGTAAAAGCCAATCAGTTCACCACAAGGAAACAGTAAAATTGTACTATGCTGATTTGTTGATGTGTGGTTCTACATCATTATGAAACTTAACAACCAGTTAGAGTTAATAAATTAACAAATCAAATGAGAACAATAGCCTTTAGCTCCGACACAACTAAAGCTAAAAAAACATCCCATACTCTAGAACCATATGAACAATCAATTTGACCTATTCTAATTCTTTTATGGCAGTTCTTTTTACTCTCAAAAAAGGGGACGCAGTGGCCCGGTTGAAAGAGTAACGAATTAGTAACCGGTGGGTTGCGAGTTTGAATCCAGCCAAACACCGTCGCGTACAAAGGGGGCTGGTGCATGTTAAATCTGTCATGACCTCAAATGTCCTCACATTGGTGTGGTGTGGAAGTTTAGAGAGTGGTGCAGGTCAGGTTTGCCTCGTCATCTGACAGTGGTTCAAAATTACATGGTGGTGTTCTCGGATCTTTCCTTTTGGGATTGATCCCAGACCATTGCCAATAGCCATTCACATGAGGCATTTTCTAACGCGCGTTTGCGTCAAAACGAAACGCAGGTAGCCAAAGTGCATAGGGTTCTACTGGAGTGTACACATGCAGAAATTATGAGAATCCACGCACTAGATGGTTTCGGCGCTTCAACAATCTCTGGTAGTTCTAGAGATTAGAAAGGGTTTGGAGAAACATAGGAATGAACTGCATTGTACACATGACATGCATTTTAATGCACGTTAGGGCTTTTTTATTCCCCTACTCCAAGTTTCTATCTTCACGATCGTTAAAGATAGTGAAAATTTCAACGAATTTAAATCTGGGGAAAATTTTACACAAGATCGATACCTAAAATGTGATTTTCCTTAAATAAATAATTTTTCAACTGTAACTTTAATATTTTCGCAATACGCATTTGACGAATATATTCATTACGAACACAAAAGGGAGTATTCATCTCGTTTTTATAGAAATGATATAACTTGATTGGAGTATTTGTCTTAATCCACTGCTTTATATTTATGGCCATTAAAAATAGGATGAGAAAATTGAATCGTATTCGATTTATTGAAGAAATTTATCCTGCTTTCACAATAAGCTTGTAAAGATGTGATAATTTATAGCTAAAGGGGATAGTAGGTAATTTTATTTCTGAGATAAAGTATACTGGCAACTGTTCGTTTTAGTTTTCATGTGCGGCAAACATCTTTAAAATAAAGCTAAAATTAAATATTCAATTTAAAAGCTAAACTTTAAAGTTATTTTTTTATTTCTCCCCAACGTGAAATGCGTAAGTTAAGTTTCAATTTTCATATCCTCATGTTACATTGAACTCGATATCACTTTTGAAAATGAACTTCTGATTTAATGAACTTAATTTACTGTGAGCTTATTGTTTATAGAATTTATATTTTAATCTTGCAATGAGTGTTACTACAACTTTAATCTAAATTTTTATATCATGTGTATGTGTGGACGCAAATTCTATTAGCAATCTCCTGGTTTTCGAAGGATTTTTTTCATTTTCCTTTGAGATTTTTTAAATTTTAACATAATTTTCTCGTTTTATCGTGGGTTTCAATCAAATTTTAGCTGAAATATTTCTGTCGTTATTCCATTTGTGGTTCCATTTGCGCTACAAAACTCCTGAAAGAGGGTAGGTTGGAGGGATAGTTTTCGTTTCGGATAGTCGGAACTCAGGGAAAATTGTGTTTAAAAATTAAAAAACTAATTATTGTTATACATGTACTGATACATTAAAATGTTTAGAGATAGGTTTTAAAAAAATATAGACTTATTTGAAGGAAAATTAAATAAAAATTAGCTATAGATCGTAGGAAACATGATGAAGCCTACAAAAATAACATAAAAACAAAAGGTTATCACCTGCTGAATTTTGTTTACGTGTCATCTTTTTGATAGTACTTCGTAGACAATGCCATATAAACAGAAATTCCGTTACCAATTTCCTGGTTCTAGAAAAGTTGATTTTTGGGGGATATATTTTTATTTTACACTTTTATCATTTTTATTTAATTTTTATTTCTCAATTTTAGGGAAATTGTTTGGTCATTTTCCAGTTAGTTTATATCAAAGTTTTCTTAAATATTCCAATTTTTCATATGCAGTTTCGCTTTTACGATAAAACACATTACAAATAACTCAACTGCTAGCCTCTTAAGCCCAAAAAATCTGTGGTCACCCCTTAACACAAAACAAATCCTTCTTACTATTTTTTATTGGTGGGTGAATCATCGACACTGGAGAGTGAAGGTTACAGGGTTTTTCTCTAGTCTTGACAGAAAAAACGAATACTTTAGGATTTTAGAGTTAATGAAAATGTTTAATGCCACAATTTGAACTAAATAAAGCACTGTTTCTATGTGATCTGCTGGCTCATATTGGTTCCTAAGTCCAAAATAATTCTGTCATTCTAAAAATGTTGTAAAAAGTACAAAAAGCTAACGTGCAAAAATTGACAACCGAGGTTGATGGCATTGCACTGGAATGCATCGTATACTATACGTTACGAAAGATTTACCTGTTTAGGTTGCCACTTCTGGTCAAAAAGTCGATTATATTGCATTTATTTATGTATAAAGATTTGAGTTGAGAAACACTTTATTCACAGGCAATTAGGGAACGAATGTTTTACAAATCGAAATAATATCAAATTTTTATGTCATTTTGAATATTTTTTAGATTATTTTAGGCATTTCATGGTCATTTTTATACATTTTTAAGTTAATCAAATCCAGGCTCTTGTAAACACAGGGAAATCAATTTTAGGTTGGGAAAGAAAGATTTCCATCCTATTTTTAATGGCTGTAAAATTAAAATAGTTGATAATGCATTACGTCACCCATTACCCATGCATTACGTCATTACTGTCGACGTTACTAACCACTTGCATCATCCTCAGTTGCTGCTGAGTTCTTATCAGAGGGAGTCTGTAAAAGTAGGCGCTCCCTGATTCCATGTTTATTATGTCTGTATTGTTTTATTGTTAATTATTCGTATTAAATAAAAGTAATGTTTGTACCTTTGTTGCCACTCACTCTGCTAACCCAACAAAATATTTAACAAATATATTCTTAGTAATAACAGAAGCAAGAAAAATGAAATTACTCGATTAATGCAATGAAAAAAATTTTGTCAAATGACATTAATTACTTTAAATTAGACTAGTTAACACTACTTAAAAAAAACTACAACTTACCTTCACATTAAGATGATCTCTTGAGTTAGAGTCAGTCCAACTGCTTTTTCCATAAAAATTATGGCCCATTTTGTTCTTCTAAAGACAAACACAATCATAATCAAGTTTTAGAAAATCTTACTACATTAAAAATTGCGGTATAGAATTTATATGAATATCATAAAATGCTATAAATGACTACAATGTGACAAATGAATAAGTACATTACTGTTTCACAAACCTTATTTACCAATTAAGTTTTGTGAAGTAAACCTTATTTTCTTCATAAAAACATTATAACAAAACTTAAATTTTTGAGAATATTTATACTTATGCATAAATGCTAGATTTTCGTAAAATCAAGTCCTACAAGAAAACAGGAATTGTAGGAACAATGTCAAAATGTAAATAGATCAGAACCAATTCAAGTAAGAATTAGTACCAAAGGATATGCTGGCTGAATATCATTTTAGAAGAAACAAGTTTAAGACTAGATAAAAATCCATAATTGCCACTCAGTATATAAGAACAAAAGGGTCAAAGACACAAGCAATTAATGAAATATCACCTAAAATTATCTAGGATGGAATGTTGAAAGCTTTCCAGAAAAGCAAACTGCTTTTTGAGAGTAGGTAGGTAGGCATTTACCACGTAATTTTGAACCGCGGTCAGATGACGAGGCAACACCTGAGCTGGCACCCACTCTCCAAACTTCCACACCACACTAATGTGAGGACATTTGAAGCCATGACAGATTTAATGTGCACCAGCCCCAGATTTTTTGTACACAACGGTGTTTGGCTGGATTCAAACTCATAACCCTCCGGTTCTAATTCGTTACTCTTCCAACAGGGCCAACGTGACCCCTTTTTGAGAGAAAAAAGAAACTGCCATAAAAGAATTAAAATAGGTCAAATCGATTGTTCATATGGTTCTAGAGTATGGGATGTTTTTAGCTTTAGTTGTGTCGAACTAAAGGCTATTGTTCTCATTTGATTTGTTAATTTATTAACTCTAACTGGTTGTTCACAAGTTTCATAATGATGTGGAACCACTCATCAACAAATTAGAGCATAGTACAATTTTACTGTTTCCTTGTGGTGAACTGATTGGCTTTTAGTTCCAAATTCATAATTACTGTGTTGTATCAAATTCTAATTTGATTTATTTACAAATATAAAGTAAGGTAAGCAATGTGCTTTTGATTGGATAAGAAAACTTGATAATTTGTGATAGGCTTTTAGATCCAAATTGTAAAATTCTGGTGTTGCATTAAATAAAATTATTCATTTTCAATTACTTTTATTTTGTATTATTTTTATTCCAATGCACAGAATGAAGTTATGTGGGGTTTATGAGAGCATGTTCAGCTGTCATCTGTCCTTATACATGGAAGAAATCTATAACTTAAAAGCATAAAGTAGAATCTAGCATTTCCAATTGCCCTCTTTATTTTATGTGAGTGATTCTACCACTACAAGCTTGAAATATTCATACCAAAGTATGTACTAATCTTTTGAGAAAATTTTAACAAATAGTGACAAAGAATTTAATTTGCTACATAATCTTTACATAGATTTATTCAGATTTATATACAACTGACCAAATTCAATCTTTTTGGATGTGGTTTAATAAAACAGAAAAAGAATATTTGCAAGAAACTCACCATTTCTCTGAGTTTGCCTTCTTCCAATTCTTGCACTTTCCTCTCTAGATTTCGTATGTATTGAAGAACTTGAGCTAAAAATAACACACAAACTCTGCATAAGTTACATAATTACAATTTCATATTGTATATGGTGGTAGCCTTTGAAATTGATAATTGTCTGAGATTACACATTTTTTGTTTCTTGCAAGACATGCTTTAAACCCTGTAGTTATTTAAACTAGATTGTAATTTTGTGAGGATATGTAAATAGAATTTTAAGAAATACCCAAAGCACATTGATTGAAATTTAAATGAATTTTCACTGAAACTATTAAACTATTAAAAAAGTATTTAAAATTGAGTTCATTAAGTATTTCATCTATTCATAATCAACATATGAATGCCAGATTCATCACATCAGTTTAAAAAGTATGGTAAGTAAAGTAAGATAAATGTTTAAAATGTATTTTGTGTTTTAGAATTTGTGAAGAAACATTTAAATATTACTCAACTTGGGAAAATACTTAAAAACTAAGTACAATAAAGCACCATTTATATGTCTGAAAGGACATTGTAAAAGAGACATAAAAACAAAAACCATATCAATGAAACATCCGCCACCAGATGACAGCATTGCTAAGAATCGAAACTTGATCTTTATAAATATTATAAATTACACTTTTTCAACTTTCAGCATGCATGAAATATTAATTTTATTGAAAAGAATATCAACTTACTAAATTAATAACAGGAATAAAAATATTTCAATAAAAGTTAAATTATTTTTTGTAACTGAAAAAAAATCAGTCTCGTAGTGGTTTGTCGAGTAGCCTTCCTATGAGACACCAACACATGTATGGCAACTATTTATCTCGCCAACTCACTACTATTGCTTTTAGCACTAAACAAATTGGGCACTAAGGACAACAATTGTAAGAACATATTGTTTAGGTTTAACCTTCCCCTAATTTAACAAATAGACTCATTGAAAAGCAGGTGACTCAAATCATCAATCTTCAAAGTCTGTTGGAAGGTGAATGACTCAAATGTTGCCATGTGACTCAAAAGTTGAACACATAAAAAAGCATTTCATTCTCAGGATTCTAGGTGACAGAGTATAAATGGATATAATGAATAAATTATATATTTTATAAGTGGACTCTTTTCAGACTAACCCAATTCGATGTATGGTACAGAGTGTCCTAAAAGTTCCCGTACTGACGATTCGTGAATTTATTATATAAAAACAACAAACTTTAAAACAATTATTTTTATGCTAATAGTGAAAAGCACTTTTAACATAATGTAGGAAAAAAATTTGAACTCACATTTATAATAAATGTTCAAAATGTCCGCCCCTTTCTTGGAGGTAAAGCTGAAGTTGTTTGCGCATATTTTTAGAAACGCGTTTCAAGATGCTGGGAGTGACTTCTTGTATCCTTTGAGTAATGGCAATTTTCAGATCTATTGTTTGGAGATTATCTTCATAAACTTTGTTCTTTTACATTCTCAAAAAAATTGGCGTTTGGTGTGCCGCATCACGCAAAAGGATTGTTGGGCTTCTGTTTTTCCAGTCAATTGTTGATGGCACTGTATACAGAGAACTCATCCAACAATTTGTTGCATTATTAGAAGTGAATGAAAGAGATTCTTGGTTCCAACAAGACGGTGCAACCTGCCATACAAGTTATGAAACCGTGGGCATGCTTCCAAGATTTTTTTGTCGATCGACTCATCTCCAGAAATCTTTGACCATCTCGTTCCCCTGATCTGAGCATCCCTGACTTTTTTCTGTGAGGATATTTAAAGAACAAAGTTTATGAATATAATCCCCAAACAATAGATGATCTGAAAATTGCCATTACTCAAAGGATACAAGAAGTCACTCCCAGCATTTTGAAATGCGTTTCTAAAAATATGCGCAAATGACTTCATCTTTGCCTCCAAGAAAGGGGCGAACATTTTGAACATTTATTATAAATGTGAGTTCAAATTTTTTTCCTACGTTATGTTAAAAGTGCTTTTCACTATTAGCATAAAAATAATTGTTTTAAAGTTTGTTGTTTTTGTATAATAAATTCACGAATCGTCAGTATGGGAACTTTTAGGACACTCTGTATAAACGAGAAACATAAAAGGAGCTCTACAGTACTTCTAGGGGATGAACCTTTTTGTAATCAGATAAATTCCAGTAACACAAAATGAAAGCGAATTAAAATGAGTAGGCATTATCCACAAACCATTAATTACAGAACGCTGTCTCTGATTTGAGTCCTCTATATTCTGGCCCATTCTGTGTGGGGGGAATGAATGAATGGGAGCAAGCAACCCAAGCTCCTCGTTGTTGGTGGACGAGCTACTTCCATCCCCGTCATCACGACGACAGTTGAAAGGCTCTCCGCACTGACTGCACCTCCCCCTGTTCCTCTCATCGTCCAAGCAGAGGCAGAGTTTCTATTAATGAGCAGAGGTTTTGAAAAACAATCCACATAAAAGGAAATGCACAAAAATGTTTTGTACACCACTTTTCATAAATATGCTATTGAGTGGGTAAAAGATGAGACTAAACAGATCCTGCCAATAGTAAAGGTTAATGATTGGCATATCTTTAACCCTCTGACATCCGTACGCATCTAAACATCATGTCCTCAGAAACCCAAAACGCCCGAGTAGCATTAGTTCAATCACCAATATTTCTTCCCCCCTCGTTTGCAACTTATTTTACACCTAATCGGGGGACTCTACACTGGGACCGAAAACCGCGCTGGTTTTAATGGGGGGTTGTATGGAAAGTGCTCTTTTCAACTTATAAGTCGATCTTAGAATTATATATATAGACATGTTGTGTATGCTGATGTTCAGCGTCCATTACATAGCATTTTTAAACTCTCAAAAAGAAAACACGGATAGAAAATTGTCAAACTGTTAGAAAGAACAATTTTCTTTTAATGAAATATAGCGCAAAAGTAAAGCAATTGCAATTACTTATAAAACAAGGAAAATTCATTAAATGTTTTAAAAAGGCAATTTAATTTCTTTATTTCCCTCTGATCTCTTTTACTTCAAATCTCTTGCAACATGAATATACAAGGTATACTTTTTCTGTTGTGTTATCGGCAATTAATTTGTAATTTCTTATCTTATTTTTAAAACAATGTATCAAAAATTCGTGATAATTTTCAAATTAATAATATATCTTTTGCTTTGAAATTGATGTTTAAAAAAGGTTTTCGGAAATATAATACAAAGTGATAAAAGTGGTTATTTTTCAATAATTCTTCCTTATAAATATGATCTTAAAAGCAGCGTGATTTTTTTGATAATGGTTTCTTTTAAAATTGTAGACCAAAAGCATCTTGCAATAAAATATGCAAGAATTACGTCACAGTTATGTCCCTGAAATGGACGTTTTATTCGTTTGCGGGACTTAAAAATATGCGCTTTTTCCTTAAAACAGAGATACGCAAACCTTTAAGTGTGATAACCTTTATTTATTAGAAATAAAATTCACACTTTACTACTATTACCCAACCCTCACTAATAAATCGCAAAATTAGCATTTATAGCTCGTAATTCAATTTAAAAGTCATTCTTTACACAATTTTTCTTTTCAGTTACTATTTTATATGCGTAGGTACAAAACATGTCTTGGAATTAAATTTTACATAACAATACAAGTGAACATGTACTTGAGTCAAATTCCGCGTTGAAAGCGACGGTCAAGTGAGCGTCACTCAAAATGAGAAGTGCATTATAGTTTCTTCTATTGTTATAAATTTGTGATAACTTCCATTCTAAAAAACCAAGGGGCTAAAATGGTCAGATGAGAGAAAACATAAAACTCAGCTACTAATAAAGTCATCTCATTCTTAAAGTATGCATTCTTAGAATTTTGTTCGTTTGATTATTGGGTTACGACATACCCTCAACGACCACTTCGGGACCAATGTTTAATACATTTCTCGGATTATTTCATGTTACCGGTCGATACAAGTGGTTTTGTATACAAGAGAAACTGGCTTATCGACGCGAAGTCAATTGTTCACTCAAGAATCTCCCTCTGTCCCTCAGGCTTCGATTTCCCGTAACCTGTATACAAACAGCAACACTGGTTCTTTTATATGAAGCATAGTATTGAAAGGGACAATGGACAAAAACGATCACTTGAATCCTTCGGTCCCAACTCCGCTCTATTCTCTTCAACGCGAAAAACACCCTCAGCTACAGTCCTTTACGTTTCTCATTGCAGCAAAAACACGTGTTCATCCTCAAGCAGTGAGAGCTAAACCTAAGAGCCGCCTTGAATAGAGAGGCCATTTACTATTTTTCTACCTTTCTTTAGAGGTCCAGTTAACACTTGGGTGGTAAATACCCACGAGAAATTTAACATTGTGGGGATCCCATGGGTAAGGTGAAAGAAATTGTTGGAAGCTTTGAGCCCTCAGTTCTAAAGAAACAGACATAATTTCTCAACTGCCTCCAAACCAAACTTTAATCCAAGTGAAAGTAACAATGTGTCGAGGTGCTACCGAAGAACTATCTAACTGTATTCTAAAGCACAGCTACCGAACAACGGTAACTGTATTCTAAATTATAGCAAGAATTATAGAATTCTCCATTAAATTTGACCAGTGCTTCGTCAACTGATAAGTGAGCTTGTCACTTAAAGTGTTCTTAAAACTTAAAGTGCTTGTCACTTAAAGTGTTCTTAAAACTTAAAGTGCTTGTCACTTAAAGTGCTTGAACTTAAAATGTTCGGAAAATTCTTTTCGCAAGTATGTTTCTAGTGGCTCTACTTTTTGGTGAAAATAAAATTTTCACTGTCCTTAAGTTCGTATTCCCTGTCGGATATATGGAAATAGTGTTTAATGCGTAAAAATCTATTTTTACTCATCATCATTTTCACTCTTGAATTTCCAAGTGTCTCATTTTTGGACCAGTAAATCAGTGATTCCAGGCTTGCGTACAATACTCATTAAAGCAGAACTGTAAAAAAATTCCACAGTTCTTTGATGCTCGCAATAGGTTCCCATCTCTCGTCTGCAAATCCTCGCATTTTGGCACAAAATTCACCATACTTATTTGTATTAACCCTGATGAGTTCGCATATCTCTTCACTCATTAATAATTTTAGATAGTCCAACGCTGAAGAGCCAGGTGGTAACATATGAAGGGGACCAGAAAAATTAATGAATTGGGGGACGTTTATGCGTTCGTTCTCAACCACTTCTGAATCCCATACAACAGTACCGTCATTTTTTTCAGTATGAAGAATATCTATATTTTCTTCATCTTCGGATTCACTATCGACACTGATCGAATTGTTTCCCAATTCCTTAGTTGGCAATTATAATTCGTCATCTTCACTCCTATCCAAATCTGATTCATCTGTATCATTAAAAAGTATTGTTTCGATCTCTTCTCGAGTCAAAATTCTTCTGTACCGAGGCATTTTAAAGGCAAAAAATCTAACAGGTGGTTATCCGATCCGCAGACAGACTGAAGAACGTAGTTAGAAATCGACCCCCTAACACCTGATGATCATTTAGCACACCTTCAGGTGACAAGGAGATGTTCGAAAATCCTTTGTAGAGTGGGGATGACCGATTACCCTCCTCACTGGTAGAGGGGCAGAAACGCCGATTACATTAAGAGCCGGACGGGCGGCGAGCGGTTGTCTGAATGAAAAGGCGTTTCGGGCGGGTTGACATTCAGAGGGTTAAGTCAGATCAAATAATCTTCATTTTAATGTTTCAAAATAGGTTGCATTTTATAGGCTGTGTCGTAAATAAGTAATTTTCATTTCATTTTAATAACATAAAAGACAGTATTATTTCTAGCTCATGAACACCAAAATTATCAATCAATAGTAAGAAAAAATTTACATATACTGACAAGAACACAATTTTTCATTCTGAAATGACCCGTCATAGAGACAAGGACCCATCATATTATAAGCGCCCATACTCCTTCAGCAATCAGAATCAAATGTATAACAGGAAGTTATAAATAGGGGAGGAAAGATTCCTTCGACACAACTCAAGGTATTTGACATGTAATTTTCTGTCTTCATGTAATTTTTTTACAAGAGGTCTAAACACTAAGTAATTTAATCATGATTTTTTAAACACAGCATTTATTCTTTGTCAAAAGGGAGGATTGGAGCTTTTAAAAAATGTATAACCCTCCACAGTGAAAGGTTAAAATAGTAGCAAGTAGCACTGTTATTTGATGTAGCATTACACTGGTGGTAATATAATGCATGATAGACCCAGTAAGATAACACTATTAGGTACTTTTTCGACAACCAAGGTTTTAGACCCAGTCATTATTTTTTATACCTAAGTATTCGGAATATTTTAAAAGTACAAAGCAAATTTCGACAAACCATTTGTTCTTCCTTCTAACAATCTAGTATAATCAGAAAATGATGTGCTCCATGATCACAAGTAAAAACAAGTGAAACCACCGTAAAAAGCACGAAAAGCATAAATAAATGTAAATGGCACCAAGGATGTCTCTTTTGTCACCAAGAAAATGTGACCAGAGATAACTGAAAAGTACCCAGTATTAAGATTGATGAATGAGTTTAAGCAGATTGGTATTAGCATCAAAGTCAACGATTTGCTCAAACAAAATGAAGTATGTAATGTATGTTGCGAACAATTCCTTAATATTATTTTACTTTATACTTTTGTCTAAGTATCTGGCAGCAGAGCATGAACACTATGGCTTGTTTTTCATTTTTAGTGCATGTTTTCTGTTATCATTAGTGCTGAGTGATTTTCATTCAGCATTTTGTAAAATAAATTTACCTTTCCTACAAAACCCACTACTCGGCATTATTCAATTATTTTGGCACAAGAATAATGTGCAGGTAACCCCCGTATAACACGGCACTTCTAAAGCACGGATTCACTCTAACTCAGTTCGAGAATTGGGAACATCCCCGTATAAAACAGTGCTTTTATGGAATGATTGGAACAACGATGCGAAAAGGACGGGCATTATGACAGTTTAATTTAAATGGTGTAGCATGTGAATATCCTAAGATCTACACGCGTGAATATTATCTCGAGATAAATTAAATAGAAAGTAACTTAGCTTAGAAGAGACATGGCATCTCTTGGGGATCCCTGCTCGTCATCAAAAAGAAAAAAATGGCAAGAACTCTTAACGCGTTTCTTTTCACAAAACTGCAAGGTCGTTGGACTGAGGCGAAAAAAAGAGAGCGTGTTCTTCCTCTCCACGCTTTTTATCAGTTTTTCAGGGGGTCGCAAATCAGGGGAGATGGTCTTGTCAATCAAGGGAGCTGGACTTCCTGATTCGCTGTTTTTAAACTAGCTCATCTGTAATTTGTTAGACGGACACACATGGCATGATATAACTTTCTGGAAGATTCTTAGCATAGTTAATGAGCGTCACTGGAGTGAGGGAGAAAACGGAATTGAGAAATAAAGGACTTAAAAAATAAATGGCATCACTGACCTCGTAGTTGTCGCTCAGAGGATGAGGATATCTTGCCAAAAAGAAAACACCCTCGGTTAATAGTACTTAGTGATGACGAAGAAACATTGTTTAATTCATATTAATATGTATTACTTAAGGAAATTTTTAATTATGAAAATATAATAGCATGTTTTTTAATTTTTGGAACCTAACCCCCCTTTTCGTACTAGTTCTTTGTTTCGTATAACATGGATTCGTATAACACGGCAATTTTTTGGAACATAACTCCCGTGTTATACGGTGGTTACCTGTACTTCAAACATTCAAAGCATCAGGAAAATTACCTTTAATTCTAAATTATCACGGATAAGCTCTTGCTGTTTATTTTCTAGTTCTTGCAGCTTATTCTGATAGGATGCAACTTCTTGTCGCATAACACTGGCTGTATATCGGCCAAACCGTTGCCACTCTCGTGCGAGTTTGCGGCCCTTTTGGCGATCATCATCCAAAAAACAGCACAAATCTCTTAATTCTTGGTTGTCATCTTGAAATCTTTGATTCAGCTCATTCAGATTTCGTATTTCTTGCAAATGTGCCTATATCAAAGAAGTTTTCAAAAGTGAACAATCGGATACCCAAAACATTTGATTTCATAGCATGTTACAAAACACTTTTCTGCTTTCTTAGTGCTTAAAAGTGATCAATGTGACTAGCACCAAGTTGTACACAATAAAACCTCTCTAAGGCATCCACCTATAAATTTAGGAAAATGATTGCTTAAAAGGTAGTACCCAAGAGATTTGCCTTTTTTAGTTTCACAAAAAATTTCCGAAAACTAGAATAATTTTGTGACTTGAAATAAATTTTAAATTAGTTTTTTAAATATTTTCAAAAATTCTTTACATGTTTGATTTCCATGAAAAAATAGTGCTAATTGATTTTAAAATTTGGCAAAAAATACAACAAACCAAATAAATTTAACAAAACATGATTCTTGGAAAACATAAACTTAATAAATAAAAATGAAATTGTGATAGGCTTATACATTAGGTTTACCTGCATTCGTTGGTTGATATCTTTGATAAGAGCCCCATGACTCATCATAAGTTTCATATTTTCAGCCTCAGTCCGACGCAACTTGCGAACAATTTCTTGAGGTGAAAGACGTAACAACTCTTCATCATTAAGCCTGGGATTTGATGTAGCTGCCATTGCCTTTAATGATCAGAAACAAACTGAGCACTTCTCAGTTATTTTCATTTCCTACAAAACATTTAGTCACAGAAAACAATAGGTAAGACAACATAAAACTTGTAACAATCTTTCAAAGTTGGTTTTGTGAAGAGATTTTAAATAGATAGATGTTGATAAAATGAAATATGTAACAAATTGCAGTCTGCATTTTTTTGCAACCCCCTCCCAAGTTCATTAAAATTACAATCTGTAAAAGATTAGTAGACAAAGTTAAAATTATTGCTTCATTTCAGAATCCGTATTGGATTAGTTTCAAAGATGAATAAGCATGTCCAAAATAAAATCTGCCCAATTCATGATTAAATAAATTTTCAACTACTTTTCATATGAATGAAGATTTTAAAATTTAACTCTTCATTAAATAAAAATAACTAGACTATTTTGAAAAAGTTTCAAAACCAAACAAATCACAAATGTTAGTGTAGTTCTTAAAGCGAATGGAGGCAAAATGTTAATGATATGAAATGATTAATTGAGTGATTTTTCTAAATCTAAAAATGTCAAATAGCATAAGTTAATGAGAACAAGCATTATTCAATGAACTAGTGCATGCAAGTTGCATTTAAAACAGTGAAACTGAAATAAAATATAAAAAGAATGTCATTGTGTAACAAATCGCTCGCTTTTTGTGGAAACTTGACTCAAGATACAAATAGCAAGCATGCTTCTCTAAAATCTTCAGTCGAAAAGTTCATTAAATTGAGGTATAATACTTACTACTTTTTTTAGACATCACCATCATTATTATTTAAATCTACTTATTTTAGACATCCATCAGGAAATTCACGTGAACTGGGAAAATTGATTTTATGATTACGAATGGATGTAAATGCTCCACATTTTTGTGTTCTCGATTTGAAATTTGGTTTCGTTTAATTCAACAGATGGAATTTTCGTCATCGTTCATGGAAGATGTCAATAATATTTTTGCAACTTACTTATCAAGCGTGTTCGTGTATTGGTGATATTTCAACTGTGTGAGTTGGAATAACCTCACTTTGGAGATACGTAAACAATCGACTGACATCCGACATGTATTTGTTTTTCAATCATTACTATGGAATGTTAATTAAATCCTCTTACGGTTATAGACAAAACAATGGAAAAGGAACTGAATTTATTGTTTATTTTCTTTTTCACATTTTAATTCTCTGAATACAAGATGTTTTTGATAATTTTATATTCTGATGTTTGTTGGTGAACTAACGTCGCACACTTGTGCAACACAATGGACCGTAGGCGACGGTTCGGGATCAATACCGATGAGAAAGATCCGAGGACAATACCTTGTAATTTGATTGCAAACTTTTACACCAAGCCAACGTGGAAATATTCTGAGACTAACATTTCGATTTGTAGCAAAACAAGTAACAAGGTAGACGAAAAATATTTTTTTGATTACACCAACATTCTACAATACAGCACAGTAAACAGCTACTTCTACTCTGCGAATAGGGGGGGGGGTATTTCAATTAACGTCACACTGGAGCAACACAACGGGCTATTGGTGACGGTCCGGGATCAATCCCAAAGGGAAAGATCCGAGGACAATACCACGTAATTTTGAACCACGGTCAGATGACGAGGCAACACCTGAGCTGGCACCCCACTCTCCAAACTTCCACACCACGCCAACGTGAGGACATTTGAGGCCACGACAGATTTAACGTGCACCAGCCCCCTTTGTACACGACGGTGTTTGGCTGGATTTGAACTCGCAACCCTTTGGTTGCAAGTCCGTTACTCTTCCAACCGGGCCACCGCGGCCCCTGCGAATAGGAACAAGAACAGCATGAGCACTATTGCGGTTAGAGAAACGATATGGCAATGGCAGTACGAGAACAGAAATTAACGCCAAATTTTAGGCAAAAGAATTCACGCCAAATTTCGAGATTCAGAAAATTGATCGAGATGGTCCGTCTGTATGACTCATCTGTGATGTCTCGGATCAGACATAATAAATGCTGAGTCATAGGGACGAAGAACCAATCAGCGCGCGGACATTTTAGTAAATAGCTCCCACACCGAACCTCTGAGAGATCCAGATTTCTGCAAGACCCTGTGTGTGAATAGAGCCTTGCCTCAAGGGCAATCTAACGAAACTCCCGCAACTGTAGTCACATGGAAGTTGGAACGGAATGTTTGTTTACAAACGCAATAGAAATTTGTTTACATCAAACCTCAAAGCACTCAGCAATCTTGTTTATATCAATCATTGAATAATCAAGATAAAGCAGCCGCTTACCGAGCAAAAATCGCTGAAAACATCATCAATTTCTTTGTTTATATCTTAGAAATTTTGTGAATTCACATTGTAGATTCTCTTGACAAAATTTAAGAACTTGTAATTCTTACAATTTAGTGTATTGTTACAAATATCATAACCTGAATAATTTAAAGACATACCTTTTGTTCCCCGCAAAATGAATTATTTATTTTCCAGTGCGTTGCTATCCTCTTTAATATTAAGTTTAACAGCTTCAAATGAATTTCTTGAAAAGCCACCAAAACAGAGGAGGTTGTGGGCTGTTCTTGTTGCTGGATCTAATTCCTGGATGAATTACCGACATCAAGTAAGTAATTTTTTACATGTATATTATATTAACGAAATGCGTTGTGCACTCCCATTTTGTAGTACACCCCCAAGAACTCATGCAAAAATTATAGCAGTCCACAAGAAACATACAAACCAAAACTTGGAGAAGTTAAAAAATTTTGTCTCATCTTATAAATTAAACTTCTAAAACTATTTGACAATGAACCAGCATGCAACTTTGTTTAACTATATTTAATTTGTTACATCGATTGTGTATGCATATTTGTTACTAGTGGTACATAAACCAATGGGGAATAGTGTAATTACAAAGTTTTAAATACAGATATGTATGTAATGCTCCAATAGGATTCCTCAAGAATATCCTTTTAAAAATATGCTTTGAGACAAAATGGTAAAATTGACATCCTAATTTTGCCCCTTGATTAAATTGTGTAAGTCAGACATTAAAAGACCTGTTCTTGAAAGAAGGCAGGTGGTATGACTCAGGTAGTATTGCTGTTTATTACTATATCACTCAGTTGAAAATAAGAGCGCATTCAGGGTAAAATTTAAAATGAAATGGATTCTTTAAACTTCTAATTTGGTGAGAGTGATAATTGATGTCGATTTAAATGTAATCTCATAAAAAATTATATTGACAAACATACCTTTTTACTATTATGTTCTTTGTGTGTGTTGTGAAACTCTAGTTGCAGGTTAGCCCAAAACCTTTTGTTTGGACATTGCTTCTGTTATGAGTATGTGTTTACTTATTAATATTGAATAAGTTCCAGTAAAATCTCTGAAGTTTTTACCTTTCCTTTTTAATTTCCTTGTTTAAACAAAACTTGCCATGTTCTTAAATGTTTGACAGTGATTTTTCTGTATATCTTGTTTTTTACACTATTTTTTTGTATTTTGAAGAATTTTTTTAAATTTTAGGCAGATGTATGTCATGCTTACCAAGTCTTGAAAAATCATGGAATTCCTGATGAAAGGATAATTGTTATGATGTTCGATGACATTGCCACAAATGATGAGTATGTCTTATTTATTCATGCTTAGTTATTTCCATTGCTTTTCGATAGTTTTGAGGGCACTTCAGCAAACAGCTGTAAATTTTAATGACTTGCGGAAAAAGATTTATATTTTATTTTAATTTTCCATTGGATTATATTGCTGAGACAGAAATGCCTTTTGTACTAGGGCCAGGTTGGTTTAAACCAAACTTTAAATTTTCCTTATTAAATTTTAATAGTAATATTGAAAATGAAATAGGGACAGAGACATGTTTTTTACATAAATAAGTTAAAAAATGTGCTGTTTATTAATACTCCAATAATGACCTTTTTTAAAACTGAAAATAAATAGGGCAATCTTCCATTATAGTCATACCACTCATTTCTGTTAAAGCCACACCACTCATTTCCGTTTCTTTTCGGCCCAACTAACAATAAACAAATACAGAAAACAAGGTAGTTTTTTTTTTAACTGTTGCATCTTAAATGACTGTATAACCTACACAAAACAAATTAATAAACATTGCAGTGGAAAAAAATGAATTATATAAGACTAAATAGCAGGCATAAAATTAGAAATTGCCTTTAGCATAGCAGAGAACATTTCCTCTTTAGAATGTAGCTGGCACCACATAAATTAAATTAGATAAGAGTCTAAATGTTGGCGGGCGATGCCTCTTTGGAGTTGATTGTGCCATTTTGCCTTCCCAGCATGAAGGAAGGCTACATAACCTTTTCGGCTTCAAGTCACATTTTAATTTCATTAGGTGGTTATTCGAACACAATCTTTCTTTGTGTATAATATTTTTTTCTTAAAAGAAATAGTATTGCCGCTTGTTCATCTCTTGGCAAATCCCAAATCATGAAATCCATTGCACTAACAAAGGAATAGGCTAAAATGGTGTCAAAAATCAAAAAGTTGTATGGAAACAAATAGCACCAAGAAATAAGCAAAAATGCTCCAAATTGGCCCAAGTTTATTGGTATGGCTACAACAGAAAAGTACCATAAATGACTTCCTACTTTAAGGACACCCTAGAGAATAGTATTGGCTGGGAATGCGGTGGCACCAACTATGGAAAAATTATTGGGGGCATAAATAAAACACCACTTGTGTTAGTATCTATCTATGTGACGTCACCCCTTTCCTTTCTGTATTAAGCTCCTCCCTCTGCGCACAGCAGATTTCACCATCAGTGATGGTTCCTTGTATCTGCCATGATATTGTTTTTGTTATATTAAAGTGTTGTAGTTATGATGCAACTCCCAGGCCTCATCATTCGAACTGCCTCTTCAAACCCTCAACTAAGTATTCAATATCTTGCTTTATACATAAGTGTTTTTTGGAACTATCTTTTGTTTCCATTGATCATTACCAATGTTATCGTTATATTTGTAATACTTATCTCTCACGTTGAATAGAGCCAATCCCTAATCATAAAAACACGAGATCGCAATGTGCGAGTTCGGAACTCGGTCCAACCAAAGATCGTTATGTATGTGGGGGCTGGTGCATGTTAAATATGTCATGGCCTCAAATGTCCTCACTTTGGTGTGGTATGGAAGTTTGGAGAGTGGGGTGCCAACTCAGGTATTGACCTTGTCATCTGACCATGGTTCAAAATGACGAGCTGTTGTCCTTGAATCTTTCACTTCGGTATGGATCCTATACCTTCACCAACAGCCCATTGTGTTTCTCCTGTGAGATGTTAATTCAACTACCTTCCCAAGGTGTTTGTGTCTTTACTACATGCTTTAGGAGTTCGATAAAGTGACCTAATAATTGAGATTAGATCACTGCATATTTGGTTACTCATATTATTTGTAATATCAGGTGTACCGGAAAGTTCTGTCCGTTCCAGTTACAAGTTTCAATAAGTATGCACATATTCATTTGACGCATATTTGGCTCTCTCTTTTTATCACACTGAATGTATACATACTAACCTAACAAAATGAACTAAAACGAAGATGATTCATGTTAGTATTAAGTGAGACGCGATTGTGTACCCATAGCTACTGATAAATTTCATTTATGCCTCTGTATTTTATACGAATTCCAACAAAGAAGAAATGCTACAGAAGCGTGTAGAAATTTATTAGTGTTTAGTGAAGGTAGTTTCTGATAGAACATGCAGAAGATGGTTCGAAAAATTTCAAATAGGGGATTTCGACCTTTCTGATAAGCCACGCTCTGGGCGACCATCTTTGATCGACGACGATACTGTCAAGATCATGTTAGAGCAAAATCCTTTTTTGACAACATCGGAGATTGCGGAAAGGCTTGATTCAACTCAACAAACCATTTCGGACCATATTCGGAAACTAGGATTGGTGTGGAAATATTCGAGATGGGTGCCACATGAGTTAAGAGAAGAATTTGAATGATCGAGTCATCATTTGCACATCTCTGCTTGCACGGAACAAAATAGAACCCTTATGGGACCGGATGATAACTGGGATGAAAAGTGGATTACCTATGAAAACATCGTAAGGAAAAGGGCATATTGTGAATCCGGAAAACCTGCCCCCTCCACCTCTAAACTGAAGTTGAGCCTGAGTAAGAGAATGTTGTGTGTATGGTGGGACATTCGAAGACCAATACATTTTGAGCTGTTGAAACCGAACGAAAAGCTAAATTCGGAGAGGTATTGTCAGCAATTGGATAATTTAAAAACAGCATTCCAAGAAAAGAGGCTGGCAATGTTCAAGAGGAAGGACATCATACTGCTTCGTGATAATGCCAGGCCACATACTGCTTTGGTGACTCTTCAGAAACTCCCTGAGCTAGGCTGGGAAATTCTGTCGCATCCACCATACTCCCAGGACCTAGCACCCTCCGATTATCACTTGTTTCTGTCCTTACAAAATTATTTGCAGTGCAAAAAAATTCAAAAATGAAGAAGATATCAGACAAGCACTGGTTCAATTTTTCGCCTCTAGGGATAAGGCATTTTTTAAAAATGGGATATACAAATTGCCATCACACTAGCAAGAAGTCATAAATAATGGTGGAAATTATATTATTCAATAAAGTTTATTCAAGGTATGAAAAATTCATTATTTTGTTTTATTCTAAAAATGGACAGAATCTTCCGGTAGACCTAATATTTATCTCTTATGTTTGGGAGTCTTAGATCCTAAGCATAATTTTTTTTTTTAATTTACAAATTGGTTGGGCCCAGGACATGGCATGCCAACTGTATATGTTTTTTAAACTTGTTTGGTTACTCAGCAAAATATTTCATCTAATTTCTTTGGTGTGGGAGGTCCCAAGTGGTTCTAACCTCTCAGAAGTGGTGCTATTTTGGGATGGTAATGACAACTCAACTCATCAAAAAGTGTTACCTTTTTGCTCATTGAAAACAAGTGCCACTCAGAAATTCTCTTATCTGCAGAAGCTGAGTTTTATACTTATGTGGTCACTCCATACATGGACAAAGTATTTTTGATTACTTTTGACAATCTCTTCTCCATTGATAGGTTGGATAAACCTAAACTGATACCCTCTCAAGAGGGAGTCTGCAATTTCTTATAAAGGAATCAGCACTGTGTAACATTAGTTTTCAGTATGCTACAATAGAAAGGACCTCTTAGTATTTGCAAAAGCAAAATATTCATTTAGTATCATGCCATTATGAATCTAGTCATGAAAATTCAAATGGAAGCAGATAATTGTTTTGGTTTCTTATCAAAAATTTGTTTCCCTGATGTCTCCTTTGGAAACTAACTCATTGTTTTTTTTATTTCTCTTGAGCAGTGCTTCCCAACCTTTTTCATGTCATGGCTTGTGAGGTGTTTCAACACCTCACAAGCATAAATAATTTCACGACACTATGAAGAAACATTTTCTATTAACATGATTAATTTCTTCTATTTCATCCTAAGGATTCAATTAATGAGATCTTTCTTTCAAATATTTTTGCATTATAACATTCCATAAACTTTCCAGCTAGACATTCTTTTCAGATAAGTCTTATGCAGTGATAAACACGAGATAAATGAAACAAATGGAATGAAAATATCTAATCCATACATTCTCAGTTTACATGCATCATAGTTTTTATATCGCATCTATGAACTAAATTGTCAGATTTGATTGAGTGAAACTGATTATTTTTATAAAATTATAGTGTGAAAATACATAAGTAAAATTAATTATACACAAAAGAATTACTGACTATATAAATATGCTAATAATAATAATTTAATGAATAAGTATTAATGTAAATATCTACAATATTCTTTTGCCACTGTTAATACGGATATTAACTTATTTCTGTGAGATATTTGGGCTTGTTTTTGTGAACTTTTTTATATCTGGGTCTATGGTCGAAAGAGTTACACACAATTCATGATCAAGACTTTTCAATGATGATCTCTTTAAATTCTTGATAGTGAGTATAGAAGAGAAACTTTTGTTGATACATGTATGTTGCAGCAAATGGTAAAAGAATGTTTATAGCTTTTTTGCCGATGGATAGCCCTCCGGTACCATCGCCCCATAATCAGGACTTTAACAGGCACACCAGTTAGGAAGCACTGCTCTAGAGGACAAATAGCCATTCATGAAACCATCTTACCGCTGCCACCACTATTTCTGTATCTGTAGAAAGAATATTTTCAATAGCTTAACTTACACTTTTTACAGTTGAAAAGAGTTGGTTAATGAAAAGGCCAGGATATTGAATTTTAATTGTTTAATTTCAAAAATTGACCCTGCTGTATTTTAATTTATAGATTTTGATGCCTTTCATAAACCATACGCATTAATGTTTAACATAAATCAAAGCTAAAAACTAAACCACTGATTCACATGTCTCATGTCCAGCAAGTTTAAACTTATAAGGGCAACAAATTAATTAAAATCATAAAAATCTGATTTAAATAATAAAAATCGAATTTATATCAAATAAATCTGATTCTTTTTAATTTAAAAAAATAACTTTTTCATACCATGTTTTGTACTTTAAATAAAAATAGATTTATCATTTTCGCTCATTTTGTACCTTCTTTTTCTTTAGAAACCCAACCCCAGGAAAAATTATTAATCACCCCATGGGACCAGATGTGTATAAAGGAGTTCCACATGATTACACTGGCGAAGTGAGTGTTGTATTGATGTTACTAAACTTAATTTGTGTAGTCATTCATTTTCTCATTGAATTGATAAATTCAAACTAAAACTATTTTGAGTAATTGTATTAAAAATTTGTCTAAGTAATGAAATTTAAAAGAATTTTAGTCGAATTTTTCATAACCTGGTCATATACTACCTTGCAAAAATTAAAATAAAATAATATAAAGGTAACTCTAATTTTACAAATTTCAAGGATGGTAAGCATTGCAATTACATTCGACGTCTCTGAAGCATTTTTCAACGTGTTTCGATAGACTCAGCTTTGCCATAAATGAACGATCTTGCTTATGTGGCACACCAAGGACCTAAAAGAATCCAAATTCTTTGGAGAATTCAATGAGGTAAGGAATGACATAAAATTTCTTGATCAGTGTGAACTTTCAATGATTGCTAACATCACATAGCACAGGGTCATTCATACATATTTCGGGCCGTCGTGGCTCAGTTGGTATGCCCACTGCACTAGCAGCCTGTGAGTTGTAGGCAGCATAGGCTCGATTCCTGTCAGGTTTGAATCCTCCTTGGGTGTATTTCTCTTCTGTGACAGTAAAACTTTCCACTTGTATGTATGTCCATTACTTGATATTGTCTGTTGTGTCTGGCACAGCATGGTCAAATAATACCCCCACTACAAAAACCCAATAAACCAGCCAACAATACATCTTATGATAATTGAACCTCTATAATACAGGCTTGAGCAGCAATTCCCAATCTGATGTACATTACTGCTGGTCAATTCAGGACCATGGGAAAAAATTAACTAAAGCAGATAATGGGGACCAACAAAAACCTAGTTCTGTTTGTAATTTACAAATACCAGCTGGTGGAGAGGGTTTTCTTTTGAATATACTATATGAAAATAAGTTCCATAGTAAGTTAAATACAGGCCAGGATTGTTGCTGTTTGTAACTAAAAAATTGCAGTGGTACTTTTTAGTTAAAAAATTGTCAGGTGACTTGTTGATTTTTAAACATTACTGATTTGTTTCACATATTGGGATGTTGAATAATTTCTCGCTGTTTTTTTGTGAAAATTAATTTTTTATTTTAAAAAATCATTAAAAACATGTTACTGAAAGTATTGTCCATCGCTAGCCACTACTTTTCCCCATCTTTCTGGCAGCATTTGAATTCCACGTCGGAAAAACGACATGTCTTTTGAGGCTATCCAAGAGTCGACCCAATTTTTGGCATCTTCATAAGAACGGAAGTGCTGCTCAGCCAGGCCATGCGTCATCGACCAGAACAAGTGGTAGTCGGAAGGGGCAATGTCCGGTGAATACGGCGGATGGGGTAGGACTTCCCACTTAAGCGTTTCCTAGTAGGTTTTTACCGGTTTTACAACATGTGGCCGAGCGTTGTCATGCTGCAAAATGACCTTGTCGTGTCTCTGCTCGTATAGCGGCCGTTTTTCCTTCAATGCTCGGCTTAATCGCACCAATTGTAGTCTGTAGCGATCTCCCGTGATGGTTTCATTTGGTTTGAGCAGCTCATAATAAACTATACCCAGCTGATCCCACCAAATGCAAAATTACCCCACGATTTTCTATGCTTAGGGTTATCGTAGTATATCAATTTTTCATCGCCAGTTATGATACGATGCAAAAATCCTTTCCTTTTCTGCCGTTGAAGCAGTTGTTCACAGGTGAAAAGACACCGTTCGACGTCTCTCGGCTTCAACTCGTACGGCACCCAATGACCTTGCTTTTGAATCATTCCTAATGCTTTCAAACGTTTCAAAACTGTTGTGTGATCAACTTCTTATGATTCTGCAAGTTCAGCTAGCGTTTGACATGAGTCTTCATGAAGTAATGCTTCCAATTGTTCGTCTTCAAACTTCTTCGGTGCGCCAGAGCGTTCTTTATCTTCAAGATCAAAATCATTATTTTTAAAGTGTCTAAACCAATCTCTACAAGTTGTTTCAGACAGAGCATGGTCGCTGTAAGTCTCAACAAGAATTCTGTGAGCTTCAACTGCAGATTTTTTTTAATAAAATAGTGCAGTAAAATTCCCCGCAAATACTCTTTTTTTGGCACGAAATTTGACATACTTAACGCAATGAAAAATAAAGTTGTTTGCACTTCCGCGAAATAACATACACTGGATTTCAAGTTTGCTTATAGTACTTGTAAATAGATGCGTCACTATCATAAACTAACGCAATCAGTTCCGGTAATGCCATCTGTTGGAAAACAGCGAGAACTTATTCAACTATCCAATATATGAATGATCAGTATAAATAGTTAATATAATCTCAAATAAAAATTTCAGTAGTGTATCTGTCCTCACCATTTACCTTGTGTAAGCAAACCTTTTGAATGCATTTTACAGTTTAACCCTCTAAGTGTTTCGATGAGGTATCTTATCCAAGATTGGATTAATTTTCCTAAGGACGAGATATCTCATCGAGACTAAGGGGAATGAAGATCCAAACAAATTATCACTTGCCTAGAATTGGTGTCAGTTTGGAACAGGTTTTTGCACTGGAGGTTCGCCACTACGGGACAGTTTTCAACGCAAAGATAAACCACCAAGGTTAAAAGTCCACTTCTGATGTAAAATTAAAGCCCTATTCTTTAGCTACAAAAATCTGCCTGAATTTTGTTTCTATTAGAACCAACTTCATGTTTTGAAAAAGGATGACTGGAAGTACAAAAAATATTCTGTCCTTTACTCAAAATGACCTTTGTTGCTTGAAAAATTGAAGTGCTTGAAGTGAAATTGCTTTGTTCAAAACATCCCATTATTTTTGCCTAAAATTAAAAAAAAATTCTTTAACTAATTTAAAGCTTGACCCATTATGAATCTTGCCGTTAGTTTACGTTCATTCGAAGTTTACAATGCTTATTTATGAATGTTATAACATTTGGTCAATTGTTTTCGTAAGATTATGCAGATCTACTTTCGTTAGAATTAGAGATTTAAAAATACCTCAGATCTTGTTTATGCTATAGAGTACTAAATAGTCAATACTGCATGACTGAAATGTTTTTTTAATGTTGGTCTGTTTTTGAGATTTTGGTTTTGTACTCGTATCATTTTTGGATATTATAATCAAAATTTTCTTTGCCTTTTTTATTTATGAAAGTATCTTAAAAGAGTCATCAGAAATTGTTTTTATCACAAAAATAACTTCCAAAAGCATACATATGCCCACTAGAAATAAAAATGAATTTATCTTCATATTACATTTCCAACTCTAGATTGGTGTGACTCCTAAGAATTTTATGGCTGTCTTGAGAGGTGATAAGAAAGCTGTAGCTGGCAAGGGCAGTGGTAAAGTGTTAGAAAGGTAAAATAAGTTATTTTTACCTTGAGTTAATTCTTGAATTTTTCTCCATTATTCCTCTAATCTGTTTACACACAAATTTTCATCCTATTTCTTTATTATTCTCTAAAATTATTGTATGTTTTGATGATTAAGATTGTAAAGAGATGTGAATGCTATTTCTTTTCCAGAATCTTAGTTATTTTGCTTTACTTTGCTATCTTTTGTGTATCCATTCAGGAACATGAGGTTATGCTCAGTGTCAGTAACTTTAATGTATGTTAATGGATGTATTGTAAAAGTACTAAACATACACACTTGATGAATTATCACTTGAGTTCAAACATCCCTAGGTATACTGATAGTTTGTTTAGAAATCATATTTTCTTTTAAAAGTAATAAAATTTAGCAAATGAATAGCATAAAATCATGCCTATGTTGCATGATCATGTCTCCTTCAAATTTCAGGCTCCGAGTACGAAGCTGCAAGAATAACAAATTCCAGAAAGTTTTGTATACTTGACACCATTACAAATTTTTTATTTTGTCCACAAAATATCAGATTGTCTTTATCAAGTAGAAAGTATTTTCAAAACTGCAAAGAAAAATCCCCTTTTTCTATGTTAGATCTATCATCTAGCAAAGTCATTTCCATTAGAAAAGTGAAATTAAGGACTCATAAAAAGTAGATTTTCCTTTATTCATGTATGACTGTACAATATTAATGTACCCTTATGCATGATTTGAGCACTTTTTATTGTAAGTATGTTTTTATGACTGACAAAATTATTGCCTCGTAGTGGTTCACTGGGTTTTATCAAAGGGTTTTAATAATTATTAATCCCCAAAGAAACTCAACTCTTATGAAATTCAGTTAAGGGCTTTAATTACTGGTTAATCTATATATGTTATTTATAGAGAAATATAAGTCAATTCAGAGCCATTAGAAAATAGCTTCCCAAAGTAGACATCAATCAACTCTGTTAGGCAATCATTCGCAGGAGGAAGCGATCCTGAAGTCTTGTAATTGGAATTAACTTCCATGGTGATTATATGGTGGCCATAGCAGATTGTTGCACTTGTTTCGATTTGTTAAGTAAAAACTCATGGGAGCAAATTTGTAGCAGCTTATTGGATCAAATTGCTTCATTTGTAAATAAATTGAAAAACAAAATTATCTTTCATTGACTACTTTACAGTAAGCCAAATTTGTCTGTATCCCCAATTCATATCCCTCTGGTGTTTAAGAATTTCCAGCTGTACACTTTTTTATGTAGTGATGCCCGCTACTATAAGAGTGTTTTAATCTTCTGAGAAAGCAGTGTTGGCCATAAGACGATAGGAATGAACTCAGTATGGTAGGGACAGTGGCTTTCAATCCTGTGGATCTTCATGATCTGAAAGCAAGTAATTGGTCTGCTGATAAAGAAAAGTCCAAAAGGATTTTCTGGAGTACCTACAAAAAGTCAAATGACCTTTGCCAGCAAAAAAATCTTTATTAAATAGCAATTAACTTTATTTTAATGAGGATTGTACTGGGTGGCCTTAAAATAACTTTCTTTAGAGGCATCTAGCAAAATTGAATTAATGGAATGGAACTGAATTTGGTGTTGAGACTTTTGAGGACATGGAGAGATACATTCTGCGAAAGAAAGGTATTTCTTTTTTTATAGCGGCCTTGGCGAGAAAGGAGAATTGGCACGTTTCCACCTTGGCGAGAAACAAATGGTTAACGATACACACAAGCAATTCATTCAATATCTACACTACACAATTTAATTGTTTAATATATACATACATTTTCACAAGTTCTTTCAGAAGGTAAAATGCATTTCTCTTGGAAAAAAGCTGTAGCATCTTTTTCCATCGATGGCAGATTGAAAATAGTAATCATTAAATATTTAACAACGAAAAACTTATATTTTAATGGAGAAAAAATTCACTATCTGAAGAAACGTGAACCACTTGCAGTGTTGCAGTAACCATTTGTTTCTCGCCGAGGCCAAACGCCCCTTCATCGCCAAGGCCGCTATAAAAGGGAAGTACCAAAAAATTTAGTAACAAAAGTAGCCGATAGGGGTAAATTTGGCATTGGAATCAAAAACCGTCTAACATTTGCATTAAAGGTGTGCCTCCACAGCCAATTTTATTCTAGGACCATACTTTTCTGAGCGTATCACTTCTACAAGTTCAGTAACCTGTACCATTACTGTAGCGAATTATCGAGGAATGCTGGAAAATTTTGTCATTCCCCATTTGCAGCAATGACAATGTTTAGACCAATCATTTTTGTGCAGGATGGAGCTCAGTCACACATTCACCATTCGGTACATCTCCTTCGATGAGAGGGTTATCAGTCAGTTCTTTCGACGGCATGGCTGGCTCGAACCCTGAACATCAATCCATGTGACTTTTGGATGTGGGGGTACTTGAAGTCCTTTATGTATGTTGGTTTCGTCTCGAACCTGAATACCTTGAAAGAGAACATGAAACAGGCTGTGTGGAAAACCAAATCCAACTCATTACGCTCGACTGTAGAGTATGCCACTCACAGGATGCAATTTGTTGTACACAAGAAAGGTCAGCACATTCAAATTGGTCTATGTGGTCAAGTGATTCTGGTGAATGGAAGATTGTTTCCTATGAGTTGAATCTTTATGTTAATTTGGATGTCTATTGCGAGTTTCTTAATTGCAGTGTGCCACATATCCAGCTGGAATGAGTGTCGTGGTTGTTGCTTGCGCAGTTGAAACTTTGTATTATACATTTTATCTGCATTTAATGCAAATGTTTGACTATTTTCAACTCCAACAGTGCCTAATTTCCCCTTATTGGCTCTAAAAAACCTAGTCTTCAAAAGTTTCAATACCAAATTTGGTTATGTTCTGTTTATTTGTTATAACTGCAGATGCCTCCAAAGACTGAAAGTAATTTTATGCCCTCCCCTGTATTTCATGTTAAGTACTCGATATATTTCAAGGTATGAGAAAATGTTCGTTTTATAGAAGTTTGTTGTATCAACTCAGCTGTATTTGTTTTCATGGTATTTTCCCCTTCTGAATCCATGTTTTTGATATTCTTGTCTTAAATGGAATTGCATTCAATTTACTATTTTTACTGTTTTGAAAAAAAATTTAACCTGTCAATTATTTCAGTGGACCAAATGATCATGTATTTGTATATTTTTCTGATCATGGTGCTCCAGGATTGATTGCATTCCCAAATGAGGTAAATCATATAAGTTTTTAATTCAATTCCTTTTAATAGTCCTGATTCATTTTGTCCTTATTTAATTTGTTTATTTATAGTTTCTGTGTATTTAAGAATGTGTTGTATTAAATCATAAAAATCCTTTTCCTTTAGGAACTCACTGCACTGGATTTAAATAAAACTATTGCATACATGCACAAGAATGGTAAATATGGCAAAGTAGGTAACTTTATGTTTCTATTTTAGAATTTTTATTTGTCCTATATTCATATACAAATGCATTGTCTTCATTTATTTAATTTGGTTCATAACTTATTGAACTCATAGAATTTCTTTGTTGTCTGTGATATATATTTGCTTCTCTCTTCATTTGTTATTGAAAAGGATGGTAATTATATTTTAGCTTAGGGATGCACAGACTTGTTAAGACCAAGGGCTATGTAGATTCACTGTTATGAGAGGGCTACCAAAAAAACATGGAAGTTATCTATCATATATTATTTTGTTTATATTTATCTTGTGTTTTTACAAAGAATGTTAATAAGAAATAAATAAAGAATTTAATTTGATGCATGATATTGCATTGACTTAACAATTGTTTTCATATTTGGTTCGAATTTTTTGGTAACCAAGTGGCAAGATTGATTCTTAAATTTTCATTAGTCAGGCCATTCTTTTTAGATTTATTAATATTCATGATTGAAAAAGTTTGTGCACAGATATATGTTGATCCAAAGAGGCTTACACATTTTAATACATTATTTAGCAACATTTTGTAATTGTTTTTATCAACACAACAAAAGAAGTTTAATAAATTGTCTCCATTAAATTTACTTCATAGGTTCTCATGGTTTTGCATGTCGATCAATTCAAGCCGTATTCGAGTAATTTGGGTGCATTTTCAGGCAAAATGGCTGCTAAATAAATCTAGCAATCATTTTACTTTTTGGATCAGAAAATGATCCTTGAAGGTAGATTTCAAATTATTAATCTTTTCAACATATAGTCTTGAAAGTTGGCATTGAACTTTTCCAAAACTTTCTTGTAATTAGGAAAATGGACATAATTCCCTGACTTTAATTGAGTTTCAGATAGATTTAACTTTCTTTGGACAGACAAAATGTGACCTTAAAGTGGAGTATTCTATTGATCTTTGTCCTGAAGTTACTTATTTAATGTATTTAAATGATTAGTAATGCCAACCAGAAAAACTAAATCACAAAACCAATTCGGACATTTTATATCAGGTATGTTTTTATACGCTTTTGTTTTTATCAATCTTGAAAATTTCAATTGTATCAATTCAATTTAGAAACCACTGCAATGTTTGATCGTGGCTTAGCTACCTCACTTCTGTGTAAAAAATTAAGTCACTGTATTCGCTTTCAATGCCTGCAAGAAACTTTTCGAACTGTCAGTGATTAAGGCTACGGGATTTTATAAAATTAATTGAGGTAGATAGTTAATTAGCGTTACACTGAAGTAACACAACAGGCTATTGGAATTGTTGAAACCACAACTTTCATCACAAAACCCTAGTTTTAACCTAAATTACTTATTATGTGACTTGTTAAAGTTAAAATAGCACTTGGTGAGGTGGGTTGCCAGCAAATCAGCAGAGGGCTATGGTCTGTGTATAGCCCTGTGCATGTTAGCTAGTGTCCCTTCCCTATCTGTCAAATGGCAGTTGAGTTAACTATCTTAACACCAGTGTAATTGTTATTGCTTCACACAGGGATCCTTTGATCCTTGAATATTTTTGCTACTAACTCAGGCCCTGGAAAGTACTTGAAAAATACCAAAATTCTGCTTAGTCTTTGAATTTATTCTGGATATTTTAAACTTTGCCCTCAGACCAAAACTTCCATTTCATAAATTTTTCGTTTTTCCTTCTCTTTATTGCTGATTTTGTGATTGTATTTAATTAATTTTACTTGCATAGTCATAGGAAATACAATGTGCATGATCTTTTGTAAGCTGCAATTTTGTATGCAATGGTACCATTACATAGAATTTAAAAGAAAATTATCTTTTCTCTATTTTCTTAGAAATTGAATTATTTATTTAAAAATACTTTTGTGTTGAAAATTTTTGGAACTTGTTAAAATGTCCTTGAAAAGTACTCTCATTCTTAATGTTAAAGAGTGGGAACCTGTTTGTAAGGTGTGCATTCCTAGATTAATACTCGATTCATGCTTTCATATTCATTTTAAAAGCCAACCAACTTTTCATCACGCTTTTTTCTGTTTAATTACTACAGCAGCTGTAGCTACATGGAGGATTTAAAATGTTGCATTCTTAACCACTAAAGTGTTGATTTCACAAGAGCTTAACCCCAAGTTTGTTTTTATTGCATACACATTGTCTTTTAAGTAATAAGTTTACCTTTTACTTAAAAAGTAACCTTTTACTTAAAGTTTACTTTTATGTTGAGGTTTACATTTTAGTTTGCATGCACTTCAAATTGTGACAATAATTTGCCTTTTTTCCTTGTGTACAGATCTGTATTTTCAGATATACAGGTATTACAGAGAACATGCTGTATTACAGAGAACAGAGTTTCGCTCTAACATGATAAGATAAATTTCTGGGAACCCTCGTATAGCACTGCAACCTATAACACTGTTTCGCTCTAACATAAGAAAATTGCAAAAACCTTTGTACAACACTGTACTTCTACAATACTGGGTAACATGATTTTGTTTAACATATTTAAAACTAAATCATCTTAAAATAATGATAGGAAGGAATAATGAACTATAGTGCCTTTACATGAAAATATATAAATAAATTATAATTTACTCATTTATAACTCTATTCCGATGTTATAGCAGAAAGCGTCATGCACAATTTACGCGCCATCCACGGTGAGACTTGCCATCTCAGAGATACAATATTGCGGAAAGTCCCGCCATACCTAAAAGGATAAAGTGCAATGCGACATCGTCGTATTGCATCGATCTGTTGTGAAATGCGATCACAGCCGAGGGCCCGTGAATGGCAAGCCCTTTTTTGTTTCTTTTTATTTCCGTGGTCTGGAGGCAAAGTGTCTTAAGTGGCTGGTCGGCAGTCTGTATCGAGCCACGATATGTTAAAGAGTGACTTTTTCATCTTTAAGACTAATTTTTGGAAAATCAAGTTTCAGTCCCAAGCCATGTCTGATAAAGACAAAAAAACAACGTTTAAGAGGAAATTTATTTATTTAGAAGTAAAGATACAAATCTTGGATCGTCTTTTAAAAGGAGAAAAAGCATCTCACATTGGAAAAAGTCTTAATTTAGATGAAGCAACAGTCCAGACTATTAAAAAAAAATTAAAAAGAAATAAGAAGTGCAGTTGCTGCAGGATCTTTGATATCCGCAAAATATGCAGCTCGTCCCCGGGCGCCAATAATTGAGAAAATGGAAAAGGCACTCAGCATTTGGATTGATGATAGCTCTCAAAAAAGAATTCCATTGGATGGTAGCATCATTAAGCAAAAAGCACTAAAAATTTACAAATACCTTAAAGAACATGGAGAATCTTCTGTCAACCCATTTTGTGGCAAGTAAAGGTTGGTTCGAAAAATTCAAAAAGCGCTTTGCATTTCATAGCATAAAAATTCAAGGAAAAACTGCGTCGGCTGATTATGAAGCTGCCAGGATGTATCCTGAAAAAATTCAAAACAGAAGAGCAAGGATACTCAGTACATCAAGTTTTCAATGCCGGCGAAACTGGGTTTTGGTGGAAAAAATGCCCAGTAGAACCTTTATTTCGAAAAAAGAAAAAACTGCACCCGGATTTAAGATGTCTAAAGATTGTATAACGCTATGTTGTGCACTAGAAGGCAGTAATGCGTTGGGGGACTTTATGACAAAACACTTGCTAGTTTATAGATCTTTAAATCCCCATGCACGTAAAGTCGTAAATAAAAACACCTTACCGGTATATTGCAAAGCAAATCCAAGCGCTTGGGTGACTGGAAATTTATTTCAAGATTGGTTTTTAAATTATTTTGTGCCAAACATTGAAAATTAATTAAAACGGAAAATGTTGAGCTTCAAGGCACTATTACTATTAAATAATGCTCCATGTCGCCCACAAGATTTGAATCATCCCAATGTCAAAATAGTGTTCCTACCACCTAACACTACTTCATTGCTCCAGCCATTGGATCAAGGTATTTATACCTTTAAAACGTATTACATAAGAAGAGCATTACAGTGGATTTTATATGTAACCGATTCGAAATCAATTACTGTAATGGAAGCTTGGAAGCAATTTTCAATTACACTGCATCGACATCATACCTTTGTCGCAGAAAGAACTTAAAACATCAACGTTAAATGCATGTTGGAAGAAGATATGGCCATCTTCAGTTGAAATAGAAAACTTGCTTGAATCGTCAGAAAATGAAATCGGTGGCATATTAGAACTTGCTAAATCTATTGGAGGTGAAGGCTTTGTGGATATATTCTATTGAGGACGTTCAAGACTTATTAGTGGAAGAAGTTGACGAAGTGGATTTTATGGAAATGGCATCCAAAGTTGGAAATCAAATCGATTCTGAGGACAATAGCACTGATGAAGATTGTAAAGTTAATAATTTAACATTAAAAAAATTAGAAGGCCTAAGCTTAGCTGAAAATCTTGAATCATTTTTCTTTAATGCAGACACTTCCGCTGAAAGAAGCCGAAAATTCAAAAGGGAGCTGCAAAATTGTCTACATACCATGAAATCTACAATGAACTTATAAGAACCAGCAAACAAACCAAAATTACAGATTTTTTAAAGAGGATAGAAGATGCAAAAAATCTATATGAAGAAGGTTCAGAAAGTGAAGGTGATATCATTCAACCAGAAAAATGTTCTCGTTTGATATACTCAGTAGTGATGAGGAAGAAATTTATTAAATTAAGGTTACATTAAATGAAAATAATATATATATATATATTTTCGTTTTGTATTATACATACATTTTTATTTTTAATAAAAATTAAGTTGCTTATATGGAATTTAAAAAAAAAATTGTATTTGATAGGTTTTCGTAACGTAACCCCCTTTTTGTACTGGCTCTGGGTCTCATATAACACGGTTTCACACAACACGGCATTTTCTAGGAACCTATCTACCATTTTATAGGAGGGTTACCTGTACCTATTTACTTTGAGCTTTCTTGTGAATGCCACAAATTAAAAATATACCACAAATTAGACTCATGTAAAGTGTTTTGATTATATCTGAACTTATAAAAATTTAATGAAGTTGTATTTAATGATTTTCACTGGAACAATTATGTGCACATCCATTGGCTCTTTAAATAAATAAAATTTTGATATTGTAATGTTTACTGAACTAATAATACTTTACAGATGGTTATTTATATTGAAGCGTGTGAATCAGGATCTATGTTTAAACACTTGCTGCCTAAGAACATTAATGGTAATGTTAATGTATATTTATTTTTTACACTATTACAGTTCAAGGTTTAATTTCACACTTTTTAATTGTAGTTGTATGTAAGAAATGTTGCTTTTGAACTCTAGAATGGCATGTTTTCCATTACTCTAAAAAGTCTGCTGGAACTTTAAACTTATTTTACAATATTTTCATAAGCTTTTGATTATTTATGCCACAAAAAGGCACTGTAAATCGACTGTCAGATTCGTAAACACATAAAGCAATGAGATTTAGAAAACAAAAATTTGTTATTTTCTTGACAGCACAATATTTATGCATATTTTATCATTAATTTATCAAATTTGTATTTCATATTCATACCTTATTTTCAATTGGTACTGTGATAAGTAATTTCTTCAGCAATTTCCACACACCATTTACTTACTGTTTTGTGTGTATGTTGCATATAAATTACATACATTTCCTGTGTTTAAATAAATCCCTCACTGATTCTGATATATAATTTTGGTAACTTTACTCATTGACTTATGACAGACTCATTAGTGTTTTGCTTGGCAATATAAGTAGGACTTACTTTTACATAAAATAATTCTTGCAGCAAAGTGAGCAGTCACCCATTATATATTTTCCCTTCTGTACCATCCTGAGTTATAAATATAAATTCTAGGTATTGTTGGCTTCATCTGTGTTACTTTCTTCAGGTTCTGATTAACAATTAAACCATTTTTCTCTGAATCTAAATCAAAATAGCTCACCAACTTAGGATTCATTTTCAGATACTTTGGGCAACAGATGCAATTTCTTCAGGATCTTTTCTGCGCATCATTGATTTTGTCTTGGGTTATGATCAAAATCACTCAACTAAATAATGTAATTGGAATAATAATTGCTTACAATGCTGAAACTTAGGCATGAAGATGCGGGAAATGCGATCTATTTCTGCATTTAAAAGGGATGTTAGTGCATTCAAGGTCAAATAATCAAATAAAAAAGTACTATTAAATTAATTGGTTACAAATCTACTTGGTTTGCCATTCTATGGTCATTTTTTTTTTCTGAATGAAACCTATTTAAACCAAAAAAAGTGCTTGATGTCGAAATGACAACAATGGACATTCTAGGTTTAATACATAATATTTAAATCTCACTTTATTTTTCACTTACTAATGGAAATTCTATCCATTATATTTATTTGTAAAACATGTATTTATCAGATGAAGAATGCCATAAGAAACCATTTCATTCAAATTATATTAATACAATACTTTTTGCATCGATTTGTCTGCCACAGTGTCTGTAACTGGCTCAATTAACTATGAAATATGTTTAAATGTTAGTTTTAATAGTTTAATTAGTTAGTGCAGTCATATTATCGAAATTCTATTTAATCGTTACTAAAATTCTGTGTATCATTACTGAAAATCAATCATCTCATTGCTGATATGGACAACCATCTCTCCATGAAACACCTGATGAATCGAATGTCAAATCATGATGAAATTAATTAAGATATATATGTGAATAGACAATTTATCAAATATTAGAAACTTTCAAGTTATTCTTAAAAAAGTAAAAAGAAAATCAAAATGGTTGATTTGAAAAAATGTTATCTAGTATCAAACACCTAATGAATTTGTTAAAAACACAAAATTTATCTTTTTACATAAAATTTACCTTACTCATTTTCTATTTTTGCACTTAGTTTTAATTGCATTAAACTTTTTCACATTGGTAAGGGTTCTAAATGTTTTCTTAATTTATGAATAGTTTAATTTATAGTCTTGTGTTCAGCACAACTTGTCCATTTCCAGATCTTGTACCATCAAACTCAAATACCAATCCGATCCAAACCCTTTTGAACATCTATTGCCATAGAAGGATTTAAACCTAGAATCCGTTAAACAGAGGGCTGCATGTGTCTGTACATAATACATTGTTTTAAATTTCAAATTTACACTTTATTTATCTACAATTTCAGCTCATTAATACATGTGTATTTTATCTTTCATGTAAAGTGTATGCCACTACTGCAGCTAATGGCCAAGAATCTTCATTCGCTTGTTATTTCGATGATGAGCGAGAAACTTACCTTGGAGATGTGTACAGTGTGAACTGGCTCGAGGATTCTGATAAGGTGTGTTGTTTGATATCACATGCAATATTGAAATATTCCTCCTTTATCAAGGGCAATTGATGAACTTAAATTATAATTGTCATATGTATGTATATATAGTGCCTAGATTACCTTCGAAGGAAACGAAAATGAATCCTAATGAATGAGGGAAAGTTTGAAAACGTATTTTGCAAGTCTGCTAACAAATGAAATTTCTGTTCTAGAGACGAAATATATGGTTGATAAAAAATTTCTTATGGCACAGGGGCTGTGGTAGCCTGTTGGAAGAGTAGCAGATTAGCAATCAAAGGGTTGCGAGTTGAAACTCCATCCAACCAAAGATCATCGTATACATGGGAGCTGGTGGACATTAAATCTGTTGTGGCTTCAAATGTCCTCATGTTTACATGGAAGTTTGAAGAGTGGGGTGCTAGCTCAGGTGTTTTCATTTGACAGTGGTCCAAAATCATGAGGCTGTCCTCGAATCTTTCCCCTTGGGATTGATCCCATATCGTCACCAATAGACCATTATTCTGCTCCAGTGTGATGTTAATTCAGCTACCTACCTCTTAGGACAGTCCATGTGATGTAGAATTCTTTTGTGCCTTCCACAAGGTTGAAGAAGCTGCTTTTGTTAAAGTGTGCCCTGCATACAAAGCTGTAAATTTAGGTTCCATGTCATCATTGCTGGATGCGTGTATCATCTGATGCCCAGTTGCTATTGTTAAATGCACACACGGCCACCTTTATTCCATGTGTAACACATCCATTCACCCCCTTTTAAAATGCAATGCAAGTTCGAAACTCTATTCAACCAAACACCCTTGTATACGGCTGTACATTTTAAATCTGTTGTGGCCTCAAATGTCCTCACGTTAGCATGAAAGTTTGGAGAGTGGGGTACTTGCTCAGTTGTTGCCTTGTTGTCTGGCCTTGGTTCAAAGTGATGAGGTGTTGTCCTCAGATCTTTCTCTACATGATGCATCCAGGACCATCGCCAATAGCCCATTGTGTTGCTCCAGTGCAATGTTAATTCGACTATTACTTACTTCTACATAATGTGTTACATAAACCCTGCAGATAGCACAATTTTCCTCCTTTAAATGTTGTGGAAACATGCTTGCTTTTGGACTACATCTCATGCATCATGCATATACCTGAAGCTTTAAAAATTTAGTTTGTTCATGACTAACTAATTGGATTGACAGAAAATTTCTAGTATTAGCTATCCAGATTTGAAAATTTCCTTGCTACTCCTTGAGTTTTACTTTCCTGCCACAAAGCTGTTTACTGTTTCCACTCAGAAAAGTTGATCTTGAAAACATTCATATCATAAATGTATTGTAGAATTATTTTTGCAACCTTCAAAATATTATTTGATTATTTTGAATCAAGACTTTATAAAATTAGTTCTTAGAAATGATACAAAGAAGACTAGTTTCTTTTCATAAAACGAAATATTGCAAATACAGGACTTTTAGGGAAAGATGATTGAATTGTGCATGTTTTAAAAGCCCATCCATGTGTCAACCAGAATAGAAATTTCAAAACAATTCAACATCTTTTACATTTAGTAGTTCACTTTCAATGAGGGTCAGCAGACAACAACACCCTTAGCAACCATTTTAGTTACTACTTCCCGTAACACAGTACCCATAAACATCTTGAAAATACAGACTTCTAAGAGTTTTGTCAATTCACTTAGCCATGGTTTGTTTGACTGCCTGAAATGTACTTCAAAAATTTTTTTTAATCCGATATTTTATTTCTAAGGCTTTAATTTCATTTTGAAACAAAACAGTTTAATACTTTAATTTTTTTTAACTTTTCTTCTACAGGAAATACTGACTAAAGAAACTCTCCTTGAACAATATAAAATAGTTAAAAAAGAAACAAACAGCAGCCATGTTCAAGAGTTTGGAAATTTGGTAAGTTTTCTGTTTAGTCATCTGGATTTTCAATTGTAATATTTGTTTTTGTATATTTAAGTAAAGACTGAATATTTTCAATGAAAGCAAAGGGAATATAGTATACTGCCTCTTAATTTTTATTGAATGTTAAAGTTTTTTTCTTTTTAAAAATTGCTTTCACTGCCAGCAGTATTGTTGTGCAAATAAATAAATTCCAACTCAGATAAATAATTTTTGTATTTTATTATCAATTTGATCCATACATCACACCAATCAAACTGAAAAAGCCAGAACAAGCATAAAAACAAATCAGATACGTCTATTAAGTGCTATTTGTGTTTCGCACTTCCTCGCAAAGCCTTTAGCGTAAGAAAATTTCATACCAATGACCCCTCACATGTGGCACTTAAATAAAAAGTTGTTTTATTTTCACTTTTATGATGAGGCCCCAGGGTTTGTTGATCTAAAAATGTATAAAAATGGCCTAAAACTGAAAACACTGTTTCAATTTTGGTATTAAAGGTTTAAGTTAACAAATCAAAGATCCAAAAGTACAATTTGGTTAAAAAAAAAAACTCCCTTCAAATGCACTTTTTCCAATGTATATGATTAACCCACCAAAAGAAAAATGAGAAAAGTTTTTTTGGTGTTGAAAGGGTGTCAGGAACCAGAACTTGGTAGATGAGTTATTTGTTTTACTTTTATAGTAAAAATGAAATCATGGATGAAAGGTGATTTGGATGACTTTCAATAAAACAAATAGTTAAATGATGAAAGAAGCTCTAAAATCTCAACAACAAAAATCTACTGACCTAAAAATCAAAAATACCAAAAAATGAAAATACCTTTTGACTTGCCATTGTGTTGTGTCGAAAATTAGTTTGGATCGTATAGTGGATAATTTACTTTGAACAGTGAATTGCCTCCGTAGGAACAGTAAAGTATCTAGACACAGTTCTTTAAAAATTACATTAGAAAATTTATTATGTTAAAATTTAAGGGTAAACAAAATGCTGATAAACAATTGAACAAGAGGGGCCCCGACAAGACACAGAAAACATCACTTTTTACAAATAATGATTTGACACAATACAAAAGTTCAGGAGAAGGAGATGGGGACCAATGGCACAACCCGAGGAACAGATGGACTTACCCCCGGCAAAAGATCTCAGGAAAATGGTGTGGGGTTTCAGTACATCGGGCGACAGACATGGAACTTCTGAATCCTCTCAAATCTAGTAGCAGGCCCCTATCCATGGAGGAACGTCGTTGTCAAGAAGAATCCAACTCCGCTGGACCGCCAGGTCGCCGGGGAAACTCGTCAGGGCAATCCGTTCTTCGCCGCTTCCTCCTCTTCTTCCGATCATCTTCTCCACAGAGAAAAATCAAGTGCCCCCTTGTAGGAGTGTACGACTATTTATCGTACTTCGATTTCTGAAGAACCGCCAAATCCATCAACCCTGATCAACAGTAAACCTCGTAAAAGATAAGCCCACCTGTCCCAGGAGGTCATCCATCAAAATCCCCTTCCTCCTAGTGAACAATCCACCCCGACGAAAGGGGTCAGACATCAAAGACTGCCAAATACGCTGATACTAATGAGTGCTTTTCCCTCAACGGGGACTCACATTCCTTCTCACTGCTTACCCGTGAGAAAAACTACCAAGCGCCCAAAAGGTAGCGCAAAGGCAACATAATATATACAGTAAAAAAATTACAGACAAAACAATTAATACTTAAAAATCAACTCAACAATACCCCCTGTATAAATAAAATTTGTGTATCAAAATTTTTTGTGTGTGAATACTTTTAAGTACTGCAAAACAGAAATCTCAGTAAGTTACTGCGCTAGGGCTGCGCAAACATTATCCTTATGTGCTTATGCCCTATTCTGTGATACCAGTAACTGGAGAGCAAGAATTACACAAAATAACAAACCAAATTATAACTTATTCTAAAAGATGTGCACCATTATAATTGGCAACTCACAATAAGTCTATATTTTCTGCCTTTAAATTTACTCACAATAATGGACAAATTGTCCTCCCTAAAGTATAATCATATTCAGTAATCAATAATTTCCGTACTCAAGATTAAAATAAGATACAAACATAGTATGTAATAGAAACAATCAACATGAATATGAAACTGAAATTTGGATACATACAGTAAATTATACCGACACATAAAATAAACAATTATTACAATCAAACCTTATACACTTTCACCATTTTCAACAAATCATAGGATTCTTTATTACACCCTTCTGAATCATGTATAATTTAAATATGTCTGCATTTGAACGCATTAAGGCAACACCACTCTTCCATTTGAGCGTCGCCTTAAATCATAACCATGGTTATGCATTCTTGGTGCAACCCATTTTCCCCACAAACCAGGGAAATTTCTGCAGTCTGAACCAGGTGTAAAAATGGACACATGTCTACTACCATTATTTACTTCCCTCTGTTCATCCAACTGTTCCTGTGGGATAAGCGTACCTTCCCCTGATTTCTGTGATTCCTGATTTTTCAAATGGTTTCTCTTTACAGCCATGCTCAAGTTCTCTATATGCACAACCCTTTTATAATTGGATTTTTTGAAATGCTGAATCTCCACTGATACAGGAGAGAAAACCCTAGAAACAGTAAATTTCCCTTCATTGGGTCTTGCAAATTTTCTGGAAAGCCCTGCTTTTACCACTGGGTTGTACCAGTAAACCAGATCACCCACTTTGAAGATTTTGCTATTAGCAATCTTTCCTCGACTGGTTTCCTGCTGTTCAGCTGCCTTAGTTAAATTATTTCTAACTTGCTTAAACGTATCTGAAACTTTTTAGAAGTTGGTCGGCATATTCAATATGGTCAGCATAAAAAAAGGTCTGTGCCTGTCTTAAGAATTGGTTAGGCAAATCGAATTCCCTCCCAAATGTTAAAAAGGCAGGTGTAAAGTTCGTAGCCTGATGCTCTGCCGTCCGATAGGCAAGCAATGCAAAAGAGAACTTTTATCGCAATCATTATACTGTGAGTTAACCAGGAAACTAAGTGCGTTCCCCAAAGTCGCATGAGCTCTCTCCACACATCCGTTTGATTGTTCCCTCCAAGCAGTGCTATCAATCTTTTTAATATCCAAAGACTTGTATATTTTTTGCATAGTAGCACTTAGCAGGTTAACTCTTCTATCTGACACTAGCACCTGAGGTGTTCTGTATCAAGCTATGAATTGCAGTAATATTTCAGCTACCGTATCACTAGTTATATCTGCTACAGGAAAAGCCTCAAACCAACGAGTAAAATAATCCGTAAACGTAATTATATACTTATTTCCCTTTTCTGTTATAGGCAAAGGCCCTACAATGTCAAAAGCAACCCTTTCAAAAGGACCGTCGGGAATCGGTATTCTTTGCAAATTAGCTAGATGTTTGGGTTTATGAGCTCTCCTAGTCATACACTCATTGCAAGATTTGACATAGTTCATTGTTTGAGCGTACATTCCCGGGAAGTAATATAGTTTCCTGATTCGATTTAAGGTTTTCTTAATTCCCTGATGACAAGCCATTGGTGAATCATAGCATAACTTAAATACCTTAGGTATTAATTCTTGAGGAATAACTAATTTCGGTTTCCTGCTATCATTATTTTCCCTGGAATCTGTGCACATCAACACATTCTGATAAAAAAAAATTAACATATTTGGGGTAGGTTGTTTTTTGTTTCTGAAGATCATCTCTTATTTTTCTGCATTTTGAATCTCTTAATTGAGCTTGCTCTAACTGTTCAATTTCAATTTCTTGACAGATTATTTCACATTCCTGTGCAACTTCGTTAAACATTACTTGTCTAATTTCGCCCTCCATTCTACCCAAAGGTCTGGACAAAAAGTCACTAATAGTATTCGATTTTCCTTTAATGTACTTAATCTCGGAATTAAATTGGGACAATGACATCGACCAACGGGCTACACGGTGAAAGGAGTCTTTAAATTTCCAAGTTGAAGTTAAGGGGGCATGATCTGTGTAAACAAAGAATTTTCTTCCCAAGAGATATTGCTTGAAATAGTTTGGGAAGTGCACTACAGCCAAAGCTTCTCGTTCCGTGACTGAATGAGATCCTGCATCTTTTAATTTCCTACTTGCATATGCTACAGGTTTGAGAAAATCATTGTTATCTAATTGGCACAAAACCGCTCCAATAGCTATGTTACTAGCATCTGAATAAATGAAAATCTTCCTTCATATCAGGTAATTTTAGACAAGGTTGATTAACCAAACAGTCCCTCAAATCCAAAAATTCCTTCTCTGCCTCCGAATTCCAAACAAACCTCTCTTTCTCTTTGGTCAAATTTGTTAAGTGACAAGAACGTTGGCTTATGTCCGGTATAAACTTTCGATAGTAATTAATACAACCCAAAAAGCTATGCACCTGTTTACGCAAGGAAGGAATCTTGCAGTTTTGAACAGCTTCCACATTTTTGGGATCAGGAAAAACCTTTCCTTTGGTAATTGCAAAACCTAAATAGTTAATTTCTTTCATTAAGAAAGTGCACTTTTGTGTATTTTATTTTTTGTAATTTATCTAAATGTGAAGGAATACATTTACTTGCTATTATAATGTCGTCAATATAACATCCTATTTTGAATACTTCCAAACCTGATAATGCTATTTTCATGAGTCTTTGAAAGGAATTCGCACTGGTACTTAAACCAAAAGGTGTGCGCGTGAACTGAAATAAACCTTGTTCAGTAATTATGGCTAATTTATGTTTATCTTCGGGATGAACCATCTGTTGGAAAAATCCAATGTGGAAAAGTATCGACTACCCTCCAAATCGTCCACCACTTCATTAATATTCGGGATTGGATAAGAGTCAGGAACTACCTTTTTGTTTAATTCTCTAAAATCGGTGACTAATCTAAATTCGCCTGAGGACTTTTTACCAATAGAACTGGTGCTGAAAAAGCACTAACTGAAGGTTCCAAAATTCCGGCCTGTAATAACGTATTTATTTGTTCTGTCATTTCCCCTTTTAGGTTATAAGGTACAAGATACTGTCTTCGTCTGACAGGAATATCTTCCGCTAAATCAACTATGTAATAAGGTGTCACAGCCAGGTAGATCCTGAACTGAAGTCGCAAATGCCTTGTGATTTTTCACAATCAATTCCATCAATTTACTCTTCGTCTGCTCATCTAGGTGTTCTAAGTTGAACTTTCCCATCCATTTTAAATCAGCCTCATTACACTCACCGTAATGTTCGTCTGAGTCAATATGAAATACGTCCTCATTATTTTCAACAACCAACTTTTCAAATGAAATCAATTTTTTATGCTTTCTAATCTCTATTATTTCATCTGAAGGGTTTCAAATCAAAATTGGTACATTTTCTCTAATTACACTTTTATGCACAGTTCGAGCAACCCAATAATCGTTAGATCCGAATTCTTGGCAAGGTTCTGCTAGGAACAGATTGGATCCCAATCTGCCCTTTAAATTTACCCTGATTAATGTTCGTGAAAAGGGGGGTAAAGTTACAGATCTATTAACGTAGCCAAAACAGTTATCAATTTTGTTGGTTCCTACTTGTTCCACAAACGCCATGCTGTCTCCCTGCGAGAGACGCCAAGGAATGGAATGTTCACCTAATGTGAAATATTTTTTCTTAAAATCTAAACTTCCTCCGCATTGTTCTAAAAATTTTATGCCCAAAATAATATCAAAATTTTCTGAAATAGGTGTCTCAGTGATATAAAACAAAGTACTTATTTTTTGGTCAGCAATTTTAACATTTAAATCTAGTTGTTGCTTTATATTTATAGACTTGTTAGCTATGGTAGAAATACATGCACTACACTGTCGAGTTTCCTGATTACTGTCCAAACACTCCCTAGGCATAAGGTTTAAGTCGCTCCCGAATCAATTAAAGCTGTGAAAACTCTTTGTTTAATCTCTACCTCAATGATTGGTAACCTTTTGTGTTCACCACATGAAAATAGAGAAAAATTCTGTTTCCTGGGGCTTTCTACCTTCAGATCACCCGAGTTATCCAAGACACTCTTTCTTAGTTTAAAATTTCCGGGAGGTTGTCTGGATGAATTATTCAGTTTACCCTGCATTGTAATATTTACTCCGCAACCTCCTAAAATGACCAAATTGCCCACACTTAAAACATCGTCTTCTCTGACCGACCCCCTCTCTCCCCAACTCTGTTTCCTTAATTCGTTTTATTTCCAGGTTCTGTAATCTTTCACAAAACCCTGCAATCTGCTCAGATAAATCTTTCAAAACACTACTGAGTGCTTGCTCCTGAGTACTTTCCGCTATTTGTTGCATTGAAAAAACTTGGGGCGCTGTTTCCTGACTTTCGGTTAAAAAGGGGTTTGTATTTACCGACCTACAAGCATTTATTGCTCTCTCCTCCATTCTCCCATAGGTTTTAATATCCTCGATGTTCAATGTATCTTTCACAATAACTCCCTGTAAAATTTCGGGTTTCAAATTCGTCATTAACATGTTGAAGAGCATTTGCTTCTGATAATCACGCAGAGTAATCTGGTCTAACCCCTTTCCATAATTCAAATTGTGTGACATATGTGTTGCCTTTGCAATAAACTGGTCAACTGACAAATGTGGAGGTTGACGAAAAGCCATAAATTCAAATAAAACTTGCTGTTGAGTCCTTTTAGCCCCAAAAGCATCCTCGAAACCCGAGTTAAGGATTCAACAGTTTGAATGCCTTCCAACTCGCTGACACATACTCTAGCTTCCCCATAAAGACTATGTTTTAAAGCAAAAATTCGATCTGAATCACTCCAAATCCAATTCGATCTGAATCACTCCCAATCTGGTTAGAGTAAAAGAGGCTCTGCGGCCTCTTTTACTCTAACCAGAAATTCTCCAACAGAAATGTCTTCGGGTCATCCGCCAAACTTTGGAAGAATACTTAAATGCGGATGGGACAAATACCGTCGGGGTTTCAAAAGGCTGTGTCATTTTTGCACCCTCTCACACTGATTTACATATAAGCAAAGTAGAAACGATGTCGCATATACATTTCAAAACCAGCAAACACAAATACAATTCAAAATGTCAAATATTACTCTGGAAACGTATCATCAGAAATTTTATCAATTGGGATGATTCCTAATTATAAGAACTCTGCCAAACGTTAAACATAGCACTAAACAGATACTCCATTGCTCATAGGAGGCACTGGTCATTGCACCATTTGTTGTGTCGAAAATTAGTTTGGATCGTATAGTGGATAATTTACTTTGAACAGTGAATTGCCTCCATAGGAACAGTAAAGTATCTAGACACAGTTCTTTAAAAATTACATTAGAAAATTTATTAAGTTAAAATTTAAGGGTAAACAAAATGCTGATAAACAATTGAACAAGAGGGGCCCCGACAAGACACAGAAAACATCACTTTTTACAAATAATGATTTGACACAATACAAAAGTTCAGGAGAAGGAGATGGGGACCAATGGCACAACCCAAGGAACAGATGGACTCACCCTCGGCAAAAGATCTCGGGAAAATGGTATGGGGTTTTGGTACGTCGGACGACAGACATGGAACTTCTGAATCCTCTCAAATCTAGTAGCAGGCCCCTATCCATGGAGGAGCGTGGTTGTTTAGAAGAATCCAACTCCGCTGGACCGCCAGGTCGCCGGGGAAACTCGTCAGGGCAATCCGTTCTTCGCTGCTTCCAATCGTCTTCTCCGCAGAGAAAAATCAAGTGCCTCCCTTGTAGGGGTGTACGACTATTTATCGTACTTCGATTTCTGAAGAACCGCCAAATCCATCAACCCTGATCAACGGTAACCCCGTAAAAGATAAGCCCACCTGCCCCAAGAGGTCATCCATCAAGATCCCCCTCCTCCTAGTGAACAATCCACCCCGACGAAAGGGGTCAGACATCAAATACGCCGATACTAATGAACGCTTTTCCCTCAACAGGGACTCTCATTTCTTCTCACGGCTAACCCATGAGAAAAACTACCAAGTGCCCAAAAGGTGGCGCAAAGGCAACATAATATATACAGTAAAAAAATTACAGACAAAACAATTAATACTTAAAAATCAACCCAACAATTGCCTTGGGCTGTTTATGAATCAATATTGTTAATGTACATAAGTAACAAAATGCTCTTTTTTTATTACTATAACATTAAAGTAAAGAGGGCAACACAAACATAAAACTAGTGGGATATTTTACATTATTTTATGAAATTGATGCATCACTATCTACTTCAATGGAACTGGTTGCAATTTTTAGTGAATTCTCCAGTTGATAGAGAGAAAAAGTGGGATTGTGAAGCGAGGGATATTTTTCTTTTGGAAGATCACAAGGAATAAAATTATCTGTAATCTATGATCTTCAAGTGATGAAAAATATTGCTAAAAATCACATGAAAATATTAAAATCTTGTTAGCTGCATTATTACCTGTTCAGAGCCACAGACTTGACACCCTTGTTGAGATCTTAGTGCAGCAGAGTAACTTTCTTTTTCATTTCAGGACATTGCCACAATGAAAGTGAGCGAATTTCAAGGCAGAAAGAAAACTGAATCTATTATCCTACCTGAAGTCGAGGTAAGGTGTATTAAATATTGTTATTTTTTATAATTAAACCAAGTAAAGCACTTGTAAACTTCTGCAAGTGATGTTTTATGTTTTGTTAAAATTCACTTAAACACAATGAAAATAATTTTCGATGGCACAAGGGCCCTCAGGGGCATATCTTTAGGTGTGTACAGGTTTCATAGACCAGAGAGGGCCTTGGTAGCCCTTTTGGAAGAGTAACGGATTTGCAACCAAGGGTTGTGAGTTCAAATCCAACCAAAGACCTTCATGTAAGTGGGGCTGGTTTGAAGTTAAATCTGTCAAGGCCTCGAATGTCCTTTCGTCGGTGTGGTGTGACCTTGTCATCTGACCGTAGTTCAAAATTACATGGTGTCCTCGGTTCCCTTTGGGTTTGATCCCAGACTGTCGCAAGTAGCCATTTTGTTGCTCCAGTGTAACATTAATTAAATACCTACCATAGACCAGGGGTACTCTAGTGATCTTTTCTTTTCATGTGGGGTTTACTGCCTTTAGTAAACACAGGGATCGCGCTCACAGGATACGCAATCGATAACTGTTTGTTTTTCATCATACTAATCTGTTCCCCAATCCTTTTCATCTTTCACTACATTTTTTACTTGACATTATCTTGTGTTTGGCGCAGCTTCACCAAATATGGCCCTAGCGCCATAAAACACCAAAATAACCAACTCAGACACAAGCCACAATTCTTTCCTTTGCAAGTGGTCAGATTTTCAGACTAGATTTACTTGAAGTATTTTTGGATAATATTCAAAGTGTGCTTTTTGATTTTGTTAAAAACTGAATAAGTTTTTGATGCTGCTTAAAAAATTTACTAAGCAAATAAAGAAGCAATTTCTTACTTTGAAAGGGTGTAATGTTGTCATGTTCTGTTAATGATTACTAGTCATGCAGGATTGACATATTTATTAATAACATCTTAGCAACACTTAGGCATTAGTGATAAGAGCGTCCATTGTAGGAATGCACAAGTTGAGGTGTTGCAACCCTCTGAGTAGAGTTGAATAGTATAATTCTGTTACATCCCTTTAGATGTGTACACTTATACAATAAACAATTTAACATACGAGTACACATTTCAAGATTACATGATACAATAACAATTATACACATAAAGATATAGTTACAATGCAATAACATACATAGGTACACAAATTTTCAAATATACATTTCAATTTACAATATATAGTTATTTAAATATCTAGGTTTTCTAGAAATGTGTCCACTCTTAGTGACAGTTGCATTTAGAATTATTATTTATGATATTACTTTAATTTGTTATGTTGCTTCCTATTACATCAGGTATGTTTTCAATATTAAAATCACCACTGTATTCGATAAAATTACTATTTGATTTAATCAGGTGTTTCTATTTCTTTTAAAAACTCTTCCCAGTTGATTCCTAACTGTAAGCACGATAGTATGGATCTTGAGAGATTACTATTGCAGGTTCCCATGTCTTCGTTTTCATGTTTTGCATTCGTACTGCATCACCTGAGCTTAGTTTACTCAGATATTTTGCAGAACGATCATGAAACCATTTTGGGGTTTGTTGACGCTTAGTCAACAGCCCTCTTACATTACTAATCAATTCTGCATTAAGTAACTTGTTTGTTACAGGCAGTTTAGTTCGCTGTCTTCGACTGAACATTATCTGAGCTGGGGAAAGGTGAAGTCCTGATATAGGTGTGTTCCTATATTCCATTAGACCAACAAAATGATGTTTGTTTTCTTCCTTGGCCTTTTTAAATATGGACTTAGCTATACTCACCCCCTTTCAGCTTGACCATTACTTTGTGGGAAATATGGACTGGTAAAAACGTACTCCAAGTCCCAAGTGTTATAGCAAAGTCTGTACATATCACTATTAAATGGCATATTATCAGAAACAACAATATTCTGAATTCCGTATCTTGAAAACATATCCTTAAGAACATTAATTACTTCAGTAGCTGTTTTATTTCATAGCTTTGAAACTTCAGTCCATTTGGAATTATAATCCATAATTATAAGATAACTTAGATTCCCAAATTCCATAATATCCACCCCAATCTTTTCAAATGGTCTGTCAGGAGCAGAATGCGTTTGTAAATGCTCTTTGACATTGGAACGCCTATATTTTTCACATATTTCACAGTGTGACACTACAGATTCTATGTCAGTGTTCATGCCCGGCCAATACATCACTTCTCTGGCTCGTCATTTACACCTTTCAATTCCAAAGTGGCCTTCATGGATCAACATTAACATTTGTTGTCTTAATGTCTTAGGGACAACAATCTTATCACTTAGAAATAATAAACCTTCATTAGCATGGAAGATCACCTGTGATTTAAAGTACAATTTTAAATTGTGTGACATTTTTGGTTCTCTTAGGCCAACTTAATGATGGTGAACTTAATGACACTTTGCAATTCACTGTCCTGATCTGTCTCATTCTTGAATTGTATTAACCTAGCTTTACTCATATGTAGATATTTGGCTATACTATGTACAATATTTTCCATCTCAGGGTCATCATTGACCCGAGTATCACCATTAAATGCCCGCGATAATGTATCTGCCAAGTACGTTTTGTTTCCAGGTACATATTGCACTTCATAATCATACTTTAAAAGTTTTAATAGCATTCGCTGTAGCCTGGATGATATTTTAGACAGGTTTATTTACAATGGATGTGAGTGGCTTATGGTCACTTTCTATAACTGTTGTCCATATATAAAATTGTGGTACTTTTCAAAAGAAAATACTATAGCCAACAGCTCTTTTTCGATTTGTGCATAGTTTTTCTCACATTCAGTGAGGCTTCTAGACATAAAAGAGGCAGGCTCCATCCAAACTCTGCATTTGGTTTTATCAACTCCCTTAAATGTTCTGTAATTTGGTATAAATTTAGATAAGTAATAAATCATGCCCAATAGTCTTCTGACCTCTCCTTTAGAATTAGGAACAGGCTTATCCATTATACCTTTAATGTGTGAAGGATCAGGGTTTATACCTTTATCTGAAATTATCTGGCCCGTGTATCTTACCTCAGACATTCTAAATTGTAATTTATCAGCATTAAATTTTACATCAAGAGCTTGTGCTCTTCAAAACTTCAAGTAAAGCTATATCATGAGAGTTTATCAACACCAGTTATAATTAGATCATCAAAATATTCTTCTACCACCTCAATATTTCCAAATAGCCTTTCATTTCTCTTTTGAAACACTTCTGGAGCAGGGGCAATCCCAAAAGGCCTTCTATTAAATTTATAACGCCCAAAAGGAGTGTTAAAGGTACATATTTCTGACCTTTCAGTATCTTACAGGATCTGCCAAAACCGGTCCTTAAGGTCTAAAACTGAGAATATTTTCTTACCTTCTATTCGACTGATTATATCTTCAGCCGAAGAAATTAAATAATGTTCCCTTTTAAGAACCCTATTTAGATCCCTGGGATCAAGACAAAGGCGAAGGCCTCCATTAGGTTTCTCAACAATCAAGAGATTTTGAACTCAGTCAGTTGGTTTGTTTACTTTAGACACAATTTTATTACATTCTAATCTATCTAGAGTTTCTTTTAAGCGCTTTTGCAATGATTGTGGTACCCTTCTAGGTGGGTGTATTACTGGTACTGCATTAGCTTTTAATTCCATGTGGTATTCCTCACATGGAATTAAAAGCTAATGCAGTACAAGTCATGTGCACAGTAAATTTACCAAGACCTTGAAACACATTTTCGTACTTTTTCAAAAGATCGATTTTACTGTCAACACTTAAACTGTCTATTCTTTGTATTAAATTCAACTTATCACAAGCAATTAAACCCAATATTGGTGTAGCATTCATTTCAACAACAAAAAATTCAATAGGTACCTGAACATGGTTTGAAACACATTCAATTATGACTTTGCCCTTAGGCTTAATTATAAAATTTCCATATGCAACTAATACAGTTTCAGTTTGAATTAACTTTATGTTATAACATTTTAAAGCATCATATGGGAGCACATTAGTCTCCGCACCTGTATCCAGATTAAAATTAAGTCGAGTTGTTTTGTTATCTATTATCAACTCTATAGCTTTATACCAAGTAGCATCAGCATTTTTTTATACAGTTCACTTACTTGTCCTATTGTGAGGGCTTCAACAAACAGTTCGTTAGTTCGTTCACATTTCAGTTCATGAATGTTCATCTTTTTACACCCTATGGCAAAGTGATTTTTCTTTTTGCATTTCGTGCAAACTTTCCCAGAGGCAGGACACTAGGCTCTTCTGTGATTTCAACCACACTTTTTACAATTGTATGTCAAGTCATTATAATTGTCCCTTTTATCTCTAGAGGCATAGGCTTTTGCAGCACTTACTTGACTGGAATTGGTGATTCTCTTCATCGACTGGAATTGTTCCTTGCTTGCTTCTGCAGTTCTGACGAAATTCAATACCTTCTTTAGGGTTAACGTCGGTTCCTGAAGTTCTCAGAGCATCTGTTCCTGCAGGCTCGAATCATTAATTCCAAGCACAATCCGATCAAGAATCGGGCTTTCCTCCTGATCCCTGAATTCGCATGTTCCGGCAAACATTTCCAACTGTGTTAAGTAGTCAAACGTTTGCCCATCGAGTTGCTTACTCGAAAAGAACTTGAATCGCTCATACACTACATTTTTGCACGGGATACAATGTCCTTCAAAGCTTTTCAAAATGTCTTCAAACCTTTCAGGGGTATCAGGATCTCCATGCTTGTAGGTGTTCTAAACCTCTACACCCTCATCTCCCAAGAGGTTTAACAAAATGGCAATCTTTATGTTGTTGAGCTTGTCCGTTTTCTCTGTTGCTAGCATAAAGTTGTTAAATTTCTGAAGCCACTTCTTCCAAACTTCTGCAATGTTGCTGGTGTTGAATTGCATTTCCCCTGGCAGCTTGAACAACTCCATCTTTAGGCTCATTCGGCTCTGCACATTGTGAAACCAATTTATTTATTATTTTCTTTTCCGGGTCCTTATTCTGACACCATGTCATGTTCTGTTAATGATTACTAGTCATGAAGGATTAACACATTATTTATTAAGGTCTTAACAAAAAAAAAGTTTAGGCATTAGAGTTAAGAGCATCCATTGTAGGAATGCACAAATTGAGGTGTTGCAACCCTCTGAGTAGAGTTGAGTAGTATAATTCTGTTACAAAGTAACACAGAATACTTTTTCAAAGCAGTAGACATTAACATATTGCTTTTTCTCTTGTTCAGCTCAAAAGTGTAAATTTTTTTCTGCATCAAGGCTTGTGTTGCATATTACTGGCTAAGTTTTGGATTGATACAACTTTAAAATTCAAAAGTTGTCTCTTAAATTTAAAAGTTGTCTGCTGATTGTGTCTAGTAGGTAATTTGATTTTCAGAACTTAAGGGCATTTATTTAAAGAGGTAACAGTTCTAATCACACAACCAAGTACTATTTTTGTACTAAAATAAAAATGCCTTGATTTTTGATTATAACTTATGCAAATGATAATATTTTAGAAAAAGTGCAAATAAGTTATTTAATAGTTTTAGCTTTGACCATCATTATATGAAAATGTTGTTCTCAAAATCAAACTGGTAGTGCTATTCTTGGTGGTGATAGTGATTTTTAAGCATTTAACTACCAATCAGAGCAGAGTGTTGGGTTCAGAACAATAAATCAGCTTTTATTTTTTAAATTCTGATGTATTCAATGAAAATTACACACATTCCAAAGGTGACAATGTTATCTAAGGAATATGGTGACAGTTCAATTCTGTTCATAAGTAAATGTGTTTCTTTATAACAAGATGTGTAAATAAAATTGTAAAAACTGAAATAAAATGAGCATTTGATATTCAAAATTTCATTTACCCTTTTCTTTCGATTTCTCTTAAATTTGTTCAAAAATGGTTTTAAATTTGTTTCTTTAGAAATTGGATCTCATCAGAAGTCGGGATGTACCCATCGAGATAGAAAAGAGGAAGTATAGGAAATCCAACTCGTTAGACACGAAATCCAAATTTTTGAGAAAACTGAATAAAATGTATAGAGTAAGTGTCATTTCATACTAAATTTAACTTTTTATACTGTCCTTTTCCCCCATTATCTATTTGAGGACCCAAATGTTCTGCATATTTCTCCAGTGGACTTTAAGGTGATTTATTCTGTATCAATCTAACCAAGAACTCCATTCATCATAATATTTACACATAGCCACGCTTATAAGTAGCCCTACGGCTTGTAAAGAAATACTTGGATTCTATCATCCATACAGGATAGTTGTATTCAAGTATGAATATTGAAGTTTCACCTCCATCAAACCAGTTCAAGCAGAAGTCTGACCTATTTTTATTTTTATAATTGACCCCACAGGTGCCACCGAATTCGGCGAGTCGTTGCCTGGAGTTGTACGGGTTCCAGGACCCAGAGTACTCTATTTATCTTTTCTTTCCCCATGGGGTTTTACTGTCATTAGTAAGCACAGAATCACTCTCCCAGGATACCCAAGCAATCTTTTCCTGTTCCACAATCCCACTTTTTTCCCCTTTCACGACACTTTTTACTTGACGTTGTCTTGTGTTTGGTGCAACTTGGCGAAATATGGCCCTTGCCTCCACAAAATGCCAAAACAATCATCCAACCAATCTAATAACCAAACTCTATCCCATTGCTAAGGAACTGCTTTTCCTTTAAACTGCTTTTCCTTGTTAAAATTGAATAAACTTGCTTAAAAGATTAGACTTTAGCATTTGGATTAATTAACTTTATGAGGATATGGACCACTGACTTGGTAACATAATGCAGTCCTCCATCTACAATGGCCGCAGAAGAGTAACGTATTAGTGACCAGAGAGTTGCAAGTTCGAATCCAACCAAGACCGTCACGTACACTGGGGCTGGTGCACATTAAATCTGTCGTGACCTCAAATGTCCTCACATTGGCGTGGTGTGGAAATTGGGAGAGGGATGCCAGTTTAGGTGTGACCTTGTCATCTGATCATGGTTCAAAATTACATGATATTGTATTCGGATCTTTCACTTCGGGTTTGATCCCGGACCATTGCCAATAAGCCGTTGTGTTGCTCCAGTGTGAATTTGATAGACTACTTCCAACTAAATATGTAATTTTTTGTATTAAACAAGAAGTAATTTATAAATGTTCCATCATTTGAAATGAAATCACTCCATTAATCCAGTTTTATTATAATTTGTATGTACTTTTATAATGATTTTCAATTCGTGCTCAATATTTTTGTTTCCTAGAGCTGATCTATGATGCCATTTGTAAATATTAATGGTAATTTTTTTTTTATTCAGAATCGCCTGTTTTTGTCCGAACGTGTTTCGGAAATCGTCAGAGAAGTCATCCATGATAAATGGAATGAAACTGAAATCCTAGAGAAGCATTACGAGTTGAGAGATTTTGAATGCTATGATGAAATTCGTGAGTTCTTCAGTCAAGAGTGTTTTGAACTATCGAAGGTAAGATACATAAACAACTGAATTCTCTGAACATAAGACTTCCTTTAATAGTAACTGTTAAACTGATCAACCCTATTTTCAAACCTGTTATGTATCAAATTATTTAATGAGTTATTTTAAGTACTATTATAAGGATAGAATAGAAGTACAATTTATGTCCTTATTCTTCTCTGTGAAGTTCAAATTTTAAATTACTTGCAGACTACTTTATGTATTGAGGTGTCAAATTAGTAAAAATTTATCCTTTCCCCAGTATTATGTGACATGTTATGATACCATCTGAAATTATTACACTTTTTAAATGGAAGAAGGTTCAAAAGGCTTGATTTTTCATTTTAGTTTTTAAGTATCGTTAAGAGGTCATCAAATCCCTAGAAACTTTTCAGGCCACGATAGCCCCGTTGGCAGAGTAACAGATTACCAAATGGAGGGTTGCGAGTTTGAATCCAACCAAAGACCGTCGTGTACAAAGGGGGTTGGTGCATGTTAAATCTGTCATGGCCTCCAATGACCTCACTTTGGCATAGTGTGGAAGTTCGGAGAGTGGGGTGCTAGCTCAGGTGTGACCTTGTCATCTGACCTTGGTTCAAAATTACATGGTGTTATCTTCGAATCTTACCCTTCAGGTTTGATCGAGGACCCCCGCCAATAGCCCATTGTGTTGCCCCAGTGCAACGTTAATTAAATACCTACCTACCTTATTTGCAAAGAAAATAAGTTGAAAGAATTCTGCAAACAATGTTCTTTTTATTTTGTAGAATGAATATGCTCTGGACTTCATGTATGTTCTGGTCAATTTGTGTGAAAAGAAAATATCACCAGGGAGAATCAAGTGGGCAATGGAACGAGTCTGTCTGCATCCTCCTGTTTACGGGATCGTGTAACACTTTTGTGATAACTTCTCTTGGTTTGTGTTACTATATAAGTGCACAGAAACTTCTCATTTACTCTTGTTTTTTTTTTTATTATTTTATTTCACTTAGCCTTTGGAAGCTTGTTAAGGCATCTGCATTTAAATCAGTTTTTGTAGAACAAATATATTTTACTTTTGATGCATTTATCTATGTTGTTTATATAATTACACCAAGTTTTTCCAATTTATTTTTTATTACAAAATAAAAGATTAAAAAGAAATTGTTCCTGTTTTTCTTGATCACTGTGCTGGATATTGAAATTTTTATTCATATATTTAATTTTACATGCGGTAAAATGTATCATGACAGTTATACTTGAAATTCTGAAGGTTCTCTATTCAGTTCTGCACTTGGTTTAGCAAAGTCGGAAATATCCTGAAAATGTCCCAATTTTTGATGGTATGCATTTATTATTTGAGTACTCAATCTCTAAGAACTCGTCTCTATTTCAATGTTTGTTTGGGGTTGATCCTGGACCGTTGCCAATAGCTCGTTGTGTTGCTTCAGTGCGACAATAATTAAAATACCTACTTACCTACCTATTTCAATGTTTAAAGGATTAACAGGATCCACTAGAATTTCAAGCAGCTGTACTATCGGCCCCAATGGATCAGTTGGATGAGTCTCGGTCAATCATTCTGGAGGTTCTCGGTTCTGTCCTGCATTTGTCACTTGATTCAGCAAAACTGGTACTATCATCCTGAAAATGATATTCCCATTTTTGTTGCCGTATTAGAGTACTCAATCTCTAAGAACTTGTCGATTTATATCCTAGTGTTAGCACAGCAGGATCCACTACGATTTCAAGCAGCTGTACCATCAGCCCTAATGGCTCAGTTGGTCAAAAAGCATTCTGGAGGTTCGCGATTCTCTCCTGCACTTTCCACTTGGTTCAGGAAAATTGCAGAAAAAATTCTGAGGGTGGTCTTTGGTTTCGGTATGGGAGTTGGATGATTGGAGTCCGAGATGTCCGCAACAGACAGAGCGTAAGGTTAGGAGGCGGAGGTCTTGTGCGGAATTTGTCAGGGACGTAAACTCCTCCCAATCGCACCTAATTGCCCACTCCACGGAGAGAACTGGCCGGGGCTCCTCTTCTCTACGCTCCGGCGTTGCAACCGGTTCTCACCACGGAGTAGGCAATCAGGTGCAAAGCAGAGGGGTTTTGCTACTTCCAAAGACTAGTTGAGAATCTCTTACAGGAAGGTGATTGCTGATGAGGAGAGGAAGAAGCACAAGAGAAATATATGACGAAGGAAGAAGAGTCGCTGAGGACTCCTATTCTATTATCTCCATCACCAACCTGTAGTGCAACAATTCTTTCTCTTCCGCCAGATCTGTGCTTCGTCCAACCATCTTCCTCAGATCAGCATTGGGATCGCCTTCCTGTAAGAGATTCTCAACTAATCTTTAGAAGTAGCAAAACGCCTCTGCCTCGCACCTGATTGCCCACTCCGTGGTGAGAGCCGGTCGCCGCCCCGGCGTAGCCGGCAGTTCTCTCCGTGGAGTGGGCAACCAGGTCTGAATGGAAGGAGTTTACGTCCCTGACACAATTCCACACAAGACCTCCACCTCCTAACCTTACGTTTGTTGCTGACATCTCGGCTGATGAACCGTGTGTGTGTGTGCGTGCGTGTGCGTGTGCGCTCTAAAACTAGAAAATAAATTGACAAGGTCTTAAAGATTGACCTAATTATACGGCAACAAAAGTTAGTTCAGAAAAATTGGTAACACCATCCTGAAAATATTCTAAGTGCCTGACCGAATACCTCCAGAATGCTTTATATATTTTTTGACTGTGACTCTTCCAACTGAATCATTGGGGCCGATAGAACAACTGCTGGAAATTATAGTGGATCCTGCTGCACTAAGCTTGGAAATAAATTGATAAGTTCTTTGAAATTGAGTGCTCTAATATAATACGGCAACAAAAAATCGGAATATTTCCATTTTTGCTTAACCAAGTGACAAAGACAGGACCGAACCTCCAGAATGCATAACCGAGACTTTTCCAACTGAGCCATTGGAGCCGATAGTACATCTGTTTGAAAAATTGTATAATATGGATCCTCGTTCATTCTACTTTGAAAAAAAATCGACAAATTCGTAGGTAATCTAATAGTAAATAGAAGGATATTTTCTGAGGAACTTATTAATTTTGCGTATCAAACTTGGGCTCGAACTGCGAACCACGAGAATACTTATCCCAGACTTCCAACTGAGCTATTGGGAAAACTTAAACTTCGAGTATATTCTATTAGGAAAATTTTAGACTGAATGTAGAAGCTAGATTTGGCCAATACCTGCAAATGAGTGGCTCTAATTATAATGTATCTTTAACTGAAATATTAGAATCTGAAAGAAAATTAAAAAATTGATCAGTCTTTTTTTAACTGGATTCATCCAAAAGTGGAATATTTTTATTGAAGTCTATTTCTGATCAGCATAATTCTGAGATAGAATATGACACAGATTTGCTTTGTGATAGTATTTATTTGGACTAAATACTTGCGGTAACTAATGGTATTCAATTTTCTCAAAATGATATTAGAGTTATAATTTACATTTCTAGTTACATCGCTAAAAAAGGTTGTCAGAATTATTAACTGCTCAGCATGCACAAATATTCTGTACATAAATAAATCTTTAGAAATAGAATTTTGATAGTAATGCCTTCGATTATTTAGATAGAGGATGTTTATTTTGGCCAACTCCATTTACTATAAATGAAACAGATGTAGTATAGACCCCCCCCCCCAATCCATTTGGCGACTTTATTTCGTCGCCAACCCTCAATTTCGATTTATGTGGTTTTTAGTAACCCCCACTTATCTATGTATATATAGACCGCGAACCAAAACCACTTTCATTTCGTTCACCAGTAGCTATTGCAGTAGGACGAGATTAGGATCCGGGAATTTTTTCTATAATGGTTTGCTTTGAAATTTCGTTTTCCATTTTACAAAAAAATCGAATGGGGTGAGACTGAGGGTTCAGTTTACGACTGGCAACCCCGTTTAAACAGGAAACCCTCATTTACAGTGAAATCTGTTTATAAGATTAGAATAAATTTATTCAACCTATGTACAGTTTTTTGTAATACATCTGTTATTTCTGATGTTAGATTGATATTTTTGAGGTTAAAATAATGTCGCCAAGTAACGCCAGGGTTGGTGACGAAAAAAAGTCGCCAAATGGATTGGGGTCTACTACATCTGTTCCCTATAAATATTGTCACAACATTGGAAATTTTCCAGACGTATTTCCCAGCAATTTGAGGATGAATTCCTTAAATGCGTGAACCAGAAAAGCTTACTGACCAATATAGTCGAAGAAACACGTTATTTTAATTCTAGTTCCCCTTTTCTTGAAGTATGGCTCTTGTGGATTGCAAAAAAATCACTCAAAATAAATTGTATTTCAATAATAGTAAACTAGCTGTATGGCCCCGCGTTGCGGAGGACAACGTGTTAAATACCTCCCTCTAGGATTTTTTACATGTCTTGTCACTGTTATATAATTCTATAAATTTATCATTATTATTATTCGGATTTAAAAGTTTTATGGTTTAATGTGTCACGGGATAACTGATTGTTAGTAAACGAAATTAGATTTTTCGCCATCTCATTGCAAGTCTTCATGTCCCAATTTCACCCTGACGTTCAACTTCGATCAGTCTTCTATTGGTAACTTGCTCCTTAGATTCATTGTGACGTCTTTCACGTAGTTTATATTTAGCTGAATTGATTGTTATGGAACGTTTTCTTTTTGGCATTGTCGTTAAAAAAAAAGAGTAATTACAACGCAAAAATCAATCGCTATAAAAAAGGCAGCAGTAAACAATTTGAAATTCCAAATTACGATGGATTTAAGAGTTGAGTTGTACAGGTTTGCTGTATTGGATGTGAAATAATTATAAAATATAATGCTTATTTAAAGAAGTAAAATATAAGGCTCGAAGAAGTGTATTAAACGTTTATTTAAAGCAGCAAAATGTATAAGACGAGAAAGTACTGTATATTGAATTTTGAACATTTTCTACGTTTTTTCCTCGAATTTAACACGAATATATAAGTCAAGTCTGACAAAAAAACATAATAAAAAGTTGGGGCAAAAACCGCTACGGAATCAGCCAGTGACGTCACGGCACTCTGTCCAATCAGGTAATTTTTTTAACATTTTATGTTAAAATTTAAATTTTTGAAAATTTTAAAGGGGCGGAATAATTTTCCCAGTTTATTCTGCGTATTTTGACACCTATCTTAGATCTTTACGTGCTGTGGTTGAGACGAAGATAGATTTCCAACAGACAAACTATCACACATTAATAGTGTAGATAATATTCTTAAACAATTACAGTAAAGTTAGAAATGATAAATTTAAAATTAAGTCCAGTAAGAAAGAAGATCAATTAAAAACATTAAATCAATAATACTTTTTTCTGATAAAATACTTCAAGTAACGTGACAGCTTTCATCCAAGATATATTCTTTTGTGTTTTAAAACCAAGTTATTATATTATCAAATTATTGGAATGTTACTTAGTTCAGAATGTAACAGTGCATTGTTAATAAATGGTATAAAAATGATACAAATAAAAATATATTCAAAGCAAAATCATACCATAATCTTGTCAACCTAATCCACTTTTCCCTCTACCTCCTTTAAATGTGCTTCAGAATTTGTATTCTTATTCAGAACTGTTCGTATCAAGAATTCTTTGACTGACATTATTATTGGACTAGTAGATCAATCGGAATGGCATTCCTCCTACTCTAAAAACTCCCTTTTGTTCTTCGGCACCCTTCCAAGGGGTCGCACACAAATTGCCATCTGTCGATGTCTTAAAGAACCGTGGGACCGGACTGTACAAACTTCATGGAATTTTTTATGATCAACAAATTTGTTTTAAAACGTTTTTTATGGCATTTATTTTTTAAAATTTAAATTCCCTCAATTGTATCCTTAAAATTCAGAAAGACGAAAAATTTTCCAATCAAAAAGCAAAGTAAAAGTAATAAAACGTAAAAGAAACTTCCCATCTTTAACATTAATAAACAGTGAACTGAAATTACCGACCTCGCTCGTGACGTCACAAATGGTTGTATCAGGCCTGTTCCTTATCTAGATTGGCCGCCATTAGAGCCGATAATACAGCTGCTTGAAAATTTTAGTTAATTCTGTTCCATTAAACATTGAAGTTAAGTGAGAAATTCTTAGACACAGTACTCTAATAAATACTGGTCGACCGATAAAAATCGGAATATTTTAAGTATGATGTCGCTACTTTTGCTGAAACTATTTTAGGATTCAACTTCGAACCACCAGATTGCGAGCTCGATACTCTCAACTGGGCCATTGGGACTGATAGTGCTAGTGGTTCGCGTTGCATTGAACATTGAAATTAAGAAACAAGTTATCTTTTCATAGGGCCGTGGTAGCCCAGTTGGAAGAGTAACATATCAGGAGGATTGCGAGTTCGAATCCAACCAAAGACCGTAGTGTACATGGGGCAGGTGCACGTTAAATCTGTCGTGGCCTCAAATGTCCTCACGTTGGCATGGTGTGGAAGTTTGGAGATTGGGGTGCCAGCGTCATCTGACCGTGATTCAAAATTACGTGTGGTCCTCGGATCTTTCCCTTCGGGTTTGAACGCCAATAGCCCGTTGTGTTGCTCCAGTGCAACGTTAATTTAAATAAGTATACCATACCATACCATACCATGTTAGATATTGAAATTATTTTAACGAAAACATTTTCCAAAAATCCTTCAGTTTTTATTAAATTTCCAAGATAGTGTTGAATAGTGAAGTTTTTTCTTTTCATGGACGTGGCACGCGCTTCACCAATGTTTGAATATTCCCGAAAACTACTGACCGTAGTTTTGCAAATTTTATCCACCATATTAAGGTGAGGGATATCTCTCTTTCGAGCTTAACGGTATTTACCGACACCTTGATACCGCAATGGCTAATAATATATTGCAAGTCAGCGTTTTCACCACTTTTCAATACTCGAGTATGCCTGGTGTGGTGGGGGCCGCGGTAGTCCGATTGGAAGTTAATCCCGGACCGTCGCCGTACACGACGGTCTTTGGTTGGACCTAGTTTCGAACTCGGAACCCTCCGGTTGCTTACAGTGGTGGCTTTTCAGGGGAAGGAATGGAAGTGCCACTTCCCAACCAGTGACGGATTAATGCAATTTTGTGGGTGGGGGCGGTTGGTTGGAAGATGCAACCAACTGGGGTGCTGGGGTATGGAATACCCCCAGAGAAACGGGGGACGGCCGGGGGTCCTCCCCTGAAAATTTTGAAAAATTACCATCAAAAACTAGCATTTTGTTTTGAGACTAAAAACTGATATAAAATTAGTGTAAAAATGTACTTTATTTTAGACAAATAATCACTTCAAATTTCTTGAAATGCATAGCTTTTAAACCTTTGCAAAACTGGTTCCATTTACATAACTGTTAATAAAAAACCACAAATTTTATAAGCCTTTTGTTAACATCGAACTGCTAATCAAATTAAAATATAAAACATTTAAATTAGCATGAAAATACTTTTAAAAAATAGTATTTTGTAGGTTGTTGAAAGTTGTTTTTGTTAGCTTTTAATTCCTAAATATACGTATTTGTATTTTAAAAATAATATTAGGAAAGTAATAAATAGAAACTTAAATATTCTTTATAAATTCTTTTATTTTTTTCAATACAATTTACAATGACACTCATTTTGAAACAAAAGTTGTATGAATAAAAAAACGATATCCATATTAATTGTATTATTACAAGATTGTATTTTAGACTACTGTCTCAGTCATTATCTCCAAAGTACAATGTAAACAGTAAGAATGATGTTACGTCGTTAAGGTAACTCAAAAACTTACTTAAGGTGCATAAAACTAGTTTTGAATGTAATATTGTTGTTTTTTTTATATTCTGAGTAGTTAACGTTTTGAAATAAAAATTGTGTACAAAAATTATTGAGTTCATATTGTACATATTAGCACTATACTCGTACAGTACATATTTGGTCTGTTTCATGCATATTAGAAGGCTATTTGCACTTTTTACAGTTTGGATATAAAATTAAAAAGTAACCTAAGTGTATGAATGTTGAGTTCTATTACTTAAACTTTTTGACATCACGAAAGAACAATTAGTTTCAAAATACCTGTACTTAAGAAAACATGTTTTTTCTCTTCTTCCCCCTTTTCAATAAACCGATCTATAATTTTCTCTTTGTCAATAAAGATATTTCTATGATCATATAGCAAAGCAAGTCTCTCTCTTAGTTAAGCGGTTTTGCCCACAACGGTTTCTCAACCAAGTTGTGATGTTTTGGTGTAGAGAAAGATCTTTCTGCTGTTGCGGTTGACACAGAGGAAGAGAACAATCAACATCACCCACAGCTTGATTTCTGCCTTCAGATTAGAAATGCAGTCACTTTCATCCTCTCCAACTCCAATTACTCTGTAACGTTTCCTGTCTTTAATTAAGCATAAGACTGTTTACAGCACAATAAAATATTTATTTAGAATAGAGAAATTTAAAGATTATTTACATATTAGATTCATTGAAAGGTAGGTGGGAACAGCTTTAACATCTAAGCTGCCAAGGAGCCCGGAGGCTCGCAAAATCTGAGAGTCTGAAGGATGCGACTGCTCCCTTCGTGGTTTCAATCTACTCTGCTCTCTTGCGGGGGGAGTTCGTCTCCGTCTTGGAATGTTAATCCCTGAGTTTCACGCCCCTGCATCGGAAGGTAATGAGAACCTCGACAACTTCCCGACCCGAGGACAGATTTAATGTTTCTCTGGCCTGGGCTTCCACAGAACTGAAAAACACGTGTTTTCCTGGGGGTGGCCATCTGCATTCCTCTCATGGAGGGCCCAAGATAATTTAGTTGACAACTTGTTTTGCAGTCGGGGAAAATCTGAATTCCAGATGTGGGAATGCTAGACCGCAACGGTACAATACGTTCCAAATTTTTGTCCAGTGCCCAGAAATTTTAATTTTTCAATGTAAAATACATGTGTGCTTACATTTTCTACAAAGTTTCTAAGAAATATTGGATTAGCTTAAAATATTTCAGTGATGTCAACTAATATATTTTGTATTATATTGAGTCGGTATCTATATATATAAAGTAGGGTGTGTATGTATATATGTATATTTTCTATACAAATCTACACCGTTTGACCAATCCACACCAAATTTGGTACACTTATACTTTAGAACACTGCGGTCAGCATAGGCTAACTCTCAACCCCCGTTTTATTGGCCCTGGGGGACTAAAAACTATTCGAAATCACAATAGAAATAACATTGAGCATAGATTGATTGCTTTAGGCAGCGATGGTTGCTTTACCAGTGTTGATCGAAAAACAATTTTTTCCGAAACAAATTAAATTACAGTATTTATGTTTGAACTGACTTTTTAGTTCTTCCCATGATGTAAATAAATTATAGATATTTTATTGATGAAGGGAAAGAATGTTTTAAAATATTTATGTTTGCAAGGAAATTCAAGAAAAGGTTTTCAGGAGTTCAAGGATTATTTTTAAGGAAAGTTGGTGTATATTTCGACCAATTTTCCTTTAATTTATTGAATACGTAATGATTTGTAGAATTCTGTTTCATAAGCTTTTTAGGTAAGACGTGTAACTTATTTTAAAATGTCCGGAATAGTTATGTGAATCCTCTGTTGTGTGTGAAAGCAGTGATTTTCTTTCTTAAAAATTCTGTAAAATCAACCTTTTGCTTTTTGAAAATTTTTTATCTATTCAGTTTAATTTGTCTGCACCGATTACATTTATTTCTAACCCAAGCACCGTTATTCCGAAAAGCACAAACGAAAAACTCATTGATCATAAAAGCTTAATTTTGCTACTCGGTATCTGGCAGCACCAGAATTAATGTTTACTTTTTTATAAAACTTTGTAGAAGGCATTTTGGGTGAGATGTCGAATCCGAGACCGTGGCGATTTATCGCCAAACATCGTAACCTTGATGTTTTGATCTAGCTTTATGGCAACCCTATGCAAAAGGTGTTTCGTGTAGGAAAGTCAACGTTTTTTTAACGAACATACTGGCTTAGGACGCCATCTTGATTTGGCAACAAAAATTGCTTGGCGACAAACATGTCTCGGATTCTACATCTTTACCCGCATTTTTCCGTCGGAATTTCGTTTCTGTTTGTATTTATGTCTTAATAATTTAGATATTGCAATACTCCCTCCCCTCTATATGGGCTCCACACCTCACGGTGAGCCGAGGGGGGTGAGTCTGGAAGATATTGCAATACAATCAGAAATTAAATGGTGGAGATGTCGAATCCGGGGCACTGGCGATTTATCGCCAAACGTGGTAACCTTGGCGTTTTGATCTAGATTTATGGCAACCCCTTTTTTAATGAAATTGAGATGTATTGCGTTCTATTTGTGTGGTTTGAAGCGGTGGTTAAATTTGTATTTTTCTGTGGGATTGGTTTCCGTGCTTGCCGTTGGATTTTCAAAATTTTTATTACTATCTTTTCAAGTGGCACATTTCTATTGATTTTTTAAATTAGAAATTCAATTTATTAATTATAGTTCATGATATTATAGATTTATTAGCCGCTCACTTACCCTTGATTAGGTATGGCAGTGGATGGTTTGACTGGACGCATAAATGCATATTTTTTGGAAAAATGTATGATGATTGTTTAACGAATCCGGAGAGATTGAAAGTGATTGAATGGTGCCAGAAAGTTGGTTTGATTGCGAATAGTGTGGAATGTCCAGAATGTGGGAGTGCAATGGCTTTAAAATTCAGAAAGGATGCGGGCGATAGGTACGAATGGTTGTATAGAAAAGGTGGACATAAGCGAAAGCAGTCGGTGCGAAAGGGAACATGGTTTGAAAACTGTAAATTGCATATGTGTAAGATTCTTTTGATTACGTGGTACTGGGTGAATGAAACGCCAATTAAATGTGTTATGAATGAAATGGATCTGGCGACCCATACGATGACTGATAGGTTTAATTTTTGTAGAAAAGTATGTGGATGTTCAATTTTTGTTAAAATTTGTTATTTTTTGTAAAAAATTGTTTTAAAACAATTAATTAAAAATTTGTTAATTTTTGTAAAAAAAATTGTTTAAAAACAATTAATTAAAAAGTAATTAAGTTTTGTAAAAATTATTTTGAATCAATTAATTAAAAATTAATTTGTGTAAAAAAATTGTTTTAAAACAATTAAAAATTAATTAATTTCTGTAAAAAAATTGTTAAAATTTTGAACCCTGACAAACCTAATTAAAAATTGGACCGTAAGTTTTATTTTCTTTATTTTTATTGCTTATTTGTGAATTTCTTATTTTTACTTCCTGATGTAACAAATCAATCAGCAAGTTGGCCGCCATACTGGTGTTGAACGCCATCTTGATTTGGCGACAAACATGCCCCGGATACAACATATTTACCAAAAAATTAATTTGGGCTATGATTTTAAAATGTGAACTTATAAAATGCTCAATAAAACCTTAAAAAAATTATTTAGCAATCCCCTAAAAATACTTTTCAAAGGTTTCTATGGGGATTGCATTAGTGTCTAACTAAAATCAGAAAGTAATATTTCATGTTTTGGTACTTGTATCATCTGATAACTGTTTTAAAAGCTACAATTCGAAGCATCATAAAAATTTCTAAAACCAGGCCTTAGTGATTAGTAACAAGATGTTAAGATTTGATAACAATTCAATGTGTGTGCAATAAATAAAATTAATATTTTTTTAGTTTTTATTACAGGTTCATTTAACATCTTTACTCTTCCTAAATTTTAGGATTACACAATACAATCATGTAGTAAAATAATTGGATTGAAAAAGTCACATTTTGTAGAAATATACTTTCTGAAAAGTACACATCAAAGTATATCAGATTTTAGATAAAAAAGTAACAAACGTATATCACAGCAAACAATGGTTCAATTCTTCTATATCATACAATTCTTACACTTTGGATAGGAAATGTCGAGACTGCATCTCTTACAATGTAATCAATCTGTATTCAGAATCAGGTTAATAGAAAAGTCTGGAAGCATGTAAAACAAGTAATAAATAGCTAATTAGATGCTAGAGGTACAGAAAGACTACATACTCCCACCAATAAATTCAATTTTAAAAGAATAAAATAGCAGTGTTGCTTAAGGAAGGTTTACTTGAATTCATATGTAGCATGCAGATAAGTACATTTGTAAATGGCTTAAAATTGACAACTCGCAAATTCCAATTCATTTTAAACATTCACGCAATTTTGAGCATAGTGCATTTTCCCAAATAGAAATGGGTAAATTTAGATGTTAAAGATTTATCATGGTGAAAAAGGTATAAAAAACACTAAACCCATATTCAAGTATTTTCCTTAGCTGCTTACATGGAAACTTGGATGAAAAACTAAAATCTTTCAGCTGGCCAACCGATAATTTCCAGAGAAAAATCCAAGATGAATAAGAACTTCAAAGCAGTTTTAAGATCATAACACTTTCAATTTTGCTTAGATAACTTTGAAAGAAAAAATGAGTAAATAAGTACTGCAACCAATGAAGTTACATTGTTCAGGTAAAGAACACATTGGTAAATCCATCATTAAGTTAAGCAAAAAGATGATAGATATTTAATACTCTGCTAAGAATATTTGTCTAACTTTATAAGAGAAATATCACAAAATTTATCTGCTTTTTTATATAAAATGTTAGTTAAGTGTGCATTGATTGGCATAAACAGTATCTACAGACGGATAAAAATCCAACAATCTTGAAAGGGGAATTTCTCTCCAAGTATCAAAACAATTTGAAACGTGCGTTTAAACGTCCCCAGAGATGAAGGGGAAGGGCATTTAACAAAACCAAATTTCTCCAACCTCTAGTATTGGCAATGCTTTCCGTAGTTGGCTATGAGAAACGGCACATTCCAAAGATGCCAGGTGTTACCCAATCTCTGCAAAATTTGAATGGAAAGAACTATACCAATAACATGAATCGGTTGGCCAGCACATTTCACTCTGAAGTAGCTATGATAACTATGGAAGGTTACTTATTATAGTCGATCATAAAATAAATTATTAAATGAAAATGTTCAAACTAGACTCAAAATATTTTACAGGGAATTATAGTATGTTTGAAAAACATAAATTAGTAGAATTTAGACAGTATTATCTTTCAGTATGTGGTTACTAATGTTTAATTAGCTCAGTTATAAATGAATATTATTAAATGCTTGGTTTTTAAATTTAAACTAAAAACAAAAGTAACAGAAAAAAATCTGACTTGGCATTTGAATCTAACAATATTTAAAAAATTATTAAGACAAAAAATGCAACAGCAATGAAATTGAATTTACTAATATAACTCATAATTTAAAAAAGGATAAAAGTTTTCACTATGTTACCATTTAAAAGGAAATACTTGAAATGGATAAAAGCAATACCATAGAATAAACTATAATTGAATAATTTATACTACAAAGTACATGAAATACACAATATCAAAAAGGTAATTATAATTATTCCTAACCACTCTACTTACAAATCAGCTTTCTTATCTCCAATAGTTATTGCCGATCAAGACACATTTCCATGAAAGTAATTGGTTTCCAAGTACTTTCCAAAACAATGGATTCCAAGAGTAAATCACAAAAATGTATACAGTGTAAAGTAGAATGGTGCATGACTTAACAAATACTCAAGTCATGTCATCACATCAATGGTTACATCAAGCTCCACTAAGGTAACCATCTATTTTTTAATCCAAGTTTTGAGTGATGCTCCCTTTCATTACAACACACACCTGGCAGGTTGGATTTTTGGGAATGGTAGAAATGAAAATTAAGTGTTTTAGAGCTGCATCCAATGACTAATGCAAGAATTGGCCAAAAGAGCAATTTTAATTAACATTAAGCACAAGACAAAACAATTACAAGAACAAACAAACATAAAAAGTTACATCTCGGGGAACAAAACTTCAGCGCGTCAGTTCTACGCTCGCCTTGGGAAACAATTAGAGAAAAAGGGTTCATTCTCTTTCGCGGAGAGTGTCACGTGGTCCGCCATCGCCAATCAAGGCGCATATCGCTGAGACACACGTTAAGGGGCTGATGCGCTACAACCTCCCCCTCTGGCTCCGACGACGTCCCGACGAGGAGTCAGCATTACGTGCTTTAGGAGGGCGTCCTCTCTTTCTTAGTGGGACCACAGGAGTACTGTCAGTAGCTTTACATGCCTTGAGAGCTGAAGAGTGATAAACTCCTATAGGTGTGGTCGGATTTTTGGGATCTGCAATTTCATAAGTTGTAGGTGACCGTTGAGTGAGCACCACGTAAGGTCCGTCACGTCGAGGCATGAATTTGGCAGTCCTTTTCTTTTCTGCGTTACTCACAGAGTGCATGGTGACCCAAACGTGATCACCAGGACTGAAGGTAGGTCCTGCTTGTCTGCGCCGATCAGCGTAAACTTTTCGCTGATCCTGTTTTCTTTCGATCAAGAGTTGTACCCGTTTACAATTTTCCGCAAATCTTTTCAGGTAAGGAGTGATCTCCGGTATAAAATTTTCATTTGACGCAATTTCTCGAATGTCCCGATGTACGTCGTCTACAGTTCTAAGTTCTCTGCCGAACTGAAGAAAAGAAGCACTTTGTCCAGTTGAAGAACACTTTACAGTATTCATGGCAAAACGGATCACTGGTAGCTTTTCATGCCATGACGTATGGTCATTTCCTACGAGGATCGCTAAGCGAGGCTTCAAATCTCTATTTTTTCTTTCAACGGGGTTTGCTTGAGGATGATATACAGGTATCAGTTCTTGCTTAACACCAAGAATCTCACAAACAGCTTGCATTGTGTGACTTACAAACTGAGTGCCATTGTCGCTTATAACGCTTCTCGGAAGTCCGAATCTTAAAAAGACTTCCTCAACGAGAGTGACAGCAAACTCCTTGGCAGATGCGTTGCAGAGAGAAAACAGTTCGACCCATCTTGTACAGCAGTCTTCGACAATGAAGATCCAGCGTTTACCGTCACTTGTTTCCGGAAGGGGACCGAATAAATCAATAGCAAGTGTTTCAAACCGTTGATTGTACACAGGTGTTCTAAGAAGTCCAGTAGGTTTCTGGTTTGAAGCTTTGTATCTTGCACAGTCTTCACAATTTTTTATGTATTCTGATATGAATTTTCGCATACCAGTCCAGTAATATCTTTGTGCAATACGATGATACGTACCCTCTTCACCATAGTGTCCCGCGGTAGGAGCATCGTGGTATTCCTCAAGGATGTGGTTTCGTTCATGTGTAGGGACAACCAACTGAGCTTCCTCCGAGTCAGAGTCAGGAGCGTATCGGTATAATATTCCGTTGTTCATTAAAAAACCACGCTCTGTCCAATTAGCATAATCTTCTGTCTTTTGGGTTGATTCGAAACTGTCTATTATCTTCTTTAAACTTTCATCTTTAAGCTGTGACTCACGCATGTCTTTCGGACTTCTGTTTGGCATGTTGACCACAATGAGAGTATTAACCTCACAGTCAGGAACACCCTCGTTTTCACAGACTGGTCGGGAAAGCATATCGGCTATAACATTAGATTTGCCGGAAATATACTGCACTTTTACGTTGTAGGATTGGATTTCAAGAGCCCATCTTGCAAGGCGTCCGGTAGGGGACTTTAAACTTAGCAACCATCTTAGAGGCTGATGGTCGGAGGCTACTGTGACCTCGGCTCCTTCCAAATATCCACGGAACTTCCTTAAAGCCCAAACGACAGAAAGGGCTTCCCTTTCTGTAGTAGAATAATTGCGCTTCGCTTGACTAAGTAGTCTGCTTGCATACTCTATTGGATGTTCCTTTGATCCCTCTCCCTGAAGAAGCACAGCACCCAAAGCATAACTACTGGCATCAGTTCGTAGCGTATAGGGTTTAGTTCCATCTGCTTGCTTTAACACAGGAGATGTGACAAGGCAAGTTTTAAGGGTTTCAAATGCCTGTTGTTGGTCGAATCCCCATTCCCATGGCTTCTTCTTTTTTGTCAATTCACTGAGAGGACGTGAAATGTCAGCAAAATTTTGAATATATCTACGAAACCATGAACATGTTTGCAGAAAGGATTGCACTTCTTTCACATTTTTGGGTGATGGGATGTTCCGGACAGAAGAGACCTTTTCTGGATCCACTTCAACTCCTTCTGGCGTGATCCAAAAACCCAAATACTTCACTCGAGAAGACACAAAGTGACACTTTTCTCGGTTGGCTCTAAGCTTAAAGAGTAACAATCGTTCAAAGATAGCCTGGAGATCCAAGAGATGCTTCTCGAATGACTCTGACAGTACGATTATATCATCTAGGTAAGTGAGAGTCAATACATTATCAAGACCGTTTCGGAAACGATCAATTAACCTCTGGAATTTGCGGGAGCGTTCCGTAATCCGAACGGCATTCTCAAGAAACGGTATGTTCCAAATGGACACACAAAAGCCGTCTTATCTTGATCATCAGGATGGACCTTAACTTGGTGGTAACCGGATCGAAGATCGATCGTGGACATATAAGCAGTTGGCTTTGCTTCATTTAGGAGATCGTCCATTCTAGGTAGTGGGTAAGTATCAGCAACCGTGACAGCATTAAGCTTTCTGTAATCTATGCAGACACGCATCGCACCATTGGGTTTCGGGATGAGAACCACTGGAGACGCATAAGGGGACTCACATTCTTCAATTATTCCCTCTGCTAAAAGCTTGTCCAATTCTTGTTTTAAGATTTCTTTCTTAGCAGGATTCATCCGGTAGGGTGGCACCGCTACTGGAACGTGATCACCGGTATTGATCCGATGTTCTATAAAAGGGGTAGGCTCTCCCCCTAGCTTGAAGGTAGACTCAAATTTTTCTAACAAACCATTCATCTTTCTGCGCTGATCGGACGTTAAATGTTCTCCTTCATCAGAACGCAATGAGCTTGGTGATATAGCTTGGCTGTATGAGAGTTGCTGGTTGCAACTTGAACGTTCATCTTCTTCATGAAAATTTCCTTTGTTGCTACAGTTGTCGACAGGCTGTTGACTCTTTACTGGTGGGTCTTCAACAGATAGCAGATATTTTACAGGGATATCTTTCTTGAAACCAATCTTCCAACAGGGATTGTCAGAGAAATGCCAATTTTTGTTCTTCATGTCTAGAACAATTCCGGACTTTTCCAAAAAGTCGGTTCCTAGTAGAGTACGATTCTTTTTTGCATTTGGTAATGCCAGTAAATTCAGCGAGACTGATTTTCCTTCAATCTGTATTGTAACCATGGCGGTGCAAGCCTCTTCAGTTGTTTGACAGCCATTTGCCAAAGTCATTGTTACTACTTCTCTTTGGAACTCTACTCCTCTCTTTTTTAATTGGTGGTACATGATCTCTCCAGCGACTGTTCTGCTGGCACCACTATCAACACAAACCCTGGCTCTTACTCCCGATATACAGATATCTATTAGCGCTAACGGGGATGCATCGGAGTGACAGGTATACATGCGGATAGAGTTCGCTTGGAATGGCTCCCTTCTTGTCGATGACGAACAGTTTTTGCATTTTGATTTAATGGTTCCTGGTGCTCCACATCCGTAGCACGATATTTCTTTCTTCTCTTCAATACCCCTTGGTGTAATTCTGCCTTGTGAAAAGGAGTCCCTCCTACTTTGACTGAGGACCCCGGGATCCCGCCTACTGTTACTGGGAATCCCTGGCAGACTTTGTCTATTATCTCTTTGTTCCAATTGTGATTGTTGGGTTCTATAGTAATTTCTTTTTTGGAACACGGGTTTTGTTTCATGTTGCTTCGGTTTGACAGTACGTAAGTTGTCGTAACTGTCCATCTTCTCCACTAGGTCACTTGGGGTGACCCATTCGCTCCATACGTCCAAGAAATGGTTCTTAACCTCTGAAGGAACCCGTTTCTTCATTTGATCCAGGATCATGAGGTCTTTCAATTTCTCAAAATCCGTTATGTTCAATTCTGCTAGCCATGCTTCAAAATAGCTACGCAGTTCAAAATGGAAGTCCTTCCAAGTGCTCTCAGGACTTTTCTTGTGAGTTGCGAAGAGCTGTCGCATTCTCTCAGCACTTAATTTAAATCTCTGAAGCAGCATTGTTCTAATGTGATCAAAATCATGAGCCTTCTGTTCTGGTTCTCTGGCGATGAGTTGTGCCACGCTATTAGGTAATAGGCCCAGGAGATAGGCAACCCAGTTATGTCTCCCTACTTTAAGAACTTTCATCTGTCGCTCGAATAACTGAAGAAACAATGTCATATCACCATCATTCGGATCAAAATCAGGTAGCAACTTTTTCAAGTTAAAGTTGGGTTGATGGTCTGCAGACAGAGGATTAAAACCAGAGACCTGCTCCAATTTCTGTGATTCTACCTGCAGACGGAGTCTTTCCAACTCGTACGCTCTTTCCTGTTCTATTCTTTCATTTTCCCGTTCTATTCTTTCATTTTCCCGTTCTATTCTTTCCTTTTCCTCAGCCTTTTCCCGTTCTATTCTTTCATTTTCACGTGCTATTCTTTCTTTTTCTTCTGCTTTCTCTTTTGCACGGTTTTCGCTTATAGACAGAAGCAGATTTTTCGTGAAGTCTTCATCATAACTTTCATCTCCAGTGATAAATCTTTTTATATCAACTACTCTAGCATCAGCAGGTATTTCGATGCCGAGTTCATTCGCCAACTCTATCAGATCACATTTAAGAGCTCTTGCCAAATAAGACATCTTTAGGTTACGAAGTGTACAAATAATTTTGAATACGAAAGTAAACAAGTTCAGTAAATTTTTTTTAAAATAGATCCCACACAGTTTGTTTTCAAGAAAAAAAAATTAAATTAATGACCACTTCTTATAGGTACTACTTGTTCAGCATTGTTAAACAAATTACTTTTAAAACATTAACATTTGTCCAATAACACTTAAACACATGTTATTTATGAACATTAAATTCCAAAACACTTTTAAATATTCAAAACCAAAACATTAGATAACATTCCACTCGTGAGTTAGTCTTATTTCAATAATACTTCAAAAGAAATGATAAATTCTCGTAATATTTCAAAATTCCAAAAGAATACCAATGCTTAAACAAAATGAAATCTATATTTCCTAATATCTAATCCTTAAAGGCATAATATAAACACATTTCTGCGCACGTTGCACTTGTTTCATACATATATTAACAAAACCAATAACTCTCAAAAGGAAATCGCAATGTAGCTCAAACACAAAATAAAGAAAAAAATCGCTTTAAACATCAAGAAAGGTTTTTTTTTTAATGCAGCTGGCAGAAAACAGACCTTGAATCTATTGAGGTATGACTCATGAACATGACCGAATCAGAATGCTATCGGTTCTTACACTTTTGAAACGAAATAACGCTGTAGCTTTCGTTTTTGAACACAATTAATTCATACCACTTATTATTTTTACAAAGTAGCTTATTACAAAATGAATACACATAACGTATTTTCAAAAACTTATTCTAGCAGTACACTTAATCAAAACAATACTACTTTGCACTTTTACTTTAAGAACAAAACTTTTCATAAAACACAAATACTTTTCACAAAACACAAATACTTTGCACTTGTGAACCAAAGGAATAATAACATTTAAAGAAGTAATTTCACATTATATTTTAAACAAGAATACTGTTTGAACACAAAACGATACTTCAAAATTCTGTTGCTGGACACGGGTTGGCCAAATCGAAAGTACTGCTAGACAAGAATGATTTTAAACAAATTAAAATAAACTTATCTCATTCTTCATCACCACTTGGGGATACGAGCATAAGGATGATCCGTGGAAGGGATTTCCACCTATATTCAGTAGGATACACCTGGGATGAGGCTTCCTAAAATAGTGAGTTCGACGCCGCTGCAGAACACTAAAACCATGGCTTTTCCTACCAGTATGCTAACTCGGGATGAGTTTCTAAACATCAATGAAACACAGGGTGTGTTTTTCTTTCAATACCAACAGTATTGGACCTAGATTCCTGAACAAAAAACGAGTTGTTCCCAAAGGCTTTAATTCGGGCCACAAGATTGGGCGTCAATTTTAGAGCTGCATCCAATGACTAATGCAAGAATTGGCCAAAAGAGCAATTTTAATTAACATTAAGCACAAGACAAAACAATTACAAGAACAAACAAACATAAAAAGTTACATCTCGGGGAACAAAACTTCAGCGCGTCAGTTCTACGCTCGCCTTGGGAAACAACTAGAGAAAAAGGGTTCATTCTCTTTCGCGGAGAGTGTGTCACGTGGTCCGCCATCGCCAATCAAGGCGCATATCGCTGAGACACACGTTAAGGGGCTGATGCGCTACAGTGTTACATTGTGCAAATCCTTGAACGTAATTTAATTTTTGCAATGTAACATCTGAATAAGCAGATTCATTACAACCCCATGTTTCTGTATAGTACTTTGATCAAATTCCTCTTCCACAACATAGTTGATGCTTGCCGTTTAAAAAATTCCACAAGTTTAAGAAACTAGATGCTTTAAAATGATTAAAACAAAAATAAAGTTTACAAAGTTAATGTGATTCTTTAAATTGGTTGTTTTGGGGCTTTTTATTGCACAAGGGTCATATTTGGCCAAGCTGCACCAAACACAATGAGGGAGGAAGAAAAACAAAAGGTTAGGCAAGGGTAAAAATGGAAGATCCTTGAGGCTGTAATGACCATACGTTCTTAAAAAAAACCGCGGACTTTCCTACGCGAACAACCTTTTGTATAGGGCAATAATAAATGAGGAATGCACAAATAAGCAATAATAAGTAAAAAAATTAAAATAACAGTCTAATTAATCCTGTTTATGTTCTTAAAAAAACGCGGACTTTCGTACGCGAACAATCTTTGCCTTTAGTTTTAAAGCCAATTATTTTTGCTCTTTGGACATTTTTCCCTGATTGAAGCCAAAGAACTTTTGATTAATGGAACTGCAATTCCACTTTTTGAGAGAATTATATTTTTGTTAACATATTCATAAAATTGAAAAAATACAGTTCATAACAAGGAGCACAATACTTTCTTAAAATAATGGTATGAAATGATTTTTAACCCATTATTTTATAGTACTGCTTTGTTACAAGTTGTTCAAAATAGACTTAATATAGAGAGCATCACTCATGAAATTTTACCAGGTTTATTTCATTAACAAAACAATACTTTTTGTTGTGAATAAACAGTCAAGTATTTCAAATAACTCTGAAATGTTTTCCAACAAAACAAAATTGATACTTGAAAAAAATCAATGCACTTAACTTAAAAACTCCCTGTTCCAAACACTTGAAATTTGTTCCGAGTTGTCACATTTGAACAAAAGATGGAAAAGAAAAGATTTAATTAAAATTAAAAAGTTTATTTTCCTCACATGTTTAAGTATTACGGTAGTACTTGGCTTTCAATAGATTCACAAATACAATTAATACTATTTGGAAAGTGATTTTCACGTTTTTGAATGTGAACAATATATAGGCATTATATTTCTACATCATATCATTCTACTTCCCATACTTGTTTACTAACGAAATATTTTTCTCAAATATCCTTTTTTTGGATTTCTTACCAACCTCAGTACAGTTCATTTCAAAATTGGAAAAATATAGTATTAGAAAAACGTGCAAATGTGACTTATTTTGAGACAGGGAGTAAAATTTTAAGATAACACAACCAAAACAATTCTTAACATGAATTAATAATTAGTAATCAGATAAGATTCACAATGATTGGATATCGAGGAGAGAAAAAATGCAAGTTATTTTACTACTAAATGTATTTTTGGAAACTAAACTCCAGGGGAAATCTAGGGTTTTACTTCAGTTGGCAGATAGTTTTAGTTTTGAAAATCAACTAGTTTTTTTATTTAAAATTAATTTAAATGCCAATAAGTAAATTGTGTTTTATGGGAATTTTAAAATTGAAATGTTTCTTAAAACTAGAAGCAGAGGTATAAAAAGACCTTGCATAGTTTTTCCTAACTTAGGTTTTACAAGATGCAATTCCTAAATTTCAATATTTTTTAGACATTTTCCACTTTAATAAATGGGATAATGGCATATAATACAGCATTTTAATAAATGATATTCTATTGATCAGTTCTTTTTAATTTACATATAAAAAGAAGGGGGCACCAACTTCTATTTAAATCATTGTACTTTGTGATGGAATGACTTATTAACTTTAATTTTGAACATACAAAAAGTAATTGCTTAAAATCTGACTGAATATAAGAATTCAAAATAACAGATGAAAGTATAACCAGAAAGATACACACAAGTTCCCAAGCCGAAAATCAACACATTTTACATTTAAAAAAGGACTTGTTTAAAATTACTGTACATTATATATACAATTTTACACTCCAAATTTAATAATTATTTAACAATTTTAAGAGATGGGCAGAAATGTTATCTTTAATTACTATTTGATGTCATTTATTTGAGAACTATTCTTAAAACATGGGTCAAAAATATATCTTGTCAATCTAATTTTTCTTAAAAAATGTAATTCAAATGTCCTCCATCTTAATGGCCTGTTTGGGGGAACTTAATGGGATAAGCAATCTTTATGCACATCCCTCAATTAAACAGAATTCCATATGAGCACAACATGAACAAAATGGATTAAAAACCAGGTAGGAACACCAAATAGTAAATCAGTTTTGAAATTAAATTATTTCGCATGGTAATGCAATTTAGATTTATGAAGTGTCAACATAAATTTCCTTAAAATAAAATTTAAGAACGGGTATGCGAGGGAAACAATGGCAAAAGAAAAGATGATCCAATCTCTAAAAATGTCATCCACTTTTCTTTGTACATGCAAGGAAGCTTCTTAGATGAACGGACAAGGATAATTTTCTTTGATTTGAAAAGTACTGCAAGTTACATTTTCTACAATTATAAGCATATGATAATTTTACCTTAAAATTCAATAACAAGTTTAAAAAGTTTTAATTTAATCATTTCCAGTACTTTAATAAGTTAAAAGGTTGAAATATTATTTTGTTGTCTGATTCTCCCTAACCCATCTCTTTCTTGAAATTACTTGTAATATTAAAGGCATCACATTATAAGCAGTTGAAAATTTAGAAAGTAAATCAATAAAATGGGCAAACATAAAATTCATTTTTTTCAGGTATGTGATCGAACCGAACATAAAAAGCAGAAATCCAACAAAACCTGTTGTAACATGAGTGAGGCAGGGTGGGCACATTAGAAATTTTCTCCAGAAAATCACTTTCAGTTTATCTTAAATACATGCAATTACGTAAAAACCAATTAGATCACATCTCAGCTAACTATGGGAAAAACCACATGCCTGATTTATAAACAAAAAAAGAAGAAATGATATAATGCCTATCAATGTGACGCACCAAAATTGCAGTCTCTACTTTCAAGAAGTGACTGCATCTCTGATATGGATAATATCCTTTCAATACTGTCACCTGCAGGAAAAGGGGGTAGTTAATTTTACAAATTGGAAATGAAATACAAAAGGTAAAACAATTAAGTTTATTACATTGTTCAATTCAGAATTATTTTATAAACACAAACATTTTTCAACATAAAAAGAAACAGAATGGTATAATGCTTATCAATGTGACGCACCAAAATTGCAGTCTGTCTTACCTCATACGGCAGGGCTTTTATTTGGTGAATTCATTTCACTCAACGACAGTATGCTCTCAATACTTCTGTCATCTGCAGGAAAAGGGGGTAGTTAATTTTACAAATTGGAAATGAAATACAAAAGGCTAAACAATTAAGTTTATTACATTGTTCAATTTAGAATTCTCTTATAAACACAAACATTTTTCAACATAAAAAGAAACAGAATGGTATAATGCCTATCCTACCTCCTACGGTAGAGTTTTCCCTTAGTTCCTTCATTTCACTAAGCGACAATGGCTTTTCTATATTCAGTTCATTACTGTCATCTGCAGGAAAAGGGGGTAGTTAATTTTACAAATTGGAAATGAAATACAAAAGGCTAAACAATTAAGTTTTGTTCAATTTAGAATTGTCTTATAAACACAAACATTTTTCAACATAAAAAGAAACAGAATGGTATAATGCTTATCAATGTGACGCAACTAAACTAATCCAGTCTTGAATATGCAAATTCAAACATTCCCCAAATTCAAACAAACCCAAAACCTTCGAACTTAACAATTGATTCAAAAGGATTTGTTATTTCTTCTGAAATTGCAATTAGAGAGATAATCAATCCTCATGAACTTGGAGCATTGTTAAAAGTAAAGGAAGCATCAAATGGTTAGATTTTTAACTCCAGAACATAAATATTTGAATTTTTTCAGACAAGCAATGAATTGGACCATCTTAAAACAAATCATTCCACAATAAAAGCAATCAGAAGCCAAGCACTGAAACTAATGGGAAAATGCAGAACAAAAGCAAATAAAATGTCGAAAGAAAACAATTCTTTTACAAAATGATAAAACGAAGTATTCTGAAAAGATATGCCATTTTATAGTAAAAACAAGAATTACATCCAGTTGTTATTTTCAATTATAATTAGACTTCCAATTGATGACTGATTGTTTTGTGACACTAAAAATAATGATTAGGTTAACAAAGATGACAATTTTGTACAAATGCAGGAATCTAAGGTAAAATACGGCAATCATACAGATTCTAAAACTATAAACGAAATTTAGTGTTGAATAACTAGCCAGTAATAGTCATCTGCTTAGAAGGAAAATTAATATATTTTTTAATTTATAACTTAAATTATGCTCTTATTTAAATCTCAAATCTTTTTTTAAACAAAACTATAAATTTTAAAGTATGGCAATCAGTAAGTTAGATTAACTTAATATATCACCAAATTAAATATCAAACACTTCATAACGAATATTAACAATATTTGTCTCATTGTCAATTAGCAGGACTGCATTGTGTTGTCATCAAAATAACATTTTTATTTCTTTTTAAAACTAATGCTTCTATTTGAGACTTCAAGGCAGATCAACATTACTTTGCTGTACTGAGTATTAGAAAGAAAATAAACTGATCTCGAGCATATTAATCAGACCAATTTGCATCAGAAAAAGCAAGGATAATTTAACAATAATATGAATAGCGAATTTATGCAAAAGTTGTTTAAAAGATAGTTGCCCATCAGTGAAATTTCCACTTAAGCCCACCACCAGGGTATGCTGATTTAAATCAAAATTTCAAATTTCGTTTTTCTTTCTGTATTAAGTTTATTAATATTGAAAATGAAATAACTATGAATAAGATGCATGTTATTTTATTTAAATAAGTTAAGTAGTCTGAAAAAATAAAGACAGCCACAATGAAAAAGTTTTCTGCAGTGTCATAAAAGGATTACACTCTTGCACAGAAATCTTTATAATTGGGAATTTTAATATTTTCATTTTGTTTTGTGTAATATGTCGGTTAATTTTTATTAAAATTTAATCGGAAATTTTTGATCCCTAGGAATTCTTTATGCAGCTGGCATAACAATTATGCATTTATGAAATTGAAATGTAAAAGTTAATTCGCCCATCTGATAATGTAGTGAGCATGTCAACAAAACAGATTGTGTGGAAAGCAATTGAAGAGGAAAGCTATTTTGATGATTATGTGATGATTCTTTTTATTACAAGCTCAAAATTCCACACAATTAGCATGTTCTGGAGAATGCTATTACACTTATTCTATGTTGCTCATAGAGAAAAGCTTTATTTTCTTGTATGCTATGTATAAACCCTTTTTGTGTGTGCTTGGAATACAACTTTGAAATACTTATGAATGCTCAGAGAAGATTTGAAAATTGGCATATTTCATTTAAATTTATGTATATATGTTTCCATGTCTTATATAATTTTTTACTATTTACTTTCAAATAACATTTTTCACAAATAAGTACTCTTTGCAAGTTAAATGTTAGTGAAAAGTATGAATTTTTTTAGGAATTTCGTTGCAAGTTACTTTTATTTTATTTTCTATTGATGAAATGAATTTTTTCTCAAAAAATAAGTCCAAAAATAACTAAGGAAAGTGCATGCATTTTTTTCATCTATGGTAAATATGTAACTCAAAAAATGTCTGATTTTTGATTAATTTTATACAAAAATTTAAAATGGTGTTAGTGGGATCCAGCCTAAAAATTTCATGCAACCGGTTATGGGTTAAAATCAAACGAATCTAAACCTCTTCAGAACCAGATGAGAAAACACTGCTTATGCATGGCATTTGTTATGCTGTTCTATTTACTCTATCATGTGATTAACTTTGCTAATTCCTATATCGCGCTTGAATCTTTCAAACATTTACCCTGTGTGACACTCTATCTAACTCTCTCCTCACAGTACTCCTACCGCCACCTATGGGCGTAATAGAGACTTATGTAGAATAGACAAATAGTCAGTTTAACCCCATCGCCCGAGCACTGAACACGTACGGCTAGGAATTCCTCCTTATAAGTATATATTTCCCTTGTAATTGTTTTAATGTTTTATTTGTGGTGTTGTGTGACTTGTAAATAATCGTATTATGTATTTTATTCCATTAAAATTCTAAAATCACACCGTTGATGAGAATTATTTGAATCACCTAATATCACACCTGTGTGTGTGTGTGTGCTTTATTTCCTAATATATTAATGTTATTCATCATAAGTAATAATGGCTACCATAAATCAAAACTATCTATAAACTACACTGATTTGAGTTCAACGAGTTTAAACTTGTACGAACAAGGGATTAATTAAAATCGTAAAAATCTTATTTTTATTATTAAAAAGAAACACGATATTTTGCATACATTGCCTACTAAGGACCCTATGTCCTCCTCTTTTCGAGTTCCTTTCAGAACACACCTCAACCACAAAAATTGTTAAGCAAAGCTGAACAACTGTACAGCACAATGTTTCCACTTTCTCCCATTATTTAACTAGGCACAACGTGCACATGTTTCGTTATACTAGCAGTCGCGTGGGTGGCATGTCACCCCAACGCAAAGTACACACAGAAGAGACTGTTTCATTTTGTAAAATAACTTCGGATACTTATTTAAAATGTATTTTGTTATACATACCTGCGATTGAGAAAACTCGAATACAAAAAAATGTGAAATCAATTAAATATTACCGTAAGTATCACAGAATTGTTCTACTTTTCATGAGCTGTCACATTCCCCAACGATGTGTATGCATTTTTACAATTTATACTGAAACTGTCAAAAAAACTCCGAAATTGCTGCGATTTGAAGTCTTGTCTTTTTGATCTGTCGTGAATGCAATCAAATGAAACATCTAAAAGGAATAAAAACCTATACTGAAACCTGGGGACATAAAATATCCAGTGTAGTTCAATCTTGAGCCTATAGATCCTTCACAGTACATTAAGATTTAAGCAATCCGCATGGGTATAAAAGTGCAAGTAAAGCATTGGTTTTAATTAATCCAGTTATTTTTTACATAACAATCATAATTAGTAGCAATATTTTTAATGTATGTATTTGAATGCAATACCATCCTATTCACCGTTTGGTGTGGGGTAGAAGCACATCCCAACTCCCCAATTGTTTTACTTCTGTGCTATATTTTATCAAAAGAAAAGTGTCTATATAAATAGATGAAATTGTTTTTCTTTCTATCTCTTTTTATTCATGTTTTCCTTACAAATTAAACAAATTTTGTGCAATAGATGCCAAATGTCAGCAAACACGCGAACATGTCTAATTCCAAATTTGACTCGTAAGTTGAAAGGAGAGCACTCTATGTACCATTAAAACATGCAGGGTTTTTGGGATCCGGTGTAGGGTCCCCTGATGAGGTGTTAAATAACTTGAAAAGGAAGGGGAAGAAATAATTGGCGATAGTGCTAAAGATATTCAGCCATTTTGGGTTTTTGACGACATGGTCTTCAGACGTGTATTGGAGTCAGATGCTTAAATGATATGTTAAAAAGCACATTCAGCATAAACCTTATAAAACATGCTCTCACACAGCACACAATTGATATTGAAGGGATACAATGCAGAAAAAAAAGCAGCGCACAGGATATTTGGAAACCTCTGTTTAAGAAACTCTTTTTCTGGCTAACAAAGTCAGGGAATTTAAACTTGTTTCGTGATATTCCTAAATTCAGCATAAATCAATTTTAGATCCAAGAGACGTGTAGCCAACCTGTTCAAGCACTGCTGAGTTAAACATTATTGAGATTTTACAAATTGTCAAACCTCGTTAAGACAAACTCGCTTAGTACTAAAGGTAGGAACTAAATTCCAATTCCCATCAAAATGTATATTCAAATAACGTTAACTCATTCCAGTTACACGAATCGCCGGTTAAGACGAAGAAACTTTCAAAACTAACGGGCAAATGGATTCTTTTCAATCATATCAGAAACATTAACACATTGACTGCCGATCCCGCGCCAGCGCGTGATTTGGCGTTGCCGGTGAAGGGCCAATCACGCGCAGGCGCGTTATGTGGGGTGATGTCTCAGGTGCCAGTCACGCTCGGGCGCGTGAAAAGCTACGCTTCGTTGTTTGTTCTCCAGTTCAATCGGCATTACGTTTTGGGTATGTATGCTGGTATTGGCGTGGAGTGAAGGTTGGAAACTAGTTGTAAAGGTGTGTGGTTTCTGATTTATTGCTTTCTAATAGAATCTTGTAACATGAGTTGTACAGATGATAGTTCTGCAGGGCCTTCACGTGCAAAGAAAAGAAAGTTGCAAAATAATAAGCTAACGGCTGATGAAATTGCAAATTTGTTGGTTGAGCTATCGGACGAGTACCCGAGTAAATTTAGTTATGACAGTGACGAGGAATTCTTTCCTCCCAAAGATGAGGGCCGCGGTGGCCCGGTTGGAAGAGTAACGGACTGCAACCGAAGGGTTGCGAGTTCGAATCCAGCCAAACACCGTCGTGTACAAAGGGGGCTGGTGCACGTTAAATCTGTCGTGGCCTCAAATGTCCTCACGTTGGCGTGGTGTGGAAGTTTGGAGAGTGGGGTGCCAGCTCAGGTGTTGCCTCGTCATCTGACCGTGGTTCAAAATTACGTGGTGTTGTCCTCGGATCTTTCCCTTTGGGATTGATCCCGGACCGTCACCAATAGCCCGTTGTGTTGCTCCAGTGTGACGTTAATTGAAATACCCCCCCTCCCAAAGATGCCCAGGTGTCGGATTCAGAAGATTTCATGACAATGCCCGTCCACACACGGCCAATCGAACTCAAGAGCTGATCGGATCATTTGGCTGGGAACAACTTGATCACCCTCCGTACAGCCCCGATCTAGCGCCCAGTGACTACCACGTGTTCTTGCATTTGAAGAGGCATCTGGGTGGTCAGCGCCTCAACGACGATGTCAAAACGACCGTGTTGCAGTAGTTGTCTAATCAGGCGGCAGATTTCTACGACGATGGTATTCAAAAGCTGGTTGTACGATACGATAAGTGCCTTAATATTGGTGGGAATTATGCAGAAAAGTAGATTAAAGTACAGGCTTTCATGTAAAAATAAAATTGTTAAGAAAAGTGTACTTGTTTTATTTTTATTTCAAAACAGTACTTAAAAACACGCCTCGTATAAAAAAACGCAATTCCTCCTTCAGTAATTTCCTCCAGATCCCGTTTTTAGGGAACGGGCGCGAGCGAGCAGGGGCGGAGCCCCCTAGTATACATATATGTTTGTTTGTGATAGTTTCATACAAAAATAATGCATATTGTTACTTATTTTGATTTATTTTTACATGTCACGCGCCAGCGCGTAATGTGGCATTTGGGAAATAATTTTACCTCTAGTGCCAATCACGCGCTGGCGCGTAGTGATAAAATTTTATAATTAAAGGCTTACATAATGCTTAGCTATCAGTGTGATACACATAACCATCTTTTATTACCACTTTTAAATCATATTTCTTATAATAAGTAAGTTGGCATATGGGTAAAACCTTGCTTCAATGTTATGGCAATAACTATTAACACAACCTCGCGTGACCGGCAGTCAATGTGTTAAGGGACTGAAATCCTTGATGATTTATTTGCGGAAGAGTGTAGAATGAACGAAGATTCTGAAGTAATATGTGTGCCTTCTTTAAAATAAGCTACTGTGGCTTAGAAATTGTTCACTGCTTTTTGTTAGGCTGCGAAAATTCATCTGCTCAATTAAACTAACACAAAAATTGATAACAAAACTATTTCAAGACAAAATTTGCGTAATCAGGAAATATCTGAAATCGAGAATTATCTGTATGATCAAGAATCATCTGTTTAATCTTTGTAATGAAGAATCCCATTTATCTGTAAACCAAGAATTGTACAGTGATGTAATTACATTAATGGCTTCATTTTATTGTTGAAATCAAGCCTTTTTTATGAGTTAGGATAACAAGAACTAGTTAATACTAATTTTTTACGGTTCCATAAAATTCGTCTTAACGAGGTTTAACTGTATTATCAGCCTACTTTTATATCTTTTATGAAAAGTATTTCTAATTATTTTCACCATAATTCAACAGTCAAATCCAGTTAATTGAGTCACTTGCTATTCAAGAGTTTAATTATTTTATTGCAAATCAAATAGAATGATTATCAGTAGTGATCAAATCTTGATGTGCCTCAATTAATTGGACAAGTTTCTCTTACCATTTATCATTTTACACTACAGATATATTTCAGTTACACTTAAATATTACCTGAAAAAATAAAACACATAAAATCTTTATAGCAAATCAGGGATCATTTGGAAGTCCAGGAAAGTTCAATAGATTGCAAATACTTGTATGCATATACTGCATGTTGAAACCATTCAATGAGAATATACACAAAACAATTTTTCTTTTAAATGTTTAAAGAGAAGAAAATGCCTGAAGTAGTAGATTTTTACTTACATGAAAATTTCTCAGAGGACAATAAATCCCGAGGCTCAAGTCCTGCAAACTGGAAGGGGAATTGTTCTAAAACAGGATTTTCCACGTGTTGGTAATCCTTGGTGATACCAAGTACCACTATTTATTCATCATTAAAAAATAACAAAAATAAAATTAATTCATTTTTAACACAGCCATGCTATAATTGTATTAAAAACAGCCAGGCAGCAGAAATTTTAAGGAATTAAAAAAAGGCCAAGTTTGTTCCAAGGGTGAGCAAAGTTATAGCGCATTCACTTACTTTGATTACAGTTAATAAAGGAAAGAGAAACTAAAAAGATATATCAAATGCAAAATTCTAGAGCAGACTTAATTACATTACACATTAATCTATAAGGGCACGTGCGTTTAGTGTATGCAGCACGAACATTAGAAAGATATTTTATATTATAACACTAATGTTGCACACCAATAAATGTCAACAAATGTTGCACATCTTTTTTAAAAAAGAACTTGCTATAAGTACAGAAATTAGGTAATATAAATACTGTATCACACATAATTACAGAATTTTTAGTTTTTAAATACAAGTTCAAACACATTTGTTTTCTCATTTTGCATTACTTCTTAACACAATACTCAAAAGTTTAAATTAAACTGAGCACTCCAACATTTGGAATGGTTCCTATAGATAATTCTATACATACAAAAACTAAAATGTGGCAAAACAAAACATTAAAGTGAAGAAAGGCAATACTTATATTATGATTAAACTTCAAAACAAAAAATATAGTGAAGAAAAAAATTGGGTCTAAAATTATATATTTTTAAACACAGACATGCTCTATAGTGATAGTTGATAGCAATGAACACAATGAAGTTAAATTATAAAATATTAAACATTTATACTGATTAGTTAGCTGTCAGGAGAGCACAGATCAATTGAAAGTTAAAATATGAAATTCGAAGAGTTAATTTTCAGGTGAGGAAGAATATTACTTTATGTGAGTTCAGAAAAATCTACTTTGACGAATTGTTTGTAACATAAAAAGTGTGAATTCAGTTAATTAACTTTTTCATAGTAAAAATTATATTGAGTGTTATTGTATGCTCAATTTTTTAACTCGAGTGAAATGTATTGTTTATTACACAAAATATATAATTAAAAATTTAATTTTGAAACTTAAAAAAACCCTTCCCTTTAAATACAACATTATGTATCTAATGTATCAATATTTCTAACTAAACTAGTAATTCTGATTTAGTATATATTGGTTATTTACTATAATTTCATAATGAATTAAGATGGTCTCTATTTTAATTAGGGACGTTTTTGCTTGGCACTAGAATTTTATTTATGGGACATTAAAAATCCCATTAACTTTTATTACTTGGGTTTTCAATACATTTGAAAGCTGGAACTTTACTAGCCTCTTGAGTTATCTTATTCACCAAGTTGTAATTCATTTTCTAAAGACACACAAAGGTAATTTGGTTGTACTCAAATTTTTTCTAGGAAAATAATTGCTTAGAAAACATAATATCTGAGAACTTTTGAGTTGAAACAAAATAAAATTATCTTTATTTAAACGAAGTTCAAAAAACGTATAAAAATATTTTCTGGTTAAATATTTGAATCTTAAACACCTTTTCATTCATTTTCCCGACTTAATAAAAAGGTTCAAATTAGGGAACAGTTCAAGGACTTTTATAAGCAAAGGTATTCTAATGGACTGTACAAACCCTGAATTAGCACAATGACTACAGCAAATTAGGTTTGCAACGTTGGCAAAAGTTGAAAGTATAACCTAATTTTTTATTAAAATGTTTTCTTTACAGAATGCATGAAAAAATATAACATTATAAATTAAAGGATTTTTTTTAATTTTGGAAATTAATTTCTGACTACCTCAAATTTTATTCATTAAGATATATTCACTAAAATTGAGTTATACGCAATGATAAAGACACAAAATTATGGTATCAATGATGGGTGGCAAGAAATTTTTAGATGGATAATTTAGTCCCCTTTTGGTTTAGAACTGAAAATTTCCTGTTTCATTTTACAAGTCATGTCATAAATCTTCACGCAGCAGAGTCAATATTCCCTGTTTAGTGATATTTCTTGTCCGGAATAGGTAAAATTTGCTTAGAGGGCCATGCCTCAAGGACTCGTTGTTTTGGAGGGGGATTAAATGTCATTCGACAAAAAGAAAAATCTTTAGTATAGGAATACCGAATGTAGATTGCTCCTTTTCATTGGATATGACACCATCATTCTTAAAAATTACAAGTCAGGTATTTTTCTTTAGAAAATTTTTGATTTGACTCTTTCAAAACTAATCTCTATATAGTACCTACTAAAGAAATATGCTGTTAAGTGATGAGTCGTACAGTATCTGATCGAAAGTTTGTCAGAACAGTGGAAAAGTAGATCAGAGAAAACATTAGTCTCATAAGTTTCAAGGATTTTTTTGAAAGAAAAAGAAAGTGAAAACTACAAAATAAATTTGTTTTGGCATACCACATGATACCAGAACTCAGCTTACCGTAAGTATCAAAACTTCCCATACCGTAAGTATCAAAAGTTGCTCAGGCGTTTTGTATATTTAGTCTCAAATAGAGAAACTAAGATGCAAAATAAGAGCTGCAAAATAGTGTAACTTTTATTAATAATTTAATAATCATCAATGGACAAAATTGTGAACAAAAAATTTAAATACAAAAGAAAGCAGGTTAATAAAATCAAGTAATAAGCAATCATGGTATACTGATTCAAATCGGGATTTGTACTAAAAAATCATGATTTAAATCAAACTTAAAATTCATACCCTGAAAGCAATGAGAGGAGAATTAAAAAAACATTAGATTCAGCAGGGTATTAGTTTTGGATCAGATCAATAACATTTAATAGCAAAGGCAGGAAGATGCGATGAGTTAACACTAGAACAGCTGGCACTCCCAAGACCCTTAACCGGTGTTGTTTCATCACCAGTACATAAATTGTTAATATCTAAACGGCATCCTTTCTATTTTTCATATACAAGTTTACGATTATTTTTGCACACAGATTTAAAATAAATCGATTGTAACATGGAATACACATAAAATGAAATTTACTGGTTTCATTGATAATACAATATTAAATTTTACCATTAATTTATCAAATTTATATACTATGCACATCTTATTTACAATTGATGCAGTAATTACCAATTTCTTCGCCTGATTTGCTTACTGAATTTATTTTGTGGGAGCATTGGTTAGACAAACCACACCTTTTAATTTCCTGCATATGAGATATATGTAGATTTTTCCGGCACATGGAATAAATTTCCCACTATGATTCTAATTTATAATTTTGTTTGGTTGAAGATTTTTGGTGCAAGGTCCAAAGACGGACAAGCTGCACCGATTACAATTTTGGTGCTTTCCCCCATAAACATTTGAACTTGCGACCGACTTGTTTGACTTTTTGCATAACAAAATAGGACTGTTACTATCACGTAAAATGTTAGTAGTCAAAGTAATCATTCACCCATTACATACTATTCTGTGCTATCCCGAGTTATAAATTCAAATTATTTTACATATTTTGAGCAGCATCTGTGTAACTTTCTTCATGTTTTTCTGATTTATTTCCACATAATCAGATTTCTTTATCTGAATCTAATTCGCAGATCTCAATACCATAATTCATTTTCAGATAGTTCTCGCATCAGATTTCTAATCGCTTCAGAACTTTTCCGTGAGTCACCATTTTTGCGTCTGATAAACGATATTTATAGGGGTAAAAACCCCTATAAATATAGTTGCAGTTGGAATTATAATTTCTGATAATTAACAAATTTAAAAGTAAACCGATTGACACTGATCCATTTTCTATGGTCAATTCGAACTGGAAATCTGCTTGGTGTCAAAAAGATACTAGCGCACATTCTACGCAGATTTATGTAGAATTTTTCTGAATTGAGTAATACAAAAAATTTCTGCTGTGTGCTTATTGGGTGAAACGATTAGAATTCATAAGAAATTGTCAAAATCCGACAAAAAGATGCGAAAGGGAGAAAGCAACAAATGCGTTCTGGTCTCAAAATGACACTACCTGCCGTTCTAGTATTAAAACAAAGTTTCAAAGCATGAGCTTCAAAAAATTTTTTTTGTCTTCAATTGCTATTAACATAAAAAATAATAAAAGCCAAAGAAATGATTTCAACTCGTATCGTGGCTGTAATTGAAGTATATTTAACCCTAGAAACTCAATCTTTCGTGGATTTCGTAACATTGCGTGAATATTTCAATGTTCCCCAAAGTATGGTTAACATTCTTGGGTTAGAGAGCCTATATACAGTGAACTCCCTCTTAACCGGCCTCCGCTTTAACCGGCCGCCACCGACCAATTATGTACTGTAAATACAGTAGCTTACAGTAATATGTGTTTAGTTTTTCCAATAAAGGAAGTTCTTCCAGGTTAAGTTTTCTTTTTTTTTCATATCATATTACAATAAAGTAGGCTATATACTTAGTTTTATTCTAATAAAAACGATTTCGGGAGTGTATTTTAATGTTATTAACAGACGACGGTTTAACCGGCCAAATCGTTATTCTGTCTGGGTACGGTCCCGAAGTGGCCGGTTAAGAGGGAGTCCACTGTATATATAGATAGAGATGACAGGGAAAACGGCAGGCCATGTTTTTCGACCGTTGCTGTGCCAACGCGGACGCTATGCAAAAATCGGTTTCACTAGGGTTGCTAATCAGGCTATTCTGATACGAAGACTTCGGGTTTGGCGTTGGGGTTTCAAATATTGATAGATTGGATTTTCTCATGTCATAAGAGCTACTCATTTAGACCACAGACCAATTTATAAACCAGTAATAAACAGGACTTAATTTGGTGTGTGCTTGAGGTCTGAATAAAAAAAAAAAAAAGAATTTTTTTAATTTTATACATTGAGTTAGATTTGAATTAGGAACACTTTCATGTTATTCCAATGTGGGGCAACGTATTTTGCCTTGTAATTTTCCGAATAAATTATTCATACAAAATATTTTGTCATAAGATAAAAGAGCTTTAAATCCTTAATAGAAATACAGTAAAACTCCAATTATTACGACTGAGTGCTGGACGTAATCCGGATATGCAAAAATCCGGAGGATTGGGACAGTAAAAAACGGTTATGTTGTGAAATAAAACACCAAAATTGATCTAAAATAATTTTTGTTTATTTTTATTACAAGAATAGAGTATATTTGAATGGCAACTTAATAAAAAAAGAAGGCCTAATGTACTGTATTTGAAAGTAAGGTAAATAATTAAGTATTTTAAATATCCATTTTTTTCATAATTCAAATATTCATAAATTATTTATATTGTGGAAAGAAATAAAAAAATCAGTTTAAACATTTTTCGAATTTAAATTGTTTAAATATAACTTTCGGGGGTATTTCAATTAACGTCACACTGGAGCAACACAACGGGCTATTGGTGACGATCCGGGATCAATCCCAAAGGGAAAGACCCGAGGACAATACCATGTAATTTTGAACCACGGTCAGATGACGAGGCAACACCTGAGCTGGCACCCCACTCTCCAAACTTCCACACCACGCCAACGTGAGGACATTTGAGGCCACGACAGATTTAACGTGCACCAGCCCCCTTTGTACACGACGGTGTTTGGCTGGATTCGAACTCGCAACCCAAGTCCGTTACTCTTCCAACCGGGCCACCGCGGCCCTCTATAACGTTTCGGAAAAAATTGTTTTTCGAGCAATACTAGCAAAACAATTTTATGCGCTTTCCATTATTGGCGGAATATCGCATTGTTTGGCGACATTTTTCTGGTTTGGCGAGAATGGTCGACGGAATTTTACACATGTACCTTTGCTTCTTTTTAGTTGTCTAAATTAATGTTATCGTTTACACCTTATTTTGTTCATTAAGTGGATAGGTTGATCTATATTAAATGAAAAAAAAGCGTTCTTACATTCAAAATTATGTAAATTACAAGTGTATCCAAACAAAACTTCCAAAATCGCAATCTGCAAAGTACAACCGCCATGCTGAACTGACCTGAAAAGGAAAAACATGGCTGCCGACCGCATCAGCCGATCAGTAAATGTCGGGTGTATGTCCACTCTCTATATAAAGGCTCTACTTTTTCTTAGAGATTCAATTTTTATATGTATAGGATTTTTTTTTAAATCAAATAGTTACTTTTGTGCAGGTTAAACTAGCTAGTTTGGGGAGAAAGGAATCAAAGGTTTGATGAAATTTTTTTATAGATTTTAAAATTAAAATGCTTGGTTGCAATTTCAAATTACAGATGTTTGTTTTTTGCTTTTGTTGCCATAATTTAAATGCATTTTTAAAATAAAATGTGTTCTTCATTTATCCTAGCACTATAAACGAGCTTACCCATCGAAACTTACGCATTTCAGGACAATGTTACACGCTCGCCCCCCCCCCTCAGTTTGGGTGCACCGGGTTACTCTACTTTTGTGACTTTTTTGGCGATCTTCATTTGCCTCTTTTCTTAGATCGAATAGTTCTTAAACCGAATCGTTAATCGAATTCGTTATCGAAAATCGCAGTTCCCGCTCGATTGTCATTTTATTTGGATTTCAAGCGGGATGTATCGCTGTGTTCTGCGCTTGTGATTATCTATTGCAAATGGCTATCCTGGTGATCGGCGATTCCATGATGAAATATTTAGGAAAATGTTTTCCTAAAACGTTGTAAAGCCCATCTAATTGTAGCTGCTTTCCCTGGCGCTTCTGAGAAAAATAATTGCGCGTTTTGGAGCCGTTGGGGGGTTGGAATTTAGTGACAGATGAATCTGCTGTTATGAGTTCTTAACACGTTTTTTTTACGTTTGGAACTTCAAAGGTAAGGTAACCTTTTTGCAATTTTCTAAACTCTTGCTAATGTGCATACCGACAATACATAAAAAAGCTTGTGCTGTTTGTGATCCATCTTAATTTGAAAATGTGCTAAAAAAATTTTGTTTGCTCAAGAAATCATATTTTGTTTATTCAGCCCACTATCAATGTAAATTCAAAAAATTATGTGTATGAGGTTAGGAAATACCTGCAGTGTTCTATCGTTTGATAAGGTTTTAATCCACATTGTTACACTGTTCAATGTACTTATATTTTCCTTAGGAATCCCAAGATTTGTTCCCATGCATTCATCAATCTTTGCAAAAGAAATTGAATATGGGTTTTTTCATTTGTACACTCCAATGCTTCTTAACGTCTCTCAAAGCTGTCGCTAGAAAAATTTACCACCTCAAAAGACTTCTAGAAATGTTTCAAAACTAGTGTTATCTGTTTGAAATGTCTTATTATTTTATCAATGCTGATATTATGTTAATAGTTAATGTACTTTTATTCATACACAGTTCCCTTAAAGCTAAAAGAGGGCCTGATTTAAGCCCAAAAAGTTTCAATTTCTATCATTAAATTTTTTCTACAACCTTAAGTTCTGCAAGAACTTAATATATATATTTCATTGCACCTTTCTAAAACCAAGTTAATAATACCAATGGCATAACATTTATAGGTTATCTGAAAATGATTGGTTTGTAATCTGGGTTCTTGAGACCCAAATATAATACTTGTGAAAGTTTCTTCATATAAGAGGTACTAATTTTTATTTTACTTGAAGAGTGAGAATTCTGCCTGAACAAGCAGCTTGATTGCTAGTGCCCTTTGGAAACCATGTTATTGTCTCCTTTGCCTTTTGTTTTAATTATATAATATCTAATACATCTTAATTACTTTTAGAAATCTCATGCTATTTTAGCTCCACCATCTATTTGGTTGCCTGTACCTCTTAAAAAATCTTGCTGTGCTTTGTCTTCTATTATTGCACCACTTAAACATGCATCATTTTGGTTGCGTGCTTCTCGTTTACGCTTCTTTAAAAGGCTCATATCTTCATCCCCTAAATCCAGTTCACTGCAGATGCCTGCTGTTGTATTTCTACAACGTCCACTGTTGCCTGCTAATGTGCCTCCACAACTACCATTGACGCCTGCCTCATTGGAATCCGCTTTGCTTTCGTTCTCAGCACTTTTTGTTTTGTTAATTCTAAACCTCTGCTTCTGTTCTCAATATCCATTTCTGTTGATAATGTAATTTATTCCTCTCTCCTTTGATAAAATTTTTACTACACATGGTAAATTGGAAAGTAAAAGGAATGTTTCAACTGATACATCTTTCTCATTCAGTGATTTCTCAGATTCACCTTTTTTCTTTGTTTGCAAGTTACTTTCTGTTCAATTAAATTTGGTAAATGGTGAATATTTCTAATAAGATTGATATTTTGGGAAATTGTATAGGTAAAACTAGTATACTAAAGAAAACAAGAAAAAATATCTATTTGAAAGTTTGTTTGTTAATTATAGAACTGGAAGGGGTAGAAGTCTTGTTGAATCAATCCAGTGTTTACAATGTAATGGATTCACTTATACATATAAAAGACCTTTATATATAGGGAGATGCTTTTTTCAATCAAATAAATTTAATCAATAATTTTAACTGGATATAATAGTAAATCACAATCAAATTTATATTTTCAATTAAATAGTAATTCAAATAATAGTTCTTCCCTAAGTGAATCGGTTTGGTTTTCCACCCCTGAAGCAGGAATTTTTGATATCGAGAAGTTCAAATAGTAACTAGTCTATTTAAAATATTAATCAAACTTCGGGTAAATGTACTCTTTATCCTAGGAAATGGGAAAAGTGTAGCAGATTTTTCGCAACTGTGCAGAAAGTTTATTACTATTATAAAATTTGTTAAATATGGAGATTCATAACTGAAGGATGTACAGAGGCTGTTCGGACATTTTTTGAACGATTTCGATGAGCTGTAAAAAATTGTATGCTACGAAAGAATTTTATTTTCACAACAGTTAAATAGTTAAAGTATAACTTATAGTCTGCTAACTCAGAGTTTTGTTTACTTTCAAAATAGAGCTTTTAAATAAGCAATGGATGGAAAACTTTCCGCTCTTTCGGAAGAGAATCATGCTTATTCAATTGTTCAAAAACGCTGTAAAAGTCATGGTTTTTCGATATCTAAAGGTACGATAAGTAATATTATTAATGAGAAAGGAAAAAACGTAAAAGTGGAAAAATACTTCCCCAAAAGAAAAATATTTCTGAGAATATTTGTAATGTAAGATCTTTAATTTTAAAAGAGAATCAGAGAATCCGCCAAGTCAAAGGACTATAGCAAAGTGAACGTGAGAACTTTCTCCAAGAGATTTATGATTGTTGCCGGTTTTGCATATAATGGAAAATTAAAAGTAAAAAGAGGGGGAAATGTAAAAAAATCAACTCCCACTTATTATCAAGACCATATTTTATCCCCAATATTCAAAGAAGAAAATTTCGCTGAATACTACTGCCAAAAATGTAAATTCAAAATTGTTCATATTGAAAAAATCCCTTTGCAAGTTGAATTGTTTTGTCTGAATGTTCGTTGTTTGTCATATGTTCGAATATTTCTTTAAATTATCCAATCTTCAACAATCGTATTCACTAATTTCGAATTGGAGGACCATCGAGTGTGTTATGGTTGGTATGCGTCTTGCGGAATTTGATGTAAGAACATAAGATCGCTTTGCCAAGTGATGAAAAAACGAAGGAATGCCGCTGAGGCTTGCAAAAAAAATTTCGACACTTAGAAATTTTAGAAAAACTTTGCTGCAATACAAGATTGAAATGATGTGCTAGACAATGGACAAAAACGGCTTGAGGAGCTTTATCCTTGACATTTTTCTTCAGTCCAGACATTACACTGACCCCATCGTAACATTGTCCTATTAATTTGTGTTGATAATCAAACGGATCCAACATTTTGTATAACATTTCTGACGTTCTGTCAGTAGTATATGGGCCACTATACCGCCTTTTCCAAGATGGCCGCCGTTTGATAAGGAGTTGACTGCTGATAAGGAGTTGGGGGTTGACTGCTGATAAGGAGAGGGTGATGCTTTGAGGTGGTGACGTCATTGTAAAGATGGCGTTGTTGTGTTGCCATGGTAATGAATCAGTTATAGCTCCATCTGGTGGGGGAATGAGAAACCCTATTATTTTGAATTAAAAAGGAATTTCGTGGATTCGAACTGGGGACCATGGGATCTGTAGTGCAGTGCGCTAGCCGTTAGGCTGTAAGAGAGTTAGCTTTGGGTGGTGAATTAATGTAGTGTTTGCTTTTTTTCTTAATACTAGGAATGCGTTATGGGACTTGGTTTTATTTGATGAATAATTAATTTTTATTTTGCAGTTAGTTGTAAGTGTGTTGGACTGGTGGTGCCATCTAGTGATTTTAAAAGAAGTTAATCTAAGGAACGAATTTATTCTTGTCATTAATTCTGGGAATGTGCTATTTTTAGAAAATGGTTTGAACAATTGTGGTGGGGTTTAATAATTCTATTAAAAGGCAGGTGCAGCCATCTAGTGGCGGGAGAAGTAACAAAAGGATTTATTTTCTAGCTGTAGACTTGTAGCGTGATACTTTAGAATTAAATGGAGAATTTTTTTTGTTTTTAAAAGAAAATTATGAGGGTGGATTTGAACTCATCAAAAGGTAATCGCGGCCGCCCGTTTTACACAAGCACTTTAACCGTTCGATCACCTACTTTGTATAATACATATAGAATACTAACTCGTGAATTTACAGCTTAAGGGAGTGAAAGTATGTGTTTTTTTTTCTTGAGAATAGTGCCCTTATGAAGAATGAATATGAATATAAAAACAAATAAAGTTGAATTTATAAACCTTAGCTATATAACAAGTTTATTACCAAGATTTTAAAGTATGCGAATTGTATGTAATGACAGGAAAAGTATCAGAATATAGAAGACTCTGGAACTTGTGACAATATGATTAAGGATTTATGTGTAGGTTAATTAAGATAACAGAAGGAGTTAAACACGTAGTCACCGATAGGATACAAGCTTAAGTAAATGAGAAAGCTTTTAAACGCATTGCTATTTAGGAGAATGGTGTTGTTTTTCTGATTGTGAGAAAAGCAAATGAAACTACAACATGCCAATGAATCACATATGACATGCCCGAACTGGAACTTTCTATAGGGGTTTTAGCTATGAAATAGTGACGAAGGGATATCTTAATACTCTAACGTTGGAACTCGGAACATAAGTAATTGAGGCCAACCAATATATGCGAAGATTTTAAGCGTATGAACACTACATGTAAGATAGAATTTATAATACGGAAACCTTTTTTATATTTTAATGAATTTATATACAACATGAGCTTGAAGAAAATGTGAATGTTTAAGGGTGAATGTTTTGTAGGGAAAATTATTATTATTATTACAATTTGAGGGGAGGACTTTGAGATATGAATAGGACACACAGGCATAACGGTGTATGAAACATTACATTTTTAGGTAAATAAGAAGTAACTAACCAAAGATTTATAGTATACATATTATAAGCGATGGCAAGGAACCGTATAAGATTGATATTATTAGAAGCCTCTGGAACTTGTGAGAATATGACTAAGGATTGTTTTTGCACGTGTAAGTTAATTAAGATAACAGAAGGAACGGAGTTAAACACCGAGTCACAGATAACGATAGAAACTATTTGATAATAAGAGGCTTTTTAAAGTATAGTTGGAGCATCTTGGGTCTTTGAATTACTTTGCATCTTGTTTTGGGGTTTTTCTGCCCTTTTTTACTGTTTTTAAATAAATCATGGATTCTAAGGACATTAGACTTGCAAAGAAAATGCGTGCAGACAAAGAACTGTGTTTGCAGAAATATTGTAAAGATTCTTTATGTTATGAGTATGGTAAACTGTTTACAGATTGTGAAGGCTGGGCATATTTTTGTCGATTGGAAAACGAATTAACGTACTTAAAGAAAGAGGAAACTACTATTGAAATTTATGGTAAAAAATGTACTGTGCCTCGGCAACTTGTAGCATATGGAGACGTAGGAATAAGCTATGCCTTTAGCGGATCTTGTATTGCAGCCAAGCCTTGGTCTCCTTTACTATTGGAAATAAAGGCAGAAGTGGAACGAATAATTGGCACAAGATTTAATTTTGTGTTGGTGAACCGTTATAAAGATGGTAAGGACTGTATAGGTGCCCATAAAGACAATGAGAAGGACTTGGATCTTAATGCACCCATAGCGTCTGTTTCATTTGGACAGAAAAGGTAATTTGTGTTTTCTAGAAAGAACTACAATTCTCTAAAAATTGTTCTGGAAAATGGAAGCTTGCTTGTGATGAAGTATCCAACAAACCAATTTTGGTTTCACAGCTTGCCCCGTGGGGATGCATTATGGCCTAGAATAAACTTAACGTTTCGTAAAATTCTTGTATAAAGCAGCGATAAACCACTTATGTGCCCCCGAACTAGAACTCAGTGTCGTACACTAGACGATATTTGGACAACGTTGCAATTTATCTTTGTCTTTCTGAATAGTATTTTTATAAATGCTTATATCTTGTTGGTTTTAAATAAATTTTTTTAGCGTGTCTTACCACATATACTGTACTTAGGACTTTTTTATTACATAACTTTATAAATTGTTTTTAAAATGCAAGATCTGAAATGAAATTTTTCTTTGCTATAAAGATTTATGTTTTTAAGTTAGATGTTTTTACTCAAAAATTAATTATACATTAAATGTTATAGCACATATTTTAAATGCAGAAATTTTGTTTTAAGTATTGTACACACTTAAGTAAGAGTAAACTTTTGAAAACTTTACAAGACCCGTACCATGAACGTACACATTTTGAATAAGTTGTAATTGTATTGAAATCATTTATGCTATAAAATCTAAACCAACTGTTATTTTTTAATTAATCTTTCCTTGCATATTTTTTAAATAAATCTTCCTAAATTTTAGTGATTTAATTTTTATTATACAGATTTACAAACTGTTTTTGGATGAAATATAAGGATTTATATTTTTAAAAATTAGATGCTTTTACTCTTAATTATATATTAGATACTATTACACATATTATTATTACATTGAAGATTTTTAAAAAACGTTTAACAATTGAAAAAATATATATACTTTAAATATTATTACAAACATTTAAATGCAATTTGCTTTTTATTTTTAATTTTACAATTAAGACATTTTTTAAAAGTTTGATTCTTAAAGTGTGTTTTATGCATAGTAAAAAAAAAAACAATACTAAAAAACATGTAAGAGTAAAAATATTTTATACATTAATTTGAAACTTTGCAAGACCCATACCATGTTTCCTTGCACATTTGAAGTCGTGAAAAATAGTTTATTAAAACCATTTGTCCTTGAAGTTCTAAATTAAATGTCCTTTTTCTTTTATGCTTTTGCAAACCACACATTTTACTAAATATGAACTTCCTTTTATTTGAAAACCTTATGCATATTGTGCAGTTTAAATTGCAGAGCAAAATTCCAATACTGTACGAAGCTATAAAGTATTTTACAAGATACTTCATATTGTTCTCTTAATTTACATCTAATTCATTACTACGTTAAAGTGGATAGCATGTGAGTTTTCTGTTTTTAAAAATAATGTGTGCACATCTGTACTGCTAAGCAAATTAACTTCTGCCTTTTCTTGATATTTAATGCATAATCTAAATATTTACGCACACCGCTGATAGTTTTACACATGAGTAAAATTAAATAATAACTGAAATTTTAAATATTAGTGTGAATTTTAAAATGAACAAATATTGCTGACATATTGGATTAAATCTGAATTCTATGTATTCTCAAAACAACAATGCAAGAAAAAACAGAGACACTTCTTAAACAGATTGAAGGAAGTCACATGGAAACAAAGTAAATTAGAACACTTTTTAATAGAAAAAAACATTGATTCATATATTTTACAAAACTAATACATTGTAGTAAAAAAGAACTTATTTTTACATACTTGCATTTTTTAAGAGACACATGTTTACGACGAGCCAATTATTAAATGCCATCACCTCAGCTTTGGGGCAATGCAAATTATTTTTGTGATGACCACATGATAGTTTTTGGATCTTTTTGTTACTACTTAGTGCACATAGTACATCGAATTTGGGACACCCGTATTGTTGATATTCGGAATATTCAATGCATCTAGGCGTTTCTTTTCCACACAACCACCTTTGTAAGCAACTAGGTACTGAGTGGCACTCTTGGTCTGTTCGTACAATTCTAAAAGCTTAGAGTCTAAACTTTCTAAAGGAGACACACTTTCCCATGCCACGGGACAGAAAGGGAGACCACATATGTAATTTTCAACATATCGAACAGTTTTTTTTATCTTTTGCACTCAGTTTATGCTTATAAGGCGATAAGTTAAAACGAATACTTGAAGCTACTTGCGATTTTATGGCGATGTATCCGTATTCACGTACTAAGAAACCCTCTTGAGTCTGAAATCCGTCAAAATCCACAATTGCACAAATATTAAACATTGCTATTGAAATGTGCTAGCTGTTCTTGGAAAAAGAATTGTAAACTAGAGGCACGAAGAACTGGACTATATACACTTACTAATCAGTGAATAACACCATACACTTACTAATCAGTGAATAACACCATACACTTACTAATCAGTAAAGTTAAAATTTATCTTAGTCTTATCTTTTGTGAGTAACTATGAGCGCATAAGTGAAGAATGTACTCAGAAAACATGTGCTTGTGATAATGCGCCAAGTAAAATTGTGTGTTGTAATGCAAGAAGATTTTAACGAAAGGATATACTTAAATGTGCATGTGATTTTTCTTTTTACTCTACCACTAGTATCTTAGACAAGTATCAGATTTAAAAAAAATGACGAAGAGAAACTTTTCAACACAATCTGTACTATAATTTTACACTTAAGAGTAACAGAGCATAATATAATTTTAAGGAAAATGAGTAATCAGTATGCAAATTTGAAGCCTAAAGTTCCAAGCATGTCTATGCTCAATAAACGCCTATCTACGTTTAGAGATTGGCCACGCACAGATGTTGACATTAGGGACTTGGCCGAAAATGGATTGTATTATACGGGTGTCTCGGACGGGGTTAGGTGTTATTGGTGTGGAGGAGGGCTTGAAAATTGGCAAAAGGAGGATATAGTCAGACACGAACACATAAAGTTTTATCCAAAATGTTTGGTAGCCCAACAAGGACCGATTGTTGACCCTAGATTAAAAGGAACACCCATAGATGAAATTGTACAGGTGTTGGATGAAACAAACAATAATGCCAATGTTTTTATAAAACCTGATGTAAAACTTTACTGCTCATACAATGACAAGGACGAACGACTTTGTAAAATTTGCATGGAATCGGAAATGGATGCTACTTTACAGCCTTGCGGTCATTTGGTTACATGCATGAGATGTACGAAGAGTCTCTCAACGTGTCCTATGTGCCGAACCAATATTTTACGTAAAATTAAAACGTACATTTGTTACTAAACAGTCTATTTATTAGTACATGTAGTAGATGCAATTTCAAGTGATTTATTGAACACAGTGTGGAAGAATTGTAAAAGGGTGGTTTTGAGTTGAATGTCATGAAATTAACACTCGTACTACAGCAAAAAAGACTAATAAGGAAGTTTAAGACTTTTCTAAAAAGCATAAGACTTTTATCAAGGACTTGTGGAAAAAATCTTGTAGGAAAGACCTTTTTACCCCTTATAAATATATTGACTATTTTTATTATTATTTGTTTGTTCATTACATGTTAAACCTATTTACTAAAGAGGAATTTTAAAATGCCTTAAAAAAGGAGTTACTAAATGCTTTAGGAAAAATGTGTAAATGTACTTTAATGCAAGAAAAAGAACGCTTGAAATAAATATTCATCTAGCTATTATTTTTAGTACTTATCAATCATCTTAGTGTATTGTTTATTTTCTAAATTAAACCTTTCGTACTTTTAAATCTTAAAACAAAAAGAAAGGAAAAGTAACCATCTAGAATAGTAAACACCAAATTAAAAAAAAAAACATTTTTAAAAATATTTTCTTATAATTTTTTACCTTTGCCTTTTTTTGTTGTTGAATAAACATTGTCATACAAAATTAGTATATTTGTTGTGTAGAATATTTTTTGAAAACACTGAATTGAAGAAAAAAAATCATTTATTGAAAAAAGAATCAACAGTTTATATATATTTGTAACAACATATCTTACAGGTCTTTTACATACATCTCTCTAACAGTATTGAAAAATATCTGTGGTATTCAAATTCTCAAAAACATTTTCCTCCATTATTATGTAATAAAAGTTTAACAGTTTATTGCTCTGTCTTACAAAATTAATAGCAAACTCTTTCCAGTTAACAACACATAAAGCAAGGGCGAAAAATTCGCAAAAGCGTTCGTCAACGCTCATCGTCATACATTTATGTACAGATTGATTGACAATTTCATTCTTACAACCTAAACAGTCAAAAAGAATATTTATATTTTTTGACACAATATCCTTTAGGCACTTGCAGAGAGAAGCTATGACTTCTCTCCAACAATCAGATTTAATGGTATCACTGCAGTAAGGTTTGTAACTTTCACCAGGAAAACATTTTTTGATTTCCAGTTTCACATAATATGGCAACAAATACGTCAAAAGCGATATCTTCAATACATCTAACACATTGCCGTAGATTTCACACAGTTTAAAATACTGATCAGAATTCATAAACACACAGTTGGGCGAGAACTGAAAAGTATAATTTCTTTTCTGAAATACACGTTGTAAAACTAAGTGCATTTCCCCCACATCAAACACTTTAGAAAGGCAGACTTCTTTTTCTATAACTTTAACGTTGGAGGCAGTTGCAAAAGCGAAAAATGTGCTCAACTTTTGCATTAGAATGTACCATGTTTTTGGATGCAGGGAAACACAGTCCTTCGTTGGTTTCAAGACATTGTTTTCATGCAAAGCAAATTTATTTACGTATGTGGACACGTGTGGAACCGTTGAAGTTATTGATTAGCACGAATAAATAGTCACCAAGGTGAAACACATTGTCAGGAAGTGATTGCAGCGTCAAACTTAAGCTTTCCCTTGGAAACACCTGATCGTTGAAATACATTCTTTCACACACTTTGGGTCGATTTGTAAAACGCATCATTTTCAGAACTTTGAGGTACACGTTTTCAATAAAGCTTCAACTTTACCAAGAGATAAAGGCGAGTTCATTAACGTTGCTTGAAATCTCAGTTTATTGGTTTTTATTGTTATCAACTCTAGAATCATATGACGTAGAACGACTTTATCTCTGCAAAAAAACTGAATCAAGTGGTGAGTTGCATTAACTTTGCTTGAAATTTCGGTTTATCGGCTTTTATTATTATCAAATCTAGAATCTACCAAGAGATTATATGATTCTAGATTTGATAATAATAATAAAAGCCGATAAACCGAAATTTCAAGCAAAGTTAATGCAACTCACCACTTGATTCAGTTTTTTTGCAGAGATAAAGTCGTTCTACGTCATATGATTCTAGAGTTGATAACAATAAAAACCAATAAACTGAGATTTCAAGCAACGTTAATGAACTCGCCTTTATCTCTTGGTAAAGTTGAAGCTTTATTGAAAACGTGTACCTCAAAGTTCTGAAAATGATGCGTTTTACAAATCGACCCAAAGTGTGTGAAAGAATGTATTTCAACGATCAGGTGTTTCCAAGGGAAAGCTTAAGTTTGACGCTGCAATCACTTCCTGACAATGTGTTTCACCTTGGTGACTATTTATTCGTGCTAATCAATAACTTCAACGGTTCCACACGTGTCCACATACGTAAATAAATTTGCTTTGCATGAAAACAATGTCTTGAAACCAACGAAGGACTGTGTTTCCCTGCATCCAAAAACATGGTACATTCTAATGCAAAAGTTGAGCACATTTTTCGCTTTTGCAACTGCCTCCAACGTTAAAGTTATAGAAAAAGAAGTCTGCCTTTCTAAAGTGTTTGATGTGGGGGAAATGCACTTAGTTTTACAACGTGTATTTCAGAAAAGAAATTATACTTTTCAGTTCTCGCCCAACTGTGTGTTTATGAATTCTGATCAGTATTTTAAACTGTGTGAAATCTACGGCAATGTGTTAGATGTATTGAAGATATCGCTTTTGACGTATTTGTTGCCATATTATGTGAAACTGGAAATCAAAAAATGTTTTCCTGGTGAAAGTTACAAACCTTACTGCAGTGATACCATTAAATCTGATTGTTGGAGAGAAGTCATAGCTTCTCTCTGCAAGTGCCTAAAGGATATTGTGTCAAAAAATATAAATATTCTTTTTGACTGTTTAGGTTGTAAGAATGAAATTGTCAATCAATCTGTACATAAATGTATGACGATGAGCGTTGACGAACGCTTTTGCGAATTTTTCGCCCTTGCTTTATGTGTTGTTAACTGGAAAGAGTTTGCTATTAATTTTGTAAGACAGAGCAATAAACTGTTAAACTTTTATTACATAATAATGGAGGAAAATGTTTTTGAGAATTTGAATACCACAGATATTTTTCAATACTGTTAGAGAGATGTATGTAAAAGACCTGTAAGATATGTTGTTACAAATATATATAAACTGTTGATTCTTTTTTCAATAAATGATTTTTTTTCTTCAATTCAGTGTTTTCAAAAAATATTCTACACAACAAATATACTAATTTTGTATGACAATGTTTATTCAACAACAAAAAAAGGCAAAGGTAAAAAATTATAAGAAAATATTTTTAAAAATGTTTTTTTTTTTAATTTGGTGTTTACTATTCTAGATGGTTACTTTTCCTTTCTTTTTGTTTTAAGATTTAAAAGTACGAAAGGTTTAATTTAGAAAATAAACAATACACTAAGATGATTGATAAGTACTAAAAATAATAGCTAGATGAATATTTATTTCAAGCGTTCTTTTTCTTGCATTAAAGTACATTTACACATTTTTCCTAAAGCATTTAGTAACTCCTTTTTTAAGGCATTTTAAAATTCCTCTTTAGTAAATAGGTTTAACATGTAATGAACAAACAAATAATAATAAAAATAGTCAATATATTTATAAGGGGTAAAAAGGTCTTTCCTACAAGATTTTTTCCACAAGTCCTTGATAAAAGTCTTATGCTTTTTAGAAAAGTCTTAAACTTCCTTATTAGTCTTTTTTGCTGTAGTACGAGTGTTAATTTCATGACATTCAACTCAAAACCACCCTTTTACAATTCTTCCACACTGTGTTCAATAAATCACTTGAAATTGCATCTACTACATGTACTAATAAATAGACTGTTTAGTAACAAATGTACGTTTTAATTTTACGTAAAATATTGGTTCGGCACATAGGACACGTTGAGAGACTCTTCGTACATCTCATGCATGTAACCAAATGACCGCAAGGCTGTAAAGTAGCATCCATTTCCGATTCCATGCAAATTTTACAAAGTCGTTCGTCCTTGTCATTGTATGAGCAGTAAAGTTTTACATCAGGTTTTATAAAAACATTGGCATTATTGTTTGTTTCATCCAACACCTGTACAATTTCATCTATGGGTGTTCCTTTTAATCTAGGGTCAACAATCGGTCCTTGTTGGGCTACCAAACATTTTGGATAAAACTTTATGTGTTCGTGTCTGACTATATCCTCCTTTTGCCAATTTTCAAGCCCTCCTCCACACCAATAACACCTAACCCCGTCCGAGACACCCGTATAATACAATCCATTTTCGGCCAAGTCCCTAATGTCAACATCTGTGCGTGGCCAATCTCTAAACGTAGATAGGCGTTTATTGAGCATAGACATGCTTGGAACTTTAGGCTTCAAATTTGCATACTGATTACTCATTTTCCTTAAAATTATATTATGCTCTGTTACTCTTAAGTGTAAAATTATAGTACAGATTGTGTTGAAAAGTTTCTCTTCGTCATTTTTTTTAAATCTGATACTTGTCTAAGATACTAGTGGTAGAGTAAAAAGAAAAATCACATGCACATTTAAGTATATCCTTTCGTTAAAATCTTCTTGCATTACAACACACAATTTTACTTGGCGCATTATCACAAGCACATGTTTTCTGAGTACATTCTTCACTTATGCGCTCATAGTTACTCACAAAAGATAAGACTAAGATAAATTTTAACTTTACTGATTAGTAAGTGTATGGTGTTATTCACTGATTAGTAAGTGTATGGTGTTATTCACTGATTAGTAAGTGTATATAGTCCAGTTCTTCGTGCCTCTAGTTTACAATTCTTTTTCCAAGAACAGCTAGCACATTTCAATAGCAATGTTTAATATTTGTGCAATTGTGGATTTTGACGGATTTCAGACTCAAGAGGGTTTCTTAGTACGTGAATACGGATACATCGCCATAAAATCGCAAGTAGCTTCAAGTATTCGTTTTAACTTATCGCCTTATAAGCATAAACTGAGTGCAAAAGATAAAAAAAAACTGTTCGATATGTTGAAAATTACATATGTGGTCTCCCTTTCTGTCCCGTGGCATGGGAAAGTGTGTCTCCTTTAGAAAGTTTAGACTCTAAGCTTTTAGAATTGTACGAACAGACCAAGAGTGCCACTCAGTACCTAGTTGCTTACAAAGGTGGTTGTGTGGAAAAGAAACGCCTAGATGCATTGAATATTCCGAATATCAACAATACGGGTGTCCCAAATTCGATGTACTATGTGCACTAAGTAGTAACAAAAAGATCCAAAAACTATCATGTGGTCATCACAAAAATAATTTGCATTGCCCCAAAGCTGAGGTGATGGCATTTAATAATTGGCTCGTCGTAAACATGTGTCTCTTAAAAAATGCAAGTATGTAAAAATAAGTTCTTTTTTACTACAATGTATTAGTTTTGTAAAATATATGAATCAATGTTTTTTTCTATTAAAAAGTGTTCTAATTTACTTTGTTTCCATGTGACTTCCTTCAATCTGTTTAAGAAGTGTCTCTGTTTTTTCTTGCATTGTTGTTTTGAGAATACATAGAATTCAGATTTAATCCAATATGTCAGCAATATTTGTTCATTTTAAAATTCACACTAATATTTAAAATTTCAGTTATTATTTAATTTTACTCATGTGTAAAACTATCAGCGGTGTGCGTAAATATTTAGATTATGCATTAAATATCAAGAAAAGGCAGAAGTTAATTTGCTTAGCAGTACAGATGTGCACACATTATTTTTAAAAACAGAAAACTCACATGCTATCCACTTTAACGTAGTAATGAATTAGATGTAAATTAAGAGAACAATATGAAGTATCTTGTAAAATACTTTATAGCTTCGTACAGTATTGGAATTTTGCTCTGCAATTTAAACTGCACAATATGCATAAGGTTTTCAAATAAAAGGAAGTTCATATTTAGTAAAATGTGTGGTTTGCAAAAGCATAAAAGAAAAAGGACATTTAATTTAGAACTTCAAGGACAAATGGTTTTAATAAACTATTTTTCACGACTTCAAATGTGCAAGGAAACATGGTATGGGTCTTGCAAAGTTTCAAATTAATGTATAAAATATTTTTACTCTTACATGTTTTTTAGTATTGTTTTTTTTTTTACTATGCATAAAACACACTTTAAGAATCAAACTTTTAAAAAATGTCTTAATTGTAAAATTAAAAATAAAAAGCAAATTGCATTTAAATGTTTGTAATAATATTTAAAGTATATATATTTTTTCAATTGTTAAACGTTTTTTAAAAATCTTCAATGTAATAATAATATGTGTAATAGTATCTAATATATAATTAAGAGTAAAAGCATCTAATTTTTAAAAATATAAATCCTTATATTTCATCCAAAAACAGTTTGTAAATCTGTATAATAAAAATTAAATCACTAAAATTTAGGAAGATTTATTTAAAAAATATGCAAGGAAAGATTAATTAAAAAATAACAGTTGGTTTAGATTTTATAGCATAAATGATTTCAATACAATTACAACTTATTCAAAATGTGTACGTTCATGGTACGGGTCTTGTAAAGTTTTCAAAAGTTTACTCTTACTTAAGTGTGTACAATACTTAAAACAAAATTTCTGCATTTAAAATATGTGCTATAACATTTAATGTATAATTAATTTTTGAGTAAAAACATCTAACTTAAAAACATAAATCTTTATAGCAAAGAAAAATTTCATTTCAGATCTTGCATTTTAAAAACAATTTATAAAGTTATGTAATAAAAAAGTCCTAAGTACAGTATATGTGGTAAGACACGCTAAAAAAATTTATTTAAAACCAACAAGATATAAGCATTTATAAAAATACTATTCAGAAAGACAAAGATAAATTGCAACGTTGTCCAAATATCGTCTAGTGTACGACACTGAGTTCTAGTTCGGGGGCACATAAGTGGTTTATCGCTGCTTTATACAAGAATTTTACGAAACGTTAAGTTTATTCTAGGCCATAATGCATCCCCACGGGGCAAGCTGTGAAACCAAAATTGGTTTGTTGGATACTTCATCACAAGCAAGCTTCCATTTTCCAGAACAATTTTTAGAGAATTGTAGTTCTTTCTAGAAAACACAAATTACCTTTTCTGTCCAAATGAAACAGACGCTATGGGTGCATTAAGATCCAAGTCCTTCTCATTGTCTTTATGGGCACCTATACAGTCCTTACCATCTTTATAACGGTTCACCAACACAAAATTAAATCTTGTGCCAATTATTCGTTCCACTTCTGCCTTTATTTCCAATAGTAAAGGAGACCAAGGCTTGGCTGCAATACAAGATCCGCTAAAGGCATAGCTTATTCCTACGTCTCCATATGCTACAAGTTGCCGAGGCACAGTACATTTTTTACCATAAATTTCAATAGTAGTTTCCTCTTTCTTTAAGTACGTTAATTCGTTTTCCAATCGACAAAAATATGCCCAGCCTTCACAATCTGTAAACAGTTTACCATACTCATAACATAAAGAATCTTTACAATATTTCTGCAAACACAGTTCTTTGTCTGCACGCATTTTCTTTGCAAGTCTAATGTCCTTAGAATCCATGATTTATTTAAAAACAGTAAAAAAGGGCAGAAAAACCCCAAAACAAGATGCAAAGTAATTCAAAGACCCAAGATGCTCCAACTATACTTTAAAAAGCCTCTTATTATCAAATAGTTTCTATCGTTATCTGTGACTCGGTGTTTAACTCCGTTCCTTCTGTTATCTTAATTAACTTACACGTGCAAAAACAATCCTTAGTCATATTCTCACAAGTTCCAGAGGCTTCTAATAATATCAATCTTATACGGTTCCTTGCCATCGCTTATAATATGTATACTATAAATCTTTGGTTAGTTACTTCTTATTTACCTAAAAATGTAATGTTTCATACACCGTTATGCCTGTGTGTCCTATTCATATCTCAAAGTCCTCCCCTCAAATTGTAATAATAATAATAATTTTCCCTACAAAACATTCACCCTTAAACATTCACATTTTCTTCAAGCTCATGTTGTATATAAATTCATTAAAATATAAAAAAGGTTTCCGTATTATAAATTCTATCTTACATGTAGTGTTCATACGCTTAAAATCTTCGCATATATTGGTTGGCCTCAATTACTTATGTTCCGAGTTCCAACGTTAGAGTATTAAGATATCCCTTCGTCACTATTTCATAGCTAAAACCCCTATAGAAAGTTCCAGTTCGGGCATGTCATATGTGATTCATTGGCATGTTGTAGTTTCATTTGCTTTTCTCACAATCAGAAAAACAACACCATTCTCCTAAATAGCAATGCGTTTAAAAGCTTTCTCATTTACTTAAGCTTGTATCCTATCGGTGACTACGTGTTTAACTCCTTCTGTTATCTTAATTAACCTACACATAAATCCTTAATCATATTGTCACAAGTTCCAGAGTCTTCTATATTCTGATACTTTTCCTGTCATTACATACAATTCGCATACTTTAAAATCTTGGTAATAAACTTGTTATATAGCTAAGGTTTATAAATTCAACTTTATTTGTTTTTATATTCATATTCATTCTTCATAAGGGCACTATTCTCAAGAAAAAAAAACACATACTTTCACTCCCTTAAGCTGTAAATTCACGAGTTAGTATTCTATATGTATTATACAAAGTAGGTGATCGAACGGTTAAAGTGCTTGTGTAAAACGGGCGGCCGCGATTACCTTTTGATGAGTTCAAATCCACCCTCATAATTTTCTTTTAAAAACAAAAAAAATTCTCCATTTAATTCTAAAGTATCACGCTACAAGTCTACAGCTAGAAAATAAATCCTTTTGTTACTTCTCCCGCCACTAGATGGCTGCACCTGCCTTTTAATAGAATTATTAAACCCCACCACAATTGTTCAAACCATTTTCTAAAAATAGCACATTCCCAGAATTAATGACAAGAATAAATTCGTTCCTTAGATTAACTTCTTTTAAAATCACTAGATGGCACCACCAGTCCAACACACTTACAACTAACTGCAAAATAAAAATTAATTATTCATCAAATAAAACCAAGTCCCATAACGCATTCCTAGTATTAAGAAAAAAAGCAAACACTACATTAATTCACCACCCAAAGCTAACTCTCTTACAGCCTAACGGCTAGCGCACTGCACTACAGATCCCATGGTCCCCAGTTCGAATCCACGAAATTCCTTTTTAATTCAAAATAATAGGGTTTCTCATTCCCCCACCAGATGGAGCTATAACTGATTCATTACCATGGCAACACAACAACGCCATCTTTACAATGACGTCACCACCTCAAAGCATCACCCTCTCCTTATCAGCAATCCCCCCAACTCCTTATCAAACGGCGGCCATCTTGGAAAAGGCGGCCATCTTGGAAAAGGCGGTATAGTGGCCCACATACTACTTCTGTCTCTCTCTCTCTCTCTCATGGAAACCCAAAAATCGTTCAACTAATACGCCTTCACAAATCTTAATATTAAGGAGCACTGGGAAGTTTGATTTATGTCAGTGGTGTCATCCACTTGAGTAGAAAAGAATTTAGCACTGTTTATTTCATCTTATATAATCGGAAATACATTCAATCATTTCATTTTGAATAGTTTTGGAGTCGCCAGTGAAGACGTTTTTAATCTTTTTGTAATGATTTTGAATTTCCATAGGACTTTTGATATCAACAATCCTAGTATTTTCTTGAAATTTCCGCGATTTATGGAGTCACTGCTTTCATCATGTCCCGGGAATGCCATTTCTTGTTTGCTCAAATATATTACTGCATCAATCACTGTTTGTAGAAACAGTCTATTCAAATGAACGTTTTCATTGAAATGACTTAAAAAACCTAGCATTCTCCCTCAGGGCATCGACAATCGTGTTATGATTTTAAAATATTTCTTAGCATTAATTCACACTATATGTTCAGCAGAATCATCGCTTATGGAGTGCTCGTGTTATGTTTAATAAGTCTGCTAATCTCTTCAGGGGTGCCCACAGGGGGGATCATGGCGCAAGTTGCACCATCAGAATATTTTGGGGGGAATTTTTTCAGGGCGATTTTTTTGGAATTTTCAGGGTGAAAATTTTTCGGCCAAAAAATTATTTAATAAGAAACCTTTTTATTGTTACATATATATTTTTTCATAAGTAATTAGACTATTTCTGAATTTGCTTAAAAGACTACTGTTTCCTGCTATGACAACAATTTCACTGTAGGAATTCATCTGTCACCTTGAGGGTTTTTCGTCCATCACCGTTACGTCATGCGAATCGCTAGTAGTCCGATAGACAAGATAAAGTTAAGTCACCAGTTGAATGCAGGTAGCCGTCTAGCCGTGTACGTTTTGTGTAGTCTGTCTCCTAGAAGGAAAGGAACTTTAGTTCAGTGTTGTTCGATTCCTGAAAACGTCATTGAAGATTTAGAAATACAACCCTCTTCATCAAGTATGACCCAAGGCGTAGATTTTGAAAACCTTGATGAAAATGAAAGTCAGGAAGAAGTTGATGAAACTGAATTAGGATACGGAGAGGTAGAATCATGTAGCAATCCATCTACTGAAAGACCTTCAGTTTCCATTTAACAAGAGGAAACTAACAACTGAAGATTCTCCTGATGATAGATTGAAACCCCAAGAGATCCAGCATCATATACCAACATCAAATTGTCAACTGAGGAAATAAATAAATCACTATATTTGGAAAATCAAGATTTGTCTTTTGTCACTTCTTCAACAGGTGGAAGAAAATTCAGCCCACCATGGAAAAATGAAGTTTTACTAAATAAAAGTGTAAAAGTTAGAAAATGGCTGGTATATAGGCAAGAAAAAAATGCCTTATTTTGCTTGCCATGTACTCTTTTTCCTCCCACGCGAATAGTCAATATGGGGAACAACTGGCTATAGAGGATGGACAAAGTATAGGGGGACCGGGATATTGTGCTCCATGAAAAATCCAAAGTCCACTTATCAGCTCAAATTGCAAGGATCCAATGGATCTCTCAAAAGAGGATTGATTTACGTTTAGCTGAACAATCAGATCAGCTAGTCCATCCCAATCGAGAGGCGCTGTCTATTGTCATCGATTGTTGTCGATATTTAAGTGAAGAAATACTTAGATTTCGTAAAAAGGATATAGCAAAAGAAAAACTCATAGGACTTTTTAGGCTATTGAGTAAATATAGTCCTGATGCTAGGGTATACCTCGAAAAAATTGATAAAGCTAGAACTGAAAAAGGAAAACTGTGGTCTAATTTTTTGAGTTATTGAAACGTTTATGATTTTATTAACATAATGAGTGGCATCGTTGCTTCAAAAATCATAGATAGTATAAAAACGACTAACATTTATTCTATTATTCTAGACTCAACTCAATACATCAGTAAAAAAGAATGTTCAGCATTAGTGGTTCGTTATATTGAGCATACTGACCCGCATGGTGCCCCAAAGGAAAATGTCAAACATGAAGAGCGGCTCATTAAGGTTTTCATTAGTCGAGATACCACAGGCCAAAATCTTTTTAAAGAAATAATGAAATGCTTGAATTTACTTGGTTATGACCCAAGTGGAATTGTTGGTCAAAGTATGGATGGGGCTGGTAATATGAGAGGAAAATTCAATAGTGTAAAAGTGCTAATCCAGAGAGAATGTCCCAAAGCGCTCTATATATGGTGTTTTTAGCGCAGATTTGCGTTACTTGTGGAAAAATCTATGGACATATGCCCCCAAATGAAAAATCTATTTTTTCTTTTAGAGGAATTATGTCTTCATGTCAGGTCATACAAGGCCTGATCTTTTTACTACAAATTTGAACAAGGTTCCAACCAAAATAAGGAGACTGAAAAGAGTGCAAAATACAAGATGGTCAAGCAGAAATGATGCACTGCAAACAGTTGTCACATGCTATGACACAATAAAGGAGACGTTGCATAGTTTGTCCATTGACAAAAAAGCTGCTATTGTACTAGGTACTGGCAACTGGCCTGCGGAAACATATGACCGATTTTGAAAACATTTGCTCAATACATGTTGCCTCAGCTATTTTCAAAGTGTTGTCACCAATCACAATTGTTTTACAACCAAAAATAATTCATTATAGCAGTGTGTCAAAAATTGTTGCTGAAACCAAAGTTAAACTTGTAAAAATGCGAAGTGAGTCGGAGTGGAGTAAAGTGAATGATTCAATTATTGCCTTTGCTAATGTGAATAATATTTCGCAAAATTGATGATCATCTTTAGAGGATCAAAGTGGAAGTTTATTTTCAAGTACTAGATTCACTTATTAAACAACTCAATGACAGATTCTCTGACAGTTCTCTTTCTATAATCTCACAAATGGCAGTGCTTTCACACGAAGGAATTTTGAAAATTACAAGAGAAAAAGAAAAGTAGGGATATAAATTCTTGCCTGATTCTTCATCAGTAAAAGACTTGTGTGGGTTTTACGATCTTGAAAGTGACCAAATAATAGAGGAACTAGAAACTTTTGCAAATGTGTATAAGGTTACTCACTCAGAAATTGACATTTCCGACCTGCTTTTAGAGAAAGAAAAGTAAAAATAGGACACCAGACAGGGAATCTGACGTTTCAGGAGGTGAAGGTGGAAATGAAGTTGGTCCGTAAAGGGTGGAGATGAGGAAGAAGATTCAGATCATGATGAGTTGCTTTTGTCTGTTGATCAGTGGGTAAAAAGGCTTTATTAGGCCTTACAGATGCCTGCAGTATATGTCAGCATTTCCTCAACTCACCATGCTGTGTATCGTATCCTTTTATCGTTACCTGTCACAAGTTGCTCAGCAGAAATGACAATGAGCCTTTTAAAGATTGTAAAGGACAGATTAAGAAGCAGCTTAGGGAACGATTGATTGTCAAGCTTATTGATACTATCATCTGAGAATGACATTATCAAGAAAATCATAAATGAAGAAATTATCGAAAAGTTTGCCATATCCAGTGCACAGAGATAAAAGCTTCTGTTAAAATCTTATAAATAGTACATAAATCCCTGGGCTTAAAGAATTTGTTTTCTAGTCATACTATAAATGTTTTCAACCTAGAGTATTCGAATGTTTTCTCTTCCCTCCGCATAAGATAGCTATTTTTTGTCACTACTCTAAAACAATTTAATTTTTAAGGTTTTATGAATACTTACGCAACTCATGTAAACATTGCGATAATACTCATATCATTTGTTTTTACACATTTAGTTCGTTTTTTCAATATCTCGTTATTGATCTTTATTGATGTGTTCCATTTTTTATATGCTATTCTTCCATTCACTCAATTTCAGTTTTTTTATGAATATAAAATTATTCTTATACAAAAGGTCAAGGTAAAATATTTGTTTTATTCATATAACATTCAGAATCTTTCAAAACATCTGTTTTTACTATATTATAGTTATTTCCATTTGCAAAGTGTAAGTAATATCATTGTTTATACATGAAATTGCTGTTATAAATATAAAATGTTCATTTTCCTAGCTGTTCTGGTTTTATTTATTTCATCCAAATTTATCTCTAACTGATTTACAAAATACGAAATGCTAAATGGAGTTCCAGTATATTACACAATATCATTAATTGGATTCATTCCGCTGAAAATCTAAAACAAAAGGGTCAACAAAATTATTGCTCTATTTCATGTAATATTCGGCGTGATTGGCCCTAAAGCTCTCTCGGTTAGTTTTCTGTGGTCGCTGCTCGCAACTGGAAACGAGGGACATCTATTTTTAGATTTCAACCGGCAACCCTATAGAGGCAGTGCAATCACGTTTCTAGCTTTTGCTTTCCTTCGGAGCCGACAGTCTAAATGTCTTTCTGTTGCTAATGGTGGTTTTGTCATAGTAACCATCTGGCTTACTGAATATGCGCAGCTATTTTTCAGCAAAAACTTCCATGCTAAGCTTTCGCTGTCACAGTCGTAAGCATTGTAAAATATTTTCCTTGTATTGAATAACGTGCTGTGCGAAATTAAATTCGTTCATGTTTGTAAGTACTTTAGTCATTTATAAATCGTAATAGAAAAAAAATTATGAAAAAATATTGAAAATGTATATATATGAAATACTGAAAAAAAGACTAATTTGAGAAATGAATTTGATGAAAAATGTTGGGGAAGTGGCACTTCCCTTCCTTCCCCTGAAAAGCCGCCACTGCCCGTTAATGCATTAATCTATTTCGCTTTAACTTTCAGTCTGTCAGTCTTATTTTAATTGCATCTGTGTGTCATGTTTATGACAGAACTAAATGTTTCTAATATGTGAAGTTAGAGAAAAGAGAGCAACTATCTCTAACCAATAACATTGTTGCTTGAACATGAGATACAGCTAAAATTGTGCTATATGTTTTCCCTGTGAATTTTGCTAGTTCATTCATCACAGTTAACCATTTCTCCAATTGAAGGAATCAATGTGTCTTTTTCTTCCAACTTCATAGATATTATATGTACATGAATATTGTAACGGCGGCTAGAGAAACGATCACCACGCCAGCGTGGGAAAATGAAAAATCTTGTTGACTCAGGTGTCGAGAGGAAAAGCCCACACTCCATAACGACCACCCGAAAACATCTTAATGATTTCTTAACGACAGCCAGCCAGCAGGGATCGGAAATCGCTGTGGTTTCAAAACAAAGGGCAGGCGCCTTTTTGTCGCTCTCTTCGACATTTCAAGACCAAGAAGATTGATATAAATGATGATGAGTTTCCGACAGGGTTTGATGGACCCTTTCAAGTCCGCCGAAGTCTGTCGTAAAAGTTGATGGGAAAGACCAACGTGAGACAGCCAATCAAGAACGTGAGAAATCTTCAACACCCAATCCAGCACCGACTAAAAGGCGGACCAGAAACGGAAAGGAGGAGTCGATAAGCACCCAACATATAGAGAGTTTTTGGAGAGACGGAGACAGAGAGAGAAGAGAGAGATCACGAGAGGAAAGACGAGAGGAGAGACGGAGACAGAGGATCACAGAGGATCACAGAGGATCGGAGAGCTTGGAGAGAAGCGGTCAGCAGAGACCGTTTTTGGAGCTTGAAGTGAACTTGTTGTTTGTTCATTGTTGTGCAATTTATCCCACCTTGGGATCCTATACTCGCCGGAGTATTTTAGTGAGAAAGGCTCGACCGTAGCCGTAAAGGAGAACCCTCCTAGAGATCCGTGTAACTGCTCATCCTAGTAGTGATCCTGTCCGGAAAGACTGAGATTTCCTGCCTTGGAACTCTGTACTCTTTCGAGTAATTTTGTGTTGAGAATAGGCTCACCCGTAGCCGTGCGTTAGACTTCCCCGAGCGAAATTGTGAGGCTCGCCAGCAGCCCTAAGCGCCTCGATAGAACTTTGGACCTTCCAAGGAACTAATATTAATGAAATTACATCGAAACGACCGACATCCAGTCCCGGAGAAGTAGCGACTTCGTTCGACATCCAGTTCTGAAGGAGTATCGAACCGACCGACATCCAGTCCCGGAGAAGTAGCGACTTCGTTCGACATCCAGTCCCGGAGAAAAGGACGCCTGGTCCGAAATACAGTTACGGAAGACGCCGAGTCCCGAAAAAGAAATAGAAGACCAAGTTTTGTGTGGAAAGTGACCGACCAATAACCCTGATCTGAAGTAGATGAAAGTGACGAGATCCTGTGCAGCACGACAGCAGGTAAGGCTTGATTTTACTTTAGAGGCAAAAATTGTAGTAAATTAATGTGCTAGGAATTTAAAATTGTCTTAATGAAATTATATTGTATGTGTAATTGAGTGGTTGCAACATTTAGCAAAGTGCTTGATTTGAAAAATTTAGAAAACTATTGTGTTATCAATTCAGGAAGAACTTTCCTTTGAAATTAGAGTAAAAGTCATTTATTGAAATTAAGTACTGTTGTAATCTAAAAGTTATCGAAGTATTCTGTGTAGAGTTACGCTTAGTATATTTTGTGAAATTTGAGTTAAGATTGTTTTGAAATTTAAGGTACATTGTTTTATAGTGTTGCATTGTGTTTTAAGTATTGGTCACATATATTAGTATATTATTGTGTGTATAATTGTGTGTAAAGGACAGGAGAATTTTAAAATGGCATTTTTAGCAAGGCAACGTAAGGCAGATTTGCAGAAACTCGCTTATGAGTTAGGTATCGACCTAGGACCTAATGATAGGGTGTTAGATATAACCACAAAGATATCAGAGCATCCACAATACGACGAAGAATGGGTGAAGGCTCAGTTGCAGGTTATAGTAGAGGAACGGGAGATGAGACAGGCTAGAGAGGAACGGGAGATAGCCGAGAGAAATGCTAGGGAGGCGGAAGAGCGAGAAGAGCGAATTCGAATGTTCGAGTTAGAAAAACTCAGAATTACGCAAGCTGCTGAAACAAATAGCTTAGGTTCGTCACAAACGGATAATTCTAGACCAACGAAAAACTTGAAATCCGTAATGCAGAAATTTGACCCAGAAAAAGGAGACATGGCCCTATTTCTCACCTTGTTTGAAAGACAGGCGAAAAAGATGGGAATAGATGAGGTTGATTGGGTGACTCACCTTCTTTACCTACTCCCGATGGATATTGCAGAAATTATCATGAGAGAGCCCCCTGAAAAATCAGAAGATTACGATCATGTTAAGAGTACCCTCCTAAATAGATTTAAATTAAATCCGGAAACATTCCGAACCAAATTTACACAGCATCAGAGACGATCAGGAGCGCCCTGGAAAGATCTAATATTTGAATTAAGAAGTTACTTAGAGGGATGGCTAGATGGAGTCGGAGTGGAAAGTTTTGAGGACCTCAAAAACCTAATGCTAACGGATCAAATAAAAAGGAGAGTTTCTCCTGAGATTAAGGAGCATTTCATAGATCAGTGGGCAGCCATAGTAGACCCCGAAGAATTAGTATCTAAATTAGACCAATATGAAGCCGCTAGACGCACTGTTAGAAGACCTCTCACAGCTAAGTTCCCAGAAAAACGTTTCCCAGATAAGCCCAAACCTGAAAACAAACCTGCAGTAGTGAGGAAATTTGAGCCAGAAAAGAGCGAACGCTCGAATTGGAGGAACCCAAATCCTAATGAGCAAAAGTGGAGGAAGCGAGAATTTGAACGGCGAACAGCGCCGGCGTGTTACATATGCCATTCGACGGATCATCTGAGACCGCAATGCCCTGAATTAAGGAGAAACCCGAATCACGAACGCGTGAATCATTTAAAAATGGAGGAGAATTTCGCACCTTCGTTTGCCCCTTATCTGAGTGAGGCTAAAGTTAATGGGATAAATACCGTGATATTGAGAGATAGTGGAACCAGTTTGGACGTAGCTCCCAACCACTTAGTAAGACCAGATGATTACACCGGAGAAACAGTTTGGTTGAAACAGGCTCTGGAAAATCATTTCCGATGTTTACCGATAGCAACAATTAGTTTAGAAAGTGAAAAATTCGGCAAGATAATCACTAAAGCAGCGGTAGTGGATAAAACGGTAGAATTGAACCATTATCTCCTGGGAAACTCGACCCAAGAATTGCTCGAGGAGGCAAAGAAAAACCCACATTTAGTTAATGCTGTCGTTACGCGTAGTCAAAACAGGGGAAACGAAAGATCAGGGAGTTTGGAGAAACTCAAAACCCCCAACTGCGTTAGCGAAAAACCACCTCTTCAATCGAATAGCCAGGAGCGCGAGCTTCCCATTCACCTACCCCCTGCTGAAAAGCATACAATTGCGATTTTGAAAGTAACCCCCGAGGAGTTTTCCAACGCACAAAAGGAATGCTCTGAATTGAGTACGCTGTGGAAAAAAATGGAAGAAAAGCGAACTCAGGAATATAGGGTGGATAAAAATTTGTTGTTTAGGATAACCGCAGATCACCGAGGTGAGGAAAGGAAACAATTAGTCATTCCCGCAAGAATGAGGGATGAAATTCTAAGGTTATGCCACGAAGAAGTAGCCGCACATTTAGGCTCGACAAAAACCAAAGATAAACTATTGAGATATTATTTTTGGCCGAACTGCATTAAGGATGCTGAAGAATACGTAAGAACATGTGACCCGTGCCAGAGAGTGGGAAAACCAAGGGAAAAGAAGAAAGCCCCATTAAAATTAGTGCCGGTGATTAAAGAGATCTTCTCGAAAATTAATGTAGATACAGTAGGACCCCTTCCTTATTCAAGTAAGGATAATAGATACTTAGTAACTGCTATCTGCATGGCCTCAAAATATCCTGAAGCGATACCCGTTCGCGACATCAGTTCAGAATCAATAGTGGAGTCTCTCATGATTATATTTAGTAGATTGGGATTTCCCAGAGAAATACAGTGTGACTTAGGCACTTGTTTCACGAGCAATTTGAGCACCACGTTTTTTGAAAAATTTGGCATTAAGGTTACACACAGCTCTGTAAGACACCCACAAAGTAACCCAGTAGAGAGGTGGCACAGATCCGTAAAAAGATTATTGAAAGTCTTGTGTTTGGAATCGGGATTAGATTGGGAGAAAAATCTACCCGCAGCTCTCTTAGCATTAAGAACGGTGACTCATGAGTCCACAAATTTTAGCCCCGCTGAACTCGTGCACGGAAAGAATCTTCGAACCCCCGAAACCTTACTTTTCGAACATTGGGTAGAACCGGAGGAAGAAGAAAATGTCGTGACCGAGTACGTGTTCGAATTAATTAACAGGTTGAAGCATTGTCAGGAATTGGCCTATGAACGAGTTTCAGACATGCAACATAAAAGGAAAACCTGGTACGATAAAGATGCCGTTCGTAGAATTTTTAAAAAGGGAGATAAGGTGTTAGTCGTAGCGTCATCCAAACCAAACAAATTATCTGTTAGTTGGATAGGCCCTGGAGTGATCGAGAGTCAACTCTCAGATACTAACTACATAGTTAAGATGCCTGGTAAAACCGAAAAATCTCAGGTGTATCACGTAAATCTTCTAAAACCTTATAATAAGCGGGCGGAAGCAGTGAACTTACTGATTAGTGGAGAGAATGTCGGAACATCAGATTCTGATTTAGAGATAAATTACCCGTCGTCAAACCCCAATTTGTATGATTTCGAGGAGATAGTGAGGGATAGTGATTTAGCTGGAAAATGCAGCCCTGAACAAATCGCCCAACTCGAGACGTTATTATTGTCTCATAAGAAAATATTTTCAAATGACCCAGGTAGGACAGATTTGGTAGAACACGACCTAGAATTGATCAGTAATCAACCAGTAAGGTCAAAACCCTACAGGACGTCACCCCGACAAACGGAAATTTTAAAAACTGAAATCAAGAGGATGTTGGACCTCCAACTGATAGAGATAGGAGAGTCAGATTATACTTCTCCAATGATATTAGTGGAAGCTCAAGGCAAAGATCCAAGGCCTTGTGTAGACTACCGCAAATTAAATTCTATAATTAGAACCGAATATTTTCCCTTACCGAATATCGACGAAAGAATAGAGAAGGTATCAGCAGCAAAGTACATCACTGTCATTGATTTGACAAAAGGGTATTGGCAGATTCCGTTAAGCCCCAAGGCTCAGAGATTAGCCGCATTTGTGACTACTTTTGGAACTTACCGACCACTAGTCCTTCCTTTTGGTCTGGTAAATGCCCCTTTTTGTTTTTCCAAATTCATGTCACAACTCTTGCAAGGATGCGACGAGTTTAGTGTACCATATTTAGATGATGTAGCCATCTTTTCAAATACGTGGGAAGATCATCTAAAACACCTAGGCCTAGTTCTAAATAGAATCGCGGAGGCCAAATTAACGATCAAACCATCGAAATGTCGGTTCGCGCAAAGCAGCGTAAAATATTTGGGACACGAGGTAGGTGGAGGTCTCAGATCCCCTGCCGAAGCCAAAACAAAGGCAGTATTGGAATTTCCGGCCCCCAAAACGAAAACACAGATACGCCAATTTCTAGGCTTATGTGGATTTTATTCACGATATATTAAAAACTATGCTGTCATCGCGGAGCCTTTAACCCGCGCCTTAAAGGGAAAACATAGAAAGGAAGCGATAGAATGGACACCAGAGCATGAGCACGCATTCCAAACACTAAAAGGGAAACTCACCGAAAAACCCGTACTTTATGCCCCGGACTATAGTAGGGAATTTATCCTGCAAACCGATGCATCAGATAAAGGAATCGGGATCATTATGGCTCAACGAGGGCCACACAATAACGAACATCCGATCTTGTTCTTGAGTCGGAAATTTAGCGAGTGCGAGAAGAAGTTTAGTGCTACAGAAAAGGAATGTGCAGCTATCATTTATGCAATTAAGAAATTGCGACATTACCTAGATGGTCAAAAGTTTACAATCGAAACTGACCACAACCCTTTAGTTTGGTTGCGTACGAAAGCAGGAAATAACCCTAGACTCATGAGATGGGCGTTGGCGTTGCAACCATTTGACTATACAATAGTCCACAGAGCAGGGAAAGACAATAAGCACGCTGATTGCTTAAGTCGCGTGGAATAAATAACATCTGACACTTCAAATGAAAATTTGATTGTAAATATTTAATAGTGTATAAATTGTGATCTATGTAAAATGTAAATACAAATGATGCTTGTGTTTGTAATTTAAATAATTGAATAAGATTGTAAAATGTTGGAAGGTTAAAACCATTGGTTATAGCTGCCTCTGAAGTATTGTCAAGACCTCCTGTATGACTAACCCCTTCCTTTTAGATTTTGCTCTCTAACACATCGCAAAATCTCTCTATGGGGGAGGAATTCTGTAACGGCGGCTAGAGAAACGATCACCACGCCAGCGTGGGAAAATGAAAAATCTTGTTGACTCAGGTGTCGAGAGGAAAAGCCCACACTCCATAACGACCACCCGAAAACATCTTAATGATTTCTTAACGACAGCCAGCCAGCAGGGATCGGAAATCGCTGTGGTTTCAAAACAAAGGGCAGGCGCCTTTTTGTCGCTCTCTTCGACATTTCAAGACCAAGAAGATTGATATAAATGATGATGAGTTTCCGACAGGGTTTGATGGACCCTTTCAAGTCCGCCGAAGTCTGTCGTAAAAGTTGATGGGAAAGACCAACGTGAGACAGCCAATCAAGAACGTGAGAAATCTTCAACACCCAATCCAGCACCGACTAAAAGGCGGACCAGAAACGGAAAGGAGGAGTCGATAAGCACCCAACATATAGAGAGTTTTTGGAGAGACGGAGACAGAGAGAGAAGAGAGAGATCACGAGAGGAAAGACGAGAGGAGAGACGGAGACAGAGGATCACAGAGGATCGGAGAGCTTGGAGAGAAGCGGTCAGCAGAGACCGTTTTTGGAGCTTGAAGTGAACTTGTTGTTTGTTCATTGTTGTGCAATTTATCCCACCTTGGGATCCTATACTCGCCGGAGTATTTTAGTGAGAAAGGCTCGACCGTAGCCGTAAAGGAGAACCCTCCTAGAGATCCGTGTAACTGCTCATCCTAGTAGTGATCCTGTCCGGAAAGACTGAGATTTCCTGCCTTGGAACTCTGTACTCTTTCGAGTAATTTTGTGTTGAGAATAGGCTCACCCGTAGCCGTGCGTTAGACTTCCCCGAGCGAAATTGTGAGGCTCGCCAGCAGCCCTAAGCGCCTCGATAGAACTTTGGACCTTCCAAGGAACTAATATTAATGAACTTTACATTCATTTTCCGACTTTTTGTACAAATTGTAAAATAAATCAATTTAGTCCAGAATCGGATATTTTCAATGGTAACTAGTCTAGCTACCCGTGAATCAAGACGTTACAATATTTATGGATTCTGGTAATCATGCCACATATATAAAATGGGCTAAAATCTTGATTTTTACTTATGAATTAAAATAACAGTATCAAGGGTCGTTTTCTTTTCTTCGTCTATTTGAAACAGAAAATTCATTTAGCCTTTAAAGTTTTGCTTGAAGCATGTTAACAGTATCCTAAATTGGAAATCAAACTTGAATCGTCTAAGAAATCATTTGTTGACTATATATTGTAACCAATCATTTCTTCACTAACTGTTATAACAACACCAAATGTTAAGTGTTGAAAGGCATTCTACACTAATTTTAGAGTTGAGAATTGTAATTTTTTTATTTGCAAATCTGTTTCAATGTGATACTGCTGTGTTTAAAATAGATGTGTGTTTTGTGTAGTTATAAAGTTGTGATTTGTAAATGTTAATTTATATCATTGTAGGTAATAAATATAAAGGGGTGAAATATGTCACTGAGAAGATTATACCACAAATGAATGGAAGTTCAAACTGAATGATGTTTATTTTTGAATGTTCATTTTTATGACATCAATTATAAATATTTCTCAGTTAATAGAATAAAGACGTGTTCGGAAGGAAAGAAATTCAACTAAAAACTAAGTAAAGATGGGCTGATCCTTTTAGAAAATGTTTTATATTTTTGAATGGTTTTATGAAATATAGTTTCAAAAATATTCATTCAAGATGGAAATCTGAAAATTACAAGTGTTCAGAAAGAAAAATCTTTCTGTATTCCATTTATACAGCACATTATCCCCTTTCTTTAAATTGTCAAAGTTCATTTGGTTTCAATTAGCATTTAAATAATTCCCTAGATATCTAATAAACATCTACAGTGGCTTCCAAAACAGTATACACCATGAGATTTCAGTTAGAAGCATAAAACTCAGTTATAAATAATAACTTGAACTTAATTTTCTTAAGAATGATTAAGAACATATGAGGCAGAAAAACAATTTTCTCTATAATGTTTTTAAAAATAAGTTTAAAGTGCCCAAATTACAAATATCGGATCACAAAATTGAGTAAAGGATTTAAATGAGATGTAAAAGATAATATATTGTACTAAAAATCATTCGTTTTTGTAACTGAAATAAGTGAAGCTCCTATAAATCGCAGGACACTTAACAAAAGCATAATGTTAAAAATATTAGTACATAACGAGCAGAAGAGAAAGCATTTATAATCCCATTACCAAAAGGAAAATAACCAGGAATCTCCTGAGGCATCAAATAGGATTGATTGATCTGTTGAGAAAGTACCCCCAGTGCTTGAAGCATTTGAGCTTCAACTACTTACAATTATAATTGAATATTATAAGGAGATTGATTACAAAATTGACTACATTTTCCTTATTCCACTTTGGAAGGATAATCTAAGAAATGGTTTTTTATCACATTTAATTCAGTTATCCTTTTCTTCATTTCTAAGATTAATTCCAAAATGAAGAATATATTTTTTATTTTAAAAAATAATGAATATTTTATACATTAGGCTACGTTTGTATATATGAACAAAGTCATAAGAAATTAATTTCTAACGCCATACTAAAAAATAGAACTAGGATCCCGTTAGCTGGGGTTTAGAAAGCTAACGGCTATAATATAATTCGTGCAATATCTAAAATTTATGAGAATTTTATAGACGCATCAGTAAAATGACATCAATAATATAGCATTTGAATTAAACCAATTTCCACATCGCCTTGAAGGTGACCCCTTTTGCAATCAATAAGGCGGGTTCCCCGGCACAGGATTTTTATGCAATAAACCAAAGAAAATAGTATTGAAAAAGTTATTTTAAATCAACAGAGAATTAAATAGGTTTTGAAACCACGGCCTGAAATTAGGGAGCAATATGCGAAGCTTGTCTGATCAGTATAAACTAAGTCAAGAGTGCTTAAGACAGCTGTGGGGAAGCAGGTTTTTATGTTGTGATGCGAGGAATTAAGAGTGTTTCAAGGTACAAGAGAGGTATGTTAGCGTTCAAAGAATGATCGTGAGAAACCTTTTTTCTCACAATCATTCTTGCTCGAAGACAACTTGACACACCAGCTTACGCGGGGAGTATCTACCTTCTAGGCATACCCACGACACCACAATAGAAAACACATCTAGTGATAATGGAACGACACATTCCTCTCCATTGTGAAGTCCGTATGTTGTCTGTAAGGCCTTTCGGTGCAGGCTCCCGTAACCAGATTAGGAGTTCTGCAGCGTCATACGGGTTCATGGTCTTCTCCGGGTGTGTAATAATAAGCTCTGGATTCTGGAGTTTTTACCTATTTAGTTCTATACCCTCTATTTCAAAGCTATTTTTACATTTTGGCTATTTGAGATATCCTGAATAAAATATGCAGATTTTATAGCACCTGAAAATACCCAATTCGGGGTTTAGGACCTAAAACACCTTAAATGATCTAAAGCACCTAAGACACAAAACGATCTTTGGAACCTAAAAAGAACTTTTCTCAGTTAATTTCTTTAAATGCATTAAGAATATTTTTTTATTCAAATAAAGCGGTGTGCTGAGCTTAGAGGAGAGATAAGGATAGAGAGCGCTTTGGGGTTGCAATCCGGTTCTACGATAAAATCAGCGGACGTGCGGACGTTTCTTGGACACGGAGAACACTCTCTATGGGATTTAGCATTGGGACGTCAAATTGACACGTTGAAGGCTGCACTTTTAGTGAAAAAAAAAATGGTTGCATATTGTTGTGCATACAATTGCAAGGAAAGAGGAACTAAAGGATCACCCTACTCATATCACAGGGCCCGGTTGGAAGAGTAACGGACTTGCAACCGAAGGGTTGCGAGTTCGAATCCAGCCAAACACCGTCGCGTACAAAGGGGGCTGGTGCACGTTAAATCTGTCGTGGCCTCAAATGTCCTCACGTTGGCGTGGTGTGGAAGTTTGGAGAGTGGGGTGCCAGCTCAGGTGTTGCCTCGTCATCTGACCGTGGTTCAAAATTACGTGGTGTTGTCCTCGGATCTTTCCCTTTGGGATTGATCCCGGACCGTCACCAATAGCCCATTGTGTTGCTCCAGTGTGACGTTAATTGAAATAAAAAAAAAAAAAAAAAACATATCACAGGTATGTTATTATTTACTTATCTGCTTTTTTTAGTATTTAAAGCATTTTTAAAAGAGTAGCGTTGCATCACATCATAGTAAAATCAATGTTTATTCGTTATTGTGAACGCTTTTTTTCATTATTTGATGTCGTGAGAACAATTTGAATATCTGTAATCTGATAGAAAATGTTTTGGTGTCATTAAAATTATGCATTTTGCGAAAAAATTGAATGTTTTACGGTTAAACGCAAAAATGCAGGTTGGCGAATCTTGGCGCCTTCCTCTAGAGTAATCAAATATCGCGTGTTTAGAAAATTGTTGGTAGTTTCTTGTATGCAGATTTGTGCAGTTCATTTATTTAAGATTAATATTGTTAATAGATTACAAGTGAGTGACAGCTCCGGATAGCTGTTTATTTGAATTTTGATTTGCAGAGATTGTTTCATTTTAATTGGAAGCAATACACATGTACTTTTGCGTTAAATTAAAAAACTTAAAAACAATTATTTTTTAAGGAATTTTTTATTTTTGAAGTAACGCAGATGGTCTCATTCGATTGCATCAACTTTTTAGAATAGGAGCTGATGGATACCTTTTTAGAAATTTCATTAGTTTTGCTTGAATGATTGTTTAAAGTACGAGTATTTGTTTAATTTGAATTAGCCGTCTAATCTAATTAAAATTTGTGTTACATTAATGCAAAACATGCTTAAAATGATGTCGCATTACTTTCGCAAGGCCCACATCTTGCAAGAAATGTTTCCTACTTCATCGAAATCAAAAATTAATTTTTACTACTTATAGCATTAGACTATGCAGTAAATGTGTAGATTTAGTAAATGTAGGAATAATATATATCAAAACTTTAATTACATTTCGTAGACATGCACTTTAAATAGTGTCTACGAACATTTTTAAATGTATTTTAATAACAATATAAAATGAAGAAATATGCACGATAAAGGGAAAGAACAGTACACTTACGCATTCATTTTGGCAAATGTAATTTTTTTAATTGAATTGTTAAACTTCAATATATTAACATGACTTTATATTTTTCTTCTAAACTTCTTAGTTTTCCACGTGTTGAAAAAAGGAGAAAGGAATGGGAAAAGTCCTTGCGCCGAGAAAATTTTAAAGCGACGAATTCAAGCAAGATTTGTTCAAAGCATTTCGAACCGGAATGCTTTGACAAAGAAAAGTGTGGAGGCACCTTTCTGGTGGTGGCTACGATTTACAAGTTTTAAAATCAAAACCTTTTCTCAATATTCACAAAACAAAGAGATCTAAAATCATTAACTTTAGAATCAATTTTCTACTCTGCATCACTTTTTTTTAAACATTTCGTTACTTTGGAAACATTTTAAGTCAGCAAAGTAGCAAAAATTGGTATGCTAAAAAATTACTTTTATTAAATAATGATTCAAAATCGGTACCTCGAGTACTTCAAGTCGAAATTATCTGTTTAATCACGAAGGCAGTATTTGTAACAAAATTAGTACAATTCGTTTATTCTGCTTATTTGGTTCAAAAAGGTGAAGGTATCGCCAAGATTGTTTACATTACATGGTGATATGAAGCCAAATCTGGTTTAACCGTGGGCTAAAACGTGAAGTTACTCTGGAACAGCTTTTTTGACCATCTGGAATGGGAAAGCGCTCTCTATCTTTATCTCTGCTCTGAGTCTTTTCCGGTAACCAATGGTGGTACCTTCTCGCTACTAAAAGTGCAGTAAATACTAAGTCAACTACAGTAAAAATAAAATCTCAGTCAGTTGCAATCATAGCTCACAATTCTCTCTCATTCAGGGTTCTATATCATGCTATTTTCAATCCGTTTTTATATATTTGTCTTGGTCAACAATTTGAAGGTGAATTTTTTTACATAAAATTTTGAAGGCAATTATCATTTTGATGGCAAAAGCTCAAAATTCTAAAAGCACAGTGCTAAAAATTTGTATTTAAGATATAAGAATTTTACTACTGCTAGCATAGTTATTTTTCCCAAGCATTCAAGAAGTGGGTATATTTTAAATTGTGTAATATACTAGGTACTCTTAACTTTGAATTATTGAAGACATAAATGAAAGCTTTAAATACGTATTCAGACGAATCATCTTATCATCATTCAGTATCTTACTAATTACTAAAAATACATACATAAAAATAGACGCTACACATCGCAAAGTTTATCATTTCTTCCACTCCTATGGAAAGAAGCAGAAACTCCTCCAATTAAATTGTTTTCTTTTAATCTAACTATTTAAAATAATTTTACTCATTAAATAAGTGAATTTCAGGGCAATAATTAATTAATCTAAGAGTAAGACAAGCAATTCCATCCATATCGTCAGAAACGGGGAAGGTAACCAATCCTCTTTTCTTACAGATCTTATAAGAAAAGCTAAGAAAGAGTTCTCTACCTTAAAAATAAATAAAAAACAATATATTAGCTTTAAAAAACTGACATTCCAGAAGTGTATATAAAAGCTCATTACAGGTGCGTACCTCGTTTTCGCAAAATTTATCAATATTTGTTACTGCTTCACCCCCTCCCCTTTCTGCGATATTTTAAAAACAAAATTTAAAAATTAAATTATCAGTCCAAAGCTTTTTTTTTTTCATTTCTAATGGCTGGGGTAATCATAATACATGTTATGTGATTGATGAGTGTTTTGGGTTTTTTATGGCCCAAGGGCCGCATTTGGCCTTGCTCAAGACGCAATCAAGTAATAAACACACACACAATAAAAGCTTTTACTGACACAGGAGAGAGAAATACACCCAGGGAGGAATCTTGCTTCGCCCTGCTGAATACACCAGGAATTGAACCTGCGCCGCCTAAAACTCGAGGAGTGCTAGCGCAGTGGGCATACCCACAACCACGACGGTCCCAACTTTAAACGAATGTGAGTTTATGACTCAGTGGAGCCAAGGGGTGAACCTTATTACTTTCTTATCTCAGAGGAATAGTCTTCAGTAAACTGAACATTAAGATCTTTGTGCACTACATACGGAAATAGAAAATTGTTCATTAAAGCTGTTAAATGAAATTATATGATCGTTCTTTTAAGACATTTTTGAAATCAGCATCAAAAATATAGATATAATACTTTAATTACACATCTAATATACTAACATCTCTCCAATAAATCGTGCATTCGATTATATTGTTCTTTTTACTGGTCCCTTGATGAATTTTCGGTTTCTGAAAACGGGAAATTCTGATCAATTCCTTTAGAAATGGAAGATCAAAAGCACTTGTTTCAAGCAGTTATCTTGAATTGAATTGGTCAAAAAGATAACACTACAAGGGGCAAATAACGGCTGCTTGTGAAGGATCGAGCACGCAATGGGTAAGCCGCCTCTACTCCTAACAAGGACAATAGCTTACATCCATGCGCTTATAAACCGGGATTCGAACCCGCGACCTACTGGGTGGCAAACAAGCGTTATGACCAAATCTGACGGTCTGTTCACTGAATGAAGGAACCAAAAGTAAAGAACAAGGAGTAAGAATTGGTCCAGTTAATCATGGATTGTGCGTACGTTGAGCACAACGCAAAGAAGTAATACGTTTCGTTTTTAATTTGAGCAATTTTGATTAAAATCCTGTCATTGGAAAAATCCTAAATTAAACTCCACAACATGAAATTTGTTAAAATTTATAAATCAATAAAATTGGGCTAAAGAAAATTTAAAATCAGATTGCCAATTGTATAGTTTTATGTGCATGAGCATATTGCTATGGTGGTTCAGTTTTGTTGTGTGAATAGGTATCCTCGTTTCCTGAAAATATTAAATGTACTAAACTAATGTAAAAGGGAAAATACTCAGCTGTATGCAAGTAATCTTCGTTAATATAAAAATTAGTATAATAATTTCAATCTAGCCATTGAAACAGCTGAGTTAAAAACCGAAACTCAAAAGTCAGGAATATGAACTAAATGTTCTTATGGTACGATGTTCATAGTTAATTTTATCAAATTTCTGTATGAACAATTTAGATCAATGCAATACCATTGTAAAATCGCCGTTATTAAAACTAATGCCGTCGTTTATTTAAAAAAACAATGAAAACGTCTATAAAAATGCAATACTGCAACTGAGCAAAAAAGATCAGTCAAAAATGTATTGGTCTTTTATTGGATTCCTCTGACAATGAGGGATTTTAGATGAGGGAATTTTCTCACACATTGTCAGAACAGTGGAACAGAGAAATGATCCACACGCTTAGGCTAATTGCGGCTGATAGTGTTGCAGCAATTTTGCTTATAAGCAAAGGAAATCCCTTGTTCCTTGACTGGTTGACATAGCTGTAACCAGGAAGATAGAGCCTGTCCTAGCAAGAAGCCCTGACTTCAAATTGAATAATTGAGAATGTCTCCAGAGTTCATCGTGGAAAACGATCTATGGGTAATCATCGAAATATTTTAGATGAAATTTGCCCCCTGATATGTTCCGCTAAACGTTTTCAGGATTGAAATGAATTACATCTTTAGATCGCAAGGGCTTGATAATGAAAATTTATCAATATATTTCATTGTAATATAACGTCACGCAAATAAGTGAAAAAGTTATTTTCATTTAAATAAAGTTTAATTTGGTTCGTCGTTCTATGATAATTTTTTGCTACACGAGGGCTAAAAATTAGATATGTGTACTTTAACCTAAATATTAAAATGTCGGTTTGAAAAGTATAAGTTTTCACCAACCACAACAGGTCTGGAAACAGAGATGAATTTGTTGACACACAGTCTAGATAAATCTGTCTTCTGTTTCAGATGTTGAATCCAAATTTTTATTTGGCTAACAACGTGAGTACTAAAATTTGATCAGTCTTGCTCCATTTCGAAAAACTAACACAACCCTAATTGTTAACCTGTTTTTAAGTACGTTTAATTATTCTTAGTCAATTAATTATCAAATTAAAATCGTACGATTGGTTGCCATCCCACTAGATATCTGAAGAATTGAACATTTTGCAACCTTATTTACAAAAAAATGAGTACGTGGTTTAAAAATTGTCATGTCAATGAAAAAAAGTGAGTTAATCTGAATCACTTCTCGAGACGTTGGAGCCAGGGTCCGCTGACCCTGGCACCGTCAACCGGTGAGTTTCAGTCAGGATTCTAAGAAAATACCATTACATCCCCCTACGTACGTATATCTTAGAGGAGAGATAAGTTATCTCTGCTCTATGACGTATATCCATTTCTTCGCAGGGTGCCTTTTAATGAGTCTATCCCTTATAGGAGAGATAAGGATCTTTATCTCTACTCTATGGTCTATCCAACTGATGAAAGGGAAGGCTCCCCAAAGTCTTTTGTGTTTCCAGATTTTTAGCAGATAACCAATGAAGTGTTCATTGCCATGTCATTTACGAATTTCTTCGTAAATGATTTCCTGATGGGTCTCTCGGGAAAGCATGGATGGGGATTTGGGTTTTTTCATACCTACATTTTGAGTTTAAATGAAGGTCACATAACGCTCAGCACGGCTAAAATACTCAGAATTTAGAGTGGTTAGGAGAGTAAAAGAATTAGTCATTCCAAAATATTGGCTATATCTGTAAAAAGGTATTTGTGGGACCGAAAGCAATGTTTCCAGTTGAAAAGGCCGTATTGAACAAAATGACCATAGAGTGACAATCAAACCCCAATTCAAATGAAATCGATTAGTAAATTTTGGTATAATTTATAAAACTATTGAAAATGTATCTCATTCAGAAAAACATGTTTTTGAATCCAATTCTTTGGAAACATTACTGTAACTTGATCATTCAAATTTACCACAAACCCCGAGCGAAATAGCTTTAAAAATAAAGTATAATTTCAAAGTAAATTTTGTGGATACTAATCATTTCTGTACATTTTGGATTTAAAACTTTGTAAACTCGATTTTGGAGAAGATTTCAAACATTGGTATGATTTATTGATTGGTATGTGGTATATGATTGGTATCTTACAAGAGGATGTTAACTTCTCTTCCACTCATGACTGTTTTTACAATACTTTTAATCTTAATGTTCTTAAATCCAACAAGACTCAATCATAGATTTCAGGCATCGCGGGCAAGAAAGCGTATTTTTACTATAATAGTCTTTATAGTATCTCTCCTTGTATGTGTGTCAATCCTTTTAAACTTACATAAATTGCTTCATTTTTGTGATGCTTTTAAATTCTCAGTTCGCATCTAATAAATCAAAAGCGTAGTCAGGAATTATTTTCGGAAGGGGTCCTAAATAGAAAATTTATTTTTATGACCTTTGAAGATTTAGATTTATTTTGAAAAAGGTTTTCTTAATTTTTTATACCTTCTTTAAAGTAAGGGATTATTGTAGGCATGGAAAATAATGCATTTCGTCAGATCTGAATGCAGGAATAATATTATAATAGTCGTGTTCACAGATTGTTATCACAACAATTAATAATATTAACAGGTATTCAAAAATTTATTTATTGATATTTGGTTTTCATTTTACCGTTGCTTTTGGAGCGCTGTTTTATACTTACATATTTGATTACAAAGACAATAAATTAAGGAACTTAAACATACAGAATTAAAATTATTACATCTCAGTTGTTTTGAAAACAGAAATGACATTACAGGTATTGTTCGACAAATATTTGGTAAAGAAAATACAATCTAAGGGGCTTAAGCTCACATAGACCCCTAAGTGCAGCCATGAATTAAAAAAAGGGAGGATATCTCTGCATTTACGGATCTAGGGGCTGAAGCACCAACCCTGTACATAGGCCCATGACATAAAAAGGATAAATTTGTTTAGCTTGGGTCTAAGGAGCTTAAGCCCCCGTAGTGCCCCCATGCATTAAAAGGATGTATTTCCTTTTTCTAGGGGTCTAGGGGACTTTAGTTCCTCAGCCATTCATTCATGAAGTAAAAAGGATATATTTGCTTATTGCAAGTCTAAGGCGCTTCAGCCCCGTAGTCATATTCATAAATTAAAAAGGACACATTTATTTTTTCGGGTCTAGGAAGCTTAAACCTGTCACCCCCTTAGCTCCCCAAGGCGGGCTCATGAATTAAAATGATATTTTTTCGGGTCCCCCAAGGGGATACTTGCTTTATCGGGTCTGGGGGGCTTAAGCCCCTTCCCCGTGGGTTCACCTATGATTTTATAGAAGTCTTAATATAATTCTATAGAAATTTATTTCTATATAATCAGAACTCGGTTACTCTTTAGAAATCTCTATAAAACTATAAAAAATTTCTATAGAGCCAAAATTTCTTTTCTCTATTCTACAGAGCTCTGTCGTTCCCTGTCAAAATATTTCGTAAGAGGATGAGACTGTCCCCAAAACCGCTGACACTAAAAGGTTTGGTTGTGATAAATTTTAGAATTAAACAGTTTTTATGAAGTAAGCGAGCGATAGAAGTGGGAAAATTTTCAAACTTTAATTAGTAAAAACATTCGAAGAAAAATATACTTTTTAAAATGCTTGCAGAGTCAAAAGTTTACAAAACCATTCTTCTGTGGATAAAGTATAATTTGGAACAAAAGAAATTAAAAATCGTTAGCTTTCCGATTTCGTTGCTAAGTATTAAATGCCACAGTAGACCATATTCCTTGAAACAAAAATCACATCGGGATGGCAAAAACGGTACTGGGATTATTTTGTATTCATGAAAAAGTCAGACGATAAATTCTTTCAGGAGATCGTCATTAAAATTGAAGTTTCGCCAAAGCTTTAAAAATGACAAAAGAATTAAAGAAATGAAATTTAAAACGTCGCATTGGATAACAAAGCCACCGGTTCACATACAGGAATTGTGATCTATGATATTCAGGTAATTTGTTTGCCTGATAATGAAAACGATTATTGCTTATTATGACTAACCAATATTAAAGATAGTTTTTATTAAAACTGACCAAAAAATCCACATTTTTAGTGGAAAGTTGGGAAACATGATAAAAACGCTACTGTCCCATTCAAACCATCACGTGGGGCTGTCCTTTTTTTAGGAACACATTTTCAGATTTTATGAACACAATTCATTATAAGTAACACGGAAAAAATTATAAATGAACTAGTTAGGTAGGTAGTTGAAAAACGTTACACTGGAGCTACTCAATTGGTTATTGATAAATGAGCTAAGTTAACAAAATCAGAAAACTTAGTTTTTCTTTATCAAATGCAAAAAAAAACTTTAACGTATCAATACAAATAAAATTGAATTATTAAAAAAATTGTTAGATTTCAGAAACAGAAGCAAGCGTCCCCAAATACCTATTACACCCAAAATACATTTATATAGAAGTCAGCCTCATTGAAAATTAATTATCTGGGACTTTATTTTTCTTTTCCCTTCCTACCGAAAGATGGACACACTGGCTAATATCATGAACAATCTCTCAAAAGATTCGAATTAAAAAAAATCGATTTTCACATTCGTTACACGGTGCACTGAGATATCGTCTTGTATGGTACCCATATTCTAATCATTTATAGCTCTACTCCAATTTAACACGCCAAATCGTGCACCCAAAATGGTCGAGAGCGCGTAACATTGTGCTGAAATGCCGCAGCACTACATTATAGTCATCATTTTAACACTGTCCCATAATAGATGGCGCCATGAGTCTTCGGGTGGGGAACCTATTGGTTGTTCATGTCACGTGACCATTCTCTGGTGACGCGGTCTAAAGATTCTAGAACAATTCGCCACTCATCCTCCGTTTTGAGTTGTGATATTTTAGATACTGTGCTCCTTTTGTAACTGTAATGATTAACTGTGACTGTTCTGTAACATGATTAACTGTAACTGTAACACTACCTATGTCAATAAATGTCCTAATGTAACCCTAGCAAGCTTGTTCGAATTTGCACGTTATCGTATTATTATTATGATACTGGCCAGTAGTCATTACATGGTGCCGAAACAAAAAAAAATACTTTGAGTTTCTGAACACTAGATTATGCCAAACGAACCAACGAGCAGAGGAGACAACGGAAGTATGAGTGCAAGACCGCCGCCGCCGTTAGGCTTAGCTGTCGCTGATGTATCCAAAGCTTGGAAGGACTGGTACCAGCAATTTGAATGGTATGCCATAGTAATCGGACTGGAAAGCAAGCCGGAAAATGTTAAGATCGCTCTATTCATGTCTGCAATTGGAACGGAAGCGGTAAGTGTTTTTAACACTTTTTCGGATGACCAGAAGAGCAGTATCCAAAAGTTGGTTCAAGCCTTTCAAAGCTATTTTACACGAAAAGTGAACATTACTTACGAGAGATTTATGTTCAATAAAATGGTGCAAGGGGAAACGGAGAAATTTGATGATTTTTTAACAGTTTTGCTTAGCAAAAGTAAGTCATGCAAATTCGAATCGTTACATGATAGCTTAGTCACAGACCGAATAGTGATTGGCATACGAAGTGATGCTGATAGAGAGAAACTCCTGGCCGAAGATGATCTAACGCTGAATAAAGCGGTGAAGATATGCAGAGCAAGTGAGCAAGCTAGAAGCCAAATGAGTTCCATTAAAGATGAACCATTGAAAATAGAAGCTGTGAATGGAAAACATCAAGGAAAAAGCAAGTTCAAGAAGCAGGTAGCAAATACGAAACCATGCACACGATGTGGAACTGTACACAAAAAAGCAGAGTGTTTAGCATATAAAAAGGAATGCTATATATGTCATAAAGAAGGACATTTTGCCAAATTCTGTAAATCCAAGCGTGTAGCAACAGTGGAAAATACAGTAAAATACATCCCAGTACCAGAGGATGTAGAGAACAATGACTCAACTGATTTTTTAGTCAGTAGTATTGCTAGTATAAAAGCCACAGACTGGTTTGAAACAGTAGAATTTGCAAATAATTATAAAGTAAAATTTAAACTAGACACAGGAGCACAGTGCAATGTGTTAGCATGTACAATGGCACAAAAAGCAGAACTGAACATAGGAGCTTCAAGTGTGAAGACGCTGTTATCATTTTCTAATCATAAAATGAAAGTATTAGGAGAAGCGGTTTCAAAACTAAAGGTGAAAAATAAGACCTACAGGGTGAAATTCATCGTCATAGATGAAAATGTGCAACCCATATTAGGCAAAGATTCGTGCGTAGAAATGGATCTTGTGAAAAGAATCAATGCCATAGGCTTAACAGAGAACTTGATGAGTAAATCTATCGAAAAGGAAATAGGTTGCTTGAAAAATTATAAATATGAAATTGACCTGGTGGACAATCCAAAGCTGGAAATTTTCCCTGCAAGAAGAGTTCCGCATTCAATGAGAGATAAGGTGAAAGTGGAATTGGAACGCATGCAACTCATGGGTATAATTAAACCTGTTAGTGACCCAACACCAGCAGTATCACCTATGGTTGTTGTAAGCCGCAATGGGAAAATTAGAGTGTGTATGGATCCATCTAGCATTAACAAGAACTTGAAAAGACGTCACTACCCATTGAACACTCTAGAAGAAATAGCGGCCCGAATAAATGGGTCGAAATGGTTCACGCTTCTGGATTGCAAGAAGGGGTTCTGGCAACTAGAAGTCACACAGCGTACGAGTAAATACCTCACAATGGCTACTCCTTGGGGACGATTCTCTTACTTGAGGATGCCAATGGGTTTGTCATCAGCCCCAGAAGTGTTCCAACAAATAATGGAACAACTGCTGGGCAAAATAAAAAATGTAGAGTGTGCTATGGATGATATACTCATACATGCACCATCGAAGAAAGAAGTGGAAGAATTAACTGCCAAAGTTACAAACATACTTAAAGAAGCTGGGTTGACATTGAACAAGGACAAATGCGTCTATTCAAAAAATAATGTCAAGTTCTTGGGACATATAGTAACCGACAAAGGTCTCAAAGCAGATCCAGAAAAGATCCAAGCCATCAATGACTTGAAAACCCCCCGTGATGTCACAACTCTTCAAAGGTTTCTGGGCATGATAACCTACATGGCAAAATTCATTTCCAACCTTTCAAAGGTAACACAACCTTTAAGAGACCTATGTAAAAAGGATATTGAATGGGTCTGGGACCATCAACACCAATCAGCCTTTGAGGAGTTGAAGAAAAGTATGAAAGAGCTACTAGTGTTAAGGTACTTTGATGTCAACTCACCTGTAACATTATCCGTGGATGCCAGCAAGCATGCAGTAGGTGCTGTATTAATCCAAGAAGGGCGTCCAGTAGCTTATGCCACCAAAGCACTTGATAAAACCCAACAAAATTATTCTCAAATTGAAAAAGAGGCATTTGCTATTAAATTTGGATGCATCAGATTTCATCAATACGTTTGGGGATGCAAACACCTAACGGTTGAAACTGATCATAAACCATTAATGTCAATTTCTAGAAAACCTCTTCATTGCGCTCCACCTCGTCTGCAGAGAATTATATTTGACATTATCCCTTATCGTCCTGAAATCATTTACAAAAAAGGAACTGAGATGTTCATAGCAGACACGTTAAGTCGTGACTGTGAAGCTCATGATTTGGACATGCCTGAATTGAAAATGGAAGTTCATGTAATTGTTCCAATGACAGACTCTAGAACAAATGAACTCAAGGAAGCAGTCAAAACTGACAAAGAACTGTCGAAATTGACAAAGCTTGTCCTGGAGGGTTGGCCCAATACAATTGACCATGTTCCGGATTGTCTAAAGAAATATTGGACATTCAGAGATGAATTTGCCAATTATAATGGAGTACTGTTCAGAGGTGATCGGGTGGTTATACCTGTTGGACTTCAGGAACAAACGTTGAAAACCATTCATCTTGGACATCTGGGGATACAACGTTCATTAAGCAGAGCACGAGAGAATGTTTATTGGTATGGCATGAACAAAGATGTGGCGAGTTATGTTCAGAAATGCAAGGTTTGCCAGCAACGTCATAGGGACAATCCAGAAGAACCGTTGATACTGAACAAAATTCCTGATAAACCATGGCAAATCATAGCCATCGATATCTATCACTGGGACAAAAAAGAATACCTAGTGATTGCTGACAGTTATTCGGGATATTTTGACTTTTGTGTTCTCGGAAGTATATCATCACAGACGGTTATCAAGGCTCTCAGACTATGGTTTGCAACTCATGGTGTTCCTGAAACTTTATGTTCAGATGAAGGAACACAGCTAACTTCGAAAGAATTTCGCCAGTTTGCTGAAGATTGGAGCTTTACGATGCAAACGTCTAGTCCTGAACACAAGCGTTCAAATGGCTTAGCTGAAAGATATGTTCAGGAAGCAAAGAACCTAATAGCCAAATGTGCTGCAGATGGCTCTGATATTTATTTGGCGCTATTGAATAACCGAAATACGCCAAGAGGAGTTCTTGGTTCTCCAGTTCAAAGACTCATGGGGAGAAGAACCAAAGGAATTCTACCTATGAGTGCAAAATTATTGGAACCAAAGATCATTCAAAACGTCTCACAGAATCTAAAAGCAAGGAGAATGATCGAGAAGACGTACAGAGACAGAGGGTCTAAATCAAAACCACCGATCTCTGTGGGCCAAAAAGTATGGTTCCGAAAAGGACACAGGAATTGGTGCCCAGCTGAAGTTATCGATCAAGCTAAAGGACCAAGATCCTTCATTATCAAGACAACTGAAGGTGCAACTTATCGAAGGAATTCGTGGTTTCTTCGACCCTACATCACCAAAGATGTAGAGCCAGCACCAGTTGAATCGCAGGAATCCACCATGGAAAATGCCTATTCCAGTGAAGCAGCATTTCCTGATGATTCAAACAGTGTCGAAATGCCAATCCCACCTGAACAATTACCATCTCAATACAGAACTCGTTCAGGCAGAACGGTTAAAATACCACACAAACTTAATTTGTGAAACTTCTAGTTTATTCACTTTTACTAAAAAAAAGGGAGATGTAATGATTAACTGTGACTGTTCTGTAACATGATTAACTGTAACACTACCTATGTCAAGATTGTTGGGCGAAGGCGGGTGACACGTCTGTGTTAGCTGCTGACAGGAATTTCGTATTTTTCGATTTAGAAGGGTTTTTTTTTTGACTGCTTTGTGCCTTTAGTCTTTTCAATATTATTATTCCCCTAGTGAAGGTTTCACTAGGGCTTCGCTTTTGTTCCTACTACTTGGGTAAGTAGTTTTTTTTTTCCTATTATCGGCTGATCAAATTTTTGAGAGAACAGAGGTTTACCTCTCAATGAGTGACGATCTTACTTCGTCCCCGGCGGGGACGAACCCTGCACCTGAACTTTTACAAGACATCGACCTAATTAACTATTGTAGTGATGAGGGGATCTATAACTTCACTTTCATCATTCGCCCAATCCAACCTTTACTAAATAAAAATCCATATATAATTAAAAAAGAAATATATAAACACTTCTCTGAACCCAAAAATATCATAGTATGCCGACGAACTCGAAACAACAACATTATCATCACAGTAGAAGGTAAAGTCGCGGCCCACGAAGCTTCCAAAATCAAGAATATTCTGAATACTATAGTTGATACCAAATTAACGAAGGACAATTTAATAACGCAATACGTAATAAATGGAATTGAAACAGAAATAACTTTAGAAGATATAACTGAGGATCTAGAAGAACAAGGAATTAAAATCGCAAATATTATAAGATTCGAAAAATATGTCAACCAAATAAAAATCCCATTAAAAACTATAAAATTCGACACCCCTACCCCTCGGAAGAAAATTGGAGATAAAGTGCACATAGGGATGATGATGCACCAACTGAAACTTTACATAGAAAAACCAAGACAATGCAAAAACTGCTGGCTATTTGGACATGGCATGAAAGGTTGCAGATCCAACCAAAAATGCAAAATCTGCTCAGAAGACCATCCAGAAATCATGTGCCCAAATAAAGAAAAAAAATGTTGCAGAAACTGTAAAAAACCGCACACAGCAGATGATGAAAATTGTGAAAAGAAAAAAGAAGAGATAGAAATATTAAAATATAAAAACGAAAACTTAATAACCTACATAGAAGCAAAAAATATACTCGCAACCTCATACGCCAAAGCGATTACTCAACCAAAAAAAGTAGATCAACACAGTGAAGAAAGAGAAATAATAAAAAATAGCGAAATCAAAGAAATAATACTTGAGACTTTAAAACCAATACTAACTATAATCGAACAAATTCAAAGAAATCAAACATATATATTAACACTAATGATTGAAAATAATATAATACCAAAAGAAAATATAATTTATGAAACTCAAGAAAATATTACAAATGAAAATGAAATGATAGAGGAAGAAAATAACAAACAAACAACTCAAGATCAAGAAGTGGAATCACAAAAAGATAAACTACTAGAATGGCAAATAAAAAACCTAATACAAAATAGGAAAAATAGTGTAGATAAAAATAATACCACAATAATAAAACGTACGAGCGAAGAATCTAAAATCACTCATAACCAAAAAAAAAAAACTGACAAAAACTACACATCCACCATCTCCAATAGAACAATCTATCATATGTGGCAAAATGGAATACGAATAGGACTTCCCGCTGCCTGATCCTTAAATTTCTTTCTTTCTTTTTGTACCGTGTTTGGAATCAACCTCATTCAATGGAACTGCCAAGGCGCCAGAGCGCGTCAATTTGACCTAAATTACAATAAATATTTTAACCAGGCTGACATCTTAATTTTACAAGAAACCTTTTTAAAACCGAATAATCGTTTTACTCTTTTCAAAAAAAACATTTTTCGTTTTGATCGACCCTGTCCTTTCAGAGGAGGAGGATTATTAATAGCCATCAATAGTAACATCAGTGCTCAACTCATCAAAGAGGAAAAAAATCAAATATTCGAATCCCAAGAAATAAAAATTCACTATAACAACACAGCCATTCACATCATCAATATCTATTGTCCTAAAGGAGTTAAAGAAGAAAGAATGCTCAACAACCTCAAATTAGATCCAAATAACCTTTATATTATAGCCGGAGACTTCAACGCAACACACTGTAATTGGGGCTTCAAGAATAACACCAGCGGAAGAAATTTAATAAAATGGATAAACAACCAAAACCTAATTATACTCAATCACCAAAGTGGAACTCATATCAGCAACAACGGAGTCATATCTGCTATTGATCTAACCTTAGTATCCAACAACTGTACCTCAATAACCTCTTGGCAGGTGCATCAAGATAATTTTGGAAGTGATCATTTCCCCATAAAATTTTCCTATAAAACTCCGACTAACAATAAACGTAATTCTACTATACAGTTCAATTGGAACATATTCAGCAAATTTCTAAACGATAACCTTAATAACCTAAGTGATCCGTGTTCTTTTAACAATACTTTTCAGAAGGCCATAGAGATTTCCCAATCTAAAAAAGAACTTCCGCCACCCAGGGCCCCTTGGTGGAATTCAAAATGTAGTCAACTAAGAGCCAAAAGTAGACAACATCTGAATAAATCTAAAAAAAATATAAGTACAACTGACTGGGATCAATATAAAAAGAAGTTAAAAGAATTGATTCAGAAACTTAAAAAAGACTTTTGGTATACTACCTGCAAATCAGTCGCTAAAGACAAAAATATTTATAAAATCCTACAAAGACTAAAAGATCCAGCCAACCAACAAAAGAATGCTTACAATATCATTCATTTCAACAACGTAAAGATCCACTCCCCCGGAGAACAAGCCAACCTCTTTAACAAGCACTACACCTCAGATGAATATCTTGACTTCCTTCCCCTGAGTTTTGTGGATAACAATAGCTATACGCTGAATAAGGAATTCACTTGGAATGAATTTTCCAGAGCTATTTCTCAAATTAGGAAATCAACCCCAGGAAAAGACAAAGTTACCATTACTATGATTAAAAAATCACCTGAAAATATTCAGAAGACCATTTTTAAAATTCTTAATTACAGCTTTGACACCGGCTCTATCCCCATGTCTTGGACCCACTCGCTTATCATCCCTATTTTAAAGCCACATAAAAATCCTCTGGACATAACCTCATATAGACCTATCTCTTTAACTTCCACATTTGCTAAAATTTTAGAACGCATGATTCTTAATAGACTCATGGAAAACATCTACTATAACAGAAAATGCATTAATAAAAATAACCATGGATTTTTACATAACAGAAGCTGCATTACCCTCTTAACTCATATCCACAATGACATACTGATAGCTAGGAAAAGAAAAAATAATATCGTTTTGGCCTCCATAGATCTAAAGGGAGCTTACGACTCGGTTTGGAGAGATGGTCTCATGTACAAATTATTAAAAAAAGGAATCGCAGGAAAAATGGCTTTATGGATTTTTAATTTTATAAACCAAAGAACTTGCCAGGTGAAGTGGCGCAATACCATATCAGAATCAAAGCAGAGCTCTCGAGGACTACCTCAAGGATGTATTCTCAGCCCTTTTCTTTTTCTCATTTTCCTCGATGATTTATTCTTACATATCCCTTCACACGTCAAATGTTTAATATATGCGGATGACATTTTTATTTATAGTGAAAATCAAACTCTAACCGAATCCACAGAAGCAATTCAAACCACAATTAATATCATCAACAATTGGTGTAACCGTTGGAAATTAACAATCAGTTTGAACAAATGCAATATCATCAATTTTTCTCGAAAAAAAAATTCTCATAAATGCAACATAAAAATTAACAATACTCCTATCCCAGAAGTTAATAAAATCAAAATTCTGGGCCTCAACTTTGATAAAAACTTAACTTGGAATCATCATTTCAAATATCTACAGTCCAAAGCTGCACGTGCTTTAAACGCTTTTAAATTCATAGCTTCAAAGAGGTGGGGTGCAAATACCAAACACCTTAAACAAATAGGTAATTCTACTATCCGTAGCCAATTTGACTTCGGAGCTCCTATCTTAAATACAACTGCAGATTCCCATTACAAAAAAATCAATCCAATCTTCAACTCCATGCTAAGAATTGCTACTGGACTACCTAAATATACTCCTATTGATATATTGTATGCTGAAACTCAAACTTCATCCTTACAACAAAGACATAAACTATTAAATATGAACTTTTATATAAAACATGTTTGCCTCAGAGAGTGGTCTCCGTTATATGACCTCATTTACAATCCCCCTTCTATCACTTTTACTCCATGGAAAAAAAAGAACAAACCTATCTCGGCAAATATGATAAATTATTTCGATGATCTCTGCATTACTAAAAGAGATATTATTCCTTGGTGTCCTCCTACTTCTGATTTTAACTATAAAATACACCTCCAGAATTTCTCATTTCAAGATAAGAGTCTGCCTGATGGTGCAATTCAAGCCTACTTTGAAGATTTCCTACAAACTTTTCCAAATCACATCATCATAGGAACGGATGGCTCAAAAACTAGTACAACCAGCTCATTTGGAATCGTTATCCCCAAACTATTTGTAGAAAAAAGCTACTCAGTGAATACCTTCAATTCAATTTTTACAATAGAAGCTATGGCAATTTTTAAAGCAATCCAAGACTGGGTCCAAAAATACCAAAACGTCATCTTAATAAGCGATAGTTACAGTGTTTTATCCAGCTTGGAAAATATAAGTAAAAATTCAAGCTGTATCATTTTACAAATTCATAATATTTTAAGCAAAAAAAGCCAATATAATAACATCATGTTAGTGTGGACCCCTGGACATAAAGGAATAACCATAAACGAAAAGGCCGATCATGTAGCCCGAATGGCTGAACTTTTCAACGTTGCTGAAGGTGTCTCGGCTGAAGACCTTATAAAATACCACAAAACTGAATACAATAATGAGATCTATAATAAATGGAAAAGATACCATAGAAGTGATCACTTTCCTCATATTAACCCTAACACTTTATGGTATGAAAATATTATTTTAAATAGAAATTATGAGACCCTTTTTCAAAACTTTCGGGCAAATACCCTGATGGTGAATTCGATCAAAAATAAAATAAAACTTTCAGACACCCCAAATTGCCTCAGATGTCGCACTTATGAAGACTTAGATCATATCCTATTCCAATGTCCAACTTTCTCCAAAGGCCGTAACAAGTTGCTAAGTACACTCTCCGCCTTAAAAATTCCACATTCTTTGAAAGAAATCTACTCCAATTTTTCGTTGACTATCTGTAATTCTATTTGCTTATTTTTAAGTTCTAATCCTCGTTTCTAATTCTTCATTCGAAATTATTCTATTTTTTTCTCTAGAGGCACAAGGCAAACCAGCCAAGCCTCAATAATATGCTTTTTCCCGTGGAAAAGGCATCATCATCATTACCTATGTCAATAAATGTCCTAATGTAACCCTAGCAAGCTTGTTCGTATTTGCACGTTATCGTATTATTATTATGATACTGGCCAGTAGTCATTACAGTAACTAATTATGTCTTTCGTCCAATAAAATGTTTTTGTTGATGTTACACTTGGAGAATTCTTCCCATCCTAAGATGTTACAATGGCGCCCAACTAAAAGGGCCCGAATCCTCACCTAGTTAACTATTATACTCTTTACATCTTCAGTATTTTCATTTGTGTATACCACAATTTTATGTGACCCTCACATAATTTCTTTTGAATTTTCATTTGTGTATACAAAAATTTTTATGTGACCCTCACATGATTTCTTGATAAGTTACATTTGGTAGAGGTGCAGTCTGTCTTATATTTTCATTATGAACCTATGCATACATTTTCTTATATGAACCTCACTTGACCTTTAGTAGTTTTTATTTGTTCCTACACTATTTGAAGTGATCCTCACACATGTTTTTATGCTTTTCAGAAACACTTCATGTTTGGCGATAAATCGCTACTGCCCCACTTGAAATTTACTGTTCTGCTCACATGATATTTTATTGTTTATTGGTACTGTTTTGATACATTATTTGATGTGGATCTCCCACGACACTTAACTCAATATTTTTATACCTGTGTGTTAGAATTGAATGACGCCGGCAAGGTTGCCATAAAAACAGGTTAACCCTAACCAGGAGAAAATTCGAGAAAAAAATGGGTTACCATCACCCGGCATGAGTCGCTTATAACTACGCCAAAAGCCGCGCCAAGAGTCTTGATTATGTGGTACTGGGGGTGAATGAAACGCCAATTAAATGTGTTATGAATGAAATGGATGTGACGACCCATACGATGACTGATTGGTTTAATTTTTGTAGAAAAGTGTGTGGATGTTAAATTTTTGTAAAAAAAAATGTTTTAATTAAGTTTTATTAATTTTTGAAAACAAATTGTTACAATTTTTGGAACAGCTGCAGTATAGACTCCCTCCATTTGGCGACTTTTTTTGTCGCCAACCTTGCCGTTACTTGGCGACATTTTTTAACAGACGTATTACAAAAAAATGTACATAAGTTGAATATCGGTTTAAGCTTCATTTCAGAATTGCACTTGGAACAAATCATCTTATTAGCAATCAAGCGCGCCTCCATCCAAAAATCGGTACAGCTGTAGTCTCTGCCGCGCGCGGTGGCAACGCGTTTTGGTGCGGCTTTTGGCGTAGTTATAAGCGACTCATGCAGGCTGATGGTAACCCATTTTTTTCTCGAATTTTCTCCTGGTTAGGGTTAACCTATTTTTATGGCAACCTTGCCGGCGTCCAGTTCTCATTTACGGTGAAATCTGTTAAAATATTAGAATAACTTATATTCTACTAATGTACATTTTTTTTTATTCATTTCATTCATATGTGGAGAATGATATCGATTCACTGTTGGAAATCCGAGAACAAATGGGTTACCCTCACCGGCATGAGTCGCTTATAACTACGCCAAAATTCCATACATTTCATCCATATTTGCAGTGTTTTTTTATTCAAATGTTGTTTCATTCAGATTTACATATTTCATCCATATGTATGCAGTATATATTCGATGTTGGAAGATTTCCGTGGCGACATAAAAAGTGCGCCAAACACGGCGCCAAAAAAAAACGCGTTGCCACCGCGCGCGGCAGAGACTACAGCTGTACCAAATCCTTCACTAACTCTTCCTCATATGCATCACTGCTTAGAATGCTGTTTTTTAATTCGAGAACTTTCAAGTTCTCGAATTAAAGTTCTTTCAAGTTCTCTGTAGCAGGTAGATTCAGTTCAGATGCTAGACTTAGCAAATCAACCTTCTTGGTCTTTCCCAGAAAAGACATGTTGGTCGATTAATGTAAACAGATCACTAAATTTTTTTAACTTGAACACAACACTTTCACTTTTCTTTGCACACTAGTTCACAGCTCTGACACTATTCTTTTTACACTACTTTGCAAGTAGTAATTCTAATACTTGGTCTGTGAAGTCCCAATCACAGAAATATAAAGAGTACATTGTAAAGCTAGTAAACACTAAGTGTCCTATAATTGATCACTGCTATTTTAAATGTCTTGAAATTAGTTGCATGTCATTATGCAGTCATTTATAGAATTGCAACTGCCCAGATAGTTCTAATTTGTGTAAGCATGTACATAAAGTGCATTCCACTAATCCTAAAACTAATCTAAATAACAATGACCTTTTTGATGATGCTCCTAGGATTGAAATAGATGGTTTTAAAGAACGCTTAAAGTCTACATTTATTGCTAAAGATTTGTACAATCCTCATTCCAAAGCTGGTAAACTAAAAGCATGTCAAAAGTTATGGGGATTCCTTATCACAAAAATTACATGATCCACGAGTTCAAGAATTCATGCTTGACATTGTATATACAACATTGCAAACATTAGTTGCTGGATGCCGTGGCATTTTAAACTCGGACACTGATAAAAATTCTAATTTTTTTCCTTTAAAAGTGGTTGTTGTGTGGTCACCGGTTCATTTTTCTATAAGTGGACTGTAACAATTCTTTTGAAGATGAAAACAGATACTATGAGGCAATTAATCTGAATAACCACAAGTTTACTAATATGTACATATATACAGTCTTATATCCATAATAACTGGCGCCATTGCCAGGATTAGTGAACCATATCACTGGTGACTGCAATACGAGTCAATTCCAAAGAGCGATTGCCTGAGGACAGGCGGTTACACAGCGAGGATGCCGTAGTACGCCAAATGGCGACTTTTTGAAGGATGCCAAGGGTTGAGCCACAACATACCGGCCCCCGTTGACATGTTTCAACATTCAACTATATGAATATTACATAATAAATGACAATAGTACATAACATGAAGTAAGCAGGTTCATACAATTAGAAATTACTTGTCACATGGACACTATTATAACTACAAATATACTAAATACTGCAAATACTACAATTTTAACAAATATAATTAATTACATAGGATAATGAAGTTAAGTAGTCTGTATTATAATTGTGATATACTAATAAGTTCCAATATATACATATCATTCATTATCTTCGATGGGAAGAATACAGATTTTGGAAATTCCTCTTCTAACAACACCTGTGGCGGTTTTAACATCTACTACTCTAACCTTATTATCAGAACCAGATATTAAGTTAATAACTCTGCCCAAAATCCATTTAGAAGGGGGTAAATTTTCGTCTTTAAGGACAACCATGCAACCTTCTTTAAGATTTTTCTTTTCAAAGAACCATTTATTACGCTGCTGGAGATGATTCAAGTAGTCGCGTTGCCACTTCTTCCATATGATTTGCGTCATTCTGGTGATTTTTTGCCAACTAGATAGTTTATTTTCGCTTATTGCGGTTATATCAGGTTCAAGTAGTGAAGTAATTGGGCGGCCAATTAGGAAATGAGCTGGAGTCAGGACCTCGAGGTCATTTGGATCCGACGATAAAGGTACCAAAGGTCGCGAATTGAGAACTCCCTCAATTTGTGTAATTATCGTTAAAAATTCTTCTAATGTTACTAAGGAATTACTTAAGGTTCTCTTAAGATGGTACTTAAACGCCTTCACCCCGGCTTCCCATAGTCCACCAAAATTAGGCGACCGAGGAGGAATGAATTTCCAATTAATGGCCTCAGATGATAAGTAATTAACCAAGGCGTCATCTGGTTTACTTACAAGAGCATGTAATCTTTTCAACTCATTGTTGGCTCCAACAAATGTAGAACCATTATCGGTTATAATAATTGAACTCTTTCCTCTGCGGGCAAAGAATCTTTTAAGGGTGGCAATAAAGGATTCGGACTTTAGATCCGTTACGATTTCTAAGTGGGTTGCTTTAGTGACAAAACACACAAATAAAGATACATAAATTTTACTATAATTTCCTTTCCTTTGGTTTTTATATCTAATTAAGAAGGGTCCACAAAAATCGATACCACACTTTTGAAAAGGATGACTAGGATTGATTCTGTCTGCGGGTAGAATTCCCATAATTTGGTTGGATTCTACGGGTTTAGTTTTAAAACACACGACACATTTATGAACTATTTTACGGGCAAGCGATCTTCCATTAATAACCCAGTACCTCTGCCTGACGTGATGCAAAAGTGCCTGTGGCCCAACATGGAAGAACTTGTTATGGAAGTGCTCAAAAATGAGTTCACTTAATCGATGCTTATGTGGCAATACTATGGGATGTTTGCTTTCATAGGACAAACTGGAATTTTGCAATCGACCTCCAACCCTAATAATTCCATCAGAATCCAAAAAAGGGTTAAAATATTTCAATTTGCTATTACCTGAAATGGTCATCTGGTTTTGAAGATTTTTTATTTCTTCCGCGAAATATCTATACTGTACCTGTTTGATAAGGTAAGTCTCGGCTTTTTTCAGTTCTAACGTCGATAAAGGTCCCAATTCTCTCTTGGATGAGTTTCTACAATTTGCAATAAATCTAAAAATAAAACTACAAATTCGAATTAATTTAAAGAAATTATTAGTCAAGGCCAAAATGTCATTAAAAAAGTCACTGGGAAATAAGTCTATAGTTAAGCTTGAAATTCCACAAATGTTCATAGTCTCTTTGAATTTGTCATTAACAGGATCGAGTTTCATCTCTTTCGAGATAAGTTCATGATCCTCTGGAGATACAGGAGCGTCTTCAAGTTTGGGAAAACCCATTTCTTGAGTAAGAAAGTCTGGTCCATGTAACCACACTTGATTTTCAGCTAGCTCTATTGCATCTACACCTCGAGATATTAAATCAGCGGGATTGCTGTTCGACGAGACGTGGTTCCAATGAAAGTTCTGGGTCATTTCTTGGATCTTAACCACACGGTTTCCAACAAAAGTTTTTAACTGCCATGGCGGAGTGTGGATCCAAGCTAAGGCTATGGTTGAGTCTGTATACAGGTAGACATCGTGTATGACTAGTTTCAATGCCTTCAAAATTTTTACAACTAACTTGGATAGCAGGAGGCAAGCAGATAGTTCCAGTCTAGGAATGGTAACTGTTTTTAAAGGTGCTACTTGCGACTTGCTACTAATCAAATGGCATGAAATTTCCGAGTGATGGAAAGACTGGATGTATACAGCAGCTCCAAACGCCACTGAGGACGCGTCAGCAAATCCATGCAAAACTACTTGTTGCGCATTCGGAGCTAACATGTAACGATTGACATTAAAATTTTCCAAAGATTTTAAGGATTTTGTGAACTGAAACCAGGACTGAGCAAGAAAATCAGGAACAGTATCATTCCAGTCCAACTTTAGTTTCCAGAGCTCCTGCATAAAGATTTTAGCTTTCGTGATGACAGGCCCGATAAGACCCAGTGGATCAAAGATTCGTGCTATATCGGATAAAATGGACCTTTTCGTCAGTTTTTCGTGTAGGTTGATTTTTACCTTGAACGTAAAAGCATCTAAGCTAGGGTTCCATGTAACTCCTAAAGCTTTAGTCTCATTTTCAGTAAATGAATAACCTTCTAACTTTTCTTCATTAACATTGTTCAGTAATGTAGAATGATTTGCCTTCCATTTATGTAAGTGCATTCCAGCAGATTCCAGAAGTTTAACAAGCTGACATTGGAGCTCCTTAACACCGTCCAAACTTTCTTCCCTACTAATAACATCATCCATATAACAATCATTCAAAAGAACTTCAGACGCAGCAGGAAATTTTTCTGCCTCTTCCAAAGCGAGCTGTTTTAAAGTTCGGATGGCCAAAAACGGAGCACAGGATGTTCCGTACGTGACTGTATTTAACTCATAAACCTCTACTGGTGACTTAGCATCTGATTTCCATACGATTCTTAATAGCTTTCGTTGCTCCTCATTTATAACTATTTGGCGATACATTTTCTCTATATCGGCGAGAAATACGAACCTATGTTTTCTAAAACGAATCATGATTTCGTATAAATCTTCGTTTACGAGTCCTTTCAAAAGAATGTCATTTAATGATTTTCCGTTTGTTGTAGGACTTGAAGCGTTAAAAACAACACGGAGTTTTGTCGTAGAATTTTCCGGGCGATATACCCCATGGTGTGGTAGGTAATAACAACGTGACTCATCTATATCTTCAGTAACCTTCCTCATGTGATTGAGACTCTCGTACTCTTTCATAAAAGAACAGTAAAGTTCTCGCATTAAAGGAGTTTTTTCTAAACGATTCCACAATTGGTGTAGTCTTTTTTCTGCAATAGCCTTCGAATCTCCAAGGGTACTAGCGTCTTCCTTTAGAGGCATAGTTACTACAAATCTTCCTGATTTATCTCGACGATACGTTGTTTTAAAGTGATTCTCGCATTGTTGTTCTTCGAAACTGACCAAGCGTGATTCATCTTCCACCCCTTCCATTTTCCAAAATTTTTGAATATTTTCTTCTAAAGCATCTGTTGGTTGGATAAACCCACAAAATATCTGATGTGAAACATCTTCTATTGTTCCCGAAACAATGTAGCCGAAAACTGTTTTTTGAAATATTAATTGTGAAATTTCATGTTTATGAGCCTCTAAAATTTTATAGAAAAGTTCTACTCCAATTAGAATATCTATTTTAGCTGGTTTCCCAAAGTCTGGATCCGCCAATTCTATATCCAACGGCAATTTTACGTTATCTATATTTATATTATGAGAAGGAACGCAATCCGTTATTTTAGGTGTTACTAAAAAGTCAATTGATCTGCAAAAAGAACCATCTTTATTTGAAATGTTCGTACGTACTTGGGATCTGATATTTGTAACATTCCCATTAATCCCAGAAACATAAACATTCAATTTATTTTTCTTTAATCCTAATACGTCTACCATCTCTTTAGTCATTAGATTGGCTTGTGAACCGCAATCAAGAAGCGAGCGGGCTGGAATTCTCATTCCATCCTTTTTTTCTACATGAATAATGCATGTAGTTAAAAGTACTCTACTTTTATTTTTTCCAGATGAACACATTTTATTGCAAAGAGATTTCGAAACATTCGCTTCCCCCACCTCTTTCGCGGCACCGTTCATATCACTGGATGGCGGGCTACTTTCTTTTTTGTTTACTTGCGTAGCGCCAAATGTCTGTTTAGGTTCGTTTGGAGCCGAACGCTGTCTGTGAAGTAAAGAGTTATGTCTTTGGAAACAAATATTACAAACTCCTTTCGAATGACACTGCGCAATTTTGTGTTTAGAACTAAGACAATTGAGGCACAGGTTGAATTTTTTTGCTGTTGAATATCTCTCGTATTCACTCAGTTTTAAGAACATATCACACTTGAAAATAGAATGATTTGCTTGACATAAAACACATTTATAATCTTTATAGCTATTTTTCACTAATAAAGTTTTCAACTTTTGATTTTTATCAATGTGCGAATATTTAGGTTTTACATTTACATTACACTGTAAATTTTCTAAAACCAAACAACGTTTTTGCAAAAAGTCAATGAATCCTTGCCATTTAGGTAATTCTGTGGTGGTAAGCGATAGTTCAAATTGTTTTTTCGTTTCTTTATCAAGTTTCTTAAGAACTATATTTATTAACATAACTTCTGAAAACTGATTAAGCTCCAGTCCTAAGCTTTTAAGAGCTCGAATGTGTTTTTGACAGCCGTCAACTATTGCTCTTAGACTTTTAGCTGCAGTTTCTATTGTTAATATTTCATTCATATGGCAATTTACAATTAAACGTTTGTTTTGGAAACGATCTTCTAATGCTTTAAAAAGCGAAGTGTATGTGTCATCCATAGTAACAACGTCTAAAGCACTACCGCTAAGGGTAGACTTCAGATAATATAATTTTTGAGTATCACTCAAATTATCATTTGAATCAATTAAGTTTACGAATTGATCCTTAAATGTGTACCAATCTTGATAATGTCCTGAAAACTTTGGTAAAGGTACCTCAGGTAATTTCACATTCATCGAAGAACTATCTAATTTAGAGTCTTTTAATCTAGGATTTTCCATATTGACATTAAGTAATAGGAGTTTTCTAAGCCTTACCTCCATTTGCTCGGCTTCGTCTTCTAATTCTAGGAAGGTTTGCAGGTGCGTTTCCAATTCTGCTTCATCGACGACCTTTTCGATGAACTGCACTTTTAAATCATCCAATTTTCCTATAACTCTTCTTAGATTATCCAGCTTCATTTGAGATTGTAAGTCATCTTTTTCTTCGGTATTGTCCAAAAATGCTGCGATTTTTGTTAATTGTCCTTTATAAGCACTTCTTTGCCTATTGAGGCATACTATTTTTTTCTTATCCGTCATAGTTGCTCTATTTATCTATAACTAAAGCCAGTTCTGTGACAACCGAAACTAAAGTCTCCGGTGAGAAGGACCATATGTTGTGTGGTCACCGGTTCATTTTTCTATAAGTGGACTGTAACAATTCTTTTGAAGATGAAAACAGATACTATGAGGCAATTAATCTGAATAACCACAAGTTTACTAATATGTACATATATACAGTCTTATATCCATAATAACTGGCGCCATTGCCAGGATTAGTGAACCATATCACTGGTGACTGCAATACGAGTCAATTCCAAAGAGCGATTGCCTGAGGACAGGCGGTTACACAGCGAGGATGCCGTAGTACGCCAAATGGCGACTTTTTGAAGGATGCCAAGAGTTGAGCCACAACAGTGGTTCCAAATCAAGCTATTGAGCATAAGATTCTATTCAAAACCAGAAGAAAAAAAACGGAAAGGTGCGATGCTTCGCAAGAGGAATAGTGCTAAAAGGTTCTTAGATTCTGAAGATGTTGATTGTTTTGTAAATATGACCCCATGCAAGAAAGCAAAGATAGATTCCTATGAACCATTTACAAAATTAAACAATGAAACTGGTGAGTCTTTTACTAAAAGCATTGGGGTCTACAAATTGTGTCAAACAGCTTTCAAATCTCTGGATCCTTTTATTACTATTAATGAAGAAAGTGCTATTAAATTGAAGTCTAAAGATTTTGTCAGAGGATGGTTATTTGATGTTATCATTGATGCATTTCTTTATGTGATGTGCACAGTTAATCCAGACTTGTTTTAATTGATTCTGCTTTACAAACCTAATAATAAATTGCATGTCATCAATAGATCAATTACTAGCTTGCAATCGTTTAATTTTATCATCAAAATATTTATTTCTGCCTGTTTGCATGGAAAATCATTGGTGTTTAATACTTATTAATAAAGAAAAAAAGATGCATTGATTTTTACGATCCATCAAATAATGATAGTTCTGACAAGTATTGTAAAATTTTAGATAATGTTAAAAATTATTTTGGTTGTACAACTGGGGATTCAAATGGGGATGTGGACTATTAATTTCCCCTTACTCAATCAACTGTGGTGTTTATATGTTATTTTGCCCATCAGATAATATTCAAGTCTAGTGTTTATGTGCCATTTGATACAAATAAATTTCGGGTATACATTTACTGTGTTTTGTTAGGAACAGTGATTCCTTCAAAGGACTCATTTAATAAACCAACTGTAAATAATACTTTCGTAGGTGCTAATTCCTGTAACTTTTCAAAATTTAAGACAATAGATAAAAGTAATGTTTTGACCAAATTACCTAGTCCTGATACTGACAGAATGAATTAGGATCTAGGTTAAGCTTTCCTGCTATTTCTTCGCACATTCTGCAGTTAGCTCCTTTTATAGTTTTTGTAGTCTACTAAGTTTTTCCGCTTCATTTTTTATCATACGTAAATATCTAGTAAAAAAATATTCGGCCAATTTAGCGCGCCCCCAATCCGGCGCCCGGGGCAGATGCCCATCTAGTTACGTCTCTGCATAGATGTGATATAAAAACTATGTCAAATATCAATCACTGAGGATGTATGGATTAGGTATTTTCATTCATTTGTTTCGTTTTTTCCTTGCTTATGAATGCATAAGACTTATCTGAAACGAATGTCTAATTGGAATGTTTATGTTTTATAATGCAAAAATATTTGAAAGAATGATCTCATTAATTGAATCCCTAGTATGAAATAGAACAAATTAATCATGTTAATAGAAAAATGTTCCCTCATAGTGTGTCTTGAAATTATTTATGCTTGTAAGGTGTGCAGTGACGTGAAAAAGGTTGTATACAATAACACGCACTGTTCCAAGTTATTCTTTTTCAATATTATTATTAAACAGTTCGTAAGAAAAAAAGGAAAACTGAACATACACTCAAACTTGTTTTGTGCAGTCTTTTTGTGCGGTATATGAAAATTTCAATCAAATTAGGACATAATTGACGAAGTTATCAATAAAAAAAATTAGTAGGTTTGATCTGCATTTGGTTTTTTCGTTTTGTGATATTTCATCACATCACATATACTGATACTGATTTGCAAATAAAATGCAGTATTGCGTCAGCCAATTACATTACATATGTATTGAATTATGTAATCGCATTATTTAATTGACGTCCTTCAAAGTGCTTTCATATTCATGGACCATTAAGATAAGATTCATTTCAAAGCGTAAATTGAAGGTAAATTTATTATTTTTTCTATTTAGATATAAATTTTTAGGATTTTTACTTTATTTTTAGACATAATCCCTGAAAATGAATAAGGGCAAAAACAATGCGAAGAGAAAGGCAATTTCCTTAGAAACTAAGACTACGATTTTAAAACGAATAGCAGATGGTGAAGGATCCACAGCTCTTGGTAAAGAATTTGGATTAGGTGAATCCAAATTCAAGACACAAGGCTGCCAAGCCTCGTGTCTTGATTTCGTTTAAAAAACAATTCCTAGTTATTTCGTAAGGTTTTAAGTTATTTTCTACGTGAGACTTTTTTTATGCGGTCCCTATTCACCGCATAAAAAAATACTTCTTCTTAAATGTGTTGCGAAAAATATATTTTATAGCTACTCTTGAAGTTTTGTGCGATTTTTTTTTTAAATGTGTTTTCTTATGGCGGTTCCTATCCACCGCACAAAAGCAGGTTTGAGTGTATACTTAAACACGATTTTTTAAATAAAAATCACTGATTTAAATCAAGTTGGTCTAAATTCGCATACTCAGGAAAGACGTTTTCGTAAATCATGCTCAAATGTTAAATTTTAACACGATGAAAAACTGATAAAATTTGCTCAAGCAAAACGACACAAAAACACATTAGGGAGAATATTATTTTGCAGTAAAATTCAAATAAATATTTCTAATTGTTTGTATAGATAAAATTAATGCATAGATATTTTTAGGGCTGTTGTGACAGATATAGTATTTTATTACGATAAGTAAACTTTTAACGCCTATCCTACTTTCTTTCCTTTTGGCTTGGTGTCAAAGTTTGGAGAATGAGGGTGGCAGCTCAGGTGTGACCTCGTCATCTGACCGGTTCAAAATAACGAGGTGTTGTCCTCGGTTCTTTCCCTTCGAGATAGATCTCGAACCGTCGTCAATAGCCTGTCATGTTGCTTCAGTACGACGTTAATTCAACTAATCTACTTTGTTTCCCCAGTTATAACCAAATTAACTCTCGAAGCTTTTTTAAATGGCATGAAATCACTTGCACTTTTTTGTGTATCTTACAATTTATGATTAACAATCTTAGCCCTTTTTTTGAAATAATAACAAGAACAAATATTAAAAATAAACGATGTACTCACAGGATAGTCGTTTTAGTCTCACAATTTCAGGTGTTACTACTATTTATTCAAAAAGCAATACATCTAAAACTTGACACTTAGTGCTTTTCAATTGTAGAGTACTATATTAAACAATCAAGTTTTTGCAAATTTGATGTGATTTGAACAAGACTGACTTTAAAAATAGGGAAAAATTACAATTTCTGAAAATTTTAATTTTTTTCTTAAAACATTTTTTAAATTGTAGCACTTACCATTATCTGATTTACCAGATATTCTAATAAATTTTTGCTTTAAATATAAAAGCAAAAAAGTGGTTTCAACAAAGAATCAAGTGACCAGATCTGTTCTTGGAGCTTGAGTGGAATGCTAAATTACATGACATTTGTGCAATGAAATTTGAAAGTAATTTCGTCGGTTTGAAAAGGATATTCGTATCGAGTTAGTTATGCATAATTGCGACTTTTTCTGTGGAACTGGACAAATTTAAACACAAAACGACTCAAATTTAGATGTATTAAACAAATATGTATGTGGTAGCTCATATATTCAAATAATGAAACAACTTTGATACTCTTATAAAGGTCGCATGTCCCGAGGTATTTTTTTTTACATTTTAACTGTTATTCCACTTAATCACGTATAAGTAAATAATAAATAAAACCAGGGCCGTTCTGAGATATTAGCTGCCTTCGAGCAAATATCAGACTGCTCCCTTCTCTAAATCATTTGATTTTCTCAAAGAACTGCTTTCATTAAGCACATCTCAATGATTTTTTCGACTGCTTACGAAACCGATTTCCACTCATAACTAGATTTTTCTAACGATTTAAATTAAGTATATTTCATTAGATCTGCGGAACAGTTTATTTATGACTGATGAAAGACAAGGACAATATGCTGTAATTAAAAATAAATCACTTTTTGAATGCGGTCATCAAATTATAATTGCTTTTATTTTTCTTGTATAAATTATTCGCTTTCGAGCAAAACCCTTTTGATCTTTACACACAAAATCAAGTTTGAATATCTTCTAGTTATTTTAGCTAAAGATCTCTTGACAATGCATGCCTTTTGATGAGTTAGAAATACTGATTCAGTTCAGAAGAATCAATTTCAAGCGACATGTGATAAGCAGAAGAAAGTTGAAAAGCATCAAAATGTACAAGCGGATGGACACAGCAAGAATCCTAATGTTAAAAATTTAAACGAATTCTCGAAGATTCGCACATGCGCATTAGATCCGTAGTGGTAGGGAAAATATTGAAATCTTTTTTGAAAGTAGACACTTCACTTCTCGAGCAACATTTATCCCCTCTGTCAACATTTCAGCAACAAGTGCAAACACACTTAACACACACTCACACCTCATGCATATACAGAGATCCTTATATGTAAAATAAAAATTTTAAACATTTTGATAGGATATTAATCTTTTAATTGTGTTAACACTAGAAAGTTGTCATATACTTAGATAGATGGCATCCGTGGTGGATAAAAATCTTTGCACCCTGAATTTTGATCTTTTCTGATCTCTTATATGCCTGTATCAAAATCTTTGTATCAACTGCATTATTAATTCTAAATGCCATATAAGGAGTGCAAATTCCCATAGCAACAGAATGAAATATCCCAACTAAGTTTTTGCTTCCCTGTCACTTCTTTGTATAAAATCCAAGTATTTACCACAGATATATCTAAAATATTATAAAAGTATACACATTCACCAATAAATTGGTAGTAAATAAGTATCATTTGGCCTACAATGTCCACGCCATACTTTATCTAGTTATCATTGGATATATCTGATGTACCCAAGTCCACAACTTTGTGGTTTATTCGTAGATAAATGAGGTTGAGATCTAGTTTTAGCTTATCAGCAAAGCTACTGTCACCATTTCCAGTATCTATTTCATCCAATCTTAGAAATTCTTTCAAAATATCTTCCTAAATGAGACCTCATCTTCAAGCCATCTTTGTTCTTTATCAGAATAGAAAGTGGCATCATACTCCTTAATGGGTCACTTAAGGTGTCATGCTTGGAAACATTTAGAGAGAATTACTGGTCAGCTGACAGTCTGTCACCAAAACAGTGTCTATAGCTGGGGAGAGGAGCAACACATGGAAACAAAATGTAAAGGGGAAAACAAGGTGAAACTTCTTTGAATGTGATTGACAGGGAAAATTTCACAGTATTCCAAAATATCATCTTTCTAGGTATAGCGTAAAATATCCCTGGTTCTATTTTCAGCCAGGCCAGAATGATTAAATACACAATAAGTATTGACCAAACAATTAGTCATAAAATAGCATATTCAACTCAATGGTAAGGAAGTTATAAGTGGCACACAGTGTGAGGGCCCTATACGTCTTTCTCATGTTAAAAGAAATAGCATGTTTAATATAATTATTTTATAAAACAAAATATGCTTAGGAGGAAACATACCCAATTTTTTAATAAAATTTACGAATTATTCTTTACTGTATTACTCTAACCCACTTTATTTTCAACACGTTATGTGCCAAATAAGTTCAATTTAGCTTAGGGGCTGTCGTGGCTCAGTGGGTTTGCTTACCTGCAAGCGGTAGACGGCACAGATTCGATTCCTGTGACTACCATGAATGTATTTCTCTTTTTTTGTATCAAACTTTCCTTGTGTATTATTACATTCAGTTGACACAAAAAGTTATGTGATCTTATTTGAATTGTAGTCTCTTTTTGATGTGCACTCTTTATATTTGCAGGTTCCTCGTTCATCAGATTTGTGACTGATTTGGGGTTTGTGATGCAATGTGTTTATGTAATTTCTATGTTCAAAATGTTTGCTTCAATATGGTTTTGTTTTTATTTCTTGAGGCAGGTGTTATTCTGATAACAGTTTATATAAGTTATTGCAAAACAGTTACCGACTATATTGAAACATTAATAGAAAATGACTGGTGTTTTTCCAAAGGAGTGAAAACTTGAACAAATCAAGTATATTTATCATAAAATAACAGTTTGCCCTTCTGTCTGTTTACAAATTTGCTGTTATTTTTGTAGCTGTTAAATTAAGTGTTATTTTAGCAACTGTAATCAAAAATATTACCAGTTGTCACCAAATTAATTTTTTAAATGACCAAACTTTTACAAAAATAAATAGTTCCTTTAATTTTTGAAAAATGAAATTTTTTACAGATATCAAGAAAATAAGAGTAGAAGTTTCTAGATTTAAAAAAAAAATCATTTAATGGTCATTAATTAAGTTTTGCCATGTAAAATTTTCTCCTTGAGTTTTGGAATAATTTTTAAACAATCTTATTAAAGAAAAATAAATTTTTGCATAGTATGATTGAATTACTTTATATTTCAAGTTACACTGTATATTTGATTGAAAATAAAGTTTTTATATACCAATTCTTTCTTTATTTTTCTTGTATAAATGAATTGAAGTATTCACTGTAACTAACATTTGTTTTTGTTTATCTTCATGTGTTTATGTACACACATAAACATCTAGTCCATGTCAGTCTCAAAACAATCTTCTGAAAATATTAAATGTTGCTGCTTACAATTTGCATTAAAAGATTTATCTTGATACATTTAGTATACGTAAGTATTGTTAAAATCAAGAGTTATTAACTTCAAGTAATTTTTCTGGATTGAACTGTTTTGAAATGTATTTTAAATAGAATTTTGGTTTACTGAAGTAATTACTTATTTATGGAATATGACAGAACAAGTGATTGAGATTTGGATTTTCTTGCAGTTGGTATTAATTGGCGTATGTAAAGATGAAAATCCAAATATTTCCATTCTGTGTTCGGAGAAAGCCTACTTGTGTACGACATCAACAGAGGTCCCTCGATTTATCAATAACACTTTATCATACAGTATCAATGTTTTCTTGGGAACTTGCTGTAAGAGGTCAGCCAAGCTTTTTCATATCTTGCAGAGAACAGTGTTTTGAAATTTTTTGTTACGTCGTGTTTGCTTTGAAGGCACGTGATGGAAACCTCAGAGAGGAAATTTTATAATTTTCTTGGAGTCTCCATCATAGACAATGCATTTTGATAAAATGTTTTAACTGCTGAAGCTTTAAACTCGCCATCCAGAATCATCAGCTTCCTAAATAAATGACAATCCAGCTTTAGAGGAAAATGGTCCAAAGAAATCATGTGGTCGAAAGAGACTGAATTTGCAGCCTGCCAGTCATTTGGCCGATGTCATATTCCATAAATGTCATTAATTCAGTAAACAAAATGAAATTGAAAATGTTTTATTTAAAAGTTATTCCAAAACAAAATGGTGTCCTTACATAAACATCCTGAATAACTGAGGAAATAGATACTTACCAAACTAAAAATTGGTTTTCAAAGTCATAAAATTTTCTGTCAGATTTGCATTCAAAGCTAATCTAGTTTCTCTTCAGCACTATTTAAGAGAAAATACATTTAAATAAGATTATTCAGATGTATGTTTCAAATAATTGAAGAGGAAAAGCTTTAGTTGAAAATGTAGTTGTTTTCACTACTTTAAATAAATATAATTAGTAATATGTTAATTAAATTTGTATTATACTATCATAATATTCTAAACTATCAGGTTAAACTATCTGGGTTAAATATGTCTATAATATACATAGCGTAGGGTTGCTGAAAAGAATGCTGAAATACTCGAACAAATGTGATGAAAAAATAAAACTATTACCTCGCGAGATTAGCCAGAGCACGAATCCTAATGAGAGAGGGGACGTGCTACGGAGAACCTAGGCCGAGGGCCTTCTATCTCCTTCTGAAGATGGATGCTAACTGGACTTTCGACAGTTTTGGGAAGCATCTGGGCCGAGGGCCCTCTATCTCCCTGTAGGAACAGAATACTGGACTGGACAAAAGAGTTACGGAGCACCCGCTGCAAAGCAGCTCATCTCCTCATCGAAAACAGAAAAGTGTCATAAGTTAGGTTGCTTAAACTATATATAGGTTGGATGGGCTTGAATTCTTAATGTTCAGCGGAGCCAATGAGGATGCACCATGCGACACGGGGCGGAGAGACCCCTCCTCGAGTCACGTGGTGGGAATTGAGAGTACTCATTGGAGATCGAGTGCGTAGTACCGCTGCTATTCTTGCAAGAGCAAGTTACAATTTAAAGAAAGTTTAAGGGGGCACAGAAAAGTGTAAAGATAGAAGGAAAAAATTTTAAATTTGACAGATAGACCTGTGGGATAATTAGGGGTCCAGTCGAGTCCTTAAACCAAGCTTAGAGGTGTCATAACGCGGTGTAAATATTAATTTGTTGGGGTGGAATTAATGGAATTGAAGTCGTAAACATCAGGATCCAAACGAAAAACTCCACAACGGCGTTTGGGCCTTTGTGGAAAGGTGTGAAATTGTTGGTGCAGAATGGCTCTAGGCCTTTTCTGTGAGCTTGCAACAGTTGGGTCATAAGGTGGAAGTGACCTGAGTGCTTCGTTGGGAACCTGAGGTAGTTTTTCGAAGAACTTAGCCGAAAGTTGCTGCAGAAATTCAGCAATGGGTTTAATTTTGAGGTCCGAATGGATGACTTCATTCCTAACAAAATAGGGAACGTTCGCGATCGAACGTAATATACGATTTTGAAAGATCTGCAGTTTTTTCATATTATTTGCACAAGTAGATCCCCAGACTTGAGACCCATATGTAACGGTCGGCCGAATGATGGCTTTGTAGAGAAGAATTTTGTTCTCAAGAGAGAGCCTACTCTTGCGAGCTAGGAGCTGATATAATTTGATCCGGGCAATAGCACCATTACGCAGGGCGTTAGTAATGTGCTCCGTCCATGTTAATCTTGGATCTAGGATAAGCCCTAGATATTTATACCTGCGAACCCAATAGACAGGTGTGCCAAAGAGCGAAATAGGGGGGATATCCAAATATTTTGGGTTACCAAGGTTTATATTAAAACCATAATTTAGTCGGTTATATCTCCTGGAGAAAAACATACAGGCGCACTTTGAAGCATTAACTTTAACTCGCCAGAGAGAGAGCCAGAGCTGTAAGTCCTGAGTGTACAATTTCAGTCTAGACAAGATGTGGTGTTTGTTGTTGGATTGTGTAATGATTGCGGTGTCGTCGGCGTAGATAGCCAACTTCGTGTGCAGAGTTTTGGGAACATCGTTAACAAAAAGGTTGAAGAGTTTCGGTCCCAGAAGGGATCCTTGGGGGACTCCGGATAAGATCGGGCGTTTTGAAGAGTAATCATTCGGACCCACTCGAACGCTAAACGAACGATTAGTGAGGTACGAGTGGATGAGGTTAATAAAATGGGCCGAAAAACCAAGTCGCATGAGCTTGTATATGAGTCCAGTGTGCCAAACGCGGTCAAATGCTTTTGACACATCTAAGAATAAAACACCTGTGTGTTGTCTTTTACGATACCCCTCATGGATCAGTTCAGTAACACGCAACAGCTGGTGGTTGGTGCTATGTTTCTTGCGAAACCCAAACTGCTCAGGAATAAGAATATTATTGTCCTGAACAAACTGATCCAGGCGTATAAGTAAAATATATTCATAGATCTTGCTCAAAGAGCTGAGCAATGATATAGGACGATAATTTTGAGGTAATTTGTGATCCAAAGAAGGTTTCGGAATAGGGATTATGACCGCAGATTTCCAGCTGTGGGGAAAGTAACATTTCTTAATCATGAAGTTGATTAAGAAAGTTAAGAACACGATATACTTAATGGGCAAGTTTTTAAGCATGCGATTCGAAATAGAATCAAATCCTGGAGTCTTTTTTGGTTTAAGGGAAGAAATGTACGTTGCTACCTCAAGGGCGGTTGCAGGTTCGATACCAGTTTGGAAGGGTGTACCTAAATACTCTTCAACCTGGGTGTGTATGTCCTGGAAATGACTAGCATGTCCCAGGGCTGGATTTGGTTGGAATTGGGATTGAAGGCTGTCTGCAAGGACCTCAGCCTTTTGTTTTCCAGTGATAGCAATTTCACCGCTGGTCCCGTTAAGGGGCGGAATGGAAGTGTAAGATTTTCTCAGTTGGGAGGTTTTTCTCCAAAGTGTGTTATCTTCTGTCTTTAAGGACTCAATGTGGCTATGCCATCTGTCCTGAGTGAGAGTATGTACCAGCGACTTTATCTCTCTGTCGGCGGCGCGAAATTCTTGTTTGCATTGGGGATCTCGAGATCGTTGCCAAATTTTTCGCAATCGATTCCGATGCTTAATTTTGATCCTGATTTCCTGAGAGAAACGGAAAGGTTCAGGTTTCAATTTGGGTTTGGAAGCTGCATCGAAAGCCTCCTTAAGTTTAGTTCCGAAATTTTCAATGGAGTTGTCAATGTCATCCAAAGTGGAGAAATTTGGTGAGGGAAGGGTTGACTGTTCCAAGATGAAATTAAAGTTTCCCCAGTTAGTGGAGAAGAGCTCTGGTAAATTTTGATTCAATTTAGAAGTGTTTAGTATAAGTTCGACTGGGAGATGATCAGAACAAAGTGCATTTATTGTTCTGATCGAATTTAGAAAAGGGATGAATTTGAAAAGTGCCAAATCAATAACAGTATCACGTCTCCCTTGGAAATTTAGGTGGGTGGGGTCATCCGGAGCGATAACACGAACACCCGGTAGATTTTCTACCATATTTTTTAGTTTATTTCCCCATGGGTTGGACGTATGATTATTCCAAGCCACATGAGAACAATTTAGGTCTCCAGCTATGATGACATTGTTTCCAGTTGAAAGCAATTTGGTGAAATCAGTCTCCGGAAAAATTACCCCTCTCTTCTGAGGAGGGAGGTAAGCTGATATAATTTTAATTGGGGGTGAATCTCTCAAATTCACCTCGACCAGGGTAGCTTCAATTTTATCTAATGTCGGCGTTGGAACGAGTCGGTGAGAGATATTCCTTTTGACAGGAACAGAATTTTTTTTTTTTTTTTTGATGGTTTGACGGAGCACATGGCCCCGCAGGGGCCTTAATCTCCAGTGTGGTAGGTGAGTGGCTTGATTATTGGTGCTTTCAGGATTAGGGGGAGATATTGAGCAATGAGAATGTTACAGGAGACTCCCTTGCCTGTGTGTATCTGCCGGAGTAACCCTGACATGATAACAAACAGGCGAGGGGGTCTATATATATATCTCAGGATGTCTTATTCGTACGGCCAATGAGGGTACAGGAGAGATTGGAGGGTGGGATTAACATGAGAAAGTGAAAATCAGGGTAATTTAGCGAGATTTAGTGGAATTTAAGGAATGTGCTCGGGATTACAGACTGTTTCCAATTAACATTGTAGCTCGTGGCCTGGATTTATTTTGGGGAAGGGTAGGGTCGTAGATTGGAATTTCTGCTATTGAGCGGTTTTCATGGTTTTCTAGGGACTTGAAAAATTGTGTTGAAAGGTGAGCAATAAAATTTTTTAAAGGGGTGACTTTTGTGGATGCCAGAATATCTCTATTTCTATAGAACCAGCGGGCTTTAACAATTGATCTAAGGGTGGTATTTTGGAGAATTTCTATTTTTTTGAGGTTTGTCTTGGCCGCGGCACCCCATATGGGGGCTGCATAGGTTAGAACTGGGCGTAAATAATATAGGTATATAAGTATTTTATTTTGAATTGTGAGTGTAGAGCTACGTCCGATAAGTGGGTAAAGAATGGCTCTGGCTTTTCTATATCTGTCTTGAATGGATTGAATGTGTTGTTTCCATGTGAGTTTATTGTCTAGGATGACTCCTAGATACTTGGTTTGAGTTTCCCAAGCTACTTCTTGCCCGTAGACTTGGATTTTTCGACTAGGAGTGTTTTTTGTGCCGAATATGATGGCTGCTGTTTTGTCGACATTTAATTTAATTTTCCAGCGAATGAGCCATTCTTCGATAGCATGAATGTGTTTGTGTATCATGTAGATGAGGCAATTTAGATTTTTGTGTTGGGCGAGGACAGCTGTGTCATCGGCGTACATGCAGAGTATGGTGAGGTTTGACTGTGGAATGTCATTCATGTAGATGTTGAATAGGAATGGACCAAGTTTGGATCCTTGAGGTACCCCTGAGAGGATTTTTCTTTTTGTAGAGTGAAATTTATTAATATCAACGATGAAGTGCCTGTTGGTAAGGTAGGATGTTATTAAAATGATTAGGCAGTATGGGAAATTGAGCTGGATGAGTTTATAAATTAGGCCTTTGATCCAGACCTTGTCGAACGCTTTGGCAATGTCAAAGAATATTGCTGCTGTTTTTTTGTGGTTAGCTTTGCCGTTATGTATGAATTCTGTGACGCGTAGGAGTTGGTGAGATGTTGAGAGTTTTGTTGTGAAGCCGTATTGTTGGGGTATCATGATGTTGTGTTGGGTGATGAAATATTTGTATCTATTAAGAATGATGGCTTCAGTAATTTTGCTTAGTGTGGGTAGTAGTGAGATAGGTCTGTAGCTTACAGGATCAGAAGGGTTTTTATGTGGTTTGAGAATGGGTATTATTTTGGCTGTTTTCCATGTGGTTGGGAAGTGTTTGAGTGTAAGGACATTATTGATAATGTAAGTGAGGATGCAGACTGCTTTAAAGGGGAGTTGTTGTACCATTTTATTTGTAATGCCTTCTTGGCCAGGGGATTTCTTTATTTTTAGTTTAGATATTTGTTGAATGATTTCATTGGGAAGAATTGGTTTGAAGGTGTTTTGTTGGGTACGAGAGAAGTAGTCATTGATGGTGTTGTTTACAGTGTTGTTTGTGTCTTGGTTGTTGATATTATTGTTGTGGAATTGTGTTTCGAAGGAGTCTGCGATTAGGTTTGCTTTGTCTGGGTCTGCAATAGCAGTTTTATGTGTGGTGATAATTGGGGGAATGGGTTTAGTATTATTTTTAAGTTGCTTGGCTTTTTTCCAAAGTGTCTTGTCTTGTGTGTTGAGGGAGGAGATATGGTTAGTCCATGCAAGTTGGGTATGCTTTTTAATTTCTTTAGAGAGTGTTTTTTGGATTTTATTTAGTTGTTGTTTAAACTGTGGGTCTCTGTAGTGTTGCCAGAGTTTTTTTAATTTGTTGCGATTTTTGATAATAGTTTTAATGTAGGGGGGAAGGTAGTGTTGTTGTGTGGGTTTGATGTCTTTAGAGGAGTGTTTGTGGGCGTTAATGATGGTATGTTGGAATTGGTCAACAGCTTGATCGAGTTGTGCTATGTTAGAAATTCTGTAGGATTGTGTGGGGTAGTGGATGGTGTCCGTGATAGTTTCTTTGTACTTTTTCCAGTTAGTGCTAATGTTTCTGTTAAGGATGTTTGGGGTGTAGGTGATGTTGAAAGAGATTGAGATCGGGTTATGATCTGAGGAGAGTTCATGTAGTGTTTGCGTTTTGTATGTGTAGTGGAAGCCTTTGATGAGTGCGAAATCAATGACATTGCCAGTGGTTCCTGTGATTTTAGTTGGTTCAGGGGGGGCTGCGAGGCTGATGCCAGTTTTAGAAATGAGATTCATAATTTCGTTTCCTCTAGGACAGTTTTTCTTGCAGAGCCATTGTTTATGTTTGGCATTGAAGTCGCCGCATAAGACGATGTCGTCGTGGGAATTAAGGATTTGTTCTATTTCAGGGACTGGGCTATTGATTGAGTTGGGTCTGCAGTAAATAGAAGCTACGGTAAGGGAGAGATTGTTTTGGATATTGATGGCAATAATAGATGCTTCCATGTTGTTTAGTTGTGGAGTGGGGATTCTGTGGTGTGGAATAGATCTTTTGATTAACACAGCTGTTCCTCCGTGTGCCTGTGTTTGTGGTGTGATGTTCTTGTCGTTTCTGTAAATTTGGTAGTTGGCGATGTTGATTGTTTTGTTAGGGCGGAGGTGCGTCTCTTGTAGACAGAGCACGTCGGGGTTGTGCGTGTTCGTGAAGTCACGTAGCTCATGTATTCTGTTGGTTAGGCCATTTGCGTTCCAACTGTAAATGCTAAGGTAGCGGGGTGTCTCGGCCATAGAGGGGGAGTTAAATGGATTCTGCGAAGCATTCCACTATGACAAACAGTTTGTCCGCCATTGTAGGAGCTTCGCGTAGTCTGGATAGTATGGTTTTTAGTCCGCCTATAGCGGAGAACATTTTCGTGACCTCCTTCAGGAGATCAAGAAGCTCTTTGGCTCCGGACAGGGGGGAGTCCCTATATATGCCTTCTGACGGAGCTTTTTCCTCCGCCAATCGGTTTGGGGCATCTTGTGTCGTTGTTGCAGGGCGGGGCCTATAATTAGGGTTGGTGGCTTGAGCGAAACTTAGAGTTTCTGTATATTTTTTGGCTGTGAAGGAGTTTGGATTTAAATTTAAGTTATTTCTCTGTCTGAGGTCGGGGGTCTTTTTTGAAGGGAATTTCGGGCACCCCTTCCATGAGGCTACGTGTCCCTGTTGATCGCAATTAATACAGGTCGGGTTATCTGACCTTTTTTCCGGGCAATCAGAAGTGCGGTGCTCTTTTCCGCAACGGAGGCATCTTGCCTTCATTAAGCAATTATTCGAACTGTGCCCAAAGTTATTACATTTATAACATTGCCCTGGGCCAGATTGTCTGTGATATGATTCTATTGAGATGGAAAAGTTTTGTACTTCAGTAATGTCGAATATTTTATTGCTTTGGGGGTTTTTTTCGAGTTCTACCAGGAATATCGGTAAAGGGGTTTTTGATCTGGTCTGAGTTAATTGAGCAACTTTCCTGATTTGGAATTGCCGCTCGGAAAGTTCATTTTTTATATTTTCGGTTGGGGTGTCCCTCGGTAGACCCTTGATGACTATTTTTAGAGGTTTTTCGAAGGACGGGGTGATAATGAATCCTTCAATTCCGCGTTCTCTTAGGAACGCCGTGACTCCTCTATGCTGGTCCGGCGTATCTGTGAAGATTTTTGTATATGCTCCTGCGAGCTTACTTTTGATTGATTCGCCAAATCTTTCTTTCAGGGTGGCTATAAGTTTAGGTAGATTATTTACAGTTTTGATCATTATTGGTTCTATTTTGGTGGGGGTGTTGTTAATGTCCTGTATTTCGGATATGGCTTCGAATTTATTTGTAATGTTTAGTGGGGAGGGGGTCTGATTGACTATTGATGCCTTGCGCGCTACATGCTTTTTGGAGGGGGACTGGAATCCCGAGCCGTCCAAACGTGGTGTCTTTTTTGTGGGACTTGTGTGGTCCATTGGCCTTGTTCTTTTGGAGGTGGTTTGCTCTATGGGGAGGGGAGTGCTAGCACCAAGAATAAGCCACTCACCTTTAATAGCGGCCAGTTGTTCGTTTGCTGCTTTCATCTGGAAGGAGACCATCTTGTACCTCTCCGTATTACTTTCTAGTCGCACTTGATTGAAGAGTGGACTCCAGAAATCTAGCTCATCTTGGGCTTTTTGTTGTCTCAGATGGAGGGTTTTGGCATGCTCCTCTCTTTCTGACACGCTGAGGTTTTTCAGGTCCGAGATGAGCTGACATGGCTCATCATCCATTTCTGCCGTTTGAGAGATATTCTCACAGTTCATGAAGTTATCCAGTGTTATGAATGCACACGTGGTCTTAAAAAAGACCTTTTAGATTCACGTGGAAGAAATTGGTATGGTTCTTTGAAACACTAGCGTTAGTATGTCGTACCGGTCTTAATAAAGACCTTTTTTGTTGATTGTGAGTTAGTATAATACAATCTGATCTGGTGTTGACTATGTCGACGTGAGTTGAGTGGGAAAGGGAAAAGATACGTCTTGCCTTGACGATGCCAAAGGCGGGAATGACAGGAACAGAATAAGCAGAACAGTGTATTTTATGCAGAAGTTTGTGAAGGATGGTACCAGATATAAGAAGTGGGTGGAGCTTGAGTAGTCTGCTTTACATTGGATAATGCAAAGCACGTGACAAACCAGAAACCAGAGTAACAGAACAAAAGCTGCTTAAGTAAGAAATTAAATTAAAAAAGAACGAACTGTCTTAAAATTAAGCGGAATATTGCAAAAAAAAAAAAATAGATGAGGTGGTGACGAATAAGAAAATAATTAATCTGGATTTTTGAGAGTTACAGGAGAATATTTCCATCAGTGAGGATCGAACTCGGGAGGTCTCCCTCCAGAGGACAGAACGTTAAGTTGCTTAAGTAAGGAATTTAATTAAAAAAGAATGAACGGTCATAAAATTAAGCGGAATATTGCAAAAAATAGGTGAGGTGGTGAGGAATAAGAAAATAATTAATTGGGATTTTTAAGAGTTACAGGAGCGAAAAACAGAATTTTCCACCAGCCAGGATCGAACTCAGGAGGTCTCCCTCCAAAGGACTATCCGACCGCCGCTATACCCACTACGCCATCACTCCGATGTCCATATGGGCGCTATTTGCGAAGAGTTGAATTTCTTCAATTAAAGATTTGTATTTACAATAATTTAGAATGGCTCTAGGCCGGTGTAAATTAGCTGGATGACGATGGTCATACCTGGGGATCTGCGCTACTGCTGTATTTTCATTGCAACGGAGGGCCTTATAAAATTTTTTACTGATTTGGCCGAAAAAATCTTTTAGTTCAAGAATGCCAAGTTCTTCTCTAATTTTAGTGTTCCTGTAGTACCAGGGACTGTCAGTAATAATTCTTAGGGTGGAATTTTGAAGAGCTTCAAGTTTATTTATGTGGGTTTTAGCAGCATATCCCCAGACTTGACATGCATAACTGATTATGGATCTGAGCATTGCCTTGTATATGAGCACTTTGTTTTTAATAGATAACTTTGAGTTCCTAGCAATTAAGGGATAAATGGTATTACGCGCAACTAGGAACTTGGTTCGAAGGGAGGTAATATGCCTGTTCCAAGTTAGTCTTTTGTCCAACGTGACACCAAGGTAAATACAAGTTGGGGACCAAGGGATAATTTTATCAAAAAGTTTAACTGGAGGCGGAAGGTCTCTTTTTCGTGTGAACATGACAGCTTGACATTTGTCGACGTTGATTTGGATTTTCCAGTCGATAAGCCAGGACTCGAGTGAGTGGAGGTATCTCGTGAGTGTCTTGTTGATGTTATCCAATTTATTACTTTGGGCCAGTATTGCAGTGTCGTCTGCAAACATGCAGAGTAATGAGGTAGCATTTTGTGGTATGTCGTTCACATATATGTTGAAGAGCTTGGGTCCTAGGATGGAGCCCTGTGGGGTGCCAGCCTGAATGGCACGCAGTGTTGAAAGTGTTTTGTTTACACGAACGACAAACTGCCTACTTGTTAGGTGGGAATGTATCAGGTGAGTAAGTGAGGCTGGAAAGCCAAGTGTTACGAGTTTGTGTATCAGACCATTTACCCAAACTCGATCAAAGGCCTTCGCTACATCCAGTAGGACAGCACCTGTGCTTTTATACGTTCTGAACCCTTCTGCGATGAATTCAGTGAATCGCAGTAGTTGGTGGGATGTCGACAGCTGTTTTCTGAAGCCAAACTGCTGAGGAATAATAATTTTGGCCCTTTGGCAGTATTCCTCGAGGCGGTTGTTTATAATGTACTCAGCAGTTTTGCTGAGTACAGTTAGCAGGCTAATTGGCCTGTAGCTATCTGGTTGAGTGGCATGCTTGTTTGGCTTCAGTATGGGGACAACAACAGCCGTCTTCCAAGAGGCGGGGAAGTGTCGGAGCGACAAAACAGAGTTGATTAGGGTGGTTATTTGAACAATTGTTTTCATCGGGAGTTTCTTCATCATATTGTTTGAGATGGAATCAATTCCAGGGCTCTTTTTCGCCTTTAGGTTTCCAATGTAGCAAAGGATCTCAGATGGTTTGGCAGGCTCGATTTTGTCGGAGGGTGGAGCGTTTAGAAAAAATCTTAGTGATGTATTTACTTTGTTTACAATATTTGGGTTGTGTATGTTGTTTTCACGAAACTGGAGCTCCAAGCTGTCGGCCAGAATTTCGGCCTTCTCAGTATCCGTGTATGCAATACTGGCTGGCCCTTTAAGGGGCGGCATCTTTGTTGTGGTTTTCTTGTGTTTTTTAGCAGCTCTCCAGACCGATCCATCCTCCGCCGACAGCGAAGTGATATATTCAGTCCAGGATTGCTGTGTGTGTTGGTGTATTGAGTCCTTGAACTTTTGTTGGGCTCTATTCATTATGGTTTTATCAGCAGCTGTCCTTGTTCGCTGCCATGTTTTACGAGCTCTGTTTTTAATTCGAAGGAGCTCTCGCAGGTGTCCAGGTAAGAAGGTGCTACTAGAGTTGTGCACGACTTTTGCTGTCTCGAGATATGCACTATTAATGGTTTGTGTGAGGGTGTCTGTATAGGAGTTAAGCTCCTGTTCTGTTGATGCCGTGAAGTCGGTGTATGGTGTGTTTGATAGAGCTTTGGTGAATTCCACCCAGTTAGGTTTAAGGGCTCTTGTGTCGTCTTGCATGGCACTACCAGTGTCGAAGACCATCATGACAGGGTTGTGATCACTAGACATTTCCGAGATGGAGTCTATGGTGTAATTATAGGGAAAACCCTTGATCAGAGCCAAGTCGATGATACTGGCACTGGCATTGCCATACCGTGTGGGTGTGTCAGGTGCGGCTATCTTCAGTCCTGCGTGAGACGCAAAGGAGTAAAGTTGTGCTCCTTGTTTGTTCATATTGACACAATTCCAATGTCTGTGTTTCGCGTTCATGTCTCCAGCAATAATGATAGCAGAGTTGAGTGCTAGTAGGGACTCAATGTCCCATGTGAAGGTGAGTGGGGCAGCGTTTTTTATGTACGTGGAGACAAGTGTGATAGGTTTGAGAGAGTGTAAATTAATTGTCACTGCAGTAGCTTCAATTATGTGTAGTCTAGGTGTTGCTTGTTGATGGTGTGGGATGGCCCTTTTGATAAAAATGCCAGTACAGCCACCACGGCCAATGGCTCTGGGGGTACTGTAGAACTCATAATTTGGCAGCGAGACCTTTTGTCGAGTTTTTAGGAAAGTTTCCTGTACGAGTATAATGTCAGGGTTATGCTCATATACAAACTCCCGTAGCTCATGTGTACGGGGTAAGAGGGAATGTGCATTCCAATAACACAGTTTGAGGCCAGTTAGATGCCCTATCATTTTGTAGTTTGGTTGGTGCTGTTCATGCCATTAACCAACACGAACAGTTTATCAAGGGGACTTGTGCAATTTTGCATGTTTTTAACAAGATCAGCAATATTAATGTTTTTGAATATGAATTGGATCTCTTTAAAGAGATCCATGAAAGACCTAAGGTCATCCATGGGTGGTCCATTATGAGTGGTCTGAACTGTGTGGCGCTCAGAAGTCAATATTGGAGGGGGTGCCTCAGGTGCGGGTGGTGGGATAGTAGGTGTGGGAGCTCCCTGCAGCTTCTGTGCATATGAAATGCCAGGCTGGGTCAAATTCCTTTCAAAGGTTTTGGGCTTAGGGAATTTTGGGCATCCCCTATAGTTGGCTGTATGCTTTTCATGGCAATTTGCACACTTGGGTCCAGTGCTCTTATTTGGGCAGTCAGCCGACTTATGCCCCTGTCCACAAATTACGCAACGTGGCAGCATTTTACAGTTTTCACTGCTGTGGTTGAAGTGCTGACAGTTGAAGCACTGTGGCACACCTTTCCTGTTGATGTATTTGGTCACCTCTACCATCATGCACATTAGGTTGCTTAGGTTATATATTTCATTAGTTTTTTCTCCGGGTAGGAGATGAAGTTGGTAAATTGGAAGAGGTTTTTTCGTTTTAAATCTCTTCAATTGATTAACTTTGTCCACAGGGAAGCCAAGGTCCCTAAGCTCAGTTTTGATATCCTCACAGGGCGTGGTTGGGGGTAATCCCTTGATAACCACCTTAATCGGTTTTAAGTTTTTGGGAGTCCTGTAGAAATAGTGAATTTTGGACTCGTCTAAATATGTTGTAAGGGCACGGTGTTCATCAGGGGTGCTAATAAATACTTTTAGAAATTCGCCGGCCAGCTTGCCGACTACAAGGAAACCAAGTTTCTCATTCATGGATTTCAGGGTTTTCCTGTAATCCTCATTGAGGGTCACCATTATAGGGGGAATTTTAGTTGACTTCTGAGTGCCATCAGTAGCATCATCGTCATCGATCATTTCGAGCGCACTAAATGGATTGCTCGTGGCCACTGGAGGTGGCTGGGTAACAGTATTATTTGGCTTCTTGGCCGGCATATTTACAGAATTATTGGCCCTCTTACGGGACACATTAGCAAGGTTAACAATATTGGGCTTAGTGCCTTGTGATTTATTGCTAGCAGCATTTAAGAATTCAGTTACTCTAGTATCAAGGAGTTGCCACTGACCTTGATATCCAGAACTTTTCCTTTCCTCCTCCTCGACGATTTTCCAGAGGGCTGGTATGGCACTTTCTTCCACTGCATTGCTGTCTAAACGCTGCTTGAGTAATTCGGCTGTGATTCTGCACTGCACAATTTTAGCCTGGATCTCATCACGTTTAGAGAACACTACCTCGTACGAGGCGTCAGCACTAACGAGATCTGCATGATTATTTTGCGTATCCATATCGGCTACCGCCATAAGGCCTTGCCAGTCCTGAAAAGGACTCGAGTTCCGACAAAGTGAGCGTGAGCGGGGGAATTTTTCTCCTAAGAGAATAGAAGCAGAGCTCAGAGAATACGGATCGACAAAAAACACGTCCTTCCTCCTCAGAGGTTGAGCTAAGAATGAGAACCAAAAAAGTGAGGATGCTAACTTAGAGAGGGACGTGCTACGGAGAACCTAGGCCGAGGGCCTTCTATCTCCTTCTGAAGATGGATGCTAACCTAGAGAGGGGACGTGCTACGGAGAACCTAGGCCGAGGGCCTTCTATCTCCTTCTGAAGATGGATGCTAACTTTCGACAGTTTTGGGAAGCATCTGGGCCGAGGGCCCTCTATCTCCCTGTAGGAACAGAATAAGCAGAACAGTGTATTTTATGCAGAAGTTTGTGAAGGATGGTACCAGATATAAGAAGTGGGTGGAGCTTGAGTAGTCTGCTTTACATTAGGATAATGCAAAGCACGTGACAAACCAGAAACCAGAGTAACAGAACAAAAGCTGCTTAAGTAAGAAATTAAATTAAAAAAGAACGAACTGTCTTAAAATTAAGCGGGATATTGCAAAAAATAGATGAGGTGGTGACGAATAAGAAAATAATTAATCTGGATTTTTGAGAGTTACAGGAGAATATTTCCATCAGTGAGGATCGAACTCGGGTGGTCTCCCACCAGAGGACAGAACGTTAAGTTGCTTAAGTAAGGAATTTAATTAAAAAAGAATGAACGGTCATAAAATTAAGCGGAATATCGCAAAAAATAGGTGAGGTGGCGAGGAATAAGAAAATAATTAATTGGGATTTTTAAAAGTTACAGGAGCGAAAAACAGAATTTTCCACCAGCCAGGATCGAACTCAGAAGGTCTCCCTCCAAAGGACTATCCGACCGCCGCTATACCCACTACGCCATCGCTCCGATGTCCGTATGGGCGCTATTTGCGAAGAGTTGAATTTCTTCAATTAAAGATTTGTATTTACAATAATTTAGAATGGCTCTAGGCCGGTGTAAATTAGCTGGATGACGATGGTCATACCTGGGGATCTGCGCTACTGCTGTATTTTCATTGCAACGGAGGGTCTTATAAAATTTTTTACTGATTTGGCCGAAAAAATCTTTTAGTTCAAGAATGCCAAGTTCTTCTCTAATTTTAGTGTTCCTGTAGTACCAGGGACTGTCAGTAATAATTCTTAGGGTGGAATTTTGAAGAGCTTCAAGTTTGTTTATGTGGGTTTTAGCAGCATATCCCCAGACTTGACATGCATAACTGATTATGGATCTGAGCATTGCCTTGTATATGAGCACTTTGTTTTTAATTGATAACTTTGAGTTCCTAGCAATTAAGGGATAGATGGTATTACGCGCAACTAGGAACTTGGTTCGAAGGGAGGTAATATGCCTGTTCCAAGTTAGTTTTTTGTCCAACGTGACACCAAGGTAAATACAAGTTGGGGACCAAGGGATAATTTTATCGAAAAGTTTAACTGGAGGCGGAAGGTCTCTTTTTCGTGTGAACATGACAGCTTGACATTTGTCGACGTTGATTTGGATTTTCCAGTCGATAAGCCAGGACTCAAGTGAGTGGAGGTATCTCGTGAGTGTCTTGTTGATGTTATCCAATTTATTACTTTGGGCCAGTATTGCAGTGTCGTCTGCAAACATGCAGAGTAATGAGGTAGCATTTTGTGGTATGTCGTTCACATATATGTTGAAGAGCTTGGGTCCTAGGATGGAGCCCTGTGGGGTGCCAGCCTGAATGGCACGCAGTGTTGAAAGTGTTTTGTTTACACGAACGACAAACTGCCTACTTGTTAGGTAGGAATGTATCAGGTGAGTAAGTGAGGCTGGAAAGCCAAGTGTTATGAGTTTGTGTATCAGACCATTTACCCAAACTCGATCAAAGGCCTTCGCTACATCCAGTAGGACAGCACCTGTGCTTTTATACGTTCTGAACCCTTCTGCGATGAATTCAGTGAATCGCAGTAGTTGGTGGGATGTCGACAGCTGTTTTCTGAAGCCAAACTGCTGAGGAATAATAATTTTGGCCCTTTGGCAGTATTCCTCGAGGCGGTTGTTTATAATGTACTCAGCAGTTTTGCTGAGTACAGTTAGCAGGCTAATTGGCCTGTAGCTATCTGGTTGAGTGGCATGCTTGTTTGGCTTCAGTATGGGGACAACAACAGCTGTCTTCCATGAGGCGGGGAAGTGTCGGAGCGACAAAACAGAGTTGATTAGGGTGGTTATTTGGACAATTGTTTTGATCGGGAGTTTCTTCATCATACTGTTTGAGATGGAATCAATTCCAGGGCTCTTTTTCGCCTTTAGGTTTCCAATGTAGCAAAGGATCTCAGATGGTTTGGCAGGCTCGATTTTGTCGGAGGGTGGAGCATTTAGAAAAAATCTTAGTGATGTATTTACTTTGTTTACAATATTTGGGTTGTGTATGTTGTTTTCACGAAACTGGAGCTCCAAGCTGTCGGCCAGAATTTCGGCCTTCTCAGTATCCGTGTATGCAATACTGGCTGGCCCTTTAAGGGGCGGCATCTTTGTTGTGGTTTTCTTGTGTTTTTTAGCAGCTCTCCAGACCGATCCATCCTCCGCCGACAGCGAAGTGATATATTCAGTCCAGGATTGCTGTGTGTGTTGGTGTATTGAGTCCTTGAACTTTTGTTGGGCTCTATTCATTATGGTTTTATCAGCAGCTGTCCTTGTTCGCTGCCATGTTTTACGAGCTCTGTTTTTAATTCGAAGGAGCTCTCGCAGGTGTCCAGGTAAGAAGGTGCTACTAGAGTTGTGCACGACTTTTGCTGTCTCGAGATATGCACTATTAATGGTTTGTGTGAGGGTGTCTGTATAGGAGTTAAGCTCCTGTTCTGTTGATGCCGTGAAGTCGGTGTATGGTGTGTTTGATAGAGCTTTGGTGAATTCCACCCAGTTAGGTTTAAGGGCTCTTGTGTCGTCTTGCATGGCACTACCAGTGTCGAAGACCATCATGACAGGGTTGTGATCACTAGACATTTCCGAGATGGAGTCTATGGTGTAATTATAGGGAAAACCCTTGATCAGAGCCAAGTCGATGATACTGGCACTGGCATTGCCATACCGTGTGGGTGTGTCAGGTGCGGCTATCTTCAGTCCTGCGTGAGACGCAAAGGAGTAAAGTTGTGCTCCTTGTTTGTTCATATTGACACAATTCCAATGTCTGTGTTTCGCGTTCATGTCTCCAGCAATAATGATAGCAGAGTTGAGTGCTAGTAGGGACTCAATGTCCCATGTGAAGGTGAGTGGGGCAGCGTTTTTTATGTACGTGGAGACAAGTGTGATAGGTTTGAGAGAGTGTAAATTAATTGTCACTGCAGTAGCTTCAATTATGTGTAGTCTAGGTGTTGCTTGTTGATAGTGTGGGATGGCCCTTTTGATAAAAATGCCAGTACCGCCACCACGGCCAATGGCTCTGGGGGTACTGTAGAACTCATAATTTGGCAGCAAGACCTTTTGTCGAGTTTTTAGGAAAGTTTCCTGTACGAGTATAATGTCAGGGTTATGCTCATATACAAACTCCCGTAGCTCATGCGTACGGGGTAAGAGGGAATGTGCATTCCAATAACACAGTTTGAGGCCAGTTAGATGCCCTATCATTTTGTAGTTTGGTTGGTGCTGTTCATGCCATTAACCAGCACGAACAGTTTATCAAGGGGACTTGTGCAATTTTGCATGTTTTTAACAAGATCAGCAATATTAATGTTTTTGAATATGAATTGGATCTCTTTAAAGAGATCCATGAAAGACCTAAGGTCGTCCATGGGTGGTCCATTATGAGTGGTCTGAACTGTGTGGCGCTCAGAAGTCAATATTGGAGGGGGTGCCTCAGGTGCGGGTGGTGGGATAGTAGGTGTGGGAGCTCCCTGCAGCTTCTGTGCATATGAAATGCCAGGCTGGGTCAAATTCCTTTCAAAGGTTTTGGGCTTAGGGAATTTTGGGCATCCCCTATAGTTGGCAGTATGCTTTTCATGGCAATTTGCACACTTGGGTCCAGTGCTCTTATTTGGGCAGTCAGCCGACTTATGCCCCTGCCCACAAATTACGCAACGTGGCAGCATTTTACAGTTTTCACTGCTGTGGTTGAAGTGCTGACAGTTGAAGCACTGTGGCACACCTTTCCTGTTGATGTATTTGGTTACCTCTACCATCATGCACATTAGGTTGGTTAGGTTATATATTTCATTTGTTTTTTCTCCGGGTAGGAGATGAAGTTGGTAAATTGGAAGAGGTTTTTTCGTTTTAAATCTCTTCAATTGATTAACTTTGTCCACAGGGAAGCCAAGGTCCCTAAGCTCAGTTTTGATATCCTCACAGGGTGTGGTTGGGGGTAATCCCTTGATAACCACCTTAATTGGTTTTAAGTTTTTCGGAGTCCTGTAGAAATAGATGGATGCTAACTGAACAGAGATGGGCTTATCAGAAAATTTATATGATCAAGGTGGATTGAGAACGAGGGCCAATGAGAACGAAGTTGCTCAGGAGTAGGTGGGGTCATGAAGCAGAGGAGTTACGTGGTCACGTGATGTACTTGGACCAAAGGAAATGGAGTAGAACTGGGTGGAAGGAAGCGCAGCGTGGGTGTGGCTTCTATGGTCACGTGATGTTAGTGAGCCAAGGAAAACAGTTTGTTCCGGACGAAGTGAGAAAGCGAAAGGAGTCATCACACTTTTTTGGTTCTCACTCTTAGCCCGCCCTCCGTGGTGATAGGACGTGTACTCAGTACGATCCCTGTTTTTTCGCTTAGGCCTATTAACCGCTTCTACTCCAGTCACAAACTTGAGTCCTTTTTAGGACTGACGGTGTTGCGAATCGTTATACTTTTAATCGTACTCGTTATGATTATTTACTCAATAAATAGCAAGCTGCATCTGGCAACAGTATAAATAAAATATGGAGAAAAAGATGGTTCTTTGTTTTTTATAACTAAGATTGAAGCGTATTCTTTGCATTGTTTAACTTGCAAATTTCGCCTCTTATTTTATAATGAGGTCTCGTTCGTAAAACGAAACATGGCGTCCGTGAATTAAAAGAAATTCTGCGACTTCGTTTGAAAATATTGTACTGTGAATACAACGATTAGTGTTCGTTCAAAGTTAAGCCTACTTTGGAATTTCATATGAAAATGGCCGAGGAGAAAAGTGTTCCAAGTAACTTGGAAGATCTGAAGAAAGCAAGAACACAGCTACGTCGGGCTTTTACTACAGCTTGCAATCAATTTGCGAAGTTAGAAGAATCCGAGAAAATTGAAAGTAAGGAAATTCTTACTATTTATAATAAGATAGTTGATAAATCGACTAGGTTGTTTGACTTGGACTCTCAAATAAGTCTGTTAACTGATATTTCTGAAGAAGAATTTGATTTAACTGAATCTTATAGAGATAAATTTATTGAAGTGAAAGTATTTTACGATTCTTATGTTCAGAAAGAATTAGTCGCCGAGTCATGCAATTTTCAGTCCCGAGTTGGAGCGAATTTAAAGCTGCCTAAGATAGTTTTGAAAGAATATGAGGTTGTTCCAAAAACTTGGGTAGCATTTTGGGGACAGTTTTCTCGCATACACAAGGATGATGGCTTGAAAGAGGAAGATAAATTTCAATATTTGTTGGCGTCTGTTAAGCCAAATACGAAAGCGAGAGACATCGTTGAGAGCTATCCACCTTCCAAAGAAAACTATTTGAAAGTAATAGACCACTTGAAGTCTCGTTTTGGAAGGACAGATTTATTAATTGAAGTATATATTAGAGATCTTTTAGCTTTAGTGCTGAATCGCCAAAATGTCCGGCTTGCTGAACTTTATGACAAATTGGGTTCAAATCTGAGATCTCTCGAAACATTGGGTGTGACTACAAAAAATTACGCAGCAATGTTGTACCCGGTGGTTGAATCGTGTTTACCCGTTGATGTTTTGAAGGCGTGGGACAGATACAGATTAAACGCCAAAATTGGCGAAGAAGATATGATAAACGTAACAAAAGAAAATTTGTTGGAAGCGTTATTGGCCTTTTTATCTCATGAAGTGGAAGGTGAAGAACATAGGATTTTGGCGGAAAATGGTTTTGGAAGACAGAAATGCAAACGAGAAATAAATAAGCCTTTTCAACAAGACGAACCAACAGCAGCTGCTTTAATATCGTCGCTTCCTGATAAATCGTTTGGAAAGCCCGATTGTTTGTTTTGCCATAAGCCTCATAATAGTCAAGATTGTCGAAAGGCTTCTGCAATAAGTTTGGAAGAAAGGAAAAATGCGGTTAAGCATGCAAAATGTTGTTTATTTATTATGTTTCAAAAAAGGACATTTTTTCCGAGATTGTAGAAGCAAAGTAAGGTGTTTGCTGTGCAATCAACGACATTATGTGATAATGTGTCCAAATCTCAGCAGAGGATCCGTAAGTTCTCCTTCTAAAGAGCTTGAGCAAGAAGAAAAGGCCACAGCACTGCTTTCTTCCCAGTCTTCCCAACGAGAAGTTTATCTCAAGACTGTTATGTTAAGACTTCGTAATAATGGCAAAGAGGTTTGTGTAAGATCTTTATTGGATGATGGATCGCACCGTTCATATATTGAAACTGGTTTAGTTAAAGAGTTAAATCTCCAATCTTCAGGTACGGAAATATTGTCACAAGGTTTATTTGGCGGAGGAACAACACCTGCTGTTAAACATGGAAAATATGAAGTAAATATAGAGGGTTTAGACGGAAAATGTTCGATACCAGTTTCATTCCTCGATCAGCCAAAGATTTGTACGTCATTGCCTAGAATTCAAGATGAAAACCTTATTTCCGAACTCTCTTCCCGGGGGATAGTCCTAACTGACGTAGGTAGAAATGCGCTGCCTATAAGAGTCCTACTTGGAGCGGATATCCTTGGTAGCATTTTAACAGGAAGAGTAGAGATTTTCAAGTCGGGGATTTCAGCTGTAGAAACCTTAGTTGGTTGGACCATCTTGGGTCTTGGCAAGAAAAAAGAAGTTTTTAGTATGGTATCGTTGGCTTTGAAGAACTTTGAATTGCGTAACATTTGGGATCTAGACGTTTTGGGCATAACTGATCCAACAGAAGTATATGAGAAGAAGCTGCTGGAAGAAGACACGTTGATCCATTTTCAAGAAACCCTGAAAGTTAACGATGAACAACGTTATGAAGTTACACTGCCTTGGTTGGTTGGACATCCTCCCTTGTACAACAATCGTGAAGTAGCCGCAGCCAGACTTCGTTCTGTTACGAAGCGTATAGTGCAAGAAGGCACATTCAACGCGTATAACGAAGTTTTCTTGAATTGGCAAAAGGAAGGAATTATTGAAGAGGCTGAGTTTTCAGAGGTGAAGAATTCAGCCTACTACTTACCACACAGACCTGTAATTAAGTTATCAAGCGCTACAACGAAAATACGGCCTGTGTTTGATGGTTCATTCAAGACTAAGGGTGGTGCTTCATTAAATGATTGTTTGAGTACAGGACCAAGTTTGACACAACAAATTCATCCATTACTAAACAGATTCAGATGGGGTGCCAAGGGAGTAACAGCAGACATTAAACAAGCATTCTTGCAGATAAGTGTAAATCCAGTAGACAGAGATGTGTTACGATTCTTGTGGTGGAAGGATCCTGAATGCTCAACTATCCTCGAATATAGACACTGCCGCGTCGTTTTTGGGATAACTACATCTCCTTTCCTGCTGAATGCAACAATACTGCATCACATTGGTCAGAAAAAATTTAGAGGTGAAGATATGGCTTCTACAAGGAGCAAATTGGAAGATGGGTTTTACGTAGATAACCTGATTACCAGTGTCAAAGATGAAGATCAGTTTCAAATTCTGAAGAGACAGGCAAATGAGATAATGGCCGCTGGATGCTTTGATTTACGATGCTGGTTTTCTACAGGTAGTTCAGAAGATTCAATTCAGTCAGTATTAGGACTTAAGTGGAATTGTGAGACAGATGAAATGTCATGTGTTTCCCCCAAAACATCTGTCGACCTAAGTCTATCACCAACTAAAAGAATCTTACTTTCAATAGTAAACAGCGTATACGATCCAATAGGATTTTCTTGCCCTGCAATGCTGGTTCCAAAATTAATTCTGCAAGAAGCTTGGAGAAAGAAATTGAGTTGGGACGAAGAACTTCCTGAGGATCTTAAAGTGAGGTTTCATAGTTGGGCAAGACATCTTAGTCTGATTGAACAATGCTCTATTCCAAGAAGAATGTTTAGAGGAAAACTCGATGATGCAACTTTACACATTTTTTCAGATGCATCGGTGTTTGCTTATGCTTGTTGTGCATTCTTGCGATGTGAAGACCAAGGAGAAGTTTTCATAAATTTGCTGGCTGCAAAATCCAGAGTGATGCCAATGAACCGTCCAACGATTCCCAGAGCGGAATTATTAGGAGCTGCCATCGCTGCTCGGTTATATAAGTCTATTCAAGAATCTCTGAAGTTGCCTCTTAGGACATTTTTTTGGAGTGACTCCATGGTTGCGTTAGCATGGATTAAGAAACAAGAACCTTGGAATACCTTTGTCGGGAATAGAGTAAAGGAAATAAGAGAGCTGACGGATATCAACGCATGGAGACATATACCAGGAGAATTAAACCCTGCAGATTTACCATCTCGTTCCTGTAATTGGTCCGACCTTTTCAAACAGAAATGGTGGGAGGGCCCTTTGTGGTTACGAGAAGATGAAGAGTCATGGCCTGAAACGAGCTTGTCGTGTCCGGAGGAAGCGCTGGAAGAATGCAGGAAGATAGTGACGAGCGCAGCAAGTGTACAGAAAGACGTTGTAAGTCAAAGATTCTTATATTTTTCGAAATACTCAATGATAGTACGGATGGTTGCGTGGATTCTCCGTTTCTGTGTCAACTCTCGTAAAGTTCAAGAGAAGATTGAAGGATCAGTGACCAGTGAAGAGTTTCAAAGTGCTGAACTATGTCTAATAAAGATGATTCAGAGCGAGTGGTCAGAGGAGAACAGGAAGAAGTATAAAACTTCAATGAAATTTTATGAAGACGAAGGTGTACTGAAGGTCAGAACTCGCCTTGTATTTGGTGAAGATAACGAGGACTTTCAATGCCCAATTGTTCTACCTGATCATCCAATAACTCGACGTTTAATTGAGTATACACATAAGACCCTAAATCATGCTGGTGTACAGACCATACTGGGACATTTGAGAGATAGATTTTGGATCCCCAGAGGACGGAGGATTATCAGGGAAGTGATTTCTAAGTGCATTCCCTGTAAGAGGCATTCCGTGAAACATGCGACAACAGAGTGTGCGCCGTTACCAGCCGATCGTATTCAGAGAGTTGCTGCCTTTCAAGTCGCCGGTGCAGATTTAGCTGGCCCAGTCTTTCTGCGAGGAAGTATCAAAGCTTGGATCATATTGTTTACCTGTGCTGTGTATCGTGCCGTGCACCTCGAGTTGGTAACGTCTTTGTCAACTGATGCCTTTATTCAAGCCTTGCGAAGATTCATCGCTCGTAGAGGGAAATGCAGTGTTATTTATACAGACCAAGGAACAAATTTTCTGGGTACCGCAAGAGCACTTCAAAATTTGGACTGGGAAGCTATTCAAGCAGACTGTGCAGCACAACAAATAAAGTGGAATTTTAATCCTCCAAGTGCACCTTGGTACGGTGGATGGTGGGAGCGTCTCATTAGAGTTCTCAAGGATCTTTTGAAGAGGAACATCGGCAAAGCTAGTCTCAACTACGAAGAGATGCTTACTGTGTTGGCTGACTGCGAAAGTACCATCAACCAAAGACCTCTAACCTACACATCTGAGGATCCTGAAGAGCCAAAGCCTTTGACCCCTGCCCATTTTTTGCGTGAAGTTGGTCCACCATTACATCGTGACACAGTTGATCTAGATCTGATTGACAGCAACCATTTACGAAAGAGACTGTGCTACCTTCAAAAGGTTCGTGAGAGTTTCCGCAAGAGGTTCCAAAGAGAATATCTAGCTGCGTTGGTGAAAAATCCTGAAGATAAACAACGTTCCAAATTGAAGGCGGGTGATATCGTTCTTGTGGGATCTGATAATTCTAAGAGAATAGAGTGGCCCTTAGCACGGGTCGAGGAGTTGATCTCGGGCAAAGATGGAAAACGAAGAGTCGCTCGATTGAAACTGGCTCATACTACTCTTATTCGGCCTATTCAACGACTCTATCCTTTAGAAATACGGTCCGAGGATTTACCACCCATCACCGAAGCACGGATTTCTGATGTTTCTGGAGACAATACCCTAGAGACTTCTGAAGTAAAGTGTACCCGAAGTGGTCGTCAAGTGAAGATGCCACAGAGACTAGACCTTTGACTAGAAAGAAACTTTATCGACTTTACTTTAGAGACTTTAAGTTATAATAATGTAAATTTTAAGCAATATTATAGATTTAAGTTTAAGTATTACTCTGCAATATTCTGTAATAGTAGTTTCTCATACCAGTTGTTGTAATATCACTTTAAGGTTGTTTTTCTCTCGCAAACATTTTCCCCTTTTGGTCTACTTTCATCAGTCTACTTTCATCAGTTCACGGGCCGCGGTGGCCCGGTTGGAAGAGTAACGGACTTGCAACCGAAGGGTTGCGAGTTCGAATCCAGCCAAACACCGTCGTGTACAAAGGGGGCTGGTGCACGTTAAATCTGTCGTGGCCTCAAATGTCCTCACGTTGGCGTGGTGTGGAAGTTTGGAGAGTGGGGTGCCAGCTCAGGTGTTGCCTCGTCATCTGACCGTGGTTCAAAATTACGTGGTGCTGTCCTCGGATCTTTCCCTCTGGGATTGATCCCGGACCGTCACCAATAGCCCGTTGTGTTGCTCCAGTGTGACGTTAATTGAAAATACCAAAATACCAAATATCATCAGTTCATTAAGTTTTGTCTTGATTAAAATCAATACAAAAGGTGGGAGTGTTGCGAATCGTTATACTTTTAATCGTACTCGTTATGATTATTTACTCAATAAATAGCAAGCTGCATCTGGCAACAGTATAAATAAAATATGGAGAAAAAGATGGTTGTTTGTTTTTTATAACTAAGATTGAAGCGTATTCTTTGCATTGTTTAACTTGCAAATTTCGCCTCTTATTTTATAATGAGGTCTCGTTCGTAAAACGAAACAGACGGAGTACTAATCCAAAAATGGATCCTCAGTTGACCACTTCTGTGGCGAGCAAATATGCTCATCTCATTAGCGCGGATACCCCCTATGAGAAGTGCTGCGCACTGCGAGACCAAATTAGTGCACAAATTGTAGGTGCACAGAAAATGTTGGAGGACAGCTCATCAAGGCTAAGCTCAGACGATGTTTCCAAGGAGGAAGCATCGTCCCTGGAGATTCACCTCAACTTCCTGCAGGCCCATGTCGCCGAATTTAAAGGTCAGTGGCAATATATTAATACACATATTAATGAATTGTTAAAGGTTGCCAAACCTGTTCAGAATGATAGCGATACCTTTAAAACTGTAACTTCACGTAAAAGATCGAGCAATGCTCAAGCTATCCCGGCTAAAAAGCCGAACAATAATACTGTTAACATAACGTCACCAGTCGCAATAGCAAATAAGTTTGATTCACTAGAAATGTTATGTGATGACGATGCCGCCACTGAGGATGCTCAGAAGTCGGAGAAAATCCCCCCCATAATGGTGACCCTGAAAGAGGACTTCAAAACCCTCTTAAAACGTCTTAACCAGGAGCTTAAATTCCTCGTTGTTGGGAAGCTTGCTGGGGAGTTTTTAAAACTCCATGTTAACACTGCCGATGAGCATAGGGAACTCACCAGGTACTTGGATGCCCATAATACCCACTACTTTTACAGATCGCCGAAAACCCAAAAACCAATTAAGGTGGTCATTAAGGGACTCCCTACCACCACCCCCTGCGAAGAAATAAAAACCGAATTGAGGGAACTCGGATTCCCAGTTGACAAAGTCAACCAACTGAAACGGTTTAAAACTAAAAAACCTCTACCCATTTTCCAAATTCATTTGCTACCAGGGGAAAAATCCCTACAGATTTATGAGCTCACACAGTTTATGTGTCTCATTGTGGAAGTGACCCGATATATAAACAAGAAGGGGGTACCTCAGTGCTTTAACTGCCAGCACTTCAACCACAGCAGTGAAAACTGCCGAATGCCTCCACGCTGTGTCATCTGTGGACAGGGCCACAAATCGGCTGACTGTCCGAACAAAAATTCTAGCCCGGCCTGTGCCAATTGTAGTGAGCGGCACACCGCCAACTACCGGGGCTGCTCCAAATTCCCCAAGCCAAGGAGCTTTCCCAAAAGCTCGGTGACCCCAGGAGTGACCTATGCACAAAAAGTGCAAGGCATTCCAACGGCCACAACTAAACCCGCTACCACTGAGGTACCCGCAACCCAGCCTACTTCTGAGCATCCCATAGTTCAGACCACTACCAGCACTCACTCTTTAAGTGATTTTGCTTCAATTGTTAATTTAGTTAAGGAAATTCAGTCAATATTCAATACTGTAAATATCTCGACACTTGTCGAAAAAATGAAAAATTGTACCAGTCCTGTGGACAAATTGTTTGTGCTAGTAGGTAGCATGACAAATGTCGACACTACTGCACCATGAATTCACACCCCACTGGTCTGAAACTATGTTTTTGGAACGCAAGTTCCCTTTTACCCCGTATCCACGAATTGAGGGAGTTTGTAAACGAGCACAGCCCTGATATCATACTCGTACAAGAAACCTTTTTGAAAGCAGGACAAAAAGCATCGCTGCCAAACTATGAATTCTACAACACCCCCAGAGCTATTGGCCGCGGGGGTGGCACTGGCATTTTTGTAAAAAGGGCCATCCCACACCACCGAGTAACAACACCTAGATTACACCTAATTGAAGCCACTGCAGTAACAATTAAATTGCACTCTCTTAACCCAATCACACTTGTCTCCACCTACATTAAAAACAAATCACCACCAACCTACACATGGGATATTGAATCCCTTTTATCCTTAAATTCAACCATCATTATTGCTGGAGACATGAACGCGAAACACAGACATTGGAATTGCAGCACTACAGACACCCAAGGTAAACAACTATACACCTTTGCGAATAACGCAGGACTTAAGATAGCTGCACCCGACGCACCGACTAGGTACGGCAGAACCAGTGCTAGCACCATTGACTTGGCATTGATCAAGGGATTCCCCTATAGTTATACTATAGATTCAATCTCCGAAATGTCAAGCGACCATAACCCTGTCATGATGGTGTTCGACACTGGTACTGCTATGTCTACAAACACTGGAGCCTTTAGGCCTAACTGGGCGAAATTCACCCAAGCTCTATCCAACACTCCATACGCAAGCTACTCAGCCAACACAGAAAGGGAGCTTAACTCCCATGCAGACGAACTCACAAACACTATCAACAGTGCATATCTTGAGACTGGTAGAATCGTGCACACTCCCCAAACCAGCAATTTACCTAAACACCTGCGTGAACTAATAAAACTCAAAAATAGAGCACGCAAAACTTGGCAGCGATCACGAACAGCAGCCGACAAAAACCTAATGAACAGAGCCCAGCAAAAGTTTAAGGACTCAATACAACAACACACACAGCAATCCTGGAATGACTACATCACTTCGCTCTCGGCGGAGGATGGGTCAGTCTGGAGAGCTGCTAAAAAATTCAAGAAAACACCCAACAGACTACCGCCCCTTAAAGGGTCAGCCAGTACTGCATACACGGACACTGAAAAGGCTGAAATTATGGCCGACAGCTTTGAATTACAGTTCCGTGAAAACAACATAAACAATCCAAGTATAGTCAAAAAAGTAAACACATCACTAAGCCTTTTCTTAAATACCACACCTACAGACTATATCGAGCCTGCCAAACCTTCGGAGGTCCTTTGCTACATTGGAAATCTGAAACCCAAAAAGAGCCCTGGAATTGACTCCATCTCTAATGCTATGATGCAGAAGTTACCAACTAAAACCATCTTCCAACTCACCACCATAATTAACTCTGTTTTGTCTCTCCGACACTTTCCCTCAATTTGGAAGACAGCTGTTATTGTCCCCATTCTAAAGCCGAAGAAAAATGCATCGCAACCTGACAGCTATAGGCCCATTAGCCTATTGACTGTACTCAGTAAAGCTACTGAGTACATAATTAACTCCCGGCTAGAAGATTATTGCCAGCAGGCCAAGATCCTTATCCCGCAACAGTTCGGATTTAGAAAACAGCTGTCGACATCCCACCAACTCCTTCGAGTAACCGAGTATATCCTCGAAGGATTCAAATTTGGAAGAAGCACTGGAGCTATTCTCTTAGATGTGGCTAAGGCGTTCGACCGGGTTTGGGTAAATGGTCTTATACACAAACTCACCACATTAGGCTTCCCGGCCTCACTAATACACCTCATCCATTCCTACCTAACAAGTAGGCAGTTTGTCGTTCGCATAAACAAGACACACTCAACACGACGTATCATCCAGGCTGGTACACCACAGGGTTCCATTCTTGGACCCAAATTATTTAACCTATATGTGAACGACATACCGCAACATAACAATGCACTACTCTGCATGTTTGCAGACGACACTGCAATACTGGCCCAAAACTACAAACTTGAAAGCATCACCAGAACACTTACACACTACCTCCACTCACTTGAGTCCTGGCTCATCGACTGGAAAATTCTGATCAACGTGGATAAATGTCAAGCTGTCATGTTCACACGCAAGAAAAACCTACCGCCACCAGTAAAACTTTTCGACATAACTATACCATGGTCCCCAGATTGTATCTATCTTGGTGTCGCGTTGGACAGACAATTAACTTGGAATAGGCATATTACCTCCCTTAGATCCAAGTTCCTAGCCGCTCGTAACATCATTTTCCCCCTAATTTCTAGGAACTCCAAACTGTCAATAGATACTAAGGTGCTCATTTACAAAGCCATGCTTCGTTCCATAATCAGTTATGCTTGTCAGGTTTGGGGATATGCTGCTAAAACCCATATCAAAAAACTTGAAACTCTTCAAAATTCCACCCTCAGAATTATTACAAACAGTCCCTGGTATTACAGGAACAACAAAATCCGAGAAGAACTTGGAATTCTTGAACTCAAAGAGTTTTTCGGCCATATCAGTAAAAAATTCTATACAGCCCTCAGTTGCAATGAAAACACTGCTATAGCGCAAATCCCCAGATATGACCATCGTCTACCTACTAATGCACACCGGCCCAGAGCGATTCTAAATCATAACAGATAAATTCCGAACTCTGAAACCCATATCTTTTATTACAACTGCAATATAACCGTAACACCCATGGCGTAGTGGTTAAAGCCACGCCCTGCTCATCTTTTCGTTCTGCGGAGGGAGACCTCGCGCGTTCGAGCCCGGCGAGCGGAAAAATTTATATTTTCCTCTCCTTATTTTTAAAAAATAGTAAATATTGGCCCTTTTTTCCAATTTTTTCAGTAAATTATCCTCACATCTTTTCCTTCAATGTAGTATTTTTATCTTATTTTTAAAAAATGTTTTCTATTTTTCCTGGCAACTTTTCAATTCCGTTACTTGTGTATTTTGTGTTGTCACTGTATCTTAGAGCATTTCACATTTTCTCCTTTGCACTCGGCACCCTCTTACCTAGCTCACTACCAAGTCTCCACACAACCAACAATGAATTTCTGGTATAATAAACTATTATTACCCCGAAATTTCACAACCTGAAGATTGAGGGCCTATGGCCCATAAGCTTCTCAAAATCGCGCCACAGTCCAGGAGTCATCACATATTCGATTTATGGATGAGAAAATTGAAATTATGATTTTAAATTACAATTTATTATTGAGGATGGCACGTGGCCTCTTAGAATTTTCAGGCAGACGAAAGTCATACCTGGGGATACGCTGGGTGGAAGTGTTGTCGAGTTTAATGTAAAATTTAATTGCAGTTTTACTGAAGAAGGTCTTCAGTTCAGGGATATTAAACTCTTGTCTGATTTTATTGTTTCTGTAGAACCAGGGGTAACCACTGATTGTACGTAGAGTGGAATTTTGAATAGATTCAAGTTTATTTAGGTGGGTTTTTGCTGCATATCCCCAGACATGGCTGGCGTAGCTGATTACTGGTCTGAGCATGGTTTTGTAAATGAGCAGTTTGTTATCGGTAGAAAGTATTGAATTCCTAGCAATTAAGGGGTAAATAGTGTTCCTGGCGGCTAGGAATTTGGTTTTGAGGGTGGTGATATGAGAGTTCCAAGTTAGGTGCGAGTCCAACGTGACTCCAAGATATGTACAGTTAGGGGACCAGGGTATTTCATTACCATAAAATTTAAGTGGGGCAGGAAGGTTCCTTCTCATGGTGAAGAGTATAGCTTGGCATTTGTCCACATTGATTTTTATTTTCCAGGCAGTAAGCCATGACTCCAGTGTATGTAGGTAGTTTGTTAGTGTCGACATGATGTTCTCAAGTTCATGTTTTCGGGCTAGTACTGCTGTGTCGTCTGCGTACATGCAGAGTAGTAAGGATCTATCCTGAGGGATGTCGTTCACGTATAGGTTGAATAGTTTTGGCCCAAGGATTGAGCCTTGTGGTGTACCAGCCTGAATGGTACGTGTTGTGGATATTGTTTTGCTGACTCGAACGACAAAATGCCTATTTGTTAGATAGGAAAGTATGAGGTGTGTGAGTGAGGCTGGGAAGCCTAATACAATGAGTTTGTAAATTAAACCGTTTATCCAAACCCTGTCAAAGGCCTTGGCAATATCAAGGAAGACCGCACCAGTGCTCTGATTTGAGTCGAAGCCATCAATAATATGTTCTGTGACACGAAGAATTTGATGTGTAGTGGAGAGCTGTCTTCGGAATCCGAATTGTTGTGGGATTAGTATTCTGGCCTTACTACAATAAGCTTCAAGCCGAGTATTAATTATGTGCTCGGTAGCTTTACTGAGTACAGGGAGCAAGCTAATAGGCCTGTAACTCTCTGGGTTAGATTTGGGTTTGTTCGGTTTCAGTATTGGGACAATGACAGCTGTTTTCCATGGTTGAGGGAAGTGTCGCAGTGACAGAATGCAGTTAATTAAGTGGGTAATGATAAAAACAGTCTTCAGTGGGAGCTTTTTCATCATTGTGTTAGAAATTCCATCTATGCCTGGGCTTTTCTTGGTTTTGATCTTCCCAATATATTCAATAACCTCTGAGGGTCTGGCAGGCTCAATATGATCCGTAGGTGTGGTGTGGAAGAATCTGTTGAGTGTGTTGTTTACAATGTTGATTGTGTTTGGGTTGTAATTTTCATTTTCTCGAAACTGTTTTTCGAGGCTGTTAGCAAGAATTTCAGATTTGTCAGTGTCCGTGTAAGCAGTACTGTCAGGGCCTTTAAGGGGCGGGATGCGTTTACAAGATTTCTTGTATTTCCCCACTGCACGCCAAAGGGAACCATCCCCTGTGTCCAGTGAGGTAATGTAATCCGTCCAAGTTTGCTGTGTGTGTTTTTGTAAGGAGTCTTTCAGCTTCTGCTGGGCTCGGTTCATAATTTGTTTATCTGTTGGGTCTCGTGTTCTTTGCCAAGTTTTCCTTGTTTTGTTTTTGTGTCGTATTAGTTCTCTTATTTGGGGGGGAAGGGGACTGCCTGTTTTGTCGTGCACGACTTTTCCAGTCTCTTGATATGCACTGGTGAGTGTTTGAGTGATCTCCTCTGTAAAGGAGTTAAGCTCCTCATTGGAAGAGATGTGTGGTATGGTGTATGGCATGTTGTTCAGCTTCTCAGAGAATTTCTTCCAATTTGGTCGAAAAACTCCTTCTGCTGTGGTGGACGACACTTGTGTATCGAAGAACAATATGACTGGGTTGTGATCGCTTGAAAGCTCAGAGAGCGATTCAATTTTGTGATGGTAAGGGAGGTTGCGAATGAGCGCCAAGTCAATTGTCGATGCACTTGTGGGCCCATAACGGGTTGGTGTATCCGGTGCAGTTATCTCCAGTCTTGCATTTTCCGCAAAAGAGTGGAGTAGTGATCCTTGATTATTAGTGTAACTGCAATTCCAGTGTATGTTGTGTGCATTCATATCTCCAGCTATGATTATTGAGGAATTCAATCCCAGAAGGGATTCAATATCCAGTGTGTATGTGCTTGGTGCTTTGTTTTTAATATAGGTGGAGACAAGCGTTAGGGGGGGTAGGGGGTGAATTATGATTGTGACTGCAGTGGCTTCGATTGTATGTAGTCTAGGTGTTGTTTCTCTATAATGTGGTATAGAGTGTTTGATGAAGATACCGGTACTGCCACCGCGGCCTACGGATCTAGGTGAGCTGTAGAAAGTGTAGTTCGGCAGTGAGGCTGTGTCGCCAACTTTGAGATGGGTTTCCTGTATTAGCAGGGCATCCGGGGAGTGCTCGTTTACAAAAGCTCGCAGCTCTTGAATTCTGCTGCGAATGCCATTCGCATTCCAGTAGCACAATTTCAGGCCAGTGATGGGTGTGTTTATTGCGATATATGTTTAGAGGTTAATGTTGCTCATCAGTATGAAGAGCTTGTCTGCAGGACTACTACAGTTTTTCAACTGGTTTAGTAGCTGCGGGATATTTGGAATACTGCTAAAGACAGATTTAATTTCTTTGAGCAGTTCAAAAAGTTGGGGGATATCTCCCTCTGTGGAAGGGGAGCCACTGGCCTGTAATTGTGGTTGACGTGTGACAGCGCCAATTGCCGTTGGTGGTGTGGGTTTAAGTATTTGTGCGTAGGATATATTAGGTTGCACAGGTTTTGATGTGAACCTTTTAGGTTGAGGGCATTTGGAGCAACCTCGATAGTTGGCAGTGTGTGCCTCACCACAGTTGGCACACGTTGGTGTTTGTTTCCTGTTTACGCAGTCGCTCGATTTATGAGCCTGACCGCAGATGACACATTTCGTTTGCATGCGACAATTGGCGCTCGAATGGTTATACATTTGACAGTTATAGCACTGCGATGCACCACGCATATTAGTGAATTTCTCTACTCTTACTATAAGAGAGAGAAATTCAGTAAGATCATATATTGTATTAGTGAATTCATTCGGTTGGAGGTGAATTTGGAAGATAGGGAGGGCCTTTTTATCTTTGAATCTCTTCAGTTGGTTGACTCGGTCTACTTTGTAGCCCAAGTCAGTCAACTCATTTCTAATCTCATCACATGGCGTGCATGTGGGGAGCCCTTTTATAACAACCTTTACCGGTCTCTGGTCTTTGCTAGATCTGTAGAAGTAGTCAATTTTCTGCTCATCAAGATAATTAGTTATTATTCTGTGCTCATCAATGGTGTTGGGGTAGATGTTCATCATCTCGCCCGAAAGTCTAGCTTGGACCTTGGGGCCAGTTAGCCTACGAATTCGGTCCATAGTAGTTTTGTAATTATCTGCAATTTTAATGTTAATGGGGGGGATTTTCGATTCCTTAGCCTGGGTGGTCACCACAGTGCTGTTACTATTGATAGTGGTATCATTATTCACATTGTTTACATTTGTGTTAACAACATTAGATTGTCTGTTGACATTGTTTAGTACAGGTTTTTTGGGAGCATTGCTGCTCACCGTAGTGTTTGGCCGTTTGACGGCTTGGCGTTTAGTTACTAGAGTCATTTTCTCATCCATAAAACGAGATATAAGTACTGACTCACCTTTCAGTTCGGCCAGTTGTCTGGTAAAATCCTTAAAGTTTTTCATGTTAACCGATGTTTCTTCTTGGGTTTTGCTGTCCTGGACGAGGACGTTGAGCATGTGGATATAAGCGGATTTGATGTTAGTCTCCTCGATGATACGAGCGGAGCGCGATTTTAACTCCTCAAATGAGGCATCAGTCATCCAGCTATGTTGCTGAGGGATGGCTGGTAGCACTGGGACTATGGCTGGATTGCGACAATCCACGTCCATCTCGTTTGGGTTTGACATCAGAGAGAATCACACTAAAAGATGCACAAGCGTCAGCCCTGAAAAGGGCTCGTGGAGATGACTTTGTACTTAGTTCAGTGGCACGTCCTTCCCCAATGGAAGCATGGATGCTAACTGAGACGGAGAACCTGAGGATCAAGGTGGATTGAGAACGAGGGCCAATGAGAACGAAGTTGCTCAGGAGTAGGTGGGGTCATGAAGCAGAGGAGTTACGTGGTCACGTGATGTACTTGGACCAAAGGAAATGGAGTAGAACTGGGTGGAAGGAAGCGCAGCGTGGGTGTGGCTTCTATGGTCACGTGATGTTAGTGAGCCAAGGAAAACAGTTTGTTCCGGACGAAGTCAGAAAGCGAAAGGAGTCAGCACATATTCGATTTATGGATGAGAAAATTGAAATAAGGATTTTAAATTACAATTTATTATTGAGGATGGCACGTGGCCTCTTAGAATTTTCAGGCAGACGAAAGTCATACCTGGGGATACGCTGGGTGGAAGTGTTGTCGAGTTTAATGTAAAATTTAATTGCAGTTTTACTGAAGAAGGTCTTCAGTTCAGGGATATTAAACTCTTGTCTGATTTTATTGTTTCTGTAGAACCAGGGGTAACCACTGATTGTACGTAGAGTGGAATTTTGAATAGATTCAAGTTTATTTAGGTGGGTTTTTGCTGCATATCCCCAGACATGGCTGGCGTAGCTGATTACTGGTCTGAGCATGGTTTTGTAAATGAGCAGTTTGTTATCGGTAGAAAGTATTGAATTCCTAGCAATTAAGGGGTAAATAGTGTTCCTGGCGGCTAGGAATTTGGTTTTGAGGGTGGTGATATGAGAGTTCCAAGTTAGGTGCGAGTCCAACGTGACTCCAAGATATGTACAGTTAGGGGACCAGGGTATTTCATTACCATAAAATTTAAGTGGGGCAGGAAGGTTCCTTCTCATGGTGAAGAGTATAGCTTGGCATTTGTCCACATTGATTTTTATTTTCCAGGCAGTAAGCCATGACTCCAGTGTATGTAGGTAGTTTGTTAGTGTCGACATGATGTTCTCAAGTTCATGTTTTCGGGCTAGTACTGCTGTGTCGTCTGCGTACATGCAGAGTAGTAAGGATCTATCCTGAGGGATGTCGTTCACGTATAGGTTGAATAGTTTTGGCCCAAGGATTGAGCCTTGTGGTGTACCAGCCTGAATGGTACGTGTTGTGGATATTGTTTTGCTGACTCGAACGACAAAATGCCTATTTGTTAGATAGGAAAGTATGAGGTGTGTGAGTGAGGCTGGGAAGCCTAATACAATGAGTTTGTAAATTAAACCGTTTATCCAAACCCTGTCAAAGGCCTTGGCAATATCAAGGAAGACCGCACCAGTGCTCTGATTTGAGTCGAAGCCATCAATAATATGTTCTGTGACACGAAGAATTTGGTGTGTAGTGGAGAGCTGTCTTCGGAATCCGAATTGTTGTGGGATTAGTATTCTGGCCTTACTACAATAAGCTTCAAGCCGAGTATTAATTATGTGCTCGGTAGCTTTACTGAGTACAGGGAGCAAGCTAATAGGCCTGTAACTCTCTGGGTTAGATTTGGGTTTGTTCGGTTTCAGTATTGGGACAATGACAGCTGTTTTCCATGGTTGAGGGAAGTGTCGCAGTGACAGAATGCAGTTAATTAAGTGGGTAATGATAAAAACAGTCTTCAGTGGGAGCTTTTTCATCATTGTGTTAGAAATTCCATCTATGCCTGGGCTTTTCTTGGTTTTGATCTTCCCAATATATTCAATAACCTCTGAGGGTCTGGCAGGCTCAATATGATCCGTAGGTGTGGTGTGGAAGAATCTGTTGAGTGTGTTGTTTACAATGTTGATTGTGTTTGGGTTGTAATTTTCATTTTCTCGAAACTGTTTTTCGAGGCTGTTAGCAAGAATTTCAGATTTGTCAGTGTCCGTGTAAGCAGTACTGTCAGGGCCTTTAAGGGGCGGGATGCGTTTACAAGATTTCTTGTATTTCCCCACTGCACGCCAAAGGGAACCATTCCCTGTGTCCAGTGAGGTAATGTAATCCGTCCAAGTTTGCTGTGTGTGTTTTTGTAAGGAGTCTTTCAGCTTCTGCTGGGCTCGGTTCATAATTTGTTTATCTGTTGGGTCTCGTGTTCTTTGCCAAGTTTTCCTTGTTTTGTTTTTGTGTCGTATTAGTTCTCTTATTTGGGGGGGAAGGGGACTGCCTGTTTTGTCGTGCACGACTTTTCCAGTCTCTTGATATGCACTGGTGAGTGTTTGAGTGATCTCCTCTGTAAAGGAGTTAAGCTCCTCATTGGAAGAGATGTGTGGTATGGTGTATGGCATGTTGTTCAGCTTCTCAGAGAATTTCTTCCAATTTGGTCGAAAAACTCCTTCTGCTGTGGTGGACGACACTTGTGTATCGAAGAACAATATGACTGGGTTGTGATCGCTTGAAAGCTCAGAGAGCGATTCAATTTTGTGATGGTAAGGGAGGTTGCGAATGAGCGCCAAGTCAATTGTCGATGCACTTGTGGGCCCATAACGGGTTGGTGTATCCGGTGCAGTTATCTCCAGTCTTGCATTTTCCGCAAAAGAGTGGAGTAGTGATCCTTGATTATTAGTGTAACTGCAATTCCAGTGTATGTTGTGTGCATTCATATCTCCAGCTATGATTATTGAGGAATTCAATCCCAGAAGGGATTCAATATCCAGTGTGTATGTGCTTGGTGCTTTGTTTTTAATATAGGTGGAGACAAGCGTTAGGGGGGGTAGGGGGTGAATTATGATTGTGACTGCAGTGGCTTCGATTGTATGTAGTCTAGGTGTTGTTTCTCTATAATGTGGTATAGAGTGTTTGATGAAGATACCGGTACCGCCACCGCGGCCTACGGATCTAGGTGAGCTGTAGAAAGTGTAGTTCGGCAGTGAGGCTGTGTCGCCAACTTTGAGATGGGTTTCCTGTATTAGCAGGGCATCCCGGGAGTGCTCGTTTACAAAAGCTCGCAGCTCTTGAATTCTGCTGCGAATGCCATTCGCATTCCAGTAGCACAATTTCAGGCCAGTGATGGGTGTGTTTATTGCGATATATGTTTAGAGGTTAATGTAATAAAACTCGAATCCTAATAAAACGAAATAAAATATAATATATATAAAACGAAATAAAATATATATATAGAATATAAACGAAAAAAAAACGAAAAATAAAATATACGAAATAAAATATATATATAGAATATAAACGAACTAATAAAACGAATCCTAATGTAATAAAACTCTTCGTAATAAAACAAAGTAGAAAAACACAGATGAAGACTATCTAAAACGGATCATACATCAAAGTAAAACTATTAAGAAAATATCTTAGACTAGATTTCAGGCTATTTCAATCTTTGAATAACCTGAAAAAAAATAACCGCTCTGTACCTGTCCAAACTGAAAAGAAAAATACTGGACGCCGGCAAGGTTGCCATAACCAGGGAGAGAAAAAAAATGGCGTTACCATCAGCCGGCATGAGTCGCTTATAACTACGCCAAAATTCGTTGCCACTCCGCGCGGCGAAGACTGCAGCTGTACCTTAATGTTAAACATGCATGCCGAGATTTTCCGGACCGGTGGCATTTCAGGACAATGTTACTCGCTCTCGACCATTTTGGGTGCACGATTTCGCGAGAAAGGCCTTGGCGTGTTAAATTGGAGTAGAGCGATAAATGATTAAAATATGGGTACCATACAAGACGATATCTCAGTGCACCGTGTAACGAGTGTGAAAATCGATTCTTTAAGAATTCGAATCTTTAGAAAGATTGTTCGTGATATTAGCCAGTGTGTCCATCTTTCGGTAGGAAGGGAAAAGAAAAATAAAGTCCCAGATAATTAATTTTCAATGAGGCTGACTTCTATATAAATGTATTTTGGGTGTAATAGGTATTTGGGGACGCTTGCTTCTGTTTCTGAAATCTAACAATTTTTTTAATAATTCAATTTTATTTGTATTGATACGTTAAAGTTTTTTTTGCATTTGATAAAGAAAAACTAAGTTTTCTGATTTTGTTAACTTAGCTCATTTATCAATAACCAATTGAGTAGCTCCAGTGTAACGTTTTTCAACTACCTACCTAACTAGTTCATTTATAATTTTTTTCGTGTTGCTTATAATGAATTGTGTTCATAAAATCTGAAAATGTGTTCCTAAAAAAAGGACAGCCCCACGTGATGGTTTGAATGGGACAGCGTTTTTTATCATGTTTCCCAACTTTCCACTAAAAATGTGGATTTTTTGGTCAGTTTTAATAAAAACTATCTTTAATATTGGTTAGTCATAATAAGCAATAATCGTTTTCATTATCAGGCAAACAAATTACCTGAATATCATAGATCACAATTCCTGTATGTGAACCGGTGGCTTTGTTATTCAATGCGATGTTTTAAATTTCATTTCTTTAATTCTTTAGTCATTTTTAAAGCTTTGGCGAAACTTCAGTTTTAATGACGATCTCCTGAAAGAATTTATCGTCTGACTTTTTCATGAATACAAAATAACCCCAGTACCGTTTTTTCCATCCCGATGAAATTTTTGTTTCAAGGAATATGGTCTACAATGGCATTTAATACTTAACGAAATCGGAAAGCTAATGATTTTTAATTTCTTTTGTCCCAAATTATACTTTATCCACAGAAGAATGTTTTTGTAAATTTTATGACTCTGCAAGCATTTTAAAAAGTATATTTTTCGAATGTTTTTACTAATTAAAGTTTGAAAATTTTCCCACTTCTATCGCTCGCTTACTCCATAAAGACTTTAATTCCAAAATTTTTATCAACCAAACCTTTTAGTGTTAGCTGTTTTGAGGGACAGTCTCATCCTCTTACGAAATATTTTGATAGGGAACGATAGAGCTCTGTAGAATAGAGAAAAGAAATTTTGGCTCTATAGAAATTTTTTAGTTTTAGAGATTTCTAAAGAGTAACCGAGTTCTGATTATATAGAAATACATTTCTATAGAATTATATTAAGACTTCTATAGAATCATAGGCGAACCCAAGGGGTAGGGGCTTAAGTCCCCGCCCCAGACCCGATAAAGCAAGTATCCCTTGGGGACCCGAAAAATATTTTAATTCATGAGCCCGGCTTGGGGGAGCTAAAGGGGTGACAGGTTTAAGCTTCCTAGACCCGAAAAAATAAATGTGTCCTTTTTAATTTATGAATATGACTACGGGGCTTAAGCGCCTTAGACTTGCAATAAGCAAATATATCCTTTTTACTTCATGAGTGAAGGGCTAGGGAACTAAAGCCCCTAGAAAAAGTAAATACATCCTTTCTTTAATGCATGGGTGCACTACGGGGGCTTAAGCTCCTTAGACCCAAACTAAGCAAATTTATCCTTTTTATGTCATGGGCTTATGTACACGGTTGGTGCTTCAGCCCCTAGATCCGTAAAAGCAAAGATATCCTCTCCTTTTTTTTAATTCATGGCTGCACTTAGGGGTCTATGTGAGCTTAAGCCCCTTAGATTGTATTTTCTTTAACAAATATTTGTCGAACAATACCTGTAAAGTCATTTCTGTTCTCAAAACAACTGAGATGTAATAATTTTAATACTCTATGTTTAAGTTCCTTAATTTATTGTCTTTGTAATCAAATATGTAAGTATAAAACAGCGCTCCAAAAGCAACGGTAAAATGAAAAACAAATTTCAATAAATAAATTTTTGAATACTTGTTAATATTATTAATTGTAATAACAATCTGTGAACACGACTATTATAATATTATTCCTGCACTCAGATCTGACGAAATGCGTTATTTTCCATGCCTACAATAATCCCTTACTTTAAAGAAGGTATAAAAAGAATTAAGAAAACCTTTTTCAAAATAAATCTAAATCTTCAAAGGCCATAAAAATAAATTTTCTATTTTGGACCCATTCCGAAAATAATTTCTGACTACGCTTTTGATTTATTAGATGTGAACTGAGAAGTAAAAAGCATCACAAAAATGAAGCAATTTATATAAGTTTAAAAGGATTGACACACATACAAGGAGAGATACTATGAAGACTATTATAGTAAAAATACGCTTTTAAATACTCCTTTTATTCAGTACCTGACTGGGACTTATGCTGAACTTTACGTTTATTTTCTCTACACTGCTTGTTATTTGCCGAATATTTGGAATCTTTGTACTTGCCTTGTCTTTATCCTAGGCGTTGCTTTGCATTGTGAAGCTGTTTTGTTGTTCCTGCTGTTTGGAGTTAGTTTTTAATGTCTTCAAGAGTGTACAATCACTTGTTTTACCGTTATACTACATAAATACTGGCGTTATCCGCCATTTTTTGGCCAGCGTGAGACGCCCCTTTATCTTTCTGGCGGCCCTGCCGTCAGTATACTCCCCTTTTTGAGTAGCGTCCCAGCCAGTTTCCGGCAATCCCCGTCATCTGACCGTCGCAGCTGTCCATCCTCGCTGCACTGAGCACGCTGTGCATCACGTGCCGGCCCGGGTTTCTTCCTTTATTGGATTTGTGGCCCTCCGGCGTTTTGTTCACCAGTTTCTTACCGCTGCTCGGTGTGTCTCCCGCTTGTTCCTGGCTGCTCTGCTTCCTTGCTGGCATCTGTGTGTTTTGTGTTTCCTGTGTGTTCCGGGCTGACCTGCTGAACTTTTTCGATGTCTTTTTACGTAAGTCGACTGTAAAATCCTTTTTGCCCTTCTTATCTTTTGTACTTACACCCCGCTGTGATTTATGTGTCTGGTTCCCCTGGATTTGTTTTAATTGTACATACTCCTTTTAATTGATTGACTATTTCCTTTCGATACCTGTTTTTACCTTTTACATTATTATACTGTACATAGTGTTTGTATATAGTGTTTTACTGATTAACGTTTTATCTTTTTATAGGCCTGCTCCTTTGGTAGAAGCATGGCCGCCGACAACCCCCTAAAGTCTTGTTGCCCTGGGTTAGACTCCCTGGTCCTGAGCTTCACCGATGAAGAACTCAGGCAACCTAATATCAAATCTTATAGGGAGACAGTCTTGGAACTCACTAATCTTTGTAACGATAAGCGCTCCAGCAAGGTTTCCACCTTAGCCTTTCAAGCCAGCCTAAGCTCTATTTTTAAAACTATTACTGACCTTGTGGTCGAAATGTCCACTAAGGGATCTACCCCCACTGCTTTTAGAAACGAGAGACGTGCCTCGACCTCCGTCTCCCCCTCTGTTGACAGACCCTCCATCCCTCGTACCACTGAACTGGAAAAAAGTATCCTTGAAAAAAAAATTAATTCACTCCTTGGAAGACAAATTTATTGCCGAAACTACCGAGCTGAATAAAATTATAAAACAAAACAATTTAGATATTCTCTCACTCAAAACCACCATTAAAGATTTAGAAGTTGATTCAGCATACCATAGGGGAATTTCTGATGAAAAGGCAAAAACAATAACACTGTTAACGGAAACCTTTACTGCTATGACTGATAAAACCCATGAAATCTTGAAAGAAATCAAGGACACTCCAGCCGTGGCCCCTCTTCCCGCTCCAACATACGCTAACATTGCTTCTAGGCCTCCTGTCGGTCCTGCTGGTCCCTCTGGCCTTAGACCACCACCCAAGAATTTTGTCATTTTAATTAAACCAAAGAACGAGGCCGAATCCAGCCTTACTAGGTCCAGGGTCCAGTCGGCCCTCGGTGATTCCAACTTAAAAATTAAAAACATCAGAGGTATAGGTGGAGGGGGAGTCGCTGTTGAGGTCGATTCGACTGAACAGCTGTCTTCCCTCGAGACCTGCCTCCAAAATAAAGAGGACTTTTCCCGGAGCCACGATATCGCTCGACCATCCAGGCGGAAGCCCAGATTAATCCTCCTGAACATAGATAAATCCATCAAGGAGGAGGACATCATACCGGGATTCCTCCAGAAAAATGATAACTTAGATAAAGAGGATTCCCTAAACATTGAATTCAAAATTGAATCCACTCGGGGCAACCACTGGGTGGTCACCATTAACCCTTCACTATACCATCCCATCATGGACATTGGATATTTGTATCTGGGTTGGCAGCGGGTGAGAGTTGACAAGTTTCGAAGTGTACGTCAGTGCACCGGATGTGGCCAATTCGGCCACCCAAAATCCAGGTGCACCAACCCGCCAGTATGTTTGATCTGCGGGGAACAACATGACTTAAATAAATGTATTAATTACGTCGCTTCCAATACCAAGTTTAGAACTAGGCATAACACTGGATATGACTGTAGGGACAAGAAGTGCCCTAACTTGAAAAGGCAACAAAATCTCATGGCCGCTAACACAGATTATGGTGCAGAGTGATGCACAAAATTAAAATACTCCAAATTAATGTTAATCACTCCCTCTCGGCCCACAGCCTTGCCCTGGTCACTGCCACCGAACTAAATTACGATTATATATGTATCCAAGACCCCTACAGAACTAACAATAAAATTCTTTCTCCCCCTCACCATAATTCGTAAATCACCTCAATATCTAATAACTGTTGTATTGTCTCCTTAAATAAACTCAATAAATTAACTCTAAAATTCAAATATGATAATACTGTGTTTGCGGAGGTCCTTTTCGATGCTGGCCCACTAGTCCTCGGCTGCTTCTATTTCCCTCCTCACGATAACATCGACCATCTTTTTGAGGAGGTTGACCATCTGGACTTTTCCAATAATAGACTCCTCATAGTGGGGGACTTCAATTCGAGGTCCCCCATATGGGGCTACAGCTTCGAAGACCTTAGAGGCCGGCGCGTGTTGGACTTCTGCAGCACCCATGGCTTCAACATTCTCAATATCCCGGAGCTCGGGCCGACCTTTTTGTCCCATTCGGGTCAGGGTTGGCCCGACCTCTCACTCTCTTCCTACAACCTAACCGATTCAATTAACAACTGGCAAATACTAGATACCGATTCCTGCAGTGACCACGGGTATGTGTCTGTGGTCCTGGATTCTAATTCAATAGCCTCCTCTGGGTTCTTCCTCAGGACAAAGTTTGGCCTGGGGAGGTTCCCGGCTAAATTCCGCTCCTTATATAAACACCTCAACTCCTTAGCTCATTCCATATCCTCCACTAGTGATATCGACAATTACTTCCATACTTTAACCACCGATGTTCAGAAAATAGCCTTCTCTACCCTTAAGAAAACCCCTAAAAATAAAAAATCAAAGATTCACTGGTGGACTTCAACCCTATCCTCCTCGCGCAACAGGACCACTTCTCTATATAAAAAAAACTTAAATCCCTCAAAACTAATTCTGATTCTACCCCCGATGAGATCCGGGCCGCTGATAAAACTTATAAATTTAATAGAGCTCAATATAAACAAAAACTAACAGATGCTAGAACTAACTCTTGGAAATCCGCTTGCACTAATATAACTGATAATTACGGAAATATTTTTAAATTCACATTTCGAAATTCTAAAATCAATCCCAATACTAACCTTTTTTCCCCAATAACCCTAATATGACTTACCCTGATAAAATTAATACCCTAATGACTCACTTTTTCGGCAACTCCATCCCAACACCTGATTATTCCCTTTCAAACATTCCGGTTACCCCCAATCATTTCAACTCTAACATTAACCTCTCCCTTAAAGAACTAGGATTAACCTTTTCCAACTTAAAATCTGGTAAGGCACCTGGCCCTGATCTCATCGATTATAAAATCTGGACCCACATCTTCTCAAAGCACCCATCATTATTACTTTACCCAATAGAAAAGATACTTCAGTTCAGCCATTTCCCAAGGTGCCTCAGGAGTGGTGGGGTCCGCTTCATAGGTAAGCCTGGAAGGGACCCCTCCTCCTGTGGCGCATACAGACCGATTTGTTTGTTACCCACACTCGGCAAAGTTATTGAGAGGGTCTTCACCAGGAGACTTGTCTCCTGGTTGGAGACCCATAACATTATCCACCCCCTGCAGTTCGGTTTTAGAGAGCAGCAGTTCTGCGAGGAGGCCGTCGTAACAATAGTCGACAAACTTAAACAATATTCTGGTTTGCACCACTCTGCCCTCACTGCCATCGACATCAACTCCGCCTTCGACAACATGAACTGGCACTTGCTGGGGAATGCCTTAACACTAATGAACTTACCAACTTACTATACCGGTTTTATAAATACTTACCTCCAGGACCGAACAATAACTTATACAGATACTAACCCAACTATATCCCGCATATTAACTAAAGGTTGTCCCCAAGGTTCGGTCCTGGCCCCTACTCTTTGGAATATTTATTTTAATACTGTACTAACACTTAATTCCCCCGATCTCTACGTCCAGGCCTTCGCGGATGATCTCGTGATTATTACCACGGGATCTACGCGAAGAGTCCTGGAATCAAATACTAATTCTGCCCTTGATTCAATACTAAACAAAATAGACGACTTAAAACTTTCCATCTCCCTAGACAAGTGCCAATCCACAATATTTTCTAAAAATACTAAATTAAAACGAAACCCGATTTTTAAGATTAAAAACAAAACCATAAAAATTACGGACTCCCTTAAATTCTTAGGAATACATATAGATAGCGGGCTCACGTGGAGTAAACACATTCTGTCACTCGTGGGGAGATGCCACGATATAGGTGGCACTCTCTCCAGGGTGACGGCCGGGGCGTCAGGCCCCGTCTCCTAAAAATATGGTATTTAACAGTGATAGAGAAAATAATCACATATGGAGCCGGGGTCTGGGGTGGAAACTTAAATAAAGCACAAATCGATAGGCTCAAATCTATCCAACGACCATTCCTTTTAAAAATCTCTAGAGCCTATCGAACCACCCCTACAAACGCCCTAAATGCTATTACCGGTATTCCCCCCTCCACGTGACCCTGCTGAAACTCAATAAAATTTTTGTCTCCTGGAAAAGGCGGTCCCCTGACCCACTCCAACTGGGGCTGTCGACCTCAAATCTAGATAATAACATTAAAATAGTTCCAATCTCCCCCGATCAATTAATTCTCGATTTTCCTTCCTCAATTCCTAACCCTGATCTCGAGGTGTACACCGATGGCAATATCGGGGCCTCGGTGTGCATCTTCAACAATAGCAGTCTTTCTACCGTACTTTGCTATCAGCTTAACCCCTACAACACCGTATTTCAATCTGAACTAACCGCAATATATAAAGCCCTCCTCTGGTCATCCAACTCTAACAAAAAAATTAATGTATACACCGACAGCCTCAGCTCAATTCAAGCCCTAAAATCCTCTAAAATTAAATCAAAATACATCAATTCCATTAAATCCTTTATCAGTAACCAATCTAATTTCGGTCTGAGTTGGGTCAGGGCCCACAACGATCTCTTTGGCAATGAGGTAGCGGACCATTTTGCCAAGTTAGGGACCGTCGCCGGTGAGCCGCTGGATATTCCAGCCCCAAAGTCCCATGTCAAAAAATTTTTTGAAAAAGATCTGATTAATAACTGGCAAATATATTCCCACACAAGGGACTTAGACCAAGAGAATATCTCCCCTTGGTCTCTACAAAGCGCCTCATCGGTGACAAATACACTATCTGGTTTCTGACAGGCCATGGCCCCTTTGTCGCCTACCTACACCGCTTTAAAATTAAGAATTCTGATCTATGCACTTGCGGTGGGGTGGGTGACGCTGATCACTACCTCTTCAGCTGCTCATCAACTGCCTCCTGGCACCTGACTAAACCCACTACTATTAATAAACCCCAATGGATTGCGAGTGTCCTCAACAACCCTATATCCCTATACAGGGTCAGGAGGTGCGTGCGCTTCGCTGGGGAGGTAGCCAATGCCTAGTTCTCCTCTCGCCCCTGCCTCCCTGATGTTTCAATTAGGTTTTTCTTTTTTAACTTATAAATTTTAATTTCCCCGTTTTTTAATGTTTTAATCGAATCCAAAACCATCGCTTCTTTTAATTGGTTTTATTGATATTTTAACTTAACTCTTTTAAATTCTTCATTTTTAATTCACCCTCATATTTCAACATTATTCATTATATATCTTGCTCCCGGGGGTCCTCTCGTTGGTGTGCCCTGTGTCGTGAATCCTGGACCTGCCTGGCGACATCTACTTTAAATTCTTAACCTCTTTTTCCCTTTTATTCAGAGTTCAAGTTTTCCTGGTGAACCCTCTTGCTGGGGCGCTGACTGGTTCCGAGACCTCACCTAGCTGCTTTTATATTAAAATTTTAATAAATTTATTTTAATTGTGTTCTTATTTTTTATCCTACAGCAGATTTTAACACTAGATCCTGCCAACCAAGGACTTTGGTCTTCGGAGGTGACCTAAATTCTGGCATTATGCCCTTGGTCCTAACCTCATTTTTACTGTCCAATTACTGTCATTTTTACCATCTTTTAAATTTTATCTTACCCTAAATGACTTATAAGTGATTACTCGACTCGAATACAGTTTCAAGACTTTTAAATTATCTGACTTTTCACCCATTCTAATTAATGTTTTAAATTTTAAAAATTGTTTTTCTGGACTTCTCCCCACATATATAGGGCGCGAACTAATATGGTGAGTTGCGGGCGTATCTCTACTCCCGCACTCCCATTTTTATATATCTAACGTTAATGTAAACATAGTGACATCGGAACCAGCACACCACAACGGGTGTATTTTTAAAATTTTTTTGCCCCTATGCTCATTTTAACATGAACTACCCTATGTAATTTTAAGAATTTTTCTAAGTCCAAACTGTGTCCTGAGCACACCACAACGAGAAATTATTAAAAAGAAGAAGAGAAAGAAAAGGAGGAAAAGATGAAAATTAAAGGACGGAAGGCCAAGAGAAAGATTGGAGAAAGAGAAAAGGTACTCACCTCCACTTATCCCTCGTCCATCCGATCCGCATGCGACTTCGTCGGCAGTTCACCTACCCTGAGGACTCCAGACACCATCCTCCGCATAAAGAACTCTTTATCCTTCTGCCCTATTGGCAGACTTTTTTAATGTGTGTGCGTTCGTTCAACAAAATTTTATGTTTGGCCCCTGAGCGGCCCATTGTGCTGTATTTTACTCCTTTTATGTGTTTTTAATAAACGTTCGACCGCGCACGCCCACACTGGAGGTAAGTACGCTCCCGTCCGTCTGGACGGGTGGCCCGGTCCCTCCATTTCGTGCTAGTGGAAGTCATACTCGATCCCCGCACCAAACTCCAAGCCGATAGGCGAGCTGGGGGAGCGCGGGTCTCAAATATATAAGACTGGGTTAAATATGTCTATAATATACATAGCGTAGGGTTGCTGAAAAGAATGCTGAAATACTCGAACAAATGTGATGAAAAAATAAACTATTACCTCGCGAGATTAGCCAGAGCAGGAATCCTAATGTAATAAAACTCTTCGTAATAAAACAAAGTAGAAAAACACAGATGAAGACTATCTAAAACGGATCATATATCAAAGTAAAACTATTAAGAAAATATCTTTGAAATAGCCTGAAATCTAGTCTATCTTTGAATAACCTGAAAAAAATAACCGCTCTGTACCGTGTCCAAACTGAAAAGAACAATGCAGGACGCCGGCAAGGTTGCCATAACCAGGGGAAAATTCGAGAAAAAAAAATGGGTTACCATCAGCCGGCATGAGTCGCTTATAACTACGCGCGGCGAAGACTGCAGCTGTACCTTAAATGTTAAACTTATGCATGCCGAGATTTTCCGGACCGGTGGCATTTCAGGACAATGTTACCCGCTCTCGACCATTTTGGGTGCACGATTTCGCGAGAAAGGCCTTGGCGTGTTAAATTGGAGTAGAGCGATAAATGATTAAAATATGGGTACCATACAAGACGATATCTCAGTGCACCGTGTAACGAGTGTGAAAATCGATTCTTTAAGAATTCGAATCTTTAGAAAGATTGTTCGTGATATTAGCCAGTGTGTCCATCTTTCGGTAGGAAGGGAAAAGAAAAATAAAGTCCCAGATAATTAATTTTCAATGAGGCTGACTTCTATATAAATGTATTTTGGGTGTAATAGGTATTTGGGGACGCTTGCTTCTGTTTCTGAAATCTAACAATTTTTTTAATAATTCAATTTTATTTGTATTGATACGTTAAAGTTTTTTTTGCATTTGATAAACAAAAACTAAGTTTTCTGATTTTGTTAACTTAGCTCATTTATCAATAACCAATTGAGTAGCTCCAGTGTAACGTTTTTCAACTACCTACCTAACTAGTTCATTTATAATTTTTTCCGTGTTGCTTATAATGAATTGTGTTCATAAAATCTGAAAATGTGTTCCTAAAAAAAGGACAGCCCCACGTGATGGTTTGAATGGGACAGTAGCGTTTTTATCATGTTTCCCAACTTTCCACTAAAAATGTGGATTTTTTGGTCAGTTTTAATAAAAACTATCTTTAATATTGGTTAGTCATAATAAGCAATAATCGTTTTCATTATCAGGCAAACAAATTACCTGAATATTATAGATCACAATTCCTGTATGAACCGGTGGCTTTGTTATTCAATGCGATGTTTTAAATTTCATTTCTTTAATTCTTTAGTCATTTTTAAAGCTTTGGCGAAACTTCAGTTTTAATGACGATCTCCTGAAAGAATTTATCGTCTGACTTTTTCATGAATACAAAATAACCCCAGTACCGTTTTTTCCATCCCGATGAGATTTTTGTTTCAAGGAATATGGTCTACAATGGCATTTAATACTTAACGAAATCGGAAAGCTAATGATTTTTAATTTCTTTTGTCCCAAATTATACTTTATCCACAGAAGAATGTTTTTGTAAACTTTTATGACTCTGCAAGCATTTTAAAAAGTATATTTTTCGAATGTTTTTACTAATTAAAGTTTGAAAATTTTCCCACTTCTATCGCTCGCTTACTCCATAAAGACTGTTTAATTCCAAAATTTTTATCAACCAAACCTTTTAGTGTTAGCTGTTTTGAGGGACAGTCTCATCCTCTTACGAAATATTTTGATAGGGAACGATAGAGCTCTGTAGAATAGAGAAAAGAAATTTTGGCTCTATAGAAATTTTTTAGTTTTAGAGATTTCTAAAGAGTAACCGAGTTCTGATTATATAGAAATACATTTCTATAGAATTATATTAAGACTTCTATAGAATCATAGGCGAACCCAAGGGGTAGGGGCTTAAGTCCCCGCCCCAGACCCGATAAAGCAAGTATCCCTTGGGGACCCGAAAAATATCATTTTAATTCATGAGCCCGCCTTGGGGAGCTAAAGGGGTGACAGGTTTAAGCTTCCTAGACCCGAAAAAATAAATGTGTCCTTTTTAATTTATGAATATGACTACGGGGCTTAAGCGCCTTAGACTTGCAATAAGCAAATATATCCTTTTTACTTCATGAGTGAAGGCTAGGGAACTAAAGCCCCTAGAAAAAGTAAATACATCCTTTCTTTAATGCATGGGTGCACTACGGGGGCTTAAGCTCCTGAGACCCAAACTAAGCAAATTTATCCTTTTTATGTCATGGGCTTATGTACACGGTTGGTGCTTCAGCCCCTAGATCCGTAAAAGCAAAGATATCCTCTCCTTTTTTTTAATTCATGGCTGCACTTAGGGGTCTATGTGAGCTTAAGCCCCTTAGATTGTATTTTCTTTAACAAATATTTGTCGAACAATACCTGTAAAGTCATTTCTGTTCTCAAAACAACTGAGATGTAATAATTTTAATACTCTATGTTTAAGTTCCTTAATTTATTGTCTTTGTAATCAAATATGTAAGTATAAAACAGCGCTCCAAAAGCAACGGTAAAATGAAAAACAAATTTCAATAAATAAATTTTTGAATACTTGTTAATATTATTAATTGTAATAACAATCTGTGAACACGACTATTATAATATTATTCCTGCACTCAGATCTGACGAAATGCGTTATTTTCCATGCCTACAATAATCCCTTACTTTAAAGAAGGTATAAAAAGAATTAAGAAAACCTTTTTCAAAATAAATCTAAATCTTCAAAGGCCATAAAAATAAATTTTCTATTTTGGACCCATTCCGAAAATAATTCCTGACTACGCTTTTGATTTATTAGATGTGAACTGAGAAGTAAAAAGCATCACAAAAATGAAGCAATTTATATAAGTTTAAAAGGATTGACACACATACAAGGAGAGATACTATGAAGACTATTATAGTAAAAATACGCTTTCTTGCCCGCGATGCCTGAAATCTATGAGTCTTGTTGGATTTAAGAACATTAAGATCAAAAGTATAGTAAAAACAGTCATGAGGTGAAAGGGAAATTAACATCCTCTTGTAAGATATGCAATGTTTGAAATGTTCTCCAAAATCGAGTTTACAAAGTTTTAAATCCAAAATATACAGAAATGATTAGTATCCACAAAATTTACTTTGAAATTATACTTTATTTTTAAAGCTATTTCGCTCGGAGTTTGTGGCAAATTTGAATGATCAAGTTACAGTAATGTTTCCAAAAATTGGATTCAAAAACATGTTTTTCCGAATGAGATACATTTTCAATACAGTTTTATAAATCATACCAAAATGTACTAATCGATTTAATTTGAATTGGGGTTTGATTGTCGCTCTATGGTCATTTTGTTCAATACGGCCTTTTCAACTGGAAACATTGCTTTCGATCCCACAAATACCTTTTTTTACAGATATAGCCAATATTTTGGAATGACTAATCCTTTTACTCTCCTAACAACTCTAAATTCTGAGTATTTTAGCTGTGCTGAGGGTTATGTGACCTTCATTTAAACTCAAAATGTAGGTTTTGAAAAAACCCAAATCCCCATCCATGCTTTCCCCAGAAACCCATCAGAAAATCATCATCATTTACGAAGAAATTCGTAAATAACATGGCAATAAATACTTCACTGGTTATCTGCTAAAAATCTGGAAACACAAAAGACTTTGGGGAGCCTTCCCTTCTTTCATCAGTCGGATAGACTCATTAAAAGGCACCCTGCAAAGAAATGGATATACGTACGTAGGGGATGTAATGGTATTTTCTTAGAATCCTGACTGAAACTCGCCGGTTGACGGTGCCAGAGTCAGCGGCCCTGGCGCCAATGTCTCGAGCAGTGGTTCAGATTAACGCACTTTTTTCATTGACATGACAATTTTTAAACCACGTACTCATTTTTTTGTAAATAAGGTTGCAAAATTTTCAATTCTTCAGAGATCTAGTGGGATGGCAACCAATCGTACGATTTTAATTTGACAATTAATTGACTAAGAATAATTAAACGTACTTAAAAACAGGTTAACAATTAGGGTTGTGTTAGTTTTTCGAAATGGAGCAAGACTGATCAAATTTAAAACTTATTGAAAACTTATACTTTTCAAACCGACATTTTAATATTTAGGTTAAAGTACACATATCTAATTTTTAGCCCTCGTGTAGCAAAAAATTATCATAGAACGACAAACCAAATTAAACTTTATTTAAACGAAAACAATTTTTTTACTTATTTGCGTGACGTTATATTACAATGAAATATATTGATAAATTTTCATTATCAAGCCCTTGCGATCTAAAGATGTAATTCATTTCAATCCTGAAAAATCACGTTTAGCGGAACATGTCAGGGGGCAAATTTCATCTAAAATATTTCGATGATTACCCATAGTAGATCGTTTTCCACGATGAACTCTGGAGACATTCTCAATTATTCAATTTGAAGTCAGGGCTTCTTGCTAGGACAGGCTCTACTTTTCTGGATACAGCTATGTCAACCAGTCAAGGAACAAGGGATTTCCTTTGCTTATAAGCTAAGTTGTTGCAACACTATCGGCCGCAATTAGCCTAAGCGTGTGGATCATTTCCCTGTTCCACTGTTCTGACAATGTGTGAGAAAATTCCCTCATTGTCAGAGGAATCCAATAAAAGACCAATACATTTTTGACTTTGATCCTTTTTTTGCTCAGTTGCAATATTGCATTTTTATAGACGTTTTCATTGTTTTTTTTAATAAACGACGGCATTAGTTTTAATAACGGCGATTTTACAGTGGTATTACATTGATCTAAATTGTTCACACAGAAATTTGAAAAAATTAACTATGAACATCATACCCATAAGAACATTTAGTTCACATTCCTGACTTTTGAGTTTCGGTTTTCTAACTCAGCTGTTTCAAAGGCTAGATTGAAATTATTATACTAATTTTTATATTAACGAAGATTACTTGCATACAGCTGAGTATTTTCCCTTTTACATTAGTTTAGTACATTTAATATTTTCAGGAAACGAGGATACATATTCACACAACAAAACTGAACCACCATAGCAATATGCTCTTGCACATAAAACTATACAATTGGCAATCTGATTTTAAATTTTCTTTAGCCCAATTTTATTGATTTATAAATTTTCATGTTGTGGAGTTTAATTTAGGGCTTTTCAACGACAGGATCTTAATCAAAATTGCTCAAATTAAAAACGAAACGCATTACTTCTTTGCGTTGTGCTCAACGTACGCACAATCCATGATTACGCCTTGTTCTTTACTTTCGGTTCCTTCATTCAGTGAACAGACCGTCAGATTTGGTCATAGCGCTTGTTTGCCACCCAGTAGGTCGCGGGTTCGAATCCCGGTTTGTAAGTGCATGGATGTAAGCGATTGTCCTTGTTAGGAGTAGAGGCGGCTCACCCATTGCGTGCTCGATCCTTCACAAGCAGCCGTTATTTGCCCCTTGTAGTGTTATCTTTTTGACCAATTCAATTCAAGATAACTGCTTGAAACAAGTGCTTTTGATCTTCTATTTCTAAAGGAATTGATCAGAATTTCCCGTTTTCAGAAACCGAAAATTCATCAAGGGACCAGTAAAAAGAACAATATAATCGAATGTACGTTATATTGGGGAGATGTTAGTATATTATATGTGTAGTTAAAGTATTATCTATATTTTTGATGCTGATTTCAAAAATGTCTTAAAAGAACGATCATATAACTTCACATTTAACAGCTTTAATGAACAATTTTCTATTTCCGTATGTAGTGCACAAAGATCTTAATGTTCAGTTTACTGAAGACTATTCCTCTGAGATAAGAAAGTAATACGGTTCACCCCTTGACTCCATAAACTCACATTCGTTTAAAGTTGGGACCGTCGTGGTTGTGGATATGCCCACTGCGCTAGTACTCCTCGAGTTGTAGGTGGCGCAGGTTCAATTCCTGGTGTATTCAGCAGGGCGAAGCAAGCATTCCTCCCTGGGTGTATTTCTCTTTTCTGTGTCAGTAAAAGCTTTTATTACTTGATTGCGTCTTGAGCATGGCCAAATACGGCACTTGGGCCATAAAACCCCCAAAACACCCATCAATCACATAACATGTATTATGATTACCCCAGCCATTGGAAATGAAAAACGATCAAATAATTGAATATTCAATCAGGTCAGATATTAAGTCAAATCAAAACACCAAGGCTATGATAGTTTAAATGGCCAAAACTATACAATCGAACAATCAAACACTGAAACAAACTACACAGATCAAATAAGGCAAACAGCAAGTAAAACAAGACATCCAATCTCTTTTCATATAATATAGCTCTCCATGAGCAATTTCTCATCCTAATTTTCTTTGCATTGGTTGCATTTGAACAATATTATCTACATGACTAACATTCGAATTAAATAATTATGATCATGTATCTCCAAGATCAAATCTCAATAAGTCATTATAGTTTAAATATCCAAGCAATCAAGTAGTTTTACTTTAAAATTTAGTTCAAACAAATTGAATGAATCAAATAGGGATCATAGGATTAACAAATAAAATTCACACAATTCAAGGTTTCACATGCATTTAAATATAGATTGTTGCTGAATAGGTAGTCATCACATACACAACATTTCGTAATTTTCGCATGGGATACAAATATTTAATGTCTCCTATTAAAGGAATTGAATACGTTAATTTTCGTTTTGCACCTCAAAGTTTTCACAAAAACCACAATGATTCCAGTAATCAAATAATTAGGCCTTGAAGCTGGATACTCATATCTAACCAGATAAGTTAATCTGAATAAATCAAATAAGGCATCCAAGATCTCTTTTATACAGCTCGTGTACTAGTTCACTTAAATACATCAAGGAGAGCTTAATTCTGCTACCTTGAGACAAACCATATTATACAAAATACAATTAAAACCTTCATATCGGTATTAAAACTCATCTGCAGACTAAATAGAACATCTCGTTCCCAATTGTTCAGCTGCACAAGTTGTTTAACACAAATATGACAGATTATTAAATATATTAAATGCCACCCCACCATATACTACAAACCATGCATACAATTTACAATATTCCATTCTTAAATCGATACTCAGATATCTATTCAAACTTAATGCTGGCATCGTTGTAATCAGTAATATTAATAATAATACGTAATACAAAACATATGTACACATTGAAGGGTAGCTATGTGAAAAATTCGCCCTAGGCAATTTAACCTGAAAAATTCTACTTATATTCCATTGGCCATAGCTCATGTTAAAATTCTGATATCGGTCCACCGATATTCATCTCCTGTTAGAACAGGACGATTGCTTACTATTCATTTTTTCCTTATTATCTAATTACTTTAAATTTAAATAATCCCGAAGAATCTTAGGACCAACGATTATGTCTAACACGCAACTCACAACACGCATATCCTGGAATGCAGTTCACTATTTACTTTCTCATTATCTATATTTAGGTAAATTCAATAGCATTAACACTCTATGTCAAATACAAGTCATCAGGAGGATTTGGGTTCAAATTTGTCTCAGTATATGATACAGGTATTTAATTTCTCCTTGATAAAGTAGTCCAAGACATTAGATAGTTATACACCCCCAATGTCATCTCGATAACCATAAAGATTCCAACAATCAGGTAAATCAGACAAATCACTAAGGCTATAATGGTTAGGTGACCAAAATTTAACAATCAAACGAAACCAAAGTATACAAACAGAATGAATCAAATAAATCAAACATCAGGTTAAACTAGACATACAATCTCTATTCATATAAACTTCACATGAACAGTTATTTATCTTTGTTTCTTTTACCTAAATTGTAACTGTTCGCTATCATTTACATGACGAACATTCAAATCAAACAACTATAACCATGCATCTTCAGAATCATTTTAGTTTAAATAATCAGATCCGTCCGTTACGAATCCCACCACAGAATATGCTTACATTAATTCAATGTATCCTGTCCAGTGTTTTAATTAGTAATTTTTTTTTACAAGATTTGACCCAAACTATCATCTGTAATTTACAGTGCTTTTTACATTTCTTGTCTCTGGTTTAGTATAAAACCTAATATTTTTACTAGTCCCTGCCTTGATTTCTGATTCGCTATAAGTAGTCTTTTGTCTATGTTAATGTATTCGCGTGGGAAATAATTTCTTCTAATTTCCGACCATTGGGTACAATGGTATATTACATGTTCTACATCTTCTATTGCTTGTTCGCATAAGCACATGTCATTTTTACCAAAGAATCCAGCCTGGTACTCAACGAAAGCCCCGTGATAATCTGATTTATTTCCAAGGAACCTTGAATTCTTGTTGAAACAGAGGGAAAAATCGAATATGTTAATCTCCCTTTTCCCGAACAGACCCATCTATCCTGCCAGATTCTTAGTTCTTCTTTTTTAAGCAGTTTTGCTATGCTACTTCTTGTTCTTAGTAATTGTTTGTCAATGAGTTGTTTAAGTGTAGCCTCTTTTGCGATAGTGTCTGTCCGCTCATTTCCCCAGTGTCCAACATGTGCTTTTGCATCCCAGTACATTTGTATTGTCCCTTCATAGTCTTTGATGTCTTTTTTGAGGTTTTATTCTTTTGTCTTTGTTTTCAATTTGGTTCAGGGCCATGAGAACAGATCTCGAGTCACTAATAATTTTAACTCTATTTATCTTATTTAATTTAGTAATTTCCACCGCTCGAGTGATCGCTATCAATTCTGCATCATACACCGAAGCAAAATCGCTGTCTGATTGCTTCTTTAAGAATTTCTACATTATTTTCTAAAACGACCAAGCCACAACCCACTTTGCCATTCATTTTAGAGCCATCCGTATATATATCTATGCTTTTTAGCTCTCTTTAACGTTATCGTCATAAACTCGCCACGGGATTTTAAACTTATCCCGGGGGGTATCAGGTCTAATTCGTCTTTTTCAACATCTTTTGATTCATACAATTGTTCTTCAATTTTTACATCAAGGGGTATACATCCAGAAATAATCTGTAATCCGTCTGTTGGGACCGTGCTGTAACACTTTGTGATTGATTTTAGGCAGTTTCTTTGTAGTTGTAATATCTTGTTATTTTGCTTTTTTGTTACTATACCATATTTCAGAACCGTAAGTAATTTTCTTTTCTAGAGCTTTAAGATATATATCTATTTTTACTTTAGGGTTGAGTCCTCATGTTGCCCTGGACACTCGGTTCAATTTGCCTTGCAGCTTAGTGCACTTTTCCAAGAGACCGTTAAGGTGGGGAATGAATGTTAGTTTCCTATCAAAAATTATACCTAAGTAGGTGATTTCTTTTTTATATTTGATGGGTTCGTTACCGATCTTTATTCTGGGGATGTGGGTGTAGTTTTTATTTGAGATAATTGTAAAGACACATTTGTTCATGTTAGGCTTTAATTTATTTATCCTGATCCAATTATTGACCTTTACCAGAGCTTCGTTTGCCCTGTCGGCGAATCTGTATGTAGCACTATCCCGCAGAGTTATTGCTAGGGCATCTGCGAAAGCCTGTATTTCTATATCTTTACCGAGTTCTAGCTCAAGAATATCGTTTATATAAATGTTCCATAATAGTGGTCCCAAGCTGGACCCTAGTGGGACTCCTTTATTGTAATTTTTCGAGCTGTTTCCGAGTTTAACCGTTCGGTCCCTTAGGAAGCTGCTGACTATTGGTTTAATATATTCTGGGTATTTAGGTCCAACATTTTCTTGTTCATGATTTTCCAATCAACGCTATTGAAAGCGTTTGACATAAGTAGATAGAAAATGCGGGTTCTAAATCAGTGGTGGAGAAGGTGGAGAAGTTGAGGTGAGTTCACGACCGGAAGTGACGTCATGACCGGAAGTGACGTCATGACCGGAAGTGACGTCATGACCGGAAGTGGAGTTGAGTTGTACCGGAAGTGACGTCATACCTAGTGGAGTTGAGTTGTTAGTTTCGTTTTCAATTTTGAGTTGAGTTTAGTTGTTTTCTTCCTGCTTCGAGTGGAGTTGAGTTGTTAGTTTCGGTTTCTCGGATTTCGTCGAATAACACGTGTTTACGTTTTGGACTTGCGAATTTCAGAGGGATTGGATTTAAGGCGAATTTCAGAGGGGTTGGATTTAAGAGCTGATTTTTCTGTAACTCGTAGCGCCATCTATTAGTACTTTTTGAGTAAAAAAATAATAAAATCTTTAAAACATATTTTTAAAACTAAAAGATGTGATATTTTTTTGCTGGGATCGAACTGACTACCAAAAAGTACTCGTAGTCGAGTGTTAGTTGGATGAGAATATAACCATTCGGCCACGAATACCTGGTTACTTACCGAAATATAATCAATTTAAATCTGAATACATTAAGTGCGTAATTGGCTGTTAAAATAGTATAGATTGCTCCACCACATCAATAAGTTCGATCAGTTTTTATCTGCGTTTCTGACATAGAAAGGTGAATGTGGTGGAGAATGACGTCATTCCAACGTGTTCAAACGTGGAATCAAACACGTGGTGGAGAATGACGTCAATCTAACGTGTTCAAACGTGGAATCAAACATGTGGTGGAGAATGACGTCAATCTAACGTGTTCAAACGTGGAATCAAACACGTGGTGGAGAATGTGGTGGAGAATGACGTCAATCTAACGTGTTCAAACGTGGAATCAAACATGTGGTGGAGAATGACGTCAATCTAAAGTGTTCAAACGTGGAATCAAACATGTGGTGGAGAATGTGGTGGAGAATGACGTCATTCCAACGTGTTCAAACGTGGAATCAAACACGTGGTGGAGAATGACGTCAATCTAACGTGTTCAAACGTGGAATCAAACATGTGGTGGAGAATGACGTCATTCCAACGTGTTCAAACGTGGAATCCAACACGTGGTGGAGAATGTGGTGGAGAATGACGTCAATCTAACGTGTTCAAACGTGGAATCAAACATGTGGTGGAGAATGACGTCAATCTAACGTGTTCAAACGTGGAATCAAACATGTGGTGGAGAATGTGGTGGAGAATGACGTCAATCTAACGTGTTCAAACGTGAAATCAAACACATGTGGTAGGCAATGAAGTCACTCGAGAGTAGAGTAGAGTTGAGTAGTAAGTTTACCTCCGCGTTTCTGACATGAAAACGTGAATGTGGAGAAGAAAAGTTTTAGTACCGAATCTGGCAATGGTATGTAATAAGGTTATTTGTGGACTCGCAGAATGGCAACACCTGGACCCATTCTAACAGGTCTGACCAGTAAGATTCTTTTGACTGCAAAATATCCCAGAGGAGGACCTGTCGCTGCCCTGAAATCTTGGAAGTGATATCACTTGTATCTTCAAACGTGTTCATTCCTGTTCCTTAGTGCTTTTAGTGGAAAAACATGAAGCGATCATTTCCTTTTGGATATACTTTACCCTTTACAGATCAAAAAGTGGATATGCTTTCTGAGGCCGATTCGTCCTGAAACCAGTCCTTTTGTCATCTACCCTTCTGAACTCCAAGGCATTGAGTACACCCCTCTTTCATGTCAGAAACTAGCCTTTTGTTATCTACCCTCCTGCATTCCAAAGCATTGTACGTACTTGTCCTGCATTCCAAGGGATTGGCCCCTACCTGTATTTCAAGATAGTACGTGTAGTCGTTTCGCATTCTCATTCTATCCTGTGAGCGTGTGTAGCGCTTTCTCATTTTCCTGCCTCTTATACTTAACCTGTGTGTGAGAGAGGGACGCATTCTCATTTTTCTCATAGAACTTTGCAAGCCAGTATACCATATGTAATGAATACACACGTTTGTGGACTTTGCAGCAACACCTACAGCTCCAAGTTTAATTTGGAACGTCATGTTTCTTCCGTGCATAACGAGGAGTCATTTCCGTGCATATTATGTGAGCGAAACTTTAATAGAAAATCAACCCTTCAGCGACACGTAGCCAGTGTACACGAAAACAATGATTTCCGTTGTGATGTGTGCAATAAGGCATTTTCAAGACTTGACGCACTTACGCGACATAAAAAAAGCCTCCATCAACAACCTCCAAAAAGAAAAAAACCCGGCGAGGCTAACCCTGAGAAAAGCAAGCGGCCCAGACGCAGTGAAAACTTTCAAGGGGGTAATAATGTGAATCCTGGACCATCAACGGGTGGAGTGAATCCTGGACCATCAACATCAGCGGGTGGAGTGAATCCTGAAGCATCGACATCAACGAGTGGAGCTTCTTCTCGAACTGTGCGACGGAAAGAGAGTGCGTTTGGAAATCGTCTCTCTACTTGGATTCTTTCGAACCCGCAAGGCATACTAGATGTCTCCGAGTTTATGGAGGCAAAGAGGAGCGCAGCTGTGGAACTAATTACAGAAATTGTTCATCAGCAGAATGCAGTAAAGGTAAATTTTCTACTTATATGTATCTATGAACGTTTCTCGGAAGGCTCACTTTTCAAAGACTGTTCTTTTAAAACTAAAAATGTTGCATTATTATCTATAAATGAAATTGACTACGCTTTCAGTATTGCTTCAGAAAAAATTTTAAAAGAAAGCGAAGAATTTGAAATGAAGGATTCAGGTTGGGCCCTTAAATCTATTGTTAAATTGGAAATACGATGTAATAAATATTTACCTTTACGAGGAACTAGTTTTATAGAGTTACCAAATGAAATAAAATTAAAACGTGCGGTTGTAAATGTTAGAAATTCAGACAATGAATGTTTTCGTTGGGCCATTTTAGCTGCATTATTTCCAGCAGATCAAAATACATCCAGAGTTTCAAACTATGTCAACTTTAAGGATGCTTTTAACTTTTCTGGGATAAGTTTCCCTACAAAACCAGAAGAAATAAAAATATTTGAAAAAAACAATAATGATATTTCTATTAACGTTTACTCTTTTTGTAAAGATATGATGATTTTTCCATTAGTAGTCACACCCAAAATTAAAAATAAACACGTTGATCTTTTATTTATTAAAGAGAAAGAAAAATCTCATTATTGTACAATTACTAGTCTTTCACGTCTTGTTTCAAGTCAATTAACCAAAGGAAAGCGAAGACATTTCATTTGTAGACGATGTTTAAGCTTTTTTAGTTCAAACGATAGTTTAACTTTACACTCTGAGCTTTGCAAAATGAATGTTCCTTGCAAAATAGAGATGCCTTCTGAAGAGAAGAAGTGGGTTTTTTTTAATAATTTCAAGCATTCTCAATACGTGCTTTACGTTATTTATGCTGATTTTGAAACATTGACTGAAAAAGTATCCACCTGTGCTCCTTTTGATGATGATTGCTCATACACTAACGTGTACGAAAAGCACAAGCCTGTAAGCTTCTGCTATTACGTAGTCGGTCGAGGAGAAACCAAACCTCCGGTAGTTTATAGAGGAGAAGATGCTTCGCGGAAATTCATAGAATGCCTTCAGATGGAGGCGCAGATCATCGAGTCAAAGTACACAAACTTTGTGCCAATGAAGGAATTGAATGAGTCGCAGAAAAAACTCCATGAATCAAATGTGTGCTTCATCTGTCAGAAGCCAATCTCAGCTGGAGACATAAAAGTGAGGGATCATGACCATGTGACTGGGAATTACCGAGGACCGGCACATGCGTCATGTAATTTCAACTACAAACTGCCAAATTTTATCCCGGTTTTTCTCCATAACCTCGCAGGTTATGACTCGCATCTTTTTATTCGGGAATTAGCGGAGGACTCTAAAAACATAACCGTGATTCCGAATACAGAAGAAAGATACATCTCGATTAGCAAAAAAACCGGGAATAAATTTAATTTGAGGTTTTTGGACACAATGAAATTCATGGCCAGTAGTTTAGATACCCTCGCGAATAATCTCCTACAACATGAATTTCACCATACGAAGAATCATTTTCCTTCAAATTGGAAACTTATGATAAGAAAGGGTGTGTACCCGTATGATTACATGGATTCCATGGATAAATTTTCCGAAACACAACTTCCATCTCAAGAAAAATTTTATAATGTGTTAAATAAAACAGCAACTACGGATAGTGATTACGCTCATGCAAAAAATGTGTGGAAATCTTTCAACATTAAAACCCTCGGAGAATATTCGGACTTATATGTTAAAACTGATGTTTTACTGCTCTGCGACGTTTTCGAAAATTTTCGAAAACTATGCATGGCATCCTACAAGCTAGATCCTGCATGGTATTATACCGCTCCAGGACTATCTTGGGATGCCATGTTGAAGAGTACCGGAGTGAAAATAGAACTTTTAACAGATTATGACATGCTTATGTTTGTCGAACAAGGAATCAGGGGAGGAGTTTCTCAATGTTCTCATCGACATGCTAAAGCAAATAATAAATATATGTCTAATTATGATGATTCTCAGCCCTCCAGCTACCTTCTCTACCTAGACGCCAATAATTTGTATGGTTGGGCGATGTCCCAGAAACTACCTCTCAAAGGATTTGAGTGGTGCAACATTATTGATATAGATACACTGCGTAATGATGACCAAAATGGATACATTTTAGATGTGGACTTGGAGTATCCACAGGAACTCCATGATCTACATAGTGATTATCCATTAGCTGCCCTAAATGCCGTTCCTCCTGGGTATAAGGAAAATCGCTTACTACTAACGCTCACTCACAAGGAGAGGTATGTTATTCATCATAAATCTCTTTTGCATTATTTGGATTTAGGTCTAAAATTAAAAAAAATTAACAGAGCTATAAAATTTATAGAAACAGATTGGTTAAAAACTTATATAGAACTGAATACAAATATGAGAGCAATAGCTAAAAACTCTTTTGAAAAAGATTTTTTTAAACTCATGAACAACTCTATATTTGGAAAAACCATCGAAAATATTCGACGAAGAGTTGACATTCGGTTATGCTCAAACGAAAAGTCCGCTTCAAAATTGATAGCTAAACCTAATTTTAATCGCAGGACAATTTTTTCAGAAAATTTAGTAGCCATTCATATGCAAAAAACTAAACTAATTTTTAACAAACCCATCTGTATTGGTATGTCAATACTGGACATATCCAAAACTTTAATGACTGATTTTCACTATAATGTGATAAAAAATGAATATGACGTAAAAGCAAAACTATTATATACTGATACGGACTCTTTTATTTATCATATTCGCACAAATGATTTTTGCGAAGATATTAAAAAAAATTTGGACCTTTATGACACTTCAGATTTCCCAGAAAACAATAAATATGATATTCCCAAATTAAATAAGAAAATAGTAGGTAAAATGAAGGACGAGAATAGTGGTAGTATTATGACCGAATTCGTAGGGTTAAGGTCAAAAATGTACTCGTACAAAGTCGAAGGTAGGAAGGTAGTTAAGAAACTGAAAGGCATCAAAAAACAGTCAATTGAACAAAGCATTAACTTTGATGACTATCTAAAATGCCTATTACATAAACGAAATAAGCATGCAAAGATGAATCTAATCAAATCCAAGCATCATACTTTGTATTCAATAACCCAAAATAAACTTGCCCTCTCCTCCACTGATTCCAAACGATACGTTCTCGATGATGGTATTCATACGCTACCTTGGGGGCATTACTCGCTTGTCTGATGTAATGTATATATGTATATTTGCTCTAAATTCTTTCGTATTGTGCTATACTGAACGCTTTCGTATTTTGCTGTACTGAATGCTTTCGTATTTTGCTGTACTGATTGCTTTTGTATTTGATTTTAAAAAATTAATATGAGATGTATTATATATATATATATATATATATATATATATATATATATATATATATATATATATATATATATATATATATATATATATATATATATAAATTCTATGTGTTACTATACTAGATGTTAAAAATATTTTCCCTAACTTTACCCCAGAAATTCATTGTGTTTTGTCAAGGAACATGGAATTATGCTTATAAAAAAAAAGAAGTATTAATGACTTGGCCATATGGGTCAGTTTACTATTGAGGGGTACATTATTGTTTACATACATGCTCTGATTATGATTATTTAATAAACGATTTTTTTTTCTTTAAAAAAAATGTTTCTCTCTTTATTTAAACTTACAAACAAGTATTTTTCTCATGTTATGGTTACAATCTGCAATTTGTTATGAAAAAGTTATTGCATTAGAAAACTGATTTCTCTACCACTATTTTGAAAGCATGTATATATATAATCTACCATTGGACAAGATTTATATATATTTTTTGATAGAAAGTAGATGAAATTAAGGAAGTATAGTTTGAGTTTTTTTACTATTTCTAGTAGAAATATCAGTAAAGTAACAGAAGTTGCATCTCTGTAACTGGACTGAATGGGTAAAGACGAGTTAGCTCAGTATTATGAAGACCCTAGCTTACCAGGGAGCTTTGGTGGAATAAATGCCTTGTATCAAGCAATGAAAGGGAAAGTTCCAAAAAAGACTATCAAAGAATGGTTGGAGAGTCAGAATGCATACACCCTACATAAAAGCGTTCGTCGCAACTTTCTGCGAAACAGAGTTATTGTTGGGGGAATCGATTTTCAATGGCAATCGGATTTAGTAGACATGTTAAGTGTTGTAAAATACAACGATGGTTATCGATATCTGTTAACATGTATAGATATTTTTTCTAAATATGCATGGGTCATACCTTTGAAACGGAAAAATGGATCTAGCATTGTAAATGCATTTAAGTCAATTTTCAAGGAAAGAAAACCGAAAAAATTACAAACAGATCAAGGAACTGAATTTACAAATAAATCATTTCAATCTTATTTAAAATCTGTCCAAGTAAAGTTTTTCACGACAAATAATGAAACCAAAGCTAGTGTTGTTGAAAGATTCAATCGTACTTTGAAAACGAAAATGTGGAAATACTTTACCAATAAAAACACCTATCGATTTATAGATGTCTTAGACCAACTCGTACACAGTTATAATCATACACTCCATCGCAGCATAAAAAAAGAACCTATTAATGTAACAGTTGAAAATCAAAAACAAGTGTGGAATACCTTATATGGAGATGTAAATAAAACTAATGTTAAGGAGATTCCATTCAAATTTCAGGTTGGAGACTTCGTTAGGGTTGCAAAGACTAAATTAACATTTGAGAAAGGATATGAAAATAATTGGTCCGAGGAAATATTTACGATTCAGCGTTGTATACGTAGAAAGCTACCAGTATATAAGATAAAAGATTTAATGGGAGAAATAATCACTGGTACATTTTACTCAGAAGAACTGCAGAAAGTTAAAAAATCGCATTCTTTTCATGTTGAGAAAATTTTAAAGAAGAGAGTAGTTAAGAAACGTTTGGAATACTTTGTCAAGTTTAGAGGTTATCCTCGCAAATTTAACGCCTGTATTCATTCCAAAGACTTATTTTCGATAAATTGAGTCTGCTCATTAAATTTGTTTCGCTTCCATAACCCACAATGAGTTTCTACGTCACACTGCCCAGCGACAGCTCTATCGAGTTTTATCCTGGCAACACAATGTCTCACTTCTACACGAAACTCCCCAAACGTCTAGAACTCTCAGGTGAATGGGAAGTTGGATTAGTTGAAATAATTTATCCCAGAATGTGGAATAACATTATTGATGGTGAAAATTCTTTCGAATATGATTTAGGAAACGGAGTAAAAACGAATGGAAAAATAGCGTGCGGATTTTATGATTCTCCGATTGACATTTTAAATGCAATTCCGAAGCACATAAAAATTCAAATGAAATATAACAAACACACAAAAAAGGTGGTGTTGCAGCTCACTAACGGAGCAAAGCTGCGATTATCCAAGGGATTAGCTGAAAACTTAGGTTTTGAACCTAATAAAGCGATTGGAGAAAATATTATTCCAGGAAATGGAGGCATAGATACAGTAATCACTGAGAGTCCTTTTGTTGCGGATCCTAATGTTGATTTACATTTGCTGTACGTTTACACCGATATCATTCAGCCTGAATTTGTTGGTGGGGTCTTAGCTCCTCTTTTACGAACTCTGACAGTGAAGGGAAGAGATGGTGACATGATTCAAGAACAATTTGAGAGACCTCATTATTTATCAGTTTCCAGAAAAAATTTTGACTCGATTGAAATCGTTATAAGGACACACACTGGTCGTTACGTCTCATTTGAACGCGGGAAGTTGATAGTGAAACTACATTTTCGCTTGAGACATTTGTAATCTCTAGAACAAAATGTATCAACCTTATCGTTGTTGCACCAAAACATTTGAAGACTATTATACTCAGCAAGCAGGTAATGGCTTGTCATATTACAAAGGCATCTCTCTGCAGAAAGGCTTGGGTGGAATTTTTCGAAGCATGTTTAGGATGGTTTTTCCTTTATTTAAATCAGGTGCGAAAGCATTGGGAAAGCAAGCACTTCGATCTGGGGTGGATATTGCAAATGATTACTTGCAAGGTAAAGATGTAAAGTCAGCTATCAAAGACCGAGCTAAAGAAGCAACGAAAACTTTAACCGATAAAGTATCCACTCGAGTGAAATCAATGGTTGGAGGAAATAAAAGGAAACGCACAAATAAGAAACGCATCATTCGAAAGAAGTATCGCAAGCTGTGTGCACCTGACATATTCTCATAATCTTTAGCATGGCCTTAATACGAAATGATTCCCTACCCTCTGTGAAATCTGAACTGGACTTATTTCTTATGCCACCGACTCAAACAGCTATTGAAAAAGGGCAGTGGTCTGAATTTTATCCCATAGCTAATATTCGTGATGGTGGACCTATCGAATTCAACATATCTGGTAGTGGTGAGGAATACATCGATTTATCAGCAACCCAACTCTATGTAAAAGTTAAAGTTGTAAAGGACAATGCAGTTTTACCAGAAAATGAAAAAGTTGCTCCATGTAACTTATTTCTTCACTCGTTATTTTCCCAAGTCGATGTGAGTTTGAATGAGCGTCTAATTTCATCATCCAGTAACACTTACCCTTACCGAGCTTACATTGAGACTTTGCTCAATTACGGCTCTGATTATAAGAAAAGCTTCCTAACTTCAGAATGCTTCTACAAAGATACAGCAGGACACTTTGATGAAACCGATCCTTCAAGTGAAAATGCAGGGTTGAAGAAACGGGCTTCTATGATTGAAAAGAGTAAAGTTTTAGATATGATTGGAAATTTACATTGCGACTTGTTTTATCAAGATCGTCTATTACTCAACTTGGTAGACTTAAAGTTAAAGTTAATACGCAGCAAACCGGAGTTTTGTCTCATTGCTCCTCAAAAAGCAAATTATGACGTTGTTATTGAACATGCATCCCTTTTCATCCGGAAAGTGAAAGTCAGTCCAGGTGTTTTAATTGGACATGCCAAAGCCTTAGAAAAATCATCTGCAAAATATCCAATGGATCGAGTTTTGTGTAAGCTATATTCAGTATCGAAAGGTTCTTTCTCATTTTCACAGGATAACATATTTTCTGGGCAACTCCCGAAACGGATAGTTGTAACATGTGTCGATCATGATTCATTCAGTGGCACTTACCCAACAAACCCATTTTACCTCAAGCATAACCATGTAAATTTCATAGGCGTTTACGTAGATGGAAATCCTATCAGCTACAAACCCTTGGATCCTAATTATGCCGACGGCCAATTTATTCGTGCTTACAATAGTTTGCTCCTAGGAAGTGAAAAACTCTCATCCAATAAAGGTATCTATATTAACAGAGATGAGTTTTCCGAAGGGTACACGCTATATGCCTTTGACTTAACACCAGACTTGGGTGATGGCAACCATTTAAATTTAATTCATCAAGGAAATCTTCGCATTGAAATAAAGTTTGCAAACGCTTTACCGAAAACTGTTTCAGTGCTGGTATATGCAGAATTTCAAAACGTGATCGAAATTACGAAGTCTAGAAATATTTTGTGTGATTTTTCGATATGAATGTGGTACAATTGAATAACATTTTACGAAGTGATGCATACACACGTTTATATTTTGTTGGAGTTTTCCCAAGTGATCGAATTGCCAAGAATTTTAAGAGTTTTCCGGCTGCATTTATTTTAAACACCGATCCTCATCACAAACCAGGGACTCATTGGTTAGCTGTTTATATGAAATCACCAACAAGTGTAGAGTTTTTCGATTCGTTCGGTCAACCACCTTCGTATTTTTTGGGCTACATACATGACTACTTCAAAAAAGTTCCGCATGTGGTCTACAACGACATACCTCTTCAAAGTGTTAAAACTGCTGTTTGTGGACAATATTGTGTATACTTTTTGTATCAAAGATCTAGAAGTAGATCTATGGAATTTACTGTTAAATTATTTGATAGACAGTCTACAAATAATGATATACGTGTGTATAACTTTGTGAAAAAAATTTCGAATATACATGTACCTTTATTTCAATAAAAAAAGTATAAGTAATCGCCCTAGTCTTTACTTCTGTCATTTGTAACCATGAATTCATTCGCTTTAAAGCATCCTTTCACTGCTCTTGTCTGTGGACCTACATCATCAGGCAAGTCGCATTTTTTGAAAAAATTGATAAACAGCCACACAGATATAATTCATCCTACCCTTGATAAAATGAACACGTTGGAATGACGTCATTCTCCACCACATTCTCCACCACGTGTTTGATTCCACGTTTGAACACGTTGGAATGACGTCATTCTCCACCACATGTTTGATTCCACGTTTGAACACGTTAGATTGACGTCATTCTCCACCACATTCTCCACCACGTGTTTGATTCCACGTTTGAACACGTTGGAATGACGTCATTCTCCACCACATGTTTGATTCCACGTTTGAACACGTTAGATTGACGTCATTCTCCACCACATGTTTGATTCCACGTTTGAACACGTTAGATTGACGTCATTCTCCACCACGTGTTTGATTCCACGTTTGAACACGTTAGATTGACGTCATTCTCCACCACGTGTTTGATTCCACGTTTGAACACGTTGGAATGACGTCATTCTCCACCACATTCACCTTTCTATGTCAGAAACGCAGATAAAAACTGATCGAACTTATTGATGTGGTGGAGCAATCTATACTATTTTAACAGCCAATTACGCACTTAATGTATTCAGATTTAAATTGATTATATTTCGGTAAGTAACCAGGTATTCGTGACCGAATGGTTATATTCTCATCCAACTAACACTCGACTACGAGTACTTTTTGGTAGTCAGTTCGATCCCAGCAAAAAAATATCACATCTTTTAGTTTTAAAAATATGTTTTAAAGATTTTATTATTTTTTTACTCAAAAAGTACTAATAGATGGCGCTACGAGTTACAGAAAAATCAGCTCTTAAATCCAACCCCTCTGAAATTCGCCTTAAATCCAATCCCTCTGAAATTCGCAAGTCCAAAACGTAAACACGTGTTATTCGACGAAATCCGAGAAACCGAAACTAACAACTCAACTCCACTCGAAGCAGGAAGAAAACAACTAAACTCAACTCAAAATTGAAAACGAAACTACCAACTCAACTCCACTTCCGGTTATGACGTCACTTCCGGTACAACTCAACTCCACTTCCGGTCATGGCGTCACTTCCGGTCGTGACGTCACTTCCGGTACAACTCAGCTCCACTCGATTTCTCCACCTTCTCCTCCACTGATTTAGAACCCGCATTTTCTATCTACTGACATATCTAGTGATATTACGTACGTTAAGAGGTTTTTCCATTGGCTTCTTTGATTCTATTCATGATTCTTTTCATTGCGTCTATTGTTGATTTTCCCTGCCGAAAACCAAATTGTCTGTCACTTAATAATCCTCTTGTTTCTATGTAGTACTTTAGTCTGTGAGCACTTTGTCGAGGATTTTTCCCCAAGGCAGATTGGTCTGTACGAGCTTGGGAGATCCCTCGGCTTTCCCTCTTTGGGAATCAGAGCAACCTTGGCTATTTTCCATATAGGGGGAACAACCCCTTTTCCAACAAGAGGTTGAATAAGTATACAAATTTATTTTTATCGGCTAGATATAGCTTTTTAACTATTTCTGTCTGGATTCCATCCTCTCCAGGGGCCTTTCCTGGCCTGCTTTTGTCAAATGCTTCCTCTATTTCTATGGATGTTACTTGCTCACCAGGGGGAAGTGGGACCCTTTCCATCCGACAAGGGGATTCGTTGTTTGCATCTTCCCGTGGGAAATGATGGTCCAATATAGTCCAGTTTGTTTCCATTAGTCTGTTTTTTCTCCCTGTTGGTTTTTAAGTATTCCCACCTTGAGCTCTGTTCTCTTTTCTGATAAGTTGTAATTTTTTTCCAAAAATATTTTCCGCTGTTATTAAATCTATATATTTTTAAAATTTTTCCCTTTTTAGTTTTAGGATTAGTTTTTTATATTCTGCCAAGGATTTCTTGAATTCTAATTTGAATCGGTTTCTACTGTATTCTTCATTCTCACTCTGGTATAACCTTCTAAGTGCTCTCGTTACACTTCTTTTGGTTCTTAATTCTGGGGTCCACCAGTATGCATTTCTAGGGGCTGTTTCTTTATCCCTGTTGTAGCGGCGATGTGGTAGTTTATTTTTAACCTCTTTTTGGGCTATAATAATTTGATCTTCTATTTCTAAATCATCCATCATGATGTCTATGGAAAATCCTTCCATGACCCTGTGGGTGCAGGTCTTGACTTTTAACCAGTTCAATCTAGTAATATTAATGGACTCGAATTGTCCGTGCTCTTGAACTTCGAAGTATATATCAATCATATTATGATCGCTTGCCGTAATAGTCTACAATTTTAATTTTTAGACCTATTCCAATATTTTTTTCCAGTATTAGGTCTATCCAGCTCTCACCTCTTATGGAGGAGTAAGTTGGGAGTGAATCCGGCGAATTTAGAATATTCAGGTCACAACCTCACAAAAATCGATCAAGGCCTCTTGCGTCGGTTGGTCTTCCCCAGAGGGAAGATTTTGCATTGAAATCACCTGCGATAATAATCTTTTCGGCACTATGTTTAATGACTAGTTCTCTAAGTATATCTAATTTTGGGTCCAGGTTTTGACTTGGGCTGCAGTATATTGATCCTATTATTATTTCGTCCTTCTGAACTCGAACCAAAGCCAACGCCAGATCATTGTTTTTGTAGATCTCCTGTACATCGTAGCAATTCTTTAGGGCTATTACTGCTTTATTGTCCCCAATCAAATGGTAATTTGGTGGTATTCCAACTACCCTCCGATTAAATCGATAGGGCTTGTTTATAGATATAACATCGGGATTTTTGTTTTTGATTTCTTCATTGAGTTGGGCCATTGCGGCCCGAGTATTTCCAGTGTTAATGTGAATTCCAGTAAATCTAATTGATCTCAATAACGAATTGTCTCTATTGTAATTTAATTGGTGTCTATTGGCCATAGTCTATCTTTTTTATCAAATTTATGGTCTCTTTTTCATGTATATTGCACGATTTACTGGTTGCACTATGTCTTGTTTCGAATTTACTTTTAAATTTATTATTGTGGTCAGTACACAGTTTACACAATTGCTATCATTTCCGCATTCTTTCCATTTGTGAACGTCCGCCCGCAATTAGAGCAGATTGCCTTATTGTTTTTGCACAATTTGGCCAACATGGCCAAATTTGTAGCATTTAAAACATTGTGTCGGTTTCAGATATTCTTTAATTCTAATATTTTCCCAGTTTATTTTAAGTTACTTCTTGACCATGATAATAGAAAAGGTTTCGGATCAAGTTCAAAAATCCAATTTAGACCACTTTGACCCCTAAAGTTTGTTCTCTTGAGTATTAAAAACTTTTCGTTCTCTTGTGCGAAGTCTCCCAATTTTGCTAGTTAGTTCCTCTTCTCTAGTTTCTTCGGATATTCCGAATAAAATAATTTGCAGGTTCTTTCTCTTGGGTGTGTGTACCTTGAAATTTTTATTTAAGTCTTCATTTTTGCTTATTTCGTCGATTATTTTTCCTAATTCTGCTTCGGAGCCAGTTTCTATTGCGATTCCTCCATTTCGAATGTTAGTGACCTTTTCAATGTTAATACTTAGGTCGTCTACATTAATCTTATTTTGTATTGCCCGTTTGGTAGCCCCTGAAGACATCGTCTTTATTTGGTCTAATTAAAGCTACATACGTGTTTCGTTGGGCGCTACGACCGACTACGATTCCTGTCGTTTACTGTTTTAACTTTGTCAGCGTAAATGGGAGGCCTCCCTTCGCGTCCCTTCTCTGAGAATTCCCCAAACTGATTGTGTTTCATTTTTGCCATGTAAGACACTGATAAAAGATTGTTGTCTCACTATAATCTCCAGCAGATTCAGGGCCTTGGTCCTCATTTCTACGCGAAGTTCGTTTGTTTCGCTTTTTGTGCCTTTTTTGTAATTAATTCGATTAGGTCTTTGTAGGAGTTCATAGCACTTTGGATCATTAAATTTTCATGTTCTGTGTCTATCTCAGCTTGAGACAGTTTAGTTGGTGAGACCCAAGGTGACTCCCCTTCTAAATCTACTATCTGGATCCCCTCCTGGAAATCCAAAGGGGGGTCCAAAACTGAGCCCATTTGGGCCCCGGGAGGAGTAATCGGATACATTAACTTTATCTAAGGGACTATCTCTGGGCAAAATCCTTAGCCCTTTATATTTATGTGTATTTTAACCTTAACCAATAGGTAGTACTATCCAGTGGCCAAAGCCCTATTCTGGTTTAAGAGGGTCAACTTGACCCACTTGTAACTAAAGGAATCTTCTAATTATTTGAAGCTAAATTGAATTAACAATCATACAATGCTATATAAATTACATATTAGAAACTATATACAACTATTTACAATTTTATAATTTGAGGAACCCTGGTTCCATCAGGTTATATTTCAACAGAGTACAATACAGACCAAGTTTCAATATAATACTGTGTACACCAATGTATTACCTACCGTTGGAGCAAGTTCCTATAGCCAGCATTTCAGACTATTTTAAAATTTGCACTTTGTCCGATTTCAAAACTCAAAAATACCTACAACACAATAAATCTTTTCAAGTTCGTGTCCTGATTTACTTTTTCCTATAGATTTGTCTATACAGGGTCTACACAAATATAGCTTATGTTCCACAATTATTTAACAATGGGAGTTTTCTCATAAAATAGACACGGTCAAAATACTGCTCAATTTTGGCAAATTTGGCCTCTAGTCTATACATAGCAAGAATACGCTAATCTAAGCACAAATCCTGTTGGTCCTTTAATTTCCTCACCAACGTTTATGCGAGTTTGAGGCTCTATAAAAAGATCACCAATTCAACACCGACTTTTAGATATCTACTACCTACTATATTCAGCAGAAATTAAAGGCAGTATGGCTCCGTTCTTAGAAGCGTTACTACGCATACAGCATTGCACTCCTGCTAGGCCTAACGTGGATGAATCAGCAGTCAGAAGAAATACAATGTCAAGTTTTTCATAATCTAATATGCACAAAGTTGTTCAAAAGATATCATACGAAAGGGATAGACCAAGATATACGCAGTTCTTTTCAATCAATGCAGTAAGTCCGATTGACCATCACTGGGGGGTCCAAGTGGAGTCCCCAAAGTTCCAGTGCTAAGTCTATGGCACTTTTAGTCGTATTTTTAATCTATATATATAAAATAGGATGTGTGTATATATGTATATTTTCTATACAAATCTACACCGTTTGACCAATCCACACCAAATTTGGTACACTTATACTTTAGAACACTGCGGTCAGCATAGGCTAACTCTTAACCCCCGTTCTATTGGCCCTGGGGGGGCTAAAAACTATTCGAAATCACCATAGAAATAACATTGAGCATAGATTGATTGCTTTATGCAGCGATGGTTGCTTCACCAGTGTTGATCTAAAAACAATTTTTTCCGAAACAAATTAAATTACAATATTTATGTTTGAACTGACTTTTTAGTTCTTCCCATGATGTAAATAAATTATAGGTATTTTATTGATGAAGAATATTTTAAAATATTTATTTTTGCAAGGAAATTCAAGGAAAGGTTTTCAGGAGTTCAAGGATTATTTTCAAGGAAAGTTGGTGTATATTTCGACCAACTTTCCTTAAATAATTTATTGAATACGTAATGATTTGTAGAATTCTGTTTCACAAGCTTTTTAGGTAAGGCATGTAACTTATTTTAAAATGTCCGGAATAGATACATGTGAATCCTCCGTTGAAAGCAGTGACTTTCTTTATGAAAAATTCTGTTGGTTGGTTGGTTGATTTTTCCTTGAGACTTTTAGCTGCAGAATCAGGCCTTTGTCTCCAATCTTCCTAAATGATCTAAATTTAAGGGAAAAGCATGAAGAGATTAAAATTTTTCAATTGATATGAGAAATCTAGTTATGTCTCTAGCTTGTTGTGGTTTATTTATGATGCTTTTTATGAGATTTTTGAAGGTGAAGTTTTGAGATTGGAATTTTATTTTTTCGATGAGTTTTTTTCTAGGGCGTGAATACTTTTTGCAGTCGAAAATGATGTGTTGAAATGAGTCGATAACTTTACAGCTGTCACAGAGATTTGTGTCTGCCAGTTGGAATCTGAAGAGGAGATCTGGAGTGATTAACATTCGGGATAAAAATCTTGAAAAATAAACATCTTCTTTTCTTGACATCAGAGTGTTTTTTACATCATATATGTTTGGAAGGTTGCCTGAGATTTGGTAGTATTTACTATGATTGAATATTGATCGATCAGAGAGGTCCAACTTGTTTCCTATGTATTTTGTCGTATCTTCCGGCGATAACCATTCAAGAAAGATGTCTTCCTCTCTCACTGATTTGGCGAGTTGATCTGCTTTTTCGTTTATTTCGATGTCTCTATGTGCTGGAACCCAGATTAATTTTAAATTTGTAACGAGTTTTGCGGTGTTGATTAGTTTGTTTTTAAGTCGTAGGATTACTTTCGATGATTTGATGGAACAGTTTTGTAGAGCCAGTAAGACGGATTTGCTATCGGTGAAGATACAGTTATTAGTGTTAAAGACAATAAGCTCATCTAATGCTTGGCATAGGGCTAAGGCTTCCGCAGTAAAGATAGAGTTGATGTTTCTGATGTTATATTTGATTATTAATTTGTTTGAATATCCTGCGATTGCTGTAATATTGCTTTTTTAGATGCATCTGTTGCTATTAGGTGATAGTTAAAGAGTAGGTGATCAATCACATTTTTAAAGAGACCCTGGATGCAATTATTTGGTAGGGATTTTGTTTGGAAATCCAAATTGTCAATAAAAAACGAGATGTTAGGTGGGAATGATTCCACTGGAAAGATGAACGTGATGAGATGATCTGTCTTGAAGTCTTCTTCAAGTAAATCAAAACAAGAGATAATTGACGAACTATTTTGTTCGAGTAAATTAATATTATCTTGAATAATGGAATGCAAGGGGGAGAAGGTTCCCAAAGAAATGTGCTTTATCCAGAATTTATTACTTATTTTTTTTATTTGGGTTTTAATTTGGATTGTGTCTGGGATTTTGTGGAGAATAATATTTGGAGTCCAGTTGGGGAGTCCGCATGCAGTTCTCAATACCATGTTTTGACATATTTCTAAATGATTTATGTTTGTTTTTTTGCATGAGTTTAAGATTGTACTGCTATAATGGAAGAGATTACAAATAGATGTTTTTGCGAGGTGTAATAAGTGGTGTGTGCGAGCACCGTAATTTTTATTTGCTAGGGCTTAAGGATATTTATGCGTTTATTTTAAGTTGTTTGATGAAGTAATTAAGATTTCCATATTTGGAGATTATGATGCCGAGGAACTTTAGTTCATCTGTCCATTCGATCACGTTGCCATCCATAGAGAAGCACCAGTCAAAAGTAGTTCTTTTTTTGATAGGTTTATAATTGAACATTTATTATGGGATATTTTGAGATTCCAATAGTTGTACCATCTACTGATATTTTCTATTGAGTTTTGTAATTTCTTTTTATGTAATCTGGATTGTCGTGGGTACAATAAAAAAGGATATCGTCCGCATAGATTATATAGTTAATACCTATTGGAATAGTTTCATGAAAATCTGCCATGAATATTGTGAAAAGAATTGGGGAGAGAACACTACCCTGAGGAACTAACTCCTCTTCTCATTTCCAATTGAGTTTGATATAGTGTTTTCCCATTTTACCCTTATTATCCGATCTTGAAGGAAGTTATGTAGCCATTTGGAGATATTTCCTGAGAGTCCTATATTAAGACATTTCATTATTAGGCCATCTATATAAATTGAGTCATATGCAGATTTTATGTCTAGAGATATTGCAATTAAGAATTTTTTTTGAGAATGGGCGTTTTTTATTGTCGAAAACAGTGTTTGGATTGCAGTTTGACTATCTCTAAAAGGTAAGAAGCCAAGATGAGTAGGTTCAATTTTATTATGTTTGATTAAGAAAGAGGAGATTCTTCGGGATAAAATTCTTTCGAAGATTTTTGCAGGTACTGATGTAAGAGATATGGGACGGTAAGAAGTGACATTATTCTTTGGTTTCTGTGGTTTATGAATAGGAATTATTAGTGCTGTTTTCCAGCTATTTGGTATTTTGAAGTTAAGCCAGATATCATTAAAAATAGATTTTATTATTGTAGTTGATTCTTGGTTTAATCCTTTGAAAAGTTGTGCTGAGATGTCATCTTCTCCAGGTGTTGAAATGCGAGTATTTTTTATTGCATTATTTAGTTCTGTTGATGTGTTATTGGTTTGTTTAAATCAAAACTTTCTATATTATTATAGTGGGTAGGAATAGGGTTGTGATTGTCGTTTGTAGCAAAGAATTTGGCGAAGGTATCGCTTTGGTCTTTTGTTGACAAGATTTCTTTGCCGTTGAGTTGTAGAATGATGTTGGATTTCTGATTTTTATTCTTTCTTCGATTTAATATGTTGAAGATACGAAAGAGAAAGTAAGGGTTTTGCTGTATTCTGCAGACCTCATCCCAGTATTTTTTTGCTGTCTCGAATAGCTTGTTTGAGTTTTGCAGAGAACTTTTTGTATTTGATCCAATGGTCATCCTTGAGAGAGATTCTAGCCTTTTTTAGATAATGTTTTTTTTAAGAAAAGTAATTGATTGCATTTAGTGTTCCACCATAGTGTTGTTATCTTTTCGCAATTTAGTTTCGTGAAACTATTTCTTGATTTGGCCTCTTCTATCAGATTTTGTAGTTGATCATAGTTGTTACAGTTTTTTCCTTGGTAATGTTAATATTAAGTTGTTCTATGACCCTGTTCCGTCTGTAGAAATTTTTTTAATTGGTGAGTAGGTTTCATTTTCGATGTTTATTATGATAGGGAAGTGATCACTTTCATAATTGTCATCTTCGATATGGAAATTGCAGATAGGAAAAATTTCAGACGACCAAAAAGACAGATCGATAAGAGTAAAAGTTCCGTTTGGGGCAATGTGGGTTGGTTTATTGTGATTGATAAGGCAAAGGTTTTTTTCCAATGCCCAATTGAACAAGGTCTGGCCTGCAGTGGAGTGTGAATTGCCTCCCCAGAGGTCATGTTTTATGTTGAAGTCGCCGAGGAGGAAACTATTATTTTTTATGTTATTTGAGATATTGTTTAAAGTTTTATATTCAATTTTGCCATTAGAGGAGTAGAAGTTAATGATCATAAAAGGTCTATTTTTTTGCATGAATTGGACAGCCAATATTTCATTTTCATTGTTATCAGTTGATTTGTCAATGTCGATTATTTTTGATTGAATGTTCTCAGAGATTGCAATTATTAGGCCTCCTCCAATTTTGTGAGGTCTATCTCTTCTGTAAATTATTTTATGTGGAATATGGAAATTAAGATGTGGTTTTAGAAAGGTTTCTTGAATTGCTATTATTTGAGCTGTCTTAAAGATTTCTGTGTCCAGGACCCATTTTTTATATTGAATCCCCCTTGCATTCCATTGTATGATGTGCATGCTTTTTTTTTAGTTTTTTCTTTTTGTTTTATCTATTCGACACTCCTTGGTGCTAAAGTTCGAGGAATTATCATTGTTAAGAATCGTTGGGGGTGTAATTGATTTATTTTTGATTGATTCTATTTTATTTTTGATTCCATTATCCGTTTTCGTTTTTTTCTCCCTTGGTGGGCTTGTATCTGTTTTATCATTGGTTTGAGATTTCGAATTGATAATGTTCATTTCTGCCATTGACATGAGCATAGCAGACATTTTTTCTAGAATTTGGTCTAATTTATCTGAGAAAGTTTCATAAAGCTTTCTTGTCAGCTGATCAAGGGATTTTTCAATATGGCTTATTTCATTGTTTTGAGATGATGTTGTTATTTTTGTTGAATACGTGTTTTTTTTGGTGAAAAATTGTCTTCTGGCTTCACTGTATGTTAACCTGTTTGTTGATTTGTATTCAAGGAAATCCGCTTCTCTCAGCTTGAAAGAGCAGTTGTTATAATCGGCTCTGTGGTTTTGGCCACAGTTTACGCATTTTATTGGTTTTTGACATGGGTCAGTATGTTTTGTTTCTCCACAGGTTACGCATATATTTTCAGCTTTGCAATGGGTAGAGTTGTGGGAGAATTCAAAACAGGTTGAGCATTGTCTTGGTTTATCTATAAATAGGTTGATTTTTTGATTTGTTAGAAACAATTTAATCGTTTTGGGAATAATTGTTCCCAAGCAAGTTATAAGGATTGGGTATACACCTTCTTTGGAGCCTTTTTGAAATCTTCTTACTTCCAAAATGCTAATGTCATTCTCAGTAGTGAGTTCTTCTGCAATTTCTTCTAAAGTAGTTGAGGTGTGTATATCAAATACTAAGAATTTTGTAGTTAGACTTTCCCAAATAACTTGGGGGACTACCGGACTCCTTGTATTTCAGTTATGTTAACAAGGTTACTTGCAACTGTGGGATCGTTGGTAGAAATGAATAATTTTCCAGATCTTGAGAAATTTAAATCTGTTATTTTTTTATAATTTGAGGTTTTGTAAATAATTTCTTCTTTAATCTTTTTTGGATTGTTTCTTGGGATAGTTTTGGTGTTAGATGGGCTGAGAAATAGTTTGCAGGAGGTGACTCCTTTTTGAAATGCATAATTTATTGAGTTTTCAATTTTGTCGTTTGTTTTGAGGAATGTAGGGTTGAACGATATTGCCGGATCTACGTCGGGTTCCTCCATAAGGTTACTCATTTCTTCGGTAACCCTAAATACTGAAGACGTCATCTTGCTACATCTGTTAAATGTTGTATTCGGGTCCAGACCCCTTTTTTTTCGAAATTAGATAATGTAAAGTCACTTACCTTCTCTTCAGGAAAGTGAGAAATGAGGAAAAGTTGAATATGAATAATGAACGAGACTTTCGTTGCTTAAAAGGAAAAAAAAATGTCGTCCGTACTATGCTGCTAAGTCCGACAGCAAAATAAAGAATTCAGTGAAGACGTTCTATAAGTTCATTCTTCAATATTGTAAAAGGATATCTTCTAGCGGTGTAATTCCAATTTCAAATATCTGGTTCGTAAAATGTTTGCACTTCAAGAAAACTCGAGCTTCAGCACCGATCGCAGCACTCAAATCATTTATCTGACGAAAAAAAAAATCAAAAATTCTGTAAAATCGACCTTTTGCTTTTTGAAAATTTTTTATCTATTCAGTTTAATTTGTCTACACCGATTACATTTATTTCTAACCCAAGCACCGTTATTCCGAAATGCACAAACGAAAAGCTCATTGATCATAAAAGCGTAATTTTGCTACTCGGTATCTGGCAGCACCAGAATTAATGTTTACTTTTTTTCTAAAACTTTGTAGAACTTTCTAGAAAGTTGGGAAACGGAAACTTCCTTGGACTCATGGTGGAGAACATTCCAGCACCCACTCGATTCTTAGCTGGTCGTATTTAAAGGAAGCTAACTCGGTAAGTCTTCCTATTTATCATCTTTCAGTGAATCTGGCAGTTTTATTTCGCTCGTTTAATTAAGTGTTTCCTACTTTATTCGACAGTGGTAGTGTATATTTTGGATTTATATTTCTAAACTGATGAAAGTACTACATAATTTTATATTCGTTTTTTCGTTAATTTTAGCTTTTTATTGTATTCTATAATAGATTTCATTGTACAGTGAGAGTATGCCTTTTGCTTAATTTTTTAAATAAGTTTAATGGGGGATCAGAATTAATGCTTTTTTTTTACACCAGAATAAGTTTATTTTTTAGTATGATTTAGAATTCTGTGTTTGAGTATTTTGATTGACAGCTTTTAAGTAAGGGATTAATATTTTTTATTTGTGTTAAAAGTTTGATATTCCTAAACTGGTGTAAGTACTTCGTAATTTTAAATTTGTTTTACCTTTCAGTTTATATTAGCCTTCTATTTTTATTGTATTCTATAATAGATTTCATTGCTCAGTGAGAGTGTGCCTTTTGCTTATTTTTTGAAATAGCTTTTTATTGTATTCTATAATAGATTTCATTGCTCAGTGAGAGTGTGCCTTTTGCTTATTTTATGAAATAGCATTTCTTTGTATTCTTTTACTGATTTCTTTGCTGTAGCAATGCCTCCAAGGAAGCGGAAGGCGATCGGCCAAGTGCAGTCAACGGCTAAGATGATGAAAGATGAGCGTAGTCAAGAATCTTCCGAGGAGAGGAATAGAAGACGTGCGATTGCGAGAGAGCTACAACATCTAGAGCAACAGAGACGGCACAACAGCGCGAGGCCCGACTACAGGATATGAAAGAGAGCTACTACATCTAGAGCAACAGAGACGGCACAGCAGTGTGAGGCCCGACTACAGGATAAGAGATATAGAGCCAAACGATCACGGACTGCGCACCATTTTAGCTTAGCATTGGAAGAATTCCACTACGATTCGCATAAAGACTACTCGCTGCATGCAAGTGTTACCATCGGGAAAATGGAAATGGTTTGTAGTTACTGTCAAGCCAAAAAGTTTAAATCAGAGTCTACTGGTATTTGCTGCAAAAATGGAAAACTCTGCCAACTGGAACCACCACCACAAGAACTTTTGACTTATACATCAGGAGATACGTCAGAGTCGAAGCATTTTCTTAGTAACATCAGAAAATACAACTCATGTTTCCACATGACATCATTCGGCGCCACATCAGTTGTTGGACAGCCCGGATTTCCTTCGACATTCAAGGTGCAAGGGCAGGTTTACCATAGAGCGGGATCGTTGCTTCCACTGCCAGATCAAATACCAAAATTTCTACAACTATATTTTATTCAAAACGAACAAATGGAAACTGGTTGGAGATGCGCCTACTTCTCGGGAACAAGACGTCAGATTGTGTTAAACTTACAGAGGATGTTTCATAAGCACAATAATCTTATTAAAACGTTTGAAACAGCATTGGAACGTATGCCAACAGATGAATATAAAGTAGTCATAAGAGCAGACCGAAGACCAGCAGGCGAACACGATCTGCGCTTTAACTCTCCTCAAGCAGATGAAGTCGCGGTGGTTATATCAGGAAATGAGTTTCATCAACGGGATATCGTTTTTCAACGACGAGGTGAATCATTGCAGCGTATTTCGGAAACACATCGATCTTTGCTCTGCCCAGTGATATTCCCCCATGGTGAAGATGGATATCATTTTAATCTGAGACAAATCAACCCAAGAACAGGTGAAACAACTAGCAAGAAAGTTTCAGCGATGGATTTCAATGCGTACAGATTAATGGTTCGAGATACTGAGCAGAATCACGTATTGAACTGAAGGCAATTGTTTCATCAGTTCATCGTCGATATGTACGCAAAAGTCGAGAGTGAGCGTCTCCTTTACATTCGTCTAAATCAACGTAAACTGAAAGTTGATATATTCACCTGAGAGGTCAAATGACGGTAACGTTGAAAACCTCGATGCCTTAGTCGTACTACCAGCTACATTTACAGCCAGTACCAGACACATGCACGAATACACGCAAAATGCTATGACGTGCGTGAGGACGTAAGGGAGACCAGACTTATTTATCACCTTCACCTGCAATCCGACTTGGACGGAGATCAAGGAGGTTCTTACCAATGGTCAATTACCCAGTGAGCGCCACGACTTGATTGCGAGAGTATTTAAACAGAAGCAGTTGAAACTGCACTTTGCGCATCTTTCGTTTTTTAGAATTCTGCATTTTTTCGTCGGAATTTCGTTTCTGTTTGTCATTATGTCTTAATCTTTTACATATTGCAATATATTCAGAAATTAAATGTATGTATTTGCGTCCGAAGTATATTGTAGAAGCTATGAAAAAGTTAAAACGTATTTTCCGTACAACTTAAATGATAGCATTTTTCTGTGAAAGAAAAGTGCTTATTCTAATTCAATTTTCAAGCAACATTTAACCATTTCAACCAGAGCAACGCCGGGTAATTCAGCTAGTCAGTCATAAATTCAGCAAATGTTTACCTAATAATAAGCATCATACCTTGTTAGACTCCGCTATTCCAGGGCTTTCGAAAGATGCATAATATGATACATTCCAATATTTAAATAACTGAATTTAGTTTTCATTTAGAGCTACCAAAAGTCAAACATCAACAGTAAGCGCTGTTGCCAGATCCCACGGAATTGCATCACAACAAAACAATGAGTAATAGATTCAAATGTGCTCTTTTCAATTGAGGGGATCAGAAGCAAAGGGATGTAAGTGACAAAAATGCCAAAATGAGTTGGATGCATGGAGAGATTCTTTAGGTACGTGGCTGACTGGCCGCGGACGGTTGGAGCCGTCATGTGTATTGGTACTGACATATAATGAGAGAAAGATAATCTGCTCAAGAGATACCGTCTTCGGCTTGGTGCCAAAGGGGCGCAAGTCACTTACGTCTCTTTGCCGCGAAGTAAAACCAGTGTTGCATATTCACTTGGTTGGCGCGAAATGGCTGAGGGTAGTACACATCAACTGTTTGGCGCTTAAAAAAAACTGCCACACTCTCTCATTCCTTACATGAGTTGACCGTTTTTGTCGGAGTCGGATTTGAGCTCTCGGTGTCTGTTGTTTGTTGGTGGCATATTGCGGTGCTCTTTTTTTAATAGAGAGCCTATATAGATAGAGAGGTGACATACACCCCACATTTTCTAATTGGCTGATGCGGCCGTCAGCCATGTTTTTCCATTTCAGAAAAGTTCATATGGCGGTTGTATAATATGTACACCGCTCTTTGCAAAGAAAAAGGTACTGAAACTGTAAAAGACAGTTATTACCGCCATACTTTTTAACACAATGCTCAACTTGAGTTTTAAAAAAACTCACACAGACACCTGCAGTACCTGCGATGTTCTGAAAAATAAAATACAATGCGAAGATCCGGAAGTCGTTGCCAGAAGTCAGATTGAAAAAGAAGTTCATTTGCGAAAGGCAGAAAAAGCAAAAAATTCCAAGGATGAAATCAAACAACCGGCTAAAAACGACATTTTTTCGGTTCGAGCTGTTTGTTTTGATTTAGAAAAAACGCGTCCAACTCCTGCGCTTACTTGTAGTACTGTCTACTACTTAAGACAGCTTTGGACTTATAATTTTGGCATCCATGATCTTGCCACTGATCAGAGCTCAATGTTCATGTGGCATGAAGGAGAGGCACTAAGAGGATCGCAAGAAATTGGTTCCTGTCTTCTGCGATACGCCCACCAACTCCCTAGCAGTGTCAAACACTTGATTGTGTTTAGTGACAACGCGGGAGGGCAGAACAAAAATCAAAACATAGTCAAGTTTTGGATGCATATCGTCGCTACTACAACAATCGAAAAAGTGGACCACAAGTTTCTCATTTCGGGCCACTCTTACATGGAATGCGACCAAGTCTTTGGCATTATAGAGAAAGCCAAAAAAACCTCCCAATATGTTTTTATCCCAGACGATTGGGTTAACATCGTATGCAAAGCAAGCCGCAAGTTTGCCGTCTTCCGTATGGACAGAGAAGACTTTCGTTCCATTGAAAACATGGCAAAAAATCTTTCTAAGAACATCAAAGGAATCCGTAACATGCAGTGGCTGCGCTTTGAGAAGGAAACACCGTCAATGCTGTATTATAAAAACACACTCAATGAGGACACACCCTTTCAAACAATAAACTTAAGGCTGAGTCAACAAGGTCGACCGTTCTCATTGAACACAAGTGTTGAAACCCCTACATCGCGAGCCTGTCGCCATCAAAACAGCTAAATACAACAATCTTCTGAAGCTCCTGAAATACCTGCCTCCAATCCATCATGATTTCTGCAAGTCGCTCAAGCATTCAACCAACAAAATACAAGCATCCAGGTTACCTGCAATCAACCCAGCCGAAGATCTAACCAAACTGGAATCTGAGGTGATTAGTTTTGTTTCATTTTTTTACTTTGTCTATTTTTTTCACCTGTCGACAGATTTTTGTATACTTAGCACCTGTTTACGATTATTTTAAACAAAATTATAATGATGATGATATTAAAAACAATGATATTAAAAACAAAAACTGTCAAACGGGGCAAAATTATGACTTACGAAGCCCTCATTTTTTATACTTTTGTTGAGATTTAACTTTACACTCAAAAAAATTTATCGCACTCTCATTGTGCATCTACAACCTCTAAAGTTTATACCTGGAAAATATTAAAATACGTATTTTTGTCACAAAACTTCACAAAAAAAGCCTCAAAAAAATTTGATCACAAAGTGATTAGAAAAGATCGAAAATAGATTTTTCACAAAAAATCAACTTCCTACCAATAAATTATGTTTGAAAAAGTGGCAGGAGATAAAACTAATTGAAAATCACAGAACTAAAAAACGTTCCTATTAAAATGTTCATCTAAAATACTGCAATATAAGGACACATTTTTCTTTAAATATGCACATTTTTTATGGTCTTTGGAACTAGAATTTATAACAAGATGGAATTTAAGTGGAGTATAATTGATGACCAGGGGGCCTTAAAAAATATTTTTAATAGCTCATAGTCATCAGAATGTAAGTAGGTAGATAGTTTAATTAACGTCGCACTGGAGCAATATAACGGGCTATTGGCGACGGTACAGGATCGAACCCGAAGGGAAAGGGGCTGCAGTAGTCCACGTGGAAGGGTAACAAATTTACAACAGGAGGGTTGCGAGTTCGAAACTCGGTCCAACCAAAGATCGTCGCGTACACGGGGGCTGGCCGTGGTTCAAAATGGCGAGGTGTTGTCCTCAGATCTTTCCCTTTGGGATTGATCTCGGACCGTCGACAATAGCCCGTTGTATTGTTTCAATGCGACGTTAATCAACTACCTACGTACCCGAAGGGAAAGAGCAGAGGACAACACACCTCATCACTTTGATCCATGGTCAGATGACGAGGTCAACACCTGAGCTGTCACCCCACTCTCCAAACTTCCACACCACGCCAACGTGAGGGCATTTGAGACCACGTCAGATTTAATATGGCATCAGCTCCCACGTACACGACGGTGTGATTGGATTGAGTGTCGAACTCGCGATCCTCCGGTTGCTAATCCGCTACTCTACTATGGCCCCTCAAAATATAGAAATAGAAAAATATTTACAGGAATTAAAAATTCTAACTAGATTTTTAAAAATAAATTAGTAATGTTGGCATAAAAATGAAGTGTTCAGCGAAGAAAATTAAAGAATGCGAAAAATTTCCATCAGTAATCTCGTCTGACTTTTCATGGATTATTTTCAAGGAAAGTTGGTGTATATTTCGACCAACTTTCCTTAAATAATTTATTGAATACGTAATGATTTGTAGAATTCTGTTTCACAAGGCTTTTTAGATAAGGCGTGTCACTTATTTTAAAATGTCCGGAATAGATACATGTGAATCCTCCGTTAAAAGCAGTGATTTTCTTTCTGAAAAATTCTGTAAAATCGACCTTCTGCTTTTTGAAAATTTTTTATCTATTCAGTTTAATTTGTCTACACCGATTACATTTATTTCTAACCCAAGCACCGTTATTCCAAAAAGCACAAAGGAAAAACTCATTGATCATAAAAGCGTAATTTTGCTACTCGGTATCTGGCAGCACCAGAATTAATGTTTACTTTTTTTATAAAACTTTGTAGAACTTTCTAGAAAGTTTGGGAAACGGAAACTTCCTTGGACTCATGGTGGAGAACATTCCAGCACCCACTCGATTCTTAGCTGGTCATATTTAAAGGAAGCTAACTCGGTAAGTCTTCCAGTTTATCATCTTTCAGTGAATCTGACAGTTTTATTTCGCTCTTTTAGTTGATTGTATAAGTTTTTCCTACTTTATTTGACAATGATAGTGTACATTTTGGATTTATATTTCTAAACGGATGTAAGTACTTCATAATTTTATATTCGTTATTTTCTTTAATTTTAGCTTTTTTTGTATTCTATAATAGATTTCTTCTCAGTGAGAGGTGTGCCTTTTGTGTGTGTGTGTGTGTGTGTGTGTGTGTGTGTGTGTGTGTGTGTGTGTGTGTGTGTGTGTGTGTGTGTGTGTGTGTGTGTGTGTGTGCGTACTTTTTTTAAATACGTTTAATGGGGGATCAGAAGTAATGCTTTTTTTTACACCAAAATAAAAGTTTATTTTTAGTATGATTTAGAATTCTGTGTTTGAGTATTTTGATTGACAGCTTTTAAGTAAGGGATTAATATTTTTTATTTGTGTTAAAAATTTGATATTCCTAAACTGATGTAAGTACTTCGCAATTTTAAATTTGTTTTACCTTTCAGTTTATATTAGCTTTTTATTTTTATTGTATTCTATAATAGATTTCATTGCTCAGTGAGAGTGTGCCTTTTGCTTATTTTATGAAATAGCATTTCTTTGTATTCTTTTACAGATTTCTTTGCTGTAGCAATGCCTCCAAGGAAGCGGAAGGCGATCGGCCAAATGCAGTCAACGGCTACGATGATGAAAGATGAGCGTAGTCAAGAAACTTCCGAGGAGAAGAATAGAAGACTTGCAATTGCGAGAGAGAGAGAGAGCGAGCCACCACCACAAGAACTTTTGACTTACACATCAGGAGATACGTCAGAGTGGAAGCATTTTCTTAGTAACATCAGAAAAAATAACTCATGTTTCCAAATGACATCATTCGGCGCCACATCAGTTGTTGGACAGCCCGGATTTCCGTCGACATTCAAGGTGCAAGGGCAGATTTACCATAGAGCGGGATCGTTGCTTCCGCTGCCAGATCAACCACCAAAATTTCTACAACAATATTTTATACAAAACGAACAAATGGAAACTGATCAGAGGTGAGCCTACATTTCGGGAACAAGACGTCAGATTGTGTTAAACTTACAGAGGATGTTTCATGAGCACAATAATCTTATTAAAACGTTTGAAACAGCATTGGAACGTATGCCAACAGATGAATATAAAGAAGTCATAAGAGCAGACCGAAGACCAGCAAGCGAACACAAGCGGCGATTTAACTCTCCTCAAGCAGAGGAAGTCGCGGTGGTTATATCAGGAGATGAGTTTCATCAACGGGATATCGTTATTCAACGACGAGGTGAATCATTGCAGCGTATTTTGGAAACACATCGATCTTATGATGCTCTGCAGTACCCAGTGATATTCCCCATGGTGAAAATGGATATCATTTTAATCTGAGGCAGATCAACCCAAGAACAGGTGAAACAACCAGCAAGAAAGTATCAGCGATGGATTTCTATGCGTACAGATTAATGGTTCGAGATACTGAGCAGAACCACGTATTGAACTGCAGGCAATTGTTTCATCAGTTCATCGTCGATATGTACGCAAAAGTCGAGAGTGAGCGTCTCCTTTACATTCGTCTAAATCAACGTAAACTGAAAGTTGACATATTCACACGAGAGATGCTGTGGTAAATGACGGGAACGTTGAACACCTCGGTGCCTTAGTCGTACTACCAGCTACATTTACAGCCAGTCCCAGACACATGCACGAATACACGCAAGATGCTATGACGTACTTGAGGACGTAAGGGAGACCAGACTTATTTATCACCTTCACCTGCAATCCGACTTGGACGGAGATCAAGGAGGTTCTTACCAATGGTCAATTACCCAGTGAGCGCCACGACTTGATTGCGAGAGTATTTAAACAGAAGCAGTTGAAACTGCACTTTGCGCATCTTTCGTTTTTTAGAATTCTGCATTTTTTCGTCGGAATTTCGTTTCTGTTTGTCTTTATGTCTTAATCTTTTACATATTGCAATATATTCAGGAATTGAATGTATATATTTGCGTTCGAAGTATATTGTAGAAGCTATGAAAAAGTTAAAACATATTTTCCGTACAACTTAAATGATTGCATTTTTCTGTGAAAGAAAAGTGCTTATTCTAATTCACTTTCAAGCAACATTTAACCATTTCAATCCGAGCAACGCCGGGTAATTCAGCTAGTTAGGATATAAAGCAGGATACATTTTTGCAAGATTAAAATGCGATATAGGAATTAGCAGTTATTCACATGATAGAGTAAATACAATTGCACAACAAATGCATGCATATGCTATGTTTTCCCATCTGATTCTCGAGCGTTTTAAATTAGATTGATTGAAACATAACTGATGGCATGAAACGTTTTGAATCTAGATCTGTAAGGTTGCCGGGATTCCACTAACACCATATAAATTTTTGTATAAAATTAATCAATAAGACAAATTTCAGAATTTTGCATTATATATTTTTCATACAAGAAAAAAATGTATGGAATTTCTTTAGTTATTTTTATATTAAGTAATTAATTGATTCAAGACTTGTTTTTGAGAAAAAATCATATCACCAATACAAAATAATATAATTCCAAAGCGATAAACCGCGCCAAGCTGTTACACACGACTTTGTTTACAACTGAAGGTTCTAATAACCTCCCAAAATTAACCCAACAAACCGTAATTAAATCAATAAAAACACTGACCAAACAAGCAATATAGGTTCCATGAAGAAAGTAAAGATTCAAGTTGAAAAACTTACATGAAGCAGCGTTCTCCGTTCGTTTCTTACTCTGCTAAAGAACTCACTAGAACTCGCTGTTCTACAGGTGGATGTAAAGCATTGGTATGTTCAGTGGTAGAATGATAAGTCAGTTCTATAAATAACCAAATTTTATTTTTACACACACAGTAACTACACTGCTGGCCACCGTAAATGCAACACCCTGAAGGAAGCATGCAAATAATATGAAATTTACAACATGCATTAGCGGAGGTGAGATATGCAAATGATTAGAATTTCAGCGCAGACGCACATCACGCGCGCCTGTGGCGCCACTTCAAAGCGCTATTTAAGGCTTGGAGATTTCGACGATTTCAAGTATGGCAATTGTGTTTTTCTTGTGGTTTTTTCAAAAAAACGATCTATTATGCCTCGTAGAAAACAGCGATCATCTTTTGATCAAGTATCCGAGTTCGACAGAGGAAGGATAGTGGCCTACCGAGATTGTGGATTATCTTTCAGGGAAATCGGTAGTCGTGTTGGACGAAACCAAACAACTGTAATGCGGATATGTGATCGTTGGATGCAGGAGGGTACGACGGACCGACGTGTTCGATCGCATCCACCTCAGTGCACCACTTCACGTGATGACAGGCATATTGTGCGTATGGCAGTGACGGATCGCTCAGCCACATCACGAACCATAGCACAGCACATTCAGTCTGTACCGCATCATCCAGTGTCTGCGCGTACCATTCGACGCCGTTTACAGCAGAGTGGTCTGTCCGCAAGACGTCCATTGCTTCGTCTACCCTTGACGCAGAACCACAGACGTTTCCGCCGCCAATGGTGCGATGAAAGAAGGATGTGGACGGCAGAATGGAATGAAATTGTCTTTACTGACGAGTCACGCTTCTGTCTGCAACACCACGATGGTCGGATTCGAGTCTGGAGACACCGTGGAGAGAGGATGCTGAACAGCTGCGTTATGCACCGCCACACTGGTCCTGCACCGGGTATTATGGTATGGGGCGGTATTGGATATCACTCTCGCACTCCTCTAGTACGCATTGCCGGTACTTTAAACAGCCAGCGCTACATCTCCGAGGTGTTGGAGCCAGTTGTTCTTCCTTACCTTCAGGGCTTGCCCACAGCCATATTTCAACAGGATAATGCGCGACCACACGTGGCACGCATTGTCCAAGGGTTTTTCGTCAATCGCCAGATTGAATTGCTTCCCTGGCCAGCTCGCTCTCCGGATCTTTCGCCGATAGAAAACATGTGGTCCATGGTTGCTCAACGATTGACCCAAAATACATCACCAGCTGCCACACCAGATCAACTTTGGCAACGTGTGGAAGCTGCTTGGTCTGCTGTACCCCAAGAACACATCCAAAGTCTCTTTGAATCAATGCCGAGGCGTGTGGCAGCGGTATCTCCAACAATGGCGGCTACTCTGGCTACTGATTTTGGCAGGAACCACACTTCACAGAAGTCTATAAATTTAATCATTTGATACTTGGTCAACATGTTATCTACAAAATAAATTTTGTTGTGATATCTCTTGTCTTTCTTGGTGTTGCAATTTGGGTGGCCAGCAGTGTAGTTCAGAGATCAGAGCTATTATATATGCTCTGTCGTTTGGCTGCCAACAACTTCTTACAATTTGGCGCTTAGTGCCTGCCGTCTGGGGTATTTCACACTCCCCACCTGAACTCTTTCAGAGTTCACATAAATTACCTTTTGAGCATATAATAATCCAATATTAATCAGATACAAATCACAAATAAATTCAATATGAACATAAATATAATTCGAGTTAATAAATTTAATAGTTCTTTTTTCAGTTCAAGATTAGGTAATTTTAACATTTTTTTTTATAAATAACCAATTCAATAACACAGAAATAAACTAAATCAAGATATTTAACTAAACAGGTAAATTTTATCAAGTAATATAATTTCAATTATGAATGATCAAATTATTCAAATTACAATATTCTGCAAATATTAGTTTTAGGATTAATGAGAAATTAAACTAAATTATCGAATATAAAATATAAACGGTTAATTTTCATCATTAATTTCAAGATTACATAATAATTGTACAGGTCTTTTAATAGTCCCAGATCGAGTTTTAATTAGACAGGAACGGATTTTTCCGTCTCTTCCAGGAAATATTTCTATGATTTTACCCATAGACCACAAATTTCGTGGGTAACGATCATCAATAATCAACACAATATCATTAACTTTAAAATGAGTTGTAACGTTTGTTGGAGGACACACATTTGCAGATCTTAAAGAGAGGAGATAATGTTTTCTCCAACGTCTCCAAAAGTGATTAAGCAATGTTTGCTGATGTCTATATCGTTTTACCGTAGCACTTCTTGAACCACACAAATCTTCCCTTGAAATTTTTGAAACAGGAAGACCAATTAATCGCTTCCCAATTAGGAAATGTGCAGGAGTTAATGGTGAGGGCTCTGAAGGATCATCATAAATGTAAGTTATTGGCCGTGAGTTAATCATGGCTTCAATTTCAATAAAAAGCGTTTCAAGCTCATTCACTGTGAGTGTTGAGCGGCCAACAATTTTTCTTAGACAGGTTTTAATAGTTCGAAAATGCCTCTCCCAGAACCCTCCCCACCATGCTCCTTTCTCCAACAATAAATTTCCATTTAATACCATGGGAAGCAAATAAATTTTGAACAGATGGGTGGTTTATGCGACTCCAGATCCTTTTGAGCTTAATTTCTGCACGCTTGAAACCTTTAGCATTGTCCGAATAAATTGTGGAACACAGACCACGTCGTGAAATAAATTTCCGAAAAGCTAAAAGGAATGATTCTGTTGACATAGATGGAACTAATTCCAAGTGAAGAGCTCTCGAAGTGGCACAGGTAAAAAGAAGCAAGTAATGTTTGGAATTACTGTCCCTAGTAAAGAATGGACCAGCAAAGTCCACACCAGTCACAGTAAACGGAGGAGATTGAAGCACTCGATCGGGTGGTAAAGGTGCAGTTTCCTGCGTACCAGGACTTACTCTGTACCTTCTGCACACGACACAACTATTCAAAACACACTGGCGACCCTTAATAATCCAAAACTGTTCTCGGACTTGGGCCAGAGTCGCTTCAACTCCGCAATGGAACACTTTATTGTGGCACTCTACAACCACAATTTCGCAAAATTTGTCTTTGCAAGGCAACAATATCGGATGTTTTTCCCCGATCTCAAAATCGGAAAACTGAAGCCTTCCCTTCAGTCTAAGAAGGCCGTTTTCATCTAAAAAAGGGCTCAAACAGTGCACAGGAGAAGTTTTGTCCAAACGTTTTCCGTTCGATAGACAGTCAATTTCATGCATGAAATGTTTCCGCTGCACAGTTTTCAACCAATAACGTTCAGAGTCGAAGATTTCTGATGCACCTATTGGTCCATACAATTTCTGTCTGTTTCTGCAATTAAACAAAAAACGTTTCACGTAAGCAGTCACACGATAAAGTTTTTGTAGACAGTTATACCTTTTTAAGTCCAATAAAGGCAGGGGTGATGACTCGATGACTGACACCTGAAGGGAAAGATTTTTAATCCGTCTTTCAGTTATCCCACTCTCCTCATCAACAAGTACCGTAGGACCAGATGGCCAATTCGCTTCTGGCTCCAAGATCCAACTTGGTTCCCTCCACCACAAGGAATCAGTCGCAAGCTTCGAAGCACGCACACCTCTTGAGATCAAATCCGCGGGATTGTCATCACCGTTGCAATGAAACCACTGCTGTGGATCAGTCAAGGATTGTATCTCAGAAACCCTATTGCAAACAAAAGGTTTCCAGTCTTTGGCGTTCCCTCGAATCCAGTGAATAGTAATTTGCGAATCGCTCCACAAATATGTTCGTTTACATAGCTCAGGGAACAGTTCTTTCAAATATTTTGCCAGTTTCGCACTAATCACCGCCCCCATAAGCTCTAATCTTGGCAATGAAATTAATTTCAAAGGGGCTACTCTTCCCTTCGCGATGACAAGAGTAGTCTTAACTCTACCTTTAATATCACTGTATCTAAAATACGCTACACTTCCGTACGCTGCTGGACTAGCGTCGGAAAAAATGTGCAAAGAAATATCGTCGCACTGATTGTCAAAAAACTTTCTATCAAAAGATAGCTTTTCCAAGTGAAACAGTTCGTCGCACCAGTCTTTCCACTTGAGTGATAAGTCCACTAGGCAATTCTTCATCCCATTTTAAACCTCGTTCCCATATCTTCTGCATGACTATTTTCAACATCATGACACAAGGACTCACTACACCACAAGGGTCAAATATCTTCGAGATCACTCCGAGAACAAATCGTTTGGTGTTTGTAGCATTTTGAATGGAACCTTTTACAGTTTTTAAGTCTAACTTAATTTTATCCTCAGTATGATCCCAAATGAGTCCCAAGAACCCAGTCCCTAGACCAAAATCCATATTTTCTTCAAAACTATTATCTACCCAAAGTTTTTGAAGTTTAAGAGAATTTGTTCTTAATTTCCTCAAATGAGATCCAGCATCTTTTGAATATTAATTGCATTGTAAGTTAACAAATACGCCTCTTCGGCATTCTGAGACCCATGACACAAATCATCTACATAAAGAAAAGAATTAAGCATTTCAAAACATTGAGGCATATCTTCCTTATATTTGCCAATGTGAAACTTTAGTACACAAGCTAATGCAAAGGGTGATGTCGTTAGACCAAATGGAAGACGATTTAAACATAAAGTTTGGTCAGACTCATTTACAGAATCATGAAACCACAAAAATTTTAGATATTCTCTATCTTCCTGACAAATTTCAATCATAAGAAAAGCCTTTTCTATATCGCCTGTAAACGCAATTTGATCGCCTGTAAACGGAATTTCAGAATTATATCTGTCGGATTGATACTCTACCTGATTATTATCTTTGTTTTGATATATTTAGTAAGTTGTGAATGGCAACAGTCTAGTTTTAGTTTGTGTTTTATATACGCAGAGAAATGGCTTCTGAGTTCCTTTGTCGTATTTTTAGAGAGAAATAATACGTATTATTTACGCCATAAATGCTTCTGAGTGTTATTTTGTGATCTAAAGCAAAGAGTGTACATATTAGAGCTGTAAATAAACTGTTTTGTGTTATAAGGTGTTTTTATGGAACAATTGAGTACACCAACTATAATCTGAATACTTCTGATTCCGAAATTCAAAACGGAACATCTGGCGTCCGCGACAGGACTCGACTGCTGATTATTTGGGTGAGGTTTTTTTTTGTCTATCCTATTTCCTGAATTATAATATGGAAGCAGCAAAGAAAAATAGAACTCAGCAGAGGAGACTGTTTAGTAAAGCATGTAATGAGTTTGATGCTGAAGAAGCAAACTTAGAAATTTCTGATAAAATACTTTTTCTGAAAGTTATTGAGGAAAAAGCTACGCTAATGGTGAATGCTGAAGAAAATGTTAAGCAGTTTCTTTTTTCTGAAAACATTGAAGATGATGTAATAGAGAAAGAGATCGATGAATCTGAAAGTTATATAGACCGTTGGCGGTTGTTACAGTTTAAGTTGAAACAACTTTCGCTTTCAGAAAGAGAAGACGTTATTTCGAATTGTAGTGTTTCTCAGCAAAATACGTGGGCCGCGGTGGCCCGGTTGGAAGAGTAACGGACTTGCAACCGAAGGGTTGCGAGTTCGAATCCAGCCAAACACCGTCGTGTACAAAGGGGGCTGGTGCACGTTAAATCTGTCGTGGCCTCAAATGTCCTCACGTTGGCGTGGTGTGGAAGTTTGGAGAGTGGGGTGCCAGCTCAGGTGTTGCCTCGTCATCTGACCGTGGTTCAAAATTACGTGGTGTTGTCCTCGGATCTTTCCCTTTGGGAGTGATCCCGGACCGTCACCAATAGCCCATTGTGTTGCTCCAGTGTGACGTTAATTGAAATTCCCCCCCCCCCTCAGCAAAATACATTATTACGTTACCCTAAAATACAGTTACCTACATTTAATGGAGATTTAAGAAACTGGGAGAATTTGAGAAAGTAGATAAAGACCATAATTTAGATCCGCATGATAAGTTCTCATACCTATCCCAATGTATGGAGAAGGGAAGTGTTGCCGAAGAACTAATTAAAAGTTTTCCACCCAGGGGAAACAGTTATGAGAAAGCTATAGAACAATTGAAATTACGTTTTGGCAGAGAAGAACTACTTATACAGGTGTATGTTAGGGATCTTCTATCATTAGTTCTCCAAAAGCAGAATATGCCGAGAAAATCTTTGAGAAATCTTTATGATTTATTAGAAACAAAGCTCCGTGCGCTTGAGATATTAGGAGTAACTAGGGATAAATATGCGTCGATGCTTTTCCCACTTGTTGAGTCTGCTCTACCTGAGGAAACGCTTCTAGCGTGGGAACGATATAGATCTACAAGTCGTAGATCACACGATGAGGAAGATCAAAATACAACTAAAATTACTAAAAAGACTGATCTCGATTCAATTCTTGATTTTCTTCAAGATGAAGTACAGGCAGAGGAACGTATAATTCTAGCCTCACAAAACTTTGGAGTTGAAACCAAGCATAATTTTAAATTGTTCAAGGAGAAGAGGGCTGGAAATAATAAACATAAATATGGGGACCCTCGTCAAATAGCTAGTGCGGCTGATCTTTTAACCTCTTCGAAGGAACAGAGACAGTGCATATTTTGCCACAATTTACATAATTCCACTGACTGTTTGAAGGTACGAAAAATGGCGATGAAAGATAGAGAGAATCTCGTAGAGAAATCAGGGTGCTGTTTTCTGTGCTTAAAACCAGGTCATCAAGTTCGTAAATGTTACTCAAAGGTAACTTGTTTGGGTTGTGGAAAAAGACATCATATTTTACTCTGTCATAGCATAAAGCAGCAGGCATTCTCGCCTACCGGAAAAGAAACTGCAGAATTAGATAATGTTCCGAATGAGGATCAAGCACTTGCGAATGTGTCCCAAAGCCCTAGTGTTATGTTACTAACGTTAACGGTTTTAATCAGAGGTGATGGGAGAAAACGGAAAGCAAGAGCCATCATAGACTCTGCTTCACAGCACTCTTACATTTTAAAAAATACTGCTAAAGAAATGAAATATAAAAGGGAAAGCTGGGAATATCTTCAACATTCTCTGTTCGGTGGAGAAAATACAGGAGTGTGCAAGCATGATGTGTTTACTTTATATTTGACAAATTGCGATGGGTCTTATAATTGTCATTTCAAAGTATTGAGTCAACCTGTTATCTGTGAAAGCGTTCCACCGACAATGCCTGCGATTCATTTAAAAGAGCTTACGGACTGTAGTATTCATGTGAGCGATGATTATAAAGGTCCTATTGAAATTTTAATAGGAGCCGATGTAGCTGGAAAAATCCTTACCGGTGGTTACAAATCCTTACCTTGTGGTTTAACAGCAATGGAAACACGTTTAGGGTGGACCATTATGGGACGTATACTACAGATTTCTTCAGAGGAAAATGAAATCTCAGTAGCTAGCTCTATGCTTTCTACTACTAGAACAATAACAGAATTGTGAACTCGACACTCTCGGCATAACCGATCCATCTGAGAAGAAAACTAAAGAAGACCTTCAGGAATCCGCCAGAGAGCATTTTATTAACACAGTTCAGGTCGACAAAGAAAATCGTTTTGTGGTACATTTACCCTGGCTTGCCTATCACCCTCCACTGCCTGATAATTTTAACTTGGCTTTAAAGAGACTGGACGGTACTGCACGAAAGTTAAAAGAAGAAAATTTGTATGACGATTATAATCGAATATTTGAAGAATGGGCAAGAGAAGGAATAATTGAAGAAGTTCCTAAGCATGAGATTCAATTGCCATCTCATTATTTACCACACAGACATGTCGTGAAAGAAAATAGCACAACCAGAATCAGACCTGTGTTTGATGTTTCGGCGAAGTTGAGAGGTTCCCCAAGCTTGAATGACTGCCTGGAGAAAGGAATAAACCTTGTTGAGTTAATTCCTACTATATTGACACGTTTTCGGATGAACAAGTTTGGAGTTACGGCAGACATCCGTAAAGCATTTTTACAAATTCGCCTACAAGAAAACGACAAAGATTATTTAAAATTTCTTTGGTATAATGAAAACAATGAACTGAAATACTTAAGACACTGTCGTGTCGTCTTTGGAATTTCTAGTAGTCCCTTCTTACTTAATTTTGTCATTCAATATCATCTAGAAACGATTTTGGAGGAAGCACAACTTGGGAACTCAAAATATCCTGTGGATATGGTTCAGAAATTTGAAAACAGTTTTTATGTGGACAATTGTTTAACTAGTGTAAAAACTGAGACAGAATTGCATGAGTTCATTCAAGTAGCTACAGATATTATGTCAGAAAGGAAGTTTGACCTTAGAGGGTGGGAGCACAATTGTTCTCATTCCTCAACAGAAGAGGTTTCTTGTGTAAAAAATAAAATTGTCCCGGTATTAGGCCTGCAATGGTTTTTAAACTCAGATACTCTTTCCGTAAATGAAGAAGTGTTGAAAGAAAAGAGGAAAGAAATAGTATCATCTATGGTGAACCTTCAAAATATAGACAATTCCTGCATCTATAAGTTTTCAAGCTATAGCAAAACTATAAGAATTATTGCCTGGCTACTTCGATTCATTAATAATTGTCGTATTCCGAGAAATACTAGAAAATATGGTAGCCTTGATTCCGAAGAAATTTCTGTAGCTGAGTATGGAGTTATCAGAATAATACAGAAAGAAAGCTTCGTTAATGAACAAGATGAAAAGTTAAAAACTCTGGGAGCCTTCAAAGATAAAAACGATATCATCCGATTGAAAACAAAACTTTTATATCGACCAGATAGTGAAGATTTTAAGATGCCTGCAATTTTACCATCCAAACATGAAGTTGTAATGCGTATAGTGATACACTATCATGTAAAAAATGCTCATGCTGGGACTCAAATGCTGCTTAACATTTTAAGAGAGCGATTCTGCATGGTAGAAAGACAGTGAGATCTATCCTATCCAAATGTATTGTCTGTAAGAGACATTCTGCAAAGAAGCTTGATGCTCTCACTGCATCTCTTCCAGAGGACCGTATACGAGAGGCTGCTGTATTTGAGATCTGTGGTGTTGACCTGGCGGGACCACTGTTTCTCAGAGATAATAACAAATCTTGGGTTTGTCTATTCACATGCGCTGTCTATAGGGCAGTACACATTGAATTAGTGGCTTCTTCATCTACGCAATCCTTCTTAATGGCTTTGCGCAGGTTCATAGCCCGTAGAGGACGATGCAGCACTATCTATTGTGACAATGGCTCCAATTTTGTGGGTGCTTCAAATTTGCTAGGTGCACTGGATTGGAACCTTATTGTGAGTGACACTGCTTTTCATCCTATTAAGTGGAAATTCAACCCACCGACTGCCTCTTGGTGGGGTGGATGGTGGGAGAGACTGATCGGTATTCTTAAAAGGTTATTGAGAAGAGTACTGGGCCGATCTTCTTTAACTTATGAACAAATGACGACGGTGCTATGTGATTGCGAATCCATAATTAATTCACGACCGATAACGTATGTCGCGGATAATGACGCAGAACTGGTTCCATTGACTCCTTCAATGTTCCTGCAAGATATCAAAATGAGTAGTGTTCCTGACTGTGATAGAATTGATCATCAGAGTCTTAACCAACGTGTTAAGTATCGACAAAATTTACAAAAGGCCTTAAGAAATAGATTTCGATCGGAATACTTGGGAACTCTGCTTCAGAGACCAGAACGTAAAAGAGCTGCCGAAGTAGTAGTTGGTGACGTTGTCTTGATTGGAAGCGACAACACGAAACGTATCAATTGGCCACTTGGGAAAATAATCGAGGTAATCCCAGGGAAAGATGGTGTTACAAGACTTGTGAGACTAAAAACTGCAAGAGGTGAGTTGCTTCGACCGATACAACGCCTCTATCCTTTAGAAGTGTCATCAGCAAAGTCAGTTCTAGTTAGAGAAAAATTGCCAAGTACGAAATTAAGTGAGCAACCAACAGTCAGTCAATCAGTTGACTGCAATGTTGAATCTTCTGAGGAGGTAAGAAAAACTAGAAGTGGCCGTATCATTAAAATGCCTCATAAACTGGACTTGTGAACTGTTTATATAATTTTGTTATTGTAATTGTGACTATAACTAGTTGTAAGTTAAATTTTAAGATAAAAGTTAACTTAGGTGGGAGAATGTCGGATTGATACTCTACCTGATTATTATCTTTGTTTTGATATATTTAGTAAGTTGCGAATGGCAACAGTCTAGTTTTAGTTTGTGTTTTATGTACGCAGAGAAATGGCTTCTGAGTTCCTTTGTCGTATTTTTAGAGAGAAATAATACGTATTATTTACGCCATAAATGCTTCTGAGTGTTATTTTGTGATCTAAAGCAAAGAGTGTACATATTAGAGCTGTAAATAAACTGTTTTGTGTTATAAGGTGTTTTTATGGAACAATTGAGTACACCAACTATAATCTTAATACTTCTGATTCCGAAATTCAAAACGGAACAATATCCACTAAATTAGGGTTAAGATTAGGTCCAGACTCCAAACAATCATTCAAAGATTTAAATTTTTCATTAGCTTTGCTACTAGTCATAAACTATCCTAACTCGAGTTGTTTCTTTGTCATTCCTAACGACTGCTCTATGGGGCATGTAATATCCTAATTTAGGGTCCTCATTTTTGCATCTACTTACAATTTGACACTTTAATTGTTCATCAATTATCTGCTTATACTGATCCGAAATATCTTTGTTTTTATTCAATCTACATCTCAAACTGTCAAAACGCTTATTCGCGACCTCATAATTCGAACCTAAACTTTCAGGGGGATACGAACAGTCTTCCCACACAACAACGTACAAACATATCTCTCACAACAAATTCTCAAATGAATCAATTAACAACTTGTCCTTTTCAGAAAGATTTTGTTTTGACTCCAACTCCTCGATTTCCCAAAACCGTTTGAGGTCAAAGAGCACATTCTCAGAATCCGTAAGTAAACAAGAGTTCGCAAAGCTATAGTCAGCAAAATCGCTTCTTTCATTGCCTACAAGAAGCCACCCAAAACACGAACCAACAAGCGAAGTTCCACCGTTGTTTATTCTTTCCTGCTCATAAATAATGTCCCAGAAGTAATCACATCCAACCAACAGGTCTACACTTGCACCTCCATCTGAAAGGAAGGTATCGGCGAGATTTAATCCCTCAGCTGTCAATACTTTTCAAGTTTCACTGGAAGGATTCCGTCTGACAAAATTAGCAATAAATTCAGTGACTAAGCACTCCACTTCTAAACACTTATCCGGCTCTTTTCGATTGTGCAAGGTCAAACTAACCACGGGATAATTTTTCTCTCGAGGGTATTTTTCACCGAATGAGTATATGGACAATTTTTCATAGCGAAAGGGTTTTTAATTTAATTCTTTCACAATGCGTTTAGACACAAAAGATCGGTGTGATCCGGAATCTAACATTATTCTACTTTCTAACGATTTATTATTATTTTTCGAGCACACAATTACTGAACAAGTTTGAAGAAAAGATTTTTTACTACTTCCTGGAATATTATTGTGCGCAACAGATATATTTTCAGACCTTTGATCAGAAACACCTGAAGTGATCGAATTAATTCTTATTTTCGGGATCGTTTCAGCAGGGGTGTCGGAGGAATAGGGCGGAGAAAGAACATTTTTGTTGTTCCTTTTACACAATACCTCATGATGCGAATTAGACTTACATTTTTTACAGCTTATCCTAGATTTACAAGAAATGCTCATATGATATTTTTCAAAACAAAGAAAACACCTACCTTCAAACTTTAATCTATCGAATTTTTCTACAGCACTAGTTTTTCTACAATTAATCGATTCATGAAACCCGAAACAAAATATATGTTGTATAATGTAATCGCCAATAGAAATCTATTTCTTTGTGGCACTAGAACTGAGCCACACTTTGCATGCAGCATGTGTGAATGTTCTTGCACAGCTTTCTTGGACGTCCGTCCATTTTGATTAATCTTATTGGTTGTGCTGCAATCCTATCCTATCTGTATATATATGTGTTGTGTTATCAATAAATTAGCCTTTTCTCTTTTGCGATCCACATCGCCTGTGTTATTCCTTTCCTCTGAAGGAATCGTATTTAACAGCAGAGCGTGGTTCTCTGTTTTCAAGTGGGTCCGCTGTTTATTTTCTTTGCGCTTCTACTGGTGTTTCGAGAAGCGGTGAGCATCGTAAGGAAGTTTTTGCTGCTGTTTTATTTTTCGGAGCAATGGATTTTTCGTCGAGGGAGGGGTACGCTTTGGTTCCCTTCGATGGACAGAATTATTCACTATGGTCGAGGAGAGTAAAGGCTGTATTTTGTGCTAAGCAGTTCGATGCATTCTTGGAGACAGATCCTGCAGAAGCAGATGAGTCTGGCCTACGCTTTCCTGCTGACACTATTGAGCGACCAGATTCTTGTTTCTCTGCAGACTGAGATGACAGCTAGTAAAATCTGGAAGAAATTAGAACTGAAATACGACAACAAAGGAGCTGTGAACCAAATTCTAGCTCGCAAACGATTGGCCACCTTAAAGAAAGCCAGTGATGTGCCTATGAGACAGAACATTGATAATGTGACAAGTCTCGTTAGTGATCTACGTTTGTCTGGAGCGGAGGTCAATGACATGGACATCGTTGTCTACATTTTGATGTCACTTCCTCCTGAGTACGAGACTGTCAAAGTGGCTTTGGAGAATCAACCAAGTGCGAACTTAACTTTGGATTTTGTGACCCACCGTCTTTTGGATGCAGAAGCCTTGTCAAGTGATTTCAGACACTCCATTAAACCAAGGAAATATCCAGGAGAAAATGCTGCCTTTCCTGCCAAGAAGGAATACTTCTGCCAAAACTGTAAAAGGAAGGGACATACAGCGAAGTTTTGCCGAAAGAAGATAACGTGCTATAATTGCGGAAAGAACGGTCACATGAGAAGAGACTGCAAAAGTCAACATAATGCAGGTGAAAGGCTTGCCTCAACTGCAGTATCTTTTATTGTGGGAAGCTCTACACGAGAAAGCTTCATAGTGGACTCTGGTGCTACATCCCATATGTGCTCAAAATGAGAGTGGTTTTCGGAATTAAATCCATCATCAGGCAGTATCAAATGCGCTTCGAAAACAGCTAAATTGGAAGTGGAAGGAGTTGGTGTGATCGTCGGAAAAACTTCAAATGGCAAGGAGATTACCCTGAAAGATGTTTTATTTGTGCCAAATCTGAGTGGACAATTAATTTCTGTCCGAAAAATAGAAAGTGCAGGTTTCAGTCTGGTATTTGAAAACCGAAAGGTTTTTGTGAAAGGTGAGACTGAACACTTCGTACTTGGTAATCGTGATAGTTCGGGACAGTATATTTGTGATTTTGTGCCAAGTATTGAAAGTGCTTTTCTTGTGGAAGAAAAAGAATTGTGGCATCGCAGGCTAGGTCATCCTTGTGATCATGCGCTGAAGAAATTAGGACTTCCGACTCCGATTTCATTTTGTGAAGTTTGCTCTCATGCAAAGCAAAGTGCCTCACCGTTGGGGAAAGGTCCTAGAAAGAGGGAGAAGGAGCCTTTTAGAAAAATTCACACGGATATATGTGGACCAATTGATCCAGAAACCTATGCAGGTGAGCGCTACTTTATGACTATTATTGATGATTATTCGCGTTTTACCGAAGTGAGATTATTGAAACGGAAAAGCGATGTAATTGAAGAACTAAAATTTTTCTTTAAGTCAAATCCTTCCATTCGTATTTTAAGGTGTGATAATGCTAAAGAATACATGTCTGGTGAACTTTTTTAAAATGTGCTACAGATGCCGGTATAGTCGTTGATCCATCGCCGCCTTACGTTCCAGCATTAAACGGTGTGGCTGAACGTGCTAATAGATCTCATGGAAAAAGGGCGGGCAATGATTTTTGAGTCTGCTTTACCCAAAAGTTTCTGGGGTTTAGCGATTCTTACTGCCGCATACATTAAAAATAGGTTACCCAGTACTGTTGATAACTCTTCACCGTACTTTCTGAAATTTGGCGAAAAGCCTGATCTAAGGAATATGCATGTATTTGGGTGCGATGCATACATTCTTGTACCTTCTTCTCAAAGGAAGAAACTTGATCCCAAAAGCAAGAGGATGCTTTTTGTTGGATACTCCTCGATGGGGTTTAGACTAATGAATCCCGATTCTCATAGAATTTGTGTATCGAAAGATGTGAAGTTTGATGAACGTAAGATTCGCGACAAGCTTCAAAGGTTCATCGCAGATGAGGTAGATCAGTCAGTTAACGAGTTTGATGTACTTGAGGAAGACAAGAGTGAAAGTGAGAACGATGATCTACATCCGATTGAACTGAGAAGGTCTTCGAGACAAACCAAAGAGCCTGTTAGATTCCCACATCCTGAAGTGTATAATGCAATGTTCGCCGATGAGTCTTTGACTTTTGACGACATCGCATCTCTACCCAGTGACGAGCAACTCCTGTGGAGGATTGCCATGGATGAGGAAATGGAGAGCATGAGGTCCAACGATGTCTGGGATCTTGAAACCCTACCACCAGATAAGCAATCTATTTCGTGCAAATGGGTCCTCAACAAGAAGAGAAATGGTAAGTATAAAGCTCGTTTAGTAGCTAGAGGATTTTTGCAGAAAGAAGGACTTGATTATACTGAGACTTTTTCACCTGTAATCAGTATGCCTGCTTTAAGATTAATACTTGTACTAATTGTGAAAGAAAATCTTTTTGTTTTTGTACTTGATGTAAAAACTGCATTTTTGAATGGTGAATTAATTTATATGGATCAACCCAAGGAGTATGATGATAATAGTGGGAGAAAATGTAAACTTAAAAAGAGTTTGTATGGGTTAAAACAAGCACCACGTCAATGGTTTAAAAAGTTTTTGGAATTTGTGATAAAACTTAATTTTATACAACTTGTAAATGAGCCATGTATTTTTGTACGATATGAAAAAGAAAAGAAAATTATTATAGCACTTTATGTAGATGATTTATTAATAGCAGGTTCAGATCTTACAGAAACTAATATTGTGATTTCTTTGTTATCTAAAGAATTTCAAATGTCTAAATCTGAAAGTGCATCTGAATTTTTGGGAATTCGTTTGGAATTTAGTTCTGATAAGTTGCTATTGGATCAGGAATTGTATATTATAAAATTACTGAAAAGGTTTAACATGTTAGATTGTAAACCTAGTGTTCTTCCGATGGATCCTAAATCAACATTGGCTAATTTTGAGAAAGGTGAGGTATTTGATGGACCATATCGAGAACTTTTAGGATCGTTACTTTATTTAGCTTGTGTATCTAGGCCTGATATTTTGTATGCTGTAAATTGTCAACTTCAAGAGCATCCGACTGATGCTGGATGGTGTGCTTTGAAGAAAATCTTAAGGTATTTAAAAGGTACTGCTAACTTAAAACTAGAGTATTGTAAAGATTCAAATGATTTTCAAATGTCTATGTATGTTGATGCTGATTGGGGTTCTAATCCAAATGATAGAAAATCTATTTCTGGTTATATTATAATGTTTTGTAATTCTCCAATTTTCTGGTCTTGTAATAAACAAAAATGTATTGCTCTCTCATCAACTGAAGCTGAAGTAATAGCATTAAGTAAAGGTATTCAGGACTTTATATGGTTGAAAAGTGTTGCTTCAGAAATAACCGATGTTTCAGATCTTACTGTGTTTGAAGATAATCAATCTTGTATCAAATGTATAACAAATGAAAATAATCATGGTAGATTGAAACATATTGATATCAAATTAAGGTAGGGTATTTGGGTATTTCAATTAACGTCACACTGGAGCAACACAATGGGCTATTGGTGACGGTCCGGGATCAATCCCAAAGGGAAAGATCCGAGGACAACACCACGTAATTTTGAACCACGGTCAGATGACGTATATCAAATTAAAATACATTCGTAATGTAATTTGCAAAAATAATATAAGAGTTGAATATGTTCCGTCTGATCATCAAATTGCTGATATGTTAACTAAAGCATTGCCTACAGTGAAATTTAATGAAATTTTGTCATTGTGTAATTTTAAAAAATAATGTTTGTTTTTCTTTAGTAACGTAATCGCCAATAGAAATCTATTTCTTTGTGGCGCTAGAACTGAGCCACACTTTGCATGCAGCATGTGTGAATGTTCTTGCACAGCTTTCTTGGACGTCCGTCCATTTTGATTAATCTTATTGGTTGTGCTGCAATCCTATCCTATCTGTATATATATGTGTTGTGTTATCAATCGGTGCTTTTAAGCCCGCCCCAATGGACCATCAACAGACACGCCTTTGAAACAACGCCATCTGGTGGCCACGGAGAACACTAGGAAGGTTTTACCAACTTAGCTGTTGCTCCGCCCACAAGGACGTCTGTTGCAAGCTAACCTTTCTCTTTTAGGACTATCTAGCTCTCTTCTTTCCTATCCCAATAAAATTCTCTTCTGATTCCATTTATTGTACATTTTATGATGAGGAGATAAGCTGCAATGCAGTAGGCACTCCGTAATGATACGTCCAGTCCAGTCAATAAATTAGCCTTTTCTCTTTTGCGATCCACATGGCCTGTGTTATTCCTTTCCTCTGAAGGAATCGTATGTAACAATATACATTTATCTTTTATTTGCGTATTTAAAGCTGCCGCGGTTGGGGTATATCTAGGTTTGTAATTATTCTTTCGATAGTTTGGAAATGGTTGCCGATTAGTCTCAAAAGTTTTAGCATTACCATTTGAACTTTCCGTAATTTCCCTGGATTCTACTTCATTTTTTATGAAATTTATTATTTCACAAGATTCACTTTTATTTCTTTTACGATGGAAATCTAAAACCAAATCTTGGGGCAATAACTTAAGAATGATAGGATTTAACAAATGTCCGTACGAACCTTCAGTTACATTAAATGAACGTAGGTTTCTAATATTTACTTCAATTTCATCATAAAACTTACGTAACCCTTTAACATTATATGAGGTTTTCACCGATTCTAAATTCAATAATTTTGACATGTAAGAATTAATAATAACGTCAGTTTTACCGTACTATCTTTCAAAAGTTGCATGCACGAATCATAATTTTTCTCATTTAATTCGAACCCAGCAACAACACTATAAGCAGGTCCTACCAATGTTTTCAAATATTGAAACTTTTCAATCTTAGAAAGTAAATAATTCTCACCAACGGCATTATTAAAACAATTAAGGAACTCCAAAAATTTGCTAGAATCACCATTAATACATATATTTTTGGGGCCGAGGTAGCCCAGTTGGAAGAGGAACGGATTAGCAACCGAAGGGTTGCGAATTCGAAACTCGGTCCAGCCAGACTGTCGTGTACACGGGGGCTGGTGCAGGTTAAATCTTTACGGCCTCAAATGTCCTCATGTTGGCGTAATAACATGTTCAAAAAAGTCTTAGTCTAGTGATTTCAACATTCTTGAGAAACGAACTTTTTTGTTTCAAAAATTATCATAATATGGGCTTATATTTAACTGTATGAACTTTTCTACTCATTCCAGGAGAAAGCGCAAAATGTTTCATAAACGAATTGAATTTTTAACTTTGGAAGAAAAGCCCAACCTTTTCATTAAATGGGTATTTCAGAACGTTAATAACACAGTATTTTTGTATAATTCCTAATAGGCATTGCCTTTTCAAAATTCGTGTAAGGGGAACTAGTCAGTAATTGACCAGTCAGTGCTAATTTTTCATTAAAATATTTCCCTACAGCTTTTTTGCAATTGCACTTTCAAGACTTTTTGTACTTATTATCTTGTAACGACGGTAATTAAATGTGCTATAGTACAATTTTTAATGTTTGATAATTTTTTAGAATTTTATGCAAGTTCAGAATAGTGATTGAACCAGAAATTGACCACTACATATCCAGTAATTGACCACAATTAATTTTTCAAATAAAATTCAAACTGAAACATTTATGCAAATGTTTTTTGTAATTACTAATGTATTTGTATGAAATATAGCTAGGCTAAACATTTTTACATGATATTTTCTAAGTAAAACTTAGTAAAAGAATAAACTATCGAATATTAAACAAGTAAATATGATAATGGTTAGTACTAATATTAAACAAGTGAACTACTTAAAATATGTGACAAACTAATATTAGACAAATAAATAAATGTAGCAATAATATTAAAGAACTCTGGCATTGATTATAAGAGAAATTTAGGTAAAGATGTAGAATCCGAGACATGTTTGTCGCCAAATCAAGATGGCGTCCAAAGCCAGGATGTTCTTAAAAAAAAAACCGCGGACTTTCCTACGCGAACAACCTTTTGTATAGGGCAATAATAAATGAGGAATGCACAAATAAGCAATAATAATTAAAAAAAAATTAAATTTACGGTCTAATTAAGCCTGTAGTTGTTCTTTAAAAAAACGCGGACTTTCCTACGCGAACAACCTTTTGTATAGGGCAATAATAAATGAGGAATGCACAAATAAGCAATAATAATTTAAAAAAATTAAATTTACGGTCTAATTAATCCTGTGGATGTTCTTAAAAAAACGCGGACTTTCCTACGCGAACAACCTTTTGTATAGGGCAATAATAAATGAGGAATGCACAAATAAGCAATAATAATTAAAAAATTAAATTTACGGTCTAATTAATCCTGTAGATGTTCTTAAAAAAAACGTGGACTTTCCTACGCGAACAACCTTTTGAATAGGGCAATAATAAATGAGGAATGCACAAATAAGCAATAATAATTTTAAAAAATTAAATTTGCGGTCTAATTAATCCTGAAGATGTTCTTAAAAAAACGCGGACTTTCCTACGCCAACAACCTTTTGGATAGGGCAATAATAAATGAGGAATGCACAAATAAGCAATAATAATTAAAAAAAAATTAAATTTGCGGTCTAATTAATCCTGAAGATGTTCTTAAAAAAACGCGGACTTTCCTACGCGAACAACCTTTTGGATAGGGCAATAATAAATGAGGAATGCACAAATAAGCAATAATAATTTTAAAAAATTAAATTTGCGGTCTAATTAATCCTGAAGATGTTCTTAAAAAAACGTGGACTTTCCTACGCGAACAACCTTTTGGATAGGGCAATAATAAATGAGGAATGCACAAATAAGCAATAATTAATTTAATTTCTAATTAAAACCCCCAAAATATCAATAGAAATGTGCCACTTACTTTTAAAGATATAAATCGCAACTTCAGAAACCCAACGGCAAGTACGAAATTTAAAGATGCACTGATATATTCCGTTACGACCCGGTTAAGCGGTAACCAATTAAATTCATTCTTAAAAGCTAAGACATCAACTAACACAAAAAGCACTCAAATTTTAAAACGGTAACCAATCATAGAACGCAATACATCGATATTTTGTTAAAAAATGCGTTCGTTAAAAAAAAGAAGCGCTCTTTCCTTCCGAAAAACCGACCTTTTCCATAGGGTTGCCATAAATTTGGTGCAAAACTGCAAGGTTACCATACTTGGCGATAAATCGCCACGGTCTCGGATTCGACATCTCACCCGAAATTTAAGTCTGTCATTGCATATTCCTTCAATTTCTCCAAAACCATAACCCAAATTCAACCATACTCATTGTCATTAGAGAAATGATCCGATGCAAACTGCAAAGCATGGCTTTTAGAAATGCGTTTTATATACTTATATAACGCACACTATACTACCAATTCTGACATATAGATGGCGCCACTAAACGTGACCCATCTATCATCGTGCTGATATGCTATTACGCAGGCAGAGAGAGCTTGGACCTTAAATGTAGCGGACGCCTCGTCTGCTTTTTTGCCCAAATTGTATCTAAATGTTTAATTGTTTGTGTTTATGTTTTTACCGTCCTTTGTAACTGTGTTCTCTTATAATTAAATATATATATAAAACTTTACCCCGAGATTTTTTAATGATTACTTTGGTTTTTACCCCAGTAATTACAGGAGGACAGTTATAAATTGGCGCCCAACGTGGGGCCCGAAATAAAATATCCCAGCTCTCTCTCGCATTTTCACAGGATTTGGTAGGTCTCTGAAGTGTTTGTCATCCCGACAACAAGAAGAATAAAAATTCGCAACCTGCTAATGTCTTTACAGATAAGTGTATTTCTCTTATTGTGATTGTAATTTTGAATCTTGTTTTGGCCACCCTGGTGAAACAGAAAACATAGAATGTTTAACATTGTGTATGACAAATTTTACAATAAGAATACATATTATATTATATATATATTTAAATTTCGTTTTGATTTTGATTTTTGTTTGAATCTATCTTACTGTAAATTCTGTTTTGTTTTAAATACTTAAATTTAGAATTGATTTCGGTTTAGAATCCTTTAATTCTAATTTGGTTTTTTGTTTGAATTCTTTAATTCTAACTTGGTTCTGGTTTTAAATTTAATTTTGGTTTAAATTTAGGCTTGATTTGAATTTTTATTTTGTTTAAAATTCTGGTTTTGAACTTCATTTAGAATTTAGTTGATTCGTCCCTATTATTGTTTCGATTTTGTAAGAATTCTATTGTTACAGGATTGGCATGGTACTGTGTTCAAAACTTAATTGATTTAATTGTGTAAACCTTTCATTGTTGAATAATTTAAAAGAAAATTTTTAAATTTTAAGAATATTTAGTAACTTTTAATTTTGTTTTGTTTAAAAGAGAAAGTAGGCATATTGTTTTGTATTCACACCCTGTGTACTGTTTATGTTCTACCGATCTTGTGTTACTAATATTTTATGTCAGCTTACACAATTTATACACCAGTTAAATAAGACATTGTTTAGGACTGTTACATCCAATTAGGACAGTTTTCTTTTCTCGTCCACAAAATTTCGTTGGAACTCTCCTTCTCCCCAATACCCCCCTCAGGCAACAATGGCTTTCCTCGCGCGTGGAAAGAAAGAGGATCTGAGGATCCTGGCTCAAGATTTTGGCGTCGATGTCGCTTCTGACATAAGGATTGTCGAATTGAAGAATCTCATCGTCAAATCTGATCAGTATGATGAAGACTTTGCTAAAGAAAGATTGGCTACTATCATTGAGGATAGAAAAGCTGAAGAAGCCGATAGGGAACGACAAGCAGCCCTTGACCGTGCTGAAAAAGAAAAAGAAGCAGAACGAGTCCTAAGAAAAAAACAAATGGACCTGGATCGCGCTGAAAAAGAAGCAGAACGAGTCCTAAGAGAAAAACAGATGGACCTGGATCAGGCTGAAAAAGAAAAGAGAACAGGATCAACGCTTCGAATTGGAAAAGTTGAGACTACAGTTAGAAGCTCAGAAAATTTCTGCAGACTCCGAAGCCCATGCTTCCGAAGGTGATGTTGACTTACCCAAGTTCGAGTTAAAAAAGCTGATTCCCTACTTCAACCCCAAGCAGGATGATATGGGATTATTCTTAAATCTCTTTGAGAGACAGTTGAAGTTCCTGAAGATTCCAGAGGCCAAATGGGTCGCCTACTTGATCGGTGTCCTACCAGCCGATGTGGCTAAGTTGATCGCAAGGGAGCCTGAAGAGAAGGCTCAGGAGTATTCCCACGTAAAGGATGTCCTGCTGAAGCGGTTCAAGCTAACCAGCGAACGCTTCCGACAACTTTTCAGCCAGCATCGAAAAACTCCTGAGAGTACCTGGCGCGACTTCTACTTTGAAATCCGCAGTTACCTGGAAGGATGGCTAGAAGAGCTGAATGTCACCAACTTTGACCAGCTAAAGGACCTGATGTTGGCTGACCAACTGAAAAGGAAAGCCCCACCAGAGGCCCGTGAACATTTCCTGGATGACTGGCATGCATGGAATTCCCCTGGAGAACTGGCTGACAAACTGGATGCGTATGACAACCAACGCTCCACCTCTAGAAAAGATTCGGCTTTCAAGAAAAGAAATTTTGAAAGGCATAAAGAAGACGCAACCCGTCTTAACCCACCTAAAAAGACTTTTCCTTTCCATGGAAATAGAACGGACGGATCAAATCCTGACCCTCCACTCGAAGTTAAACCTGGCGTAGCATGTTTTGGCTGTGGAAAACCCGGGTACATCAAAGCAAAATGCCCAGATTGCTCGCCGCCAAAGAAGAAGGTCTCCACCAATCACCTGAAAGCCTTTGCTTCAATTACCAAGGGATCACCAATAACCCTATTGGACGCAACTATTTGCGGAGTTTATGGAAGAGTGTGCGCTGACACAGGCTCTACACATTCCATAGCTGGAGCATATCTCTACTCCCTGTTTAAGGAAAACAACTTACCTTTTCAGAAGACGGAGCTGACGTTGCACCTAGCAAATGGATCCCAGACTCTGGAGAAATGTCTCACCACCCAGGTTCCAGTATACCTGGAAGACCGCAAGATTATGACCAACTTCATTATCCTGCCGGATGCAACCAACAACCGTACCTTACTAGGAACAGATTTCCTAGAGACCGCTAGAGTGGTACTGGACTTAGCCAACAAAAACTGGTTTTTTCATGACAAGCCCAAAGAAAAGTACCCCTTCGGTGAAGAATTACCTCTGACTCCCGTTCAGGGCAAAGAACAGATAGAATCCAACATCTGTCCACTGAGAGAGGAAGAAGGAGAAAATCTGGATCCTCACCAAAGAAAAGATCTCAATGATCTAATTGCCAAATTTGACACTGTCTTCAAGCTAGGGGGAGGGACAACACCCTTGATCGAACATCACATCAATACCGGAGACCACCCACCTGTGGCTGTTCCTCCATATAGGATGTCCCCAACTAAGAAGGAGTTATTGAAGAAAGAACTTGATGACTTGCTACAGAAGAACATCATAGAGGAGTGTGAATCCGCCTATGGAGCTCCTGTGGTCCTGATTCCCAAACCTAATGGAGATGTGAGGCTGTGTATCGACTACCGGAAGCTGAATGCCATCACAGTTCCCGATGTCTACCCTTTGCCCCGCATGGATGACCTCCTGCAGGATGCGAAGCATACAGCCTACATGTCCACCATCGACTTGAAAGCAGGATACCACCAAGTAAATGTTTACCCACCTGACAAGGACAAAACTGCTTTCGTGTGTCCCTTTGGAACCTATAGATTCAACAAAATGCCTTTCTGACTAAGAAATGCACCTGCAACCTTTCAGAGATTAATGGATGTATTCAGAAGAGATTTGCCAGTCCTGGCCTATCTGGATGATATCATAGTTTTATCCCCAAGTTTCGACCAACATTTAAAGGATTTAGAAGCAGTTTTTACCAAATTAATTAAATTCAACCTTTGTGCCAATCGCGATAAATGTACATTTTCCTGTTCAAAGGTCAAATATCTTGGTCTATGGATCACTCCTAAAGGAATTGAAGCAGACCCGGAAAAAGTTTCATCTATCCAAAATATTCCCCCGCCAAAGAATATCAAGCAACTGCAGTCATTTCTACAAACCTGTTCTTGGTACAGAAAGTTCGTCCCGAACTTCTCCGAACTGTCAAGACCCTTAAGTAACCTAACCAAGAAAAACACACCTTGGACATGGACATCTGAACATCAAAAAGCTTTCAGCACCCTAAAGAAATGCTTAGTGACACCACCAATACTAAAGCAAGCGGATTTTACTCAACCCTTTACGATAAGGACTGATGCTAGTAACTATGCCTTAGGAGCGGTACTTTTGCAAGGTGCAGGTCAAGATGAACGCCCCGTCGAATATGCCAGCCGACTACTCCAAAGTGCGGAACGCAATTATTCCACCACCGAGCGCGAAGCCTTAGCCGTGGTGTGGGCCCTCATCAAATTTAGAGGATACGTGGATGGACAAGAAGTCATCATAGCATCTGACCACCAGCCCCTGAAGTGGCTGATGAGCCTGAAGTCCCCGTCCGGAAGACTAGCCCGGTGGGCCCTACAGTTACAAGCATTCAATTTGAAAATTGAGTATATCCCTGGAAAGGCCAATGTAGTGGCCGACATGCTGTCGCGCCCTACTTGCCTACATGAAGAGGATACGTGCGAAGCCTGCACTGTCTCTGTGATGTTGCCTTCCAGGAGCTCAAAAGAATTGAGGGAAGAACAACTTAAAGATAACGACATCAAGAAGATCATAGACACTTTTGAATCTGAAGAGAAAAATGAAAATTTTGCAAATTGGACTGCAAGAGGCTACCTGATGAATCAAGGTGTGCTATACCGTTATGCCCCTGATGTGGAAGCTGAAGACGCACAGCTCGTTGTTCCGGTTCAAGAAAGGGAAAATGTTCTCAAGGAGCACCATGATGCACCGGCTGCCGGACACTACGGAGCCGAGGGAACATTCCATAGAATAGCCTCCCGTTATTATTGGACCGGCATGAGAAAGCATATCACCGAATATATCAAGAATTGCCCAGAGTGCAAATAGGTATAAAGCCTCAAACCAGAAACCAGCTGGTTTACTACAGACTCCTGTGCAGTCGCGAAGATTTGAAGTCCTATCCATGGACCTATTTTGACCGTTGCCCGAGAGCAAAGATGGGAAGAAGTGGATCTTCATCCTTGAAGATGTGGCAACCCGATGGGTCGAACTGTTCGCATTGCCCAATGCTACAGCGGCTGAATGTGCTAAAGTCCTGTTGGAAGAAGTACTAATGCGGTATGGTTTACCCCGAAAGATAATCAGTGACAACGGACCACAATTCGTTTCTTTTGTGATCCAACAACTGTGTTCCCTGTTAGAGATAGACCAATCACTAACACCAGTATACCACCCTGAAGCTAACCCAGTGGAACGGAAAAATCGGGATTTGAAGCCTAGACTAGCAATCCTAGTCAAAGATCAACATACAACCTGGCCTGAACATCTGCCACATATCCGGTTCGCAATGAATTCAGCAAAGTGTGACTCGACAGGACACACTGCTGCCTATCTAACTTTCGGACGAGAGCTCAGAACTACTGATGATGTCACCCATGACTTAAGAACCGTTCTTGAAAGTGATAATTTCGTCCCTGAATTTACGCCCTACCTCAAACGTTTTGCAAAAATAGCCAAACAAGTGAAAGAGAGGTTAGAGCAGAAACAAGACAAACACAAAAAATATGCAGACAAGAAAAGATCACCTGCCCCACACTATGCACCAGGCGATCACGTCTACATTGATCTCCATCCCATTAGCAGCACCGCTAAGGGAAAAACAGCAAAGTTCGTACCAAAGAGAGATGGACCATATGTCATCGTGACGCAAAAGTCACCCACCTCTTACGTGATAGCAAGCCCTGATGAGCCGACAGTGCCCTTGGGCATATATCACACATCAGCTGTGAAACCGTGCAACCAAAGACAATCCACAAACCCAGTGCACCCTCTAAGGAAACGGGGTCGTCCGAGGCATAAACCACCAGACTCAACTGCAGGTTCCTCATCGGGACGTCTTCGAAACCTGAGGGGGAGTATATAACGCACACTATACTACCAATTCTGACATATAGATGGCGCCACTAAACGTGCCCCATCTATCATCGTGCTGATATGCTATTACGCAGGCAGAGAGAGCTTGGACCTTAAATGTAGCGGACGCCTCGTCTGCTTTTTTGCCCAAATTGTATCTAAATGTTTAATTGTTTGTGTTTATGTTTTTACCGTCCTTTGTAACTGTGTTCTCTTATAATTAAATATATATAAAACTTTACCCCGAGATTTTTTAATGATTACTTTGGTTTTTACCCCAGTAATTACAGGAGGACAGTTATACTTATATTTATGATATTAGCAATCTTGTTTGGAAATCCCATTATATGTCTGTTTATTTAGTCTATCAAATCATTTTAGTTTCCTATTCATAAACTGTAAAAAATTATAGTGGTATAAAGTTAGAAAAATTTGTATTAGGGTTTCTTAAGTAAAAAGTTTTAAGAGCACTGCTGTAATCTACGGGTGTATTGAAGTACATAGTGTTCTAATCTTTAAATATACTGTGTCCTAAAATAATAGAGAATTTATAAGTGCATAAAACGCTGGGAAATGAGTTTCATTAACAATTTAGAAACTGCTTTTTTTCACATAAATAAAACATTTACATAGTGAGAGATTATACTGCAAATATATCGTACGTACCACAAAATCGTTGATAATACCGACAAAATGACATCATAGATCATAATAAGCACAAAGTATAGCGCAAAATCAAATTCTGATTCAAATACTCGTAATCTAGAAGAAAATACAATTATAGCAGACGATTTTTATGTTTTCGAACATTTAAAAATTATGGTAAGAAAACATAATATAAATTACAAATGTTTGAATATTAAATTATTTTATTTTAAGACAGCTACTATTTTTATTAAAGTTTGAAGTCGTTCGATAAACGCTTTATTTTATAAAATTGTACTGTAATGTGCAAATATCCGTTGTTGGTCAATTAAGATTTACATGGAAATTCATTCATGAATTTCATCTAGACTAAATTATTATTTCAACAGTTATGTTTGAGTTTCCGTTTTATGAATTTGTGAATCGAAAGTTGACTGAAGCGGTAGTGCTGGTTTTCGGAATTGACACGCTCAAGATATTGAACAGTTTGTATTCAATCATCAGATAAAGGAACTGGCGCTTTATTTGCATGCCAATCCAACACAGAAACGAAATAGAAATTATATAGTCACAGTTTTCAGTTACATACCACTTATATTTTATCATACTAAATTAAAAACGAGTTACCTGTTGACGAGTTGACTTTTTCTTCGAGACTTGTTGAAAAGCTTAGTGTTTTATAAAAGTTTTTGATTAAGATTCTGAAGCAAGCTTCGATACAACCAAGATAGTCTTGCCAAAGACTGTCCGGACTGACTCAAATTAAATCTGTCTTATCCTCAAATGTCCTAATAGTGCCGTGGTGTGGAAGTTTGGAGAGGAAGTACCAGCTCAGGTGATCTGACAGGGGTTCAAAATTAAGAGGTGTCCTCTTTCCTTTTAGGATTGATCCCAGACCGTCCCAATCGTCCGTTGCGTTGCTCCATTTCATTCATAGGTAGTTGAATTTACGTCGCACTGAAGAACCAGGATTGATCCCGAAGGGAAATATTCTAGAATGACAAATCGTAGTTTTGAACCATGGTCAATTGACAAGTTCAATACCTGAGCTGGCACCTCATTCTCCAAACTTCCATACCATGCCAAAGTGAGGAGATTTGAGGCCACGATATATTTAAAGTGCACCATCCTGAAAAGGTCTTTAGTTGGACCAAGTTTCGAATTCGAAACCCTCCCGTTGCTAATCTGAAACTTTGGAGTGGTGTGGAAGTTTGGAGAGTGGGGTGCCAGCTCAAGTGTTGCCTCGTTATCTGACCGCGGTTCAAAATTACGTGGTGTTGTCCTTGATCTTTCCCTTTGATAAGAGGTGTTGTCCTCTTTCCTTTTAGGATTGATCCCGGACCGTCATCAACAGCCCGTTGTGTTGCTCCAGTATGACGCTTATTAAACTACCTACTTACCTGAAACTCTTCCAACTGTGCTACCGAGGTCCCACAGAGTAAATAGCTATGCATACAGAGGGATCACTGCCATAGGAAGCCATGTTCTAATAAATAACATGGGAAAACGCTTAGAAGGTGGCGTCCTAGGTGGGGGGAGTCAATACTACCATGACAACCGATCTAGCTTCGTTTCCATAACAACCGAACTAGGTGAGGTTTGTTTATTAATTGTTTTGGTGTTTATTTATTTCGTATGTACATTTTAAGTTTATGCTACAGTGGTGGGGTTGTTTATTCAAACAATGTCAACAGATTTGTTTGTTTTAATTCTGGAATAGATGGAGTCAGGACTGCTGTAGCACAAGCTTCAAATATACGATAAAGCAGTAAGATTTTTGATTTATTTACTTTGGCTGTGTTTCATTCTCTACGATTTCAAAGGCCATTTGCATTTTTGTTTTGTATTTCTAATTAAAAGTATTCTTTATATATTTTTAGCATAAATGTTTTAAATTAGCAATTTTTTAATGTCTTCTGAAATTAAAAAGAACCTTAATTTATGAAAGCCATTTGTGAATTATAAAATTTTACTAATGTGCGAACTTGTTTCTTCAATTTTAGTTGATTCTTTTTTAAGCGAATAGCTTTTTTAAATATTCCAAATCAATAGATATTCCAATCAATAGATAATTTAGATATTCCAAATCAAGCCCTTTCGTTTTATTATTTAAAAGATTGTTGATCTCTGTGGTCTGAAAACTTATTTGAACAAAAAAGAACATTAGAATTTTTCACAATCAGGTATTTAGTCTGTGATCAGGTACATCATCCATTTTTGAACAAATTATACAATTTGAAAAAGGAACAGAAATGAAATATTCTGTTGGAGTGCACAATTAGTTTAATTTTATTTAATTTGTATCGTTAAAATCATTTGCTCATACTTTTATGATTAGGCTCAGCGAATGAGCTCGAATCAGAACATGAGTTCGGCTTCATATCTGAACGATATTTTTCCTTGTTTGGATTCCTGCAATTGGTTTAAAAAAAGGAACAGCGTGTATTTTGCAACGGGGATAAAATTTCATTCGCTCTCGGCTCATAGAATAATGCTCAAGCCACTCGCCTAGAATGCAGCTAAAAGGACTTCTGTTTTGACATTTGTTCACGGCACATGTATGCCTTTTAAGTAACTTGATTAAACTCGTTATTGTTGACTTGAGTTTACCTTTCTCCCACCCGCCAACATATTCATATCCGGAACTAATCAGAATGTTGAATATCGTTCGCAGTTGAGTATAAAAAAGAAAAGGTAATAAATTACTCTTTCCCGCTGCTAGGCGCTACAGTTCCTCAGCGCGCATGCGATTTCCTTCACTGATGTAATAACTTTCATTTTAAGGTCGATGTATAACTCTAATAAGCAGTGATTCTCAACCTTTTTTTTGTCGCGGCACACTTTTAACGATATCAAAATTTGGCGGCACACAAAGAAAAAGATAAGTTTAAAAGTTGTTTACTTACCTATAATACACTGTGTAAAATAGTTTATGATAATAATTGTGAATGTAAAATAAAATAATATAATATGTACTACAAAAACAACAGTACGTTTATTAAGGGATTAATTACAAGGTAATAATAAGAATACTTTTAATGAGAAATTTGAGCTTGATGTTTTTTGATAATTTCATTTATATTTGGTCGTAAAAATGACAATGCTACTCTCATATCGTCTTCTACATTTAACAGTCTAGATCTTTTTTTCGTTTTTATGTTGGTTAATACTAAAAATCCGAATTCACACAAATAAGATGTAGAAAATTGTAATAATATTTTTAAAGCTTTTTTGGCTATCATGGGATAATCGCATCTAATGTTAATCCAAAATGAATTAATTGATTCTTCCGAATATTTTAAAATTAAATCTCGATTATTAGAAAGCGAAATTAGTTCTTCCTCTTCATTCAAAGTTAATTCAAATACAGAAGTATTCGTTATCACAAATGGATTACGAACCCAATCAAATTTTTTTATATCTAAATTTGGGAAATAATGAATAATTCTCTCCTCTAATGTTGTCAAATGGTCAATAACCAATTTTATGAATAGTTTTATTAAAATCTTTTGGGACTGACTCAAACTTTTCCAAATTGCCTTCCTGAGCTTTATTCTTCCATAAAGTTATTTGTTTTTGGAATCCCACCAGTTTATCTGTTGAGTTTAATATATTTTCTTTCTGCCCTTGCATACTTGAATTTATGTTATTAAAAATAACAAAAATGTCTGATAAGTAAGCTAGTTTAGCACACCATATTTCATCTTCCAACAAATGAACAAAATCATAATTTTTATTTTCTAAAATTTGGCGGCACACTCTAAGAATTTGGCGGCACAGTGGTTGAGAATCACTGATGTAGGGCAATGAAATTGCCTGCTCATTTTTTGTAATCTCCAGCTAACTTATAAATATATTAATGTTTTAATGTCAATAAATTCTTTTATTCGAACCTTGAGAAACCAATGAGTTGCTCAACACAACACAGGCCACTGGGAAGGGTAGTACGGAACATAAACTCCAGCTTGCAAATATCTGGCACTCTGATGTAGGAAGAGAGCGAACACGACACCTTAAAACATTAATGCATCCTGTCAATTTAGTTTGGCAGTTTTTCCACTGAAATTCGACAGACAATCGCATCTATAGTTGGCCACCAAATCCACACTAGTTGCTCCGTTTGCACATGGCTCGAACATCTGGCACCTTCGAACATAGTGTTCTCTGCATCAGATAACAAATTATACAATAACATCACAAAAGGGAAAAGTTTATTAGATCTTGACAAAAATATAAGTGTATATAAATTAAATGTGCGATAAAATTTTACATTTTTTTTATAATTCTTATCTTCAAATGTGTAGTGCATTTAATAGTTTTATTTTACGTTTGACCATCATACGACCAAATGCTGGTACAAAATACATCTGTGCAGCCATTTTATGGTCTTGATGGCTTGAGAAAAATGAAATTCAAGTTCTTAGAAGAAAAAAATGCAGGTTCTTAACAAATACTCCATGAAAGTATGTATAAAGCATTACAATTTTGTACATAAATCTTTATAATTGTATACATAAAATAGGTTATAGTTCTGAAAAAGATCAATTTTAATTACATAAAAACAGTATGTAAATAAAATATATTAAGTAGAGCACAATTGAATCGGAAGATGTAAAAAGGGGATATGTTACAAAACTCTAATTTTACAGGAGAGATTAAAAGGCGTACAACTTTAATCGCGGTTCATAAACTAAAGAAAAAAAATCAGATAGTTGATATTATACAGCCACTTATAATCCAAGTGTAATTCATGCGTTTTGTTACTGCCAGAGCACCACCACAAAATTCCAAAAAATTCGCACATATCCCTTTTTACACATTTTACCTAGAAATTAGTTGAAATTATTGGGAAAAGAATAGAAAACACAATATTATGAACAAAATTATTTATTTTTAGTTATAAAACTTCAAAAGTAGCTTTATGACATTATAAAAGCAAAGTTTTTGTTATGAAAAATAAAAATTAATCATCAACCTCACTATCTCTGACTTTTGCACTGATGGTTGGCCATTGCATTATAGACGAGTAAAAGTTCATGTGTTGCTACGGGACGTACTGGAATCATTTTCCAACATCAGCGATTTTTTCATTGATTGGGACTTGTCCTGTATTCATGATGGTTGGTCCGGCAATTCAGTGAGAACGTTTGGTTTGCTCAGCGTAAAAGTGTTCTTACTTAAACCATGAATGTAGGTCGATGATATAACTTTATTTGGTTTGTTGATGATAATATGACGGACAGAAGATATCTTGAAGGCTACTTTGTCCTCTTTTTTTACATGCCTGCCATAACTTTCATCAGAAATGCATGTCTTATAAAATGAGGACCACCACTTTTTAAACTCCTACTCCGGTAGTAACTTTTGTAACATTAAATCTTCCAGTATTACTTGATTTTCTCATGAGCTCCTCATATTCGTCAGGTGAGTAGATCCGATCAGCTTTTCGAATTAGACGTTTCACTGTCCCAAAGTACCTGTCGCAGGGAAGGAAGGAGTGATCCCTAATAGGGAAACAGATTTCAACTTTTTCAAACACTTGTAGTTCAACGAAGACCATACACATCCTTAGTAGAGAATGATTTTTGATTTGTCCGCTACATCCGTCAGAAAAGAGAAGCACATTTGCATATTCATTGGTTTTATTCCGGTTGATGTAACTTAGCAGACTGCAGACTTCGTTTGGACTCTTTTTTGCTATGCCTTCATGATACACGTGCAAGTCAGCTTTCCCGGTAGCCAGGTTATGTATCCCAAACGTATTAACCCATCGCTGGCGTAAATAAAATATGTCTTGTACCGATATGTTTGGGAGGGTAAGTTCTGCATGTAGAAATAGTAGTAGTAGGCCCACCTCCTACCTACTCACCGTGAGGTGTAGAGCATTTAATGGTAGGAGGGGGAACCATTTATTATCTTTAAATTTTGCATATTTAATACAAAAAAATCCAACAAATGTTGGTGAATAAATCAGGCAAACATTGCCTGAGAGTAATTGTATAATAAATTAGTTTATATAGAACTATTTATTAATAAATGTAACAATATAGATGAAATGTAATTTAAACATTCAAAGTATGTTGAAGTGTACAATGTTAAATATTTTAACTATATTAAAAAGTTAAAGTGAGATAGAAAGAGTTCAATTATTTACATATGAATTCAAGGTGGAGGAAGTCTTCCAACTATCTCCTTTGCAGCCAACACACAAGCCTTAATTTTATATCTAGATAAATAATTTTTAATGATAGCGTTTAGCCAGATAGGTTTATTACTTGATTTTGGTTTAGTTATATGGTTTGGTTTTGTGTGTTGACATTCAAAGAGATAGTGGTCAGCATCTCCCACCCTTCCACATTCACAAAGGTCAAAAGTTTTAATTTTGAATCTATGTAAGTAAGCTGGGAAAGGACCATGACCTATCAGGTACCAGACGAGGTATCTGTCCTCGACGAGAGTTGCAGTATTAATCTCCGGCATGAACTCCTTCAGCCGGAGACCCTTAACTGAGTTGGAATGATGCACCTGCCACTCCTCCAAAATATAGGTTTTCAATTTTCTTTTCAAAAAGGAGAGTGGAACAGGTACATCCAACGTCTCGCCATCATAGGCCGCAAGTTTGGCATGCTGGTCTGCCAACTCATTCCCGGCTATTCCCACGTGTGCCCGAACCCAGTCCAGGCCAAAAATGTTAGTATATGGAGCTATTTTCTTTTTAATATTATTAATATATATATATATATAGGTGGATTTACTATTGGGAGATTTGAGTGCCTGGACAGAGCTTAGACTGTCACTAAAAATATTAATTTTTTTATTAGCTGTAATAGCAAATAGAATAGCTTGAAAAATAGCAGATAACTCTGCCTGAAAGACAGAGTTATTATTTTTAAGTTTGAATTTAAGAATTTTAAAAGGGGAGTTTTTGTGGAGGATGCACACCGAGGCTCCAATATTGCCATCAATACCAGAGCCATCAGTGTACACCTCATAATCAGCGTTAGGGATACTATATTTAAAATTCAAAATTAGATTGTTAGCAGGAATGTCAGTCATAACACAGTTAAAAACAAATTGGTCAGGTGACAGGCCAAGCTCAGGAAGTTCTGCATGTAGTCATAGCAAATTGCTAAATTTTTCTTTTAAAGTTAGCATCTTCCTTCATGCGAGACGTTCTTTATTTCGACGTAAATTTTTTTAGCCCGACGCTTGTAAACCAGCAGCTCTGCTGCCGTAGCTCTTGCTGTGTCATAAAGTTATCTATTCTTCAGTTTTTGCTCTAGTTCCTCGCATGTAACGCATATATCAACTTGAGGTCTTCTAAAGGAATAGTCAAAGTTTTCATCGAAATACAGACGAAAGTAGTCATATCCCAATTTTGCAATAGGATTGTCCGCCTTGGAATTTTCATATAGTATTTTGACACTAAGACGAGCATCTACATACTTTTTTCTTTCCCCGAGTATCGGGCCACTTTCGTTTCAAGCGATTCCAGAAAATCATGAATTTCTTTTGATGTGGCGGGGTTAATGGCATTGTAACCTGTTTTCTTTCCCCTCTTATGTCTTGGAAATTTTCCTAAAGCTATCAAGTTGCAGTCGTTCAACTCTTCTTTTTGTTATCCCGTGTATAGAAACAAATGCCTTTTTGCACACATTTACTGTCGAACCTATGACGCTGTACGAGAAATTTTTTTTAAGTCTTTGGATTGCATAGATCCGTCTGTAGACGTGCCTGTATCACTCCTCCTTCTACTAGTAACATCTCTTTTTAATATATATATATAAGTGAAGTTAAAAATAAATCTTGTGTATCTTTATTAGGCAATTCGTTAAAATCGATTGTTATTTTTGAAAAATCTTCCTCCGTGAGCTTAGAGAATAAAGCCAGTTTGCACGAACAGTTAGGGCCTGTCTATCTGGCAGCTACAGCCTTACCTGCATTGAAAAATCAGCCCATTTAGATTTCACAATAAGCATGAACGCGTTCGATTGATACTCATTAGAAAAATATTTACTTTCCAGCATGGTTTACGTAGCTTGTTCCTTTAGTCCTTGCTTTCTTTATAACATTTCTTTGGTACAGTTCTCGATTGTTTTTTTCTCTTTCTGACATGTCCATCAATCATATTGACTTCAAAAGAATTTGATTACATTATACAAAAACTTTCAAAAGCACAACACTTTTAACACTCTTCCAATCCAAACAATAAAAACGCACAGGTTGTTACATTAAAAGATGTGAAGAGGGTGTAACGTCCCTAACAGCGCAGTATCAGAGGTCAGCACCACTGACCTCCGACCAAAAATTCCCGAAACATCTATCGTAGCCGTCCAGATGGTTTTTAGAGGTGCAGTGATTCAACTGTTTTTCCTGAAAAATCTGGTGACAAAAAGAGAACTGTTGAAAAGCTCGATCTGAGCAGAGGTTTGTTTTTGTGGTTCTCGGTTTTGGGGCCACGGGCGTTGAGGAGATCCATTTATGCCTGTTTTGCAGCGCCCATTACCTTGGGATACAAATCTCTATTGTAAAATATTGTACATATCGATATTGTAAAATAAACGTAAGTTTATTTTGTAATTTGGGCTGTTTCGCGCGCGCGCGTTGTGTTCATTGGCACACCACTCGGCCTACTACGTTACAAGGGCTCTGTTGGCAGACTACGTTACTGTTCGTCTGCTCACAGATGTCTCTGCCAACCAGAAGTTGTAAAAAGGTGGCATGTGCAGCACATGTCACCTTTTTTACAAAGTTTCGGATATTAGACCGTCCATTTCTCCCATTTAGGTTACTTCATGGAATCTTTTTACACAGTATGGGGGTCTTGGTATAAAGGTATGATTCCGCCAATAAAATCATTTTTCGGAAAAATGTCACACATCTCCTTTTTAGAACTGCCGATTCAATTGTGCAGAATTCTGAATACCACATTTTTCGTAAGTTCAATTGCGATCGATTTTAATTAAATAAAAAATACACAAATTAACACCTTGAAAGATTGTTAACAAAAATTAATAATCTTGGACGAATAATGTCTTAACCCTAAATAGAACGATTTTGTTTTTTCTTCTATCAAACAATTGGGATTTCAAATATTGTCGTAATTCATTTAACTTGATTGTAAAACGATTTTTAAAATGACACACAATTTCACATTAGTGGTTTTGTAATTTATGAATATATTTTATGAAAAACTAAAAAGAAACTTTTCTTTCAGGAGAAGCGAGAAACACGAACCGTCTTCGTTTGCATTAGCAGTTTGGAGAGTGGGGTGCCAGCTCAGGTGTTGCCTCGTCATCTGACCGTGGTTCAAAATTACGTGGTGTTGTCCTCGGATCTTTCCCTTTGGGATTGATCCCGGACCGTCACCAATAGCCCGTTGTGTTGCTCCAGTGTGACGTTAATTGAAATACCCCCCGTTTGCATCAGCAACAAAATGCTCTGAGTGAAAAATGTCAAGCACCGCTTACAATTAGGGTCACACACCCCTACCGAGGGCGCTGTAACTCATGCCTTCAGTGAAGCCTTTCTATCTTTTACTCTGCGGTCCTTAGCATTTAAGGAAACATTTGAAGTGAAGTCAAATTTCCTCTTCACCGTGTTTTGTAAACAATGTGTTCGACTGGCTAAATTTTTGGTAAAATACTCATTTGTATTAAGGGTACATCTGTAGTCTCTGCTGCGCGCGGTGGCAACGCGTTTTTTTTGGCGCCGTGTTTGGCGCACTTTTTATGTCGCCAAGGAAATCTTCCAACATCGAATATATACTGCATACGCACGGAAGAATTATGTAAATCTGAATTAAACAACATTGTGACTAGAAAAACACTGCAAATATTGAATAATTATATGGACTTTTAGCGTAGTTATAAGCGACTCATGCCGGTGAGGGTAACCCATTTTTTCTCGAATTTCCAACAGTGAATCTATACTGTACATATGGATGAAATGAATCAAAAAATCAACATAAGTAGAATATAAGTTATTTTAAAAGTAAGCGAATGGTTTACTGTTAAATGATTATACCCATTGCTTTCTAAATTATTTTTTGAACTTAAATACCCCTTCCAACAGTCTGAGTGAATTGTTGTTCCCTTCTCAACCCATTGCGTTAAAACGTCCACAAGCGTATCTGCTGACCTATTGTGAACTGCAACCAAAAACATTTTTCCTGATCCTCTTTCAATCCCCCCCAAAACCCACTGGCCTTCAACTCTCCTACCCCTATTATATTTACGTTTCCCAAATTTAGACTCATCGATTTCGACTACCTTACCTACCCCTCCTATTTTTTCTGATTGCGTTTCAACAAAATCAGAAATCACCTCGTTAACAAACTGCCGCCAATCGGCTAAGGTGTGGGATGCAAAAAAATACTCCTCCCCTATATCTTCCGTCTTTGTACCCCTTAAAATCTCATATGTCAAAAAAAAAATCTCCTCCATCTTCAAATTACTCTTACGGAACCATGACCCGTGTCTAATAGATTTACAACTACGACAAGGCTTATCATCCCGACGATTTCGACAAATCCATGTGTAACCATCGCTAACAGCATTCCTAACTGAAAAAGTCATATCCACGTTACATTTATCACATGAAACTTTAGATTTAATTAATCCCGTTTCCTTTAAAAAATTTAAAAAAAGCTCTTTATCTCGACACAACTCGTAACAAAAAAAACGATTAGCTACTCCCTCAGTCCCGTAAGTTAGCCTACCACCAGAAAAAGAAAACTTTAAATTGCGAGCAAAATTCTCCTGAAACTTATCTACAATACTAAAAACAGAAGGCATCTTAAATAAGGAATTCTAGAAATAATAAAAATAAATAAACCGAAAAAGTACAACCTGATGCAATATCCAGAAAAAAAAGACCCGCTCTCCACTTCTATCCTGAAAAAAAAAAAGACCCGCTCTCCACCGTGTCCAAACTAAAAAGAACAACCAATGCTGGACAGAACTGGACGCCGGCAAGGTTGCCATAAAAACAGGTTAACCCTAACCAGGAGAAAATACGAGAAAAAAATGGGTTACCATCACCCGGTATGAGTCGCTTATAACTACGCCAAAAGCCGCGCCAAGAGTCGTTGCCACCGCGCGCAGCAGAGACTACAGCTGTACCGTATTAAGTAAGAAAGTACTAATTTTTTTTGTGATTTTGACGTTGTGACTAATCTATGAACTTTTCCAACAAACTCACAATTTATTCAAAAATTTTACCATTTCGGTGGAGATGTCGGATCCGGGGCACTGGCGATTTCTCGCCAAACATGGTAACCTTGTTGTTTTGGTCGAGCTTTAAGGCAACCCTATGAGGTGATTTTTTTTCGTTGGGAAGTTCGCTCCTTATAAGGAAATTCGGATGTATTGCGTTCTATGATTGGTTAGCGGTTTAAAGTTTGGATTTTTTTTGCGCTCTCTGATTGCTTAGCTTTTGAGAATGATTTTAATTGCTTACCGCTTAAACGGAGTTAGCAAAGGTCACAACGGATTTAGATTTTGTGCTTTCCTTTGGATTTTCAAAATTTGGAATACCATTTTTTCAAGTAAGTGGCAAATTTCTATTGATTTTTTGGTTTTTTTTAAATTTTTAATTAGAAATTCAATTCATTAATTAGACTGGACGAATAAATGCGTTTTTTGGGGAAAATGTATGATGAATCTTTAGCGAAAGCCACTCACTTATCCTTGATTAGGTATGGCAATGGATGGTTTGACTGAACGTATAAATGCGGGTTTTTGGGGAAAATGTATGATGAATCTTTAGCGAAAGCCACTCACTTATACTTGATTAGGTATGGCAATGGATGGTTTGACTGGACGTATAAATGCGGGTTTTTTTGGGAAAATGTATGATGAATCTTTAGCGAAAGCCACTCACTTATACTTGATTAGGTATGGCAATGGATGGTTTGACTGGACGTATAAATGCGGGTTTTTTTGGGAAAATGTATGATGAATCTTTAGCGAAAGCCACTCACTTATCCTTGATTAGGTATGGCAATGGATGGTTTGACTGGACGTATAAATGCGGGTTTTTTTGGGAAAATGTATGATGAATCTTTAACGAAAGCCGCTCACTTACCCTTGATTGGGTATGGCAATTGTGTTGTAAATTGCATATGTGTAAGATTCTTTTGATTACGTGGTACTGGGTGAATGAAACGCCAATTAAATGTGTTATGAATGAAATGGATGTGGCGACCCATACGATGACTCGTTGGTTTAATTTTTGTAGAAAAGTGTGCGCTGTTAAAGTTTTGTAAAAAATTGTATATATTTTGTAAAAAAAATTTAATTTTTAATTAATTTTTGTTAAAATTTTTAACCCTGAGAAACCTAATTAAATTGGAAAATAAGTTTTATTTTTCTTTACTTCTTATTGCTTATTTGTGCATAGATTTTTTCTTAACTTATTAATTTTTCTCCGTTCAGACTTTAATGAAACTACAATGACAGTAACAGTTTAAGAATCCCAAATCCGTAAATTTTATAACATTTTTTTCTGAAAAACAGTGGCGTAGCGTGCATATAAGCCTGGCATCCCCTGATAAAAATTTTGATTTGGAAAATTCAGTGACCAAAAATGTAAATTAACAAAACCTTAGGCAAAACTGATTTGTTACATAAATCTGAGTGAGATGTTTTTCTATTTCAATATCCAAGATTTTCACTTCAGCTTGGGAAATGGAAACCCAATCATTTCAATTTCTAATGGTTTCTTACTATGATTGGTTAATAGTGTTTCTAATATGCATTACGTATCTTCAGCACAGACCTACCCTTTCCCCATGATTGAGGCTAACATCTAGTTGAGATAACACATGCATCCTTAGGCATGGTCTATTTTCTTTCCTCATTTTTTCAGGGCCATCATGGCTCAGTGTGCATGCCCACTCATGGGAGTATGCTCAGTGAGTAAGCGCTAGCAACCTGCGAGTTGTAGGCAGTACAGGTTCGATTCCTCCCTGGGTGTATTTCTCTCTTCTGCATCAGTGAAACTTTCTTTGTAAGTTCATTACTTGACATTGTCTTGTATTTGGCCTAGCATGGCCAAATATAGCCCTTGCGCCATAAAAAATCATCAACCAACCTGTGAGTTGCAGGTGGTGTAGATTTGATTCCTCCCTGGGTGTGTTTCTCTCTTCTGTGTTATTAAAAACTTTTCTTGTGTGTATGCCCATTACTTGATGTTATCCGGCATGTGTTTGACTCAGCATGGCCCTTGTGCTATAAAACCCAATCAACCTTTCCTTGCCTTTGTAAAAGACCGCCTCAATCTCTAAGACAGCCTTGGGATCATTCATACAAAGTTGCAAATATCGAGTTACAGGGAGCAATTGTGCTTTTTAACGGGGCAAAACATAATTTGTAATTGTATTGTATGCGAAAAAGTAACAATGGTGGATGGAGTTGTTTTCTAAAGCTAAGCGTAAGATTTGATTTTTTTGCGATTGAATCTCGGCATTCTCAGTTATAAATGCTATGCTACTGCTGGAAACATACTCTAAAATTTAAGGAACAACTTGCAGATATCTTAAAGACACCAAATATCACTTGCATAAAGAGAAAAGTAAGTGGAAATCTGAAACACAAGGGGCAACTCTCCAGAGCCTGAAGTGAAGAACTCCCATCTTCTTCATCTGACTTCATCCTATCATAAATTGATATATACTGCCCTATTTCAATGGAATCCTGAAATTGTCAGTGAGTTTTCCATTGCACTAGCAACCTGTGAGTTATAGATAGACCAGGTTCAATTCATCCGTGGGTGTATTTCTCTTGTGTCAGTAAAAACTTTCCTGGTGTGAGTATGTTCAAACTTGATATTTTTGCCTTGTGCTTGGTCAACTATATGGCTCTTGCACCATAAAATCCAACCAACCTGAAATTGTCCATTAATGGGAAGTACTATGGAGTTTTGACTTAATTTGTATCAGTCCATGCTTAGCAAATGGTAACATGTGTTATAGTCCAGTTTCAGAAAATTGCCATTTGAGTCAAGTGGTGTTGTAGGAGTGTTCATTAAATTAGGGGCAGATTAAACACAAAAACGTTGTTTCCACAGTTGGCGTTTCTAGCATGGATTCTGATGTGTTTTGGATGGGATGTGAATTAGAAATGAATAATCACCTATAGCAATTTTCTCTAATGGATTTGAGTCCTTTTACCTATAAACCCTTATCACCTCAGTAGAAATACAATTTACAACTTCATTGCCTTCTCACCAGACTATCTGCATTCATATTTAATGGTTTGATATTTTATATCTTGTGTCTGGTGCAGCATGGCCAAATATGGCCCTTATGAACTCCCAAAACAACCAACCATGTTTAATGGTGGCTATTTGTTTACCTTCTAAATTGGTCTGAGTATGAAAAGTAATTTAATATACCCATTTCTTAATATTTTCGTATTCATGGATTCCATTAAAGATAATATAATTCACCAAAGATGGTGTCCACACTGCCAATTTATTTTACCTTGTGTTCATGTGAGATTGTTTAATTAATTTTCCTTTTGCAGATTGTGTCATACTGCACTTGAAGCTCTCATGTCATCCCGTGCTAAACTGTTTTTGGTCGGAGCACTTGGAGCAGCAGGTCTCATGATTGGATATGTGCATATGAATCAAGAATGGGAAAGGGAAAAGCTCCATGAAGGAGTTGTAAAAGACATTGAAAGACAAAAGTTGAAAAAAGTTCAACGTGAACTCCATTCTGAGACTAGCCTTGATAAATCTAATATATTATGATAAATTATCGATACTTATATTCTTTTAACATTTCAATATGATGTACAAAATGTATTTATAGTCAATTTGTATGGGTCAGAATAGAAAAATAATATTGGATTATTTTTATATTTGATTGCTTAACACTCCTAGCAGTAAGGTTACTGAGTCTTGTGTTCAAGAAAACGTCACCCTAAAAATGCAACTTTGAATTAAAAGTGTCACAGTTTGTACAAAGGAATTCCTTACCCCACCACTGACACTTGTTCACAGCATTGTTACTATTTAGCCCTGACTATCAAAGGATTGCGGTAATAGCAAAGTCACTTGCTATTTCCAGATGCTCTAAGTAAGATGAGTCTTCTGAAGAGAAATGATGTTTGTCTTTATGAATAGCAGTTTCAAATAGTGCGGTAAATTAGAGGATCAACACGCAGTCGACTGATCGATATATATAACACTTGTTTGAAAAACAAATGTTTACTGTAAAAATGTGTATCTTTGAAATTGGAAACAGATATTTCTTCTGTTGATATGAGTCTAGTTGTAAATTAATTAAATTCTAGCATTAACTACAAAAGAGTTTGTTTTATAATACATGTATTCACAGAAATTTTTTGGTATAAATCCCATTGAAATTATTTATCGCAGTTGAGTTAGACATGAAGAACTTAACTCTGAACAAAAACAAAAGAAATTGTTCAACACTTGCTAATGCAATATAGTTAAAAATACTCAAAACATTAATCACAATTGATAATATTACCCGAGGTTCCCAACATTGGATTTTTATCTATTAGGGAAGAAATGAGTAGAATAAAACCTTTCAAATATGATAAACAGAATTATTTATTATTTTGCACCTAACAGGGTATGAAAAAAATCATGATTAAAAAATTGGATTTATTCGATTTAAAACTGATTTTTTATTTAAATCAAATTTTTATGATTTAAATTAATTCCTTGCCCATACAAGTTTAAACTTGTTGGACATTTTTGAAAGTTTGGATTTGTATTAAACATTGGAAAGTTTTGATTTATATTAAACATTAATATTTGATTAATAACTTTAATTTTTTTTGAAAATACAGCAGGATAAATTTTTGAAAGATTAGAATGCAACATAGGAAGCAGCTAAGTTGAGCACATGATAGAGTAAATAGATCAGTGCAATAAATGACATTCATAAGCAATGTTTTCCCATCTGATTCTTGAGCAGTTTAGATTAGTTTGATTTTTTAATCTTACCAGTGACATGAAATTTTTTGGACCTAGATAAGTGGTTGTTGGATCCCACCAACAGCATAATAAATAACACCACATAGCATAAATTTTTGAATAAAATTCATCAAAAACAAATTTTCCGAATTTTTTTTGCATTACAACGGTTATGTGTGATCGTCTTTCAAATGCATCATTGTACCACTTTTTAACCTCTTAAATACATATTCAAAACCAAATGTGTATTTGTAAATTTACCATCCATTTGTACTAGGTGTGCCACAGAAATAACATTGAGTATAAAACGATTGCGGTCCGCAACTCTGTTTTACAAGTATGGAAAAGAACTTTTCCAATAAAAATATTTTACCAGTATTGTTTGAAAAACAATTTTTTTCCAAAATAAATTAAATCCTAATATTTGTGTTTGAACTTATTTTTTATTAATAATATAAATAATTTATGAATATTTGATTGATGAATTGGTTGACTGGGGTTTTATGGTGCAAGGGCCATATTTGATCGATGAGAAAAGGATATTTAATTTTACATATCTTACATTTTGTAATGGAACATGGAAAGTCCAAACGAAAAATTCATTGATCATTTAAGAAGTTTGGAGAGTGGGGTGCCAGCTCAGGTGTTCTCGTCATCTGACCGTGATTCAAAATTACGAGGTGTCCTTGATCTTTCCCTTCGGGATTGATCCTGGCCCGTCGCCAATATCCCATTGTGTTGCTGCTAATTAACTACTTACCTACCCATTACTTACTAAATAATTTCTCGTAATTTGTACAATTGTAAATGAATTGTGTTATTTTAACCCCGAGATGCTTACTCTACTAAACTCCATTCACCCAACTGTTACAAAAGTACAGCTTTGATATAAGCATACTTTTGCGGTAACGCTTTTGGTGCTATTTTTGTAACGAGTTATGGCAGGTAAAGGCAACCCATCTTTATTGGTATTATTCCTTCTTTTATGGCAATCTCAGCAAGCAGAAAATTCATTTCGAATATTCTAGAATTTTTTTTTCATTTCCGTTAAATTGTGTCCTTTGAATCATTGATTCTTTAAAAAAAATTTCCAATTCTTTTCCGTGTCATGTAAATTTGATGAATTAAAATGTTCAGTTTGATTTTATAGTCACGGCCCAATGTAGTCATACCAGGTTGTACCATTTCTTGCTATTTTCTATTTTTGAAAATTGTTATATATTCTTTGGGGGCCGCAGTGGCCCGGTTGGAAGAGTAACGAATTTTTTGCGAAGAGTTTGCAAATTTGAATCCAGCCAAACACTGTCGTGTACAAGGGGGCTGGTGCATGTTAAATCTGTCGTGGCCTCAAATGTCCTCACATTGGCGTGGTGTGGAAGTTTGGAGAGTGGGGTGCCAGCTCAGGTGTTGCCTCGTGATCTGACCGTGGTTCAAAATTACGTGGTGTTGTCCGAGGATCTTTCCCTTTGAGATTGATTCCGGACAGTCACCAATAGCCCGTTGTGTTGCTCCAGTGTGACGTTAATTGAAAATACCAATACTAATACCGTTATATTTTTCTATCGTATGCCTTCTGTATTTAGTGTTGTAGATGGATTTCATAGTGTTCTTACGTGAAATTTGAAGTTTAATTTTTCTGGTGGTAGGTCAACTTTAGAAAGTGGGGAGTGGCTAATCGTTTATTTTGTAAACATTTGTCAGGATCAGCAGCTTTTTTTTGGATTTTCTTAAGGAATCGGGATTAATTAAATCGGAATTTTCGTGCAATAAATGCAACTTTCCGATGAACTTTGCTGAAAAAAATTCACTTTCAGACTGTTACACTTGGATTTGTAGAAGTTTTTGCGATACTAAGGCTAATTATTTTCCTTTTTTAAACGTTGTTTCTAACTGTCCGTTAAAAAAAACTTTTTTTTTTAAAGAATGTCTTCCTTGGCGACATAAAAAGCGCGCCAAAAGAATTGTCACAAAAGTATGCTTATATCAAAGCTATAACATAAATCAGTACAATTGTCTTTTTCAAGCGTCATTTTTCGAATTGCTCTAGTTCAGAATGTACTCAGGAAGTCGAAAATTCGACACGCTTGCTCTATCTTTCGTGTTTCAGACTTCTGCATTTTTTCAATGATTGGAATTTCGTTTCTGTTTGTGTTTTACATATTGCAGATATATTATTTAGGAGTTAAATTACAATGAATTATTTATTTTCTGTAATTAACACTAGACATGGTAATTTCTTGGCGGTATATGTATATTTTGACCAACTTTCCTTAAGTCTGGTTGAATACGTAATGGTTTGTAGAATTCCGTTTCACAAAAATAAATGAAGTATACAAAACAAAACATTTTTAGGTACGGTGTGTAACTTTTTTAAACTTTACCGGTCATTTTAAAGAAGTATATTTTAAAATAAGATAGGTTACGTTAAATTAAAACGTACAAGATATTTCTAAATCGATTTCTGAAGTAGTCACCTTAGAAAAAAAATTTGTAGTCTTACAGAGGAGTGTGATGAATATGAAATGGAAATATTATGTATATATATTTGCGTAAAAGTAAATTGTAAAAGCTATGAAAAAGTTAACCGTCGTGTACAAAGGGGGCTGGTGCACGTTAAATCTGTCGTGGCCTCAAATGTCCTCACGTTGGCGTGGTGTGGAAGTTTGGAGAGTGGGGTGCCAGCTCAGGTGTTGCCTCGTCATCTGACCGTGGTTCAAAATTACGTGGTGTTGTCCTCGGATCTTTCCCTTTGGGATTGATCCCGGACCGTCACCAATAGCCCGTTGTGTAGCTCCAGTGTGACGTTAATTGAAATACCCCCCTTGCACTTAAATGATTGCATTTTTCTATGAAAGAAGGCATTAGTCTAATCCAGTGATTCTCAACCTTTTTTTGTCGCTGCACACTTTTAACGATTTCAAAATTTGGCGGCACACAAAGAAAAAGATAAGTTTAAAAGTTGTTTACTTACCTATAATACACTGTGTAAAATAGTTTATGATAATAATTGTGAATGTAAAATAAAATAATATAATATGTACTACAAAAACAGTACGCTTATTAAGGGATTAATTACAAGGTAATAAGAATACTTTTAATGAGAAATTTGAGCTTGATGTTTTTTGATAATTTCATTTATATTTGGTCGTAAAAATGACAATGCTACTCTCATATCGTCTTCTACATTTAACAGTCGATCTTTTTTTCGTTTTTATGTTGGTTAATACTAAAAATCCGAATTCACACAAATAAGATGTAGAAAATTGTAATAATATTTTTAAAGCTTTTTTGGCTTATTAAAACGCAAAGCTGAAACTTCTGATTCAAAACAATATACGTACTTTAACATGTTTATTTAACATCAACTATCTACACATGACCTATTATAAGGCGGTCTGCCTACAAAATGGATTATGGCTATTGTTAGGGGCCAGACCCTTCAAAAGGAGAACCAGATCGTTCTCAACCGATTACAAAGAACGTATTACGTCGAACGCCTGCCACGCATTAAAGACACATAATTAACCAGAATCCTTTGCGTGGAGGATTACACAACAGCGCCATCTGGTGTGACCACTCACTTTTCAACACTCCCCACCTGTGAACTTGTACAATAGTTCTCACAAAAATTAGTAAATATTCAAAGACAACATTTAAGTACGGAAATTACATAATAGTATAATGTAATGAAATTAAACAATACCAAATACAATACAAATTTTAAAAAATCGCAAGTTAACACTGTTTAACTAATAAATTTAAAAAAAGAACATTTTCAAATAGTTCACATATACAAAATATATCCAGTAATAAGTAAAGTAAATAACAGTTCAATTAATTATCATGCACTTCCAGATTGTATAAAAGCTGGACAGGTCTTCTCAGCTGACCTGTGGCCGTCTGAATGAGACAGGAACGAATTTTTCCATCTCTCCCTGGAAATATGTTCACAATCTTTCCCAGTCTCCACATGTTGCGAGGGTATTTGTCCTCGTGAATCAATACCACATCATTCACCTGGAAATTACCTGAAACTTTGATAGAACATAAATTAAATGATCTTAATGCCAGTAGGTAATTTTTCTTCCATCGCTTCCAAAAATGAGTTAACGAAGTTTGCTGATGTTTATACCTTTTGACAATGGAACTTTTAGAACCTGTCAGGTCCGTGTTAGATATTTTAGAGACAGGAAGAGAAGACAAACGCTTTCCCAGCAAAAAATGTGCAGGAGTAAGTGGTGAGGGGTCTGAGGAATCATCATATATGTACGTTATAGGCCTCGAATTAATCATAGCCTCAATTTCTACAAAGACTGTTTCTAATTCATTTAAAGTTAACGAAGATTTTCCCACAATTTTCCTTAAACAAGTTTTGATTGTACGAAAGTGCCTCTCCCAGAACCCTCCCCACCATGCTCCCTTCTCAACAATATATTTCCATTGTATTCCATTGGAGGAAAACAAATCATGTACAGCTTTGTCCTTGATGCAAGTCCATATTTTTTTTAATTCCAGTTCTGCTCTTTTAAAAATTTTAGCATTGTCCGAGTATATCGTTCCACAAAGTCCTCGCCGTGAGATAAATCTGCGGAAAGCAAGTAGAAAGTTTTCTGTGCTTAAGGAGGGGACAAGTTCAAGATGCAATGCTCTCGTTGTTGCACAAGTGAACAGGAGCAAATAGTGTTTCTCAGTACTTCCTTTAGTGTAGAAAGGTCCTGTAAAGTCCAAACCGGTCACACAGAACGGAGCAGTCTCTATCACCCTGTCCGGAGGCAAAGGAGCAATTTCCTGTGCCCCTGGTCGCACTTTGTACCGTTTACACACATTGCATTTGGCTAATACGGATTTGACCAATTGTCGACCTTTAATGATCCAAAAGCACTCTCTCGTTTGGGCAAGAGTAGCATCTACTCCCGCATGGAGAACTTTGTCATGAGAGTCCCAAATGACAAGTTCAGAAAACAGTTCCTTGTAGGGCAACAACAAGGGATGTTTTTCACCAAAATTTAATTCAGAAAAATGAAGACGACCCTTCAATCTTAATAAGCCGTGCTCATCAAGTTCTGGGTTTAATTGATTGATTTTCGAATTTTTATCTAACAACTTTCTGTTAGAAAGGGCCAAAATTTCAGTTCCAAAATGTTTTTTCTGAACAAATTTAATCCAATGTGTTTTTGCAGAAGATATTTCATTAGCGGACAAAGGGCCGTTAAGTTTTTCCGCATTGGATTTGGTGTTTTTAATGAATCTCAAAACATGCAGTGATGCGATATACTTTGTTCAACTTACTAAATTTTGTCATGTCCAATAAAGGAGCACATGAATGATCGACAGAGAGAAGAGAACTAACCGATTTTTGTTTTCTCTCTACCATTAGATTCTCCTCATCAATTGGTTTCTCACTATTTATAGGTCAAGAATCCTCGGGCTCAATAAGCCAACTTGGACCATGTAGCCAAAGAGAATTAGTAACAACTTTGTGGGCACTCTCCCCTCGAGTTAAAAGGTCTGCAGGATTTTGCATTCCACTGCAATAACGAAAATTCTCAGGATCAGCGAGAGATTGAATGTCTGACACCCTGTTAGCCACGAATGGCTTCCAATCTCTAGCGGAACCCTTGATCCACCAAAGAGTTATATCACTGTCACTCCATAAATACAGACGTTGACATAGTTCAGGAAACAAATTTGTCAAATACTTTGCAAGTCTAGCTGCCAATAAAGCAGCAGTCAACTCCAAACGCGGTACAGGTAACAACTTCAGTGGTACCACGCGACTTTTCGCAGTGACAAAACTGGTTTGATATTTTCCATGGGCATTCTTGTACCGGAAAAAACTGACTGCACCGAAACCTTTAGGACTTGCGTCTGCGAACACATGAAGACTAATTTCAGTTTTTTCGCAAGTTTCAAAATATTTTCGAGGGATTTCAAAGTCTCGAAGTGAAGTTAGTTCAGCACACCACTTAGTGAATTCTTTAGCAATTTCTTGACTGAGATGTGTATCCCAATCGATTCCAAGAGCCCATATAGACTGCAATAATATCTTCATTTTCATTAAGATAGGTTGGACAATTCCCGTGGGGTCATACACCGAAGCAACAGCTTTCAAAATTATTCTCTTTGTGATTTCAGTATCACCAAATTTTAACAAGTTGAAATCGGGAATGTTGATTCTTATCATGTCCATACTGGGGGACCAGATCAGACCCAAACATTTAGTCTCGTCCGAAGATCCCACATTATGAATAAAACCCCTTTCATTCCATAAAGAATGAAGTTCACACGAATTTGAATTTAATTTTCTCAAATGAAAACCACCCTCATTGAATATATTAATTGCACTGGTGGATAACCGGTATGCATCTTCGATCGTGTCTGCGCCATAATACAGGTCATCTACATACAATGAAGTATTTAACATCTCAAAACTGTCTGGATCACTCGTTTCATACTTTTTCAAGTGATATTTTATTACTAGTGCTAGAATCGCAGGTGAACATCTTAACCCAAACGGAAGACGTTTAAAATTAAAAACTTTAAAATATCTTTTATCGCCAAACCAAAGAAATTTCAAGTATTCCCTATCCTTTTCCAAAATTCCCACTGTGACATCTTAGCGCCTGAGTCTAGAATGGCCGGCTGCAGACCCGGAAGTTTCCTGTTAAAAAGTCCTTCAATACTGCGCATGTGAGGAGAATGAGAAACAGTTAGCTCACGGACTCCGTCTAGATGAGACGTCTTCGTAGCAATTCGTAAATTTTAATATGAAAATAAGCATTTTTGTTTCGCGCGTCCATTGTAAACCCATTGTTTTGTCTGTGTTAAAATAAATGTTATTTTTTAATGTCCAACAAAAGTTCGGATTAATTCGTCACAGACTAGAGTTTTGGTGTCATGGAAGTCGGATGGAAGCAAGAAAGCAGGAAATGCAGTTAGGCCCACCCTTGTATTAAATTAAATTTATTGAGGTTCTGGCTTACCGAAATTAGTGAGGCAAAGAGCCTAAATAGTTTTGGTTAAAAAAAACAAACAAAAAGAAATGACTACATATCCAATTTTATTTTGTGGTTATTTAAATTTTGTCTTTATGAAAGTTAATAGAAGTTGATGATAAAGTGAATTTGCATGTTCTACTAAGTAGATATTATCAAGTTGATAAAGTCACGGCCAAAAAGTGCCAAATCGAAAGTGAACGAAAATTTAAATTTCGTTTTGATTTTACTGAAATTTTGTGTTTTGTGCATTTAATGATTTGAAAAGAATCAGATAATTTGAATTACATATGGTAATTACGCATTAGTAAAAGAAAAATAATATTTAATTGCAACTATTTATATTGCATCTTGTGTATTGTATATGCTACGATATAGTTTAAGATTCTGTTATTATATTTGAGAATTGTGTTTGATATTAAATCTTATCTAGTATTTGAAGCATATTTGGCATTGAGTATATTTTGTGAATCATATAGTTATTAGAAAATATTGGTAACTATATTTATGATAACAAAATTGGATTGTTTACTAATAAGTTATTCATCGATCATGGCTTTTCTTTCTCGTGGGAGAAAAGAAGACCTCCTCGAACTCGCAGATGAACTTTGTGAAAAAGTATCGCATAATTGTAAACTGGTTGAGATAAGGAAAATAATCCTAAACAGTGAAAACTATGAAGAAGAGGAAGTTAAAATTTCTTTAACTCGTATTATGGAAGATAGGATAAAGAGAGAGAAAGAAGCAAAAGAAGAAATTGCCAGACAAGAAGCAAAAGAAGAAATTGCCAGACAAGAAGCAAAAGAAGAAATTGCCAGACAAGAAGCAAAAGAAGAAATTGCCAGACGAGAAGCGAAAGAAAAGGAAGAAATTGCCAGACAGGAAGCAAAAGAAGAAATTGCCAAAGAGAAAGAAAGGGAAGAACGTAATATTCGAATGGAAGAAATAGCTTTAGAGAAGAAAAAGCTAGAAATGCAAGTTGCAAGTGAGCTAGGACTATCTAATAGAGAACGGATGCCAAATCATAAAATTGAGCTCATCAAAATTACCCCGAAATTTGAGGAAAAGAAAGATGAAATGGGTCTATATTTAATAAATTTTGAAAGAAGAGCTGAGATGGCAGGTGTGCCTAAAGAAGATTGGGTGCCGTATTTACTAGGCGTATTGCCTTCGGAAATTTCGAGCATGATGGCTAGAGAATCGCCTGAAGATGCAAAGAATTACGATTATGTGAAAGATATTATTCTTCAGAGGTATAAAATGAGTTCTGAGAAATTGAAGCAGATGTTTTACCGTCATCAAAAAGTCCCGGATAAAACATGGAGGAGTTACGCTCATGAACTTACAAGCTACTATGATGAATGGGTTTCTGATTTGGAAATCAAAACTTTTAAAGAACTCAGAGACTTGCATATCACTGAGCAAAATTTTGATTATACTATGTTAAAATTATGATATGTTTTTTTAATTTAGAGTAGGCGGTACAGCCAGGATCTTTAGGGTGTATGGTCTACTTGCATATTGCTTTGGGCATGAGTTGTTGCCTTCGCGAAAATTTTGTTGCTGCTGTTTTGTATCTTTTTTGCAGGTGTCTGTCTCTGCAGAAAAAGAATCTTGAGGAGGGAGGAAATAGATTGTGACATCTTAGCGCCTAAGAGTCTAGAATGGCCGGCTGCAGACCCGGAAGTTTCCTGTTAAAAAGTCCTTCAATACTGCGCTTGCGCATGTGAGGAGAATGAGAAACAGTTAGCTCACGGACTCCGTCTAGATGAGACGTCTTCGTAGCAATTCGTAAATTTTAATATGAAAATAAGCATTTTTGTTTCGCGCGTCCATTGTAAACCCATTGTTTTGTCTGTGTTAAAATAAATGTTATTTTTTAATGTCCAACAAAAGTTCGGATTAATTCGTCACACCACATTTAAGAATGCTTTGGCTAAATCGCCACTGAAACATATTTCGAAATTTCAAAATTACATCCAAAACAACCGGATTTATATTTGATGGTCCAATATCAAGATGATCGTTAAGAGATTTTACGCCTTTGCCACTAGAACTAGAAAAATCATAAACAATCCGAAATTTACTTGTATCACTACGTTTAATTATTTCTCTATAAGGCGAAAAATACCCGGTATTCATAATTTCTTTTCCCGAAATTTCAATTATACTGTCGTTAATTTGTTCTTCAATGGTATTTTTATACTGGTCTAATATCTCGGGAGATCTGATTAATCGACGTTTTAAGCTCTCAAACCGTCTCAAAGCTTCCTCAAAGTTAGTTTTTAACAAACACGGTTCATATTTCCATAAAAGGCGAACAGAATATCTTTTCCCGTCGAAGTTAATTGCGTTTTCAAAACTTTCTATCATCTGCTGTTCTGGTTCGGAAATCGTTTTGTTTTGTAAACCCATCCAGTCAAGAGACCATAAACTTCTCAAAGATTGACAAGATTCTTCATTAATGCAGCAAACAAAGCTAATTAATTCCGATTTCTTTGGTTCACTCAGACAGACATACTCCTTCCCACACAAAATGTATCCACAGATCGTCTTAATAGCAAACAAATGTGGCTCGATCCGCAACATTTCTCCTTCAACGAATGAGTAATAAAAATCAATACCTACTAATACTTGACAAGACAAATTGCTGTTTATATCAGCGATTTCTAAATTAAGACTACTCAACCTTTTCAGTGATGTTATATCGGGAGATGAAATCCTAGCATTGCTAATGAGATCCGAAACTAAAGCGGTGATTTTTATTTTTTCTTTACCTTTTTTATCCAAAAGGAATAATTCGACCACTGGGAATGATTTTGAAATTGTCTTTTCATTTGGAACGGAAAAACCTGAGAGTTTTTCATATTTGAGAGGTTTTAAATCTAATTTTTTGACTAAATTTGCATGTACAAAAGTTCGCGTACTACCAGTGTCCAAACATATATTTATTAATTCACTTTTATCTCCCGCAGAAGCTACAACAGTACATGTTTGTAACAAAGTATTTTCTTCACATAAATTATTTCCTTTCGGAGAAATAACTAAGGCTTGCTCATTAGTTTCCGAATTTAAATTTTCACTAATAGAATTTTCCTGAAACGAAACCGTTTTTTCAGGGGGATTTTGGTTTTGAGATTGATTCGAAACAAACTGTGGTTTGTTTTTACTAGGATCATATACACAAACAGATGTGTGATGCCAAGATCTTTTACATTTCCTACACGTATTATTCTTATTTTTTACAAAATTTAGAATTATTTGTATGAAACTTAAAGAAACAAACAAAACATAGTTTTTCTTTCTTCAGTTTATCAAATTTTTCCTGAGCACTTTTATCACAAAAAAATGAATCGTGCAATCTATTACAAAAGATGCATGATCGGCCATCCACCGTGGAAAAGCTTGAAGCAGTGGGTATACTTTTAAAAGCCCTTTTATCAAATTTTGAATGTTCAAAATGAGGATGCAAAGTTGATTTATTTTCTTGAATTAGAAAATTGGATGCTTCGCGACATTCAATTTCAGTTTGAATGAAAGCCAATAAATTTGAAATACTTGTCTCCTCATTTACTTTTTTCGTTCGATTGAAATTAAGGACAAATTCATCCGGAATAGCCTTTAATAAAATTGGAATTAAAAGCTGACCAAATGAACCTTTCTCTATACCTTGAGTCTCCAGATTCCTTATACACACGGTAATGTCGTCAAATAAATGTCTCAATGCTCTAACATTCGTGGCATATTTGACGGGTTCTAATGTCAATAATTTATTCATGAACTGACTCACAATTAATTGTTTATTTCCAAATCGAGATTTAAGAGTTTCCAAAGATTGGTCGTAATTCTGTTCATTCAATTCTAACGAAGCCACGACGCTACTAGCAGTGCCTGTCAACAATGTTTTTAAGTATGCAAATTTTTCTACTTTGGAAAGGGATGCATTTAGATCAATTGTACTAATAAAAGTATTCATAAATTCAGTGTACTTTTTAGGGTTACCATCCCATTTTTCCAAAAGTAATTTTGGAAGGCGAACTGAATTTTGTGTACTTTGCGGGGTGACATTAAACTGTCCTCTATTATCATTAAGATTAACTTTGTCTTCGACTAAAATCCGACTCATTTTTTTTTATTGATCTAGGGCATTTTTCCTGATATTCTTCCGATAATACTACATCAGCTTCTAATAACTCAACATCAATTAAATTGTGTATTTCATCATCCAATTCTTTTAAACTATTTCTTTTCTCAACTATTAATTCATACGAATCACTTAAATCATCTTTGTCCTCTGCAATGAGGCTTTCATCAATTTTTTTTAAAAGTTCCGAAACAACTGTTCTTAACGCGGTTCTTTTCTTTTTTGCTCTATCCAGTTTCTTTATATCTTTCGACATTATTTCTAGTTCATATAAACAGAAATAAACAATAAGAAAAACATATATTCAAATTTACACAATAAGGAAAACAGTATAGTATACCCAGAGCTTCAAGATAAACTAAAACATTTGGAAAATTTAAGTTCTTACCTCAAATTCCCCGGAATTACGCGTTGCGATCTGTCCCCCAATGTTATTGGAAACAGTACGTTCTTTTCCAGTACAAAACCAGAGTTTAGAAAATCATCGCAGCATTCAAATCAAAAGTTCCACGTGCGGCCGACTTACAATTCAAAATTCCAAAAACAAACTCTTCCCGGCCGATGCACCAGATATTAAAACGCAAAACTGAAACTTCTGATTCAAAACAATATACGTACTTTAACATGTTTATTTAACATCAACTATCTACTACAACTACACATGACCTATTATAAGGCGGTCTGCCTACAAAATGGATTATGGCTATTGTTAGGGGCCAGACCCTTCAAAAGGAGAACCAGATCGTTCTCAACCGATTGCAAATAACGTATTAGGTCGAACGCCTGCCACGCATTATAAAGACACATAATTAACCAGAATCCTTTGCGTGGAGGATTACACAACAGCGCCATCTGGTGTGACCACTCACCTTTCAACATGGCTATCATGGGATAATCGCATCTAATGTTAATCCAAAATGAATTAATTGATTCTTCCGAATATTTTAAAATTAAATCTCGATTATTAGAAAGCGAAATTAGTTCTTCCTCTTCATTCAAAGTTAATTCAAATACAGAAGTATTCGTTATCACAAATGGATTACGAACCCAATCAAATTTTTTTATATCTAAATTTGGGAAATAATGAATAATTCTCTCCTCTAATGTTGTCAAATGGTCAATAACCAATTTTATGAATAGTTTTATTAAAATCTTTTGGGACTGACTCAAACTTTTCCAAATTGCCTTCCTGAGCTTTATTCTTCCATAAAGTTATTTGTTTTTGGAATCCCACCAGTTTATCTGTTGAGTTTAATATATTTTCTTTCGGCCCTTGCATACTTGAATTTATGTTATTAAAAATAACAAAAATGTCTGATAAGTAAGCTAGTTTAGCACACCATATTTCATCTTCCAACAAATGAACAAAATCATAATTTTTATTTTCTAAAATTTGGCGGCACACTCTAAGAATTTGGCGGCACACAAAAGTGCCACGGCACAGTGGTTGAGAATCACTGGTCTAATCACTTCAAAATTTAACCAATTCAACCCGAGCAATGCCTGGTGATTCTGCTAGTAATAACTAAGAATACTTTATCGCGGGACTGAACGATTACCTAAATGTTTTCTTTAGGTACTCAAAATGCTTTGGGCTACTCTGAGGTGATATCCCTTTGGGAGGGATATCAAGGTTTTGGGTTTTATTGTAACTAAGTTAAACAGAAAATTTACGATAGAACTTTTTGCAATAATGTTTAACATCGTAAAATATTTTTGAAAGCAGAAATTTCACGGAGAAACTTATGAGAAACCAAAATCTGTTTTACCGTTACCACCGAGATAACAAGGCCTGACCGCTGCCGTCATGGCGTCTCCCTAGTAGTCATACGTGCGATACGAACGACCACCGCCGTATTGGAATATTCAAAGCCTAATACAGTGAAGCTCAGGTGTTGCCTCGTCATCTGACCGTGGTTCAAAATTACGTGGTATTGTCCTCGGATCTTTCCCTTTGGGATTGATCCCGGACCGTCACCAGTAGCCCGTTGTGTTGCTCTAGTGTGACGTTAATTGAAATACCCCCCCTAATACAGTGAAATCTGTCTACAACGATACATAATATATTCTATATACGTCGAGACCACAGGAAAATATTGTTATACGTTATTGCAAATTATTATAGCAGTTTGTAAATATGGTTTTTCCCTAGTCAAAACTATGATAATCTCAGAATGAAACTTCCACACCCGTGCGTCTTTCTTCCTTATTTACTAACGATAACAAAGAGTGTGCGTAAATAGTAAAACTTATTAAAAAACCAGCCAAAATTATATCGTAAATTCAATTAAAAAATAGTGAAAAACTCGCTTATGACTTTTATTAACTAAAATACATACGTCAATCAAGCTTAATACAGCCCAATATCATAGTTTCTCAAATACGTCCATAAATCAAAAAGAAAAGAAAACCCTTTCTCATAGTCTAAAGAAATCCAATTAATGTTTTCTTCATCATTAAATCTGTAAAAATGGGAAATCAAAGCAATTGAAGCGATTATTCTTATAGTTGGCTGAAGAATTTTTCATTTATAAAATTCAAACAATTTTCAATAATTTCCAAATATTAACGTGACAGGGTGTTTTGATTTGATTGTTATCTACAGAAATTTCTTGGACATATAAATGTTTCCATTTTCAGATTTGAATGTATTACAACAGTGTAATTTGTTGCTGGTCCTGGATTAAAACAAATTTTGAAAAAAGTAACTTGACTCCTCAATTAGTTTAAACCAATTTTGTTTATGGGGATAATGAATCCAGAATTTCTAGTAGCCTATTAAAATTTTGAAAAGAAATAGATTCATGATGAGCAATAAACTCAGATTTGCTTTCGTTGATTGCTCTCAATAAATTGGATTCCTCAGTTTCACGAATTTTATCTTCCCTGCTTTTACGAACGATGGGACAAGTTTTCGAGAGATATTAGGGCAATTCGGAAATATACTTGGTATAGCACCAATTTTCAAACGGAGACGTTTCATGGAAAAGGTAGAACACTCACCAGTTTTTTTTTGTTGAATTTCGATACATTCCGGACGATATCATCGTTTTGAAAATGAAGTTCGCAGACTTTGCTGCGTTTTGATGGTGTAAAGTCAGCTCGTGGAATCGCCCTGAGCCATCTTTTTCTAATATTTTTATCCTCTGGAAAGGAGAAAACCGCCACTTTTGGTGCATCACCATGTCTATAATTTCCAGAGCAAGTAGGTACACAGCATCTAAAGGGCATTTTGGATAGCCTCGTGATTAAGCCTAAAGAAATCGGTCTGGACACACGTTAAACGTATTGTTTGACGAAAGCCTTTAACACCTTGACACTGTAATGTTCCACAAATGTTATATAACAATATTTAACTGCAGCTGCACTTACTTTCCGGTAAAATAATATAAAAACCCCTAATTTCTTAAGCTACATTAAAGGTAATCTACAAGTAGCCGACCATGCGGCGATGTTTGTTATGACTACTAGTAAGCGAGTCACGTGATCGAAACGTCACAGCGGTCTGGCCTTGTTATCTCGGTGGTAACGGTTTTACTCATTCCATTGACGCTTTTCAAGGGGCTTGGGCGCTCTTGCTTGTTAGCCAACACCCGCCCTTGACTGTTGGACCATTTGGTGGCGCGCCACCATTAGAGACCGGAAGCTTCCTCGACTCGTTCTCCTCGGTGTCTGGTTCTTGGTCCAAGGCACGGCACTGATGCGCAGCCCTGGCGCCCTGGACACTCATAACTTACTGTTCTCACAAACTAAATATTTTAAGCTACTAGTGGGGTAGGTATTTTAATTAACGTCGCACTGGAGCAATACAATGGGCTATTGGTGACGGTCCGGGATCAAACCCGAAGGGAAAGATCCAAGAACAACACCACGTGATTTTGAACCACGGTCAAATGACAGATCACATCTGAACTGGCACCCCACTCTCCAAACTTCCACACCACGCCAACTTAGGACATTTAAGGCCGCGGCAGATTTATCGTGCACCAGCCCGCTTTGTACACGACGGTCTTTGGTTGGATTCTAACTCGCAACCCTCGTCTATGTAATCCTCGTAGCATGTAGTGTAGTTAACTTTATTCCAGAATCTTCAGATTTCAGCACTGGTTTTGACTCCACCGTTCTTTGAGCAACTTACACAGACGGTAAAACTAGATCTTTTGTATGTGGTATAACAGAAAAGTGCAATGGTGAAAAAAAGATTTACTCTTCACTTCTTGTTTGACACACCCGGAGATGAGTTGAACTCTGTTGCCGACGAAGCACTGTTCTCTACTATAGGAGTAACCTTTATTTCTTGAATTCGGTCCAGCCAAAGACCGCCGTGCATACAGGGGTTGGAGCATTTTAAATTCGTCGTGTCCTCACGTTGGCGTGGTGTGGAAGTTTGGAGAGTGGGGTGCCATCTCAGATGTTGCCTCGTCATCTGACCGTGGTTCAAAATTACGTGGTGGTGTCCTCGGATCTTTCCCTTTGGGATTGATCCTGGACTGTCACCAATTGCTCCAGCGTGACTTTACTTAAAATACCTACCTACCGTATTTGTCGCTGTTGTATTTAAAACGTCAGCGAAAAAACTGGCTACAGCCACCACTGATTCATTTTTACTGATATAGTATGGACATTGCCTTTGAAATAAGACAGGTAAAGCACATTCTGACAGACTTTTTTTGCATTATAGATCTATCCTCTTGATATACACTGCTGGCCACCCAAATTGCAACACCAAGAAAGACAAGAGATATCACAACAAAATTTATTTTGTAGATAACATGTTGACCAAGTATCAAATGATTAAATTTATAGACTTCTGTGAAGTGTAGTTCCTGCCAAAATCAGTAGCCAGAGTAGCCGCCATTGTTGGAGATCACCGCTGCCACACGCCTCGGCATTGATTCAAAGAGACTTTGGATGTGTTCTTGGGGTACAGCAGACCAAGCAGCTTCCACACGTTGCCAAAGTTGATCTGGTGTGGCAGCTGGGGATGTATTCTGGGTCAATCGTTGAGCAACCATGGACCACATGTTTTCTATCGGCGAAAGATCCGGAGAGCGAGCTGGCCAGGGAAGCAATTCAATCTGGCGATTGACGAAGAACCCTTGGACAATGCGTGCCACGTGTGGTCGCGCATTATCCTGTTGAAATATGGCTGTGGGCAAGCCCTGAAGGTAAGGAAGGACAACTGGCTCCAACACCTCGGAGATGTAGCGCTGTCTGTTTAAAGTACCGGCAATGCGTACTAGAGGAGTGCGAGAGTGATATCCAATACCGCCCCATACCATAATACCCGGTGCAGGACCAGTGTGGCGGTGCATAACGCAGCTGTTGAGCATCCTCTCTCCACGGTGTCTCCAGACTCGAATCAGACCATCGTGGTGTTGCAGACAGAAGCGTGACTCGTCAGTAAAGACAATTTCATTCCATTCTGCCGTCCACATCCTTCTTTCATCGCACCATTGGCGGCGGAAACGTCTGTGGTTCTGCGTCAAGGGTAGACGAAGCAATGGACGTCTTGCGGACAGACCATTCTGCTGTAAACGGCGTCGAATGGTACGCGCAGACACTGGATGATGCGGTATAGACTGAATGTGCTGTGCTATGGTTCGTGATGTGGCTGAGCGATCCGTCACTGCCACACGCACAATATGCCTGTCATCACGTTAAGTGGTGCACTGAGGTGGATGCGATCGAACACGTCGGTCCGTCGTACCCTCCTGCATCCAACGATCACATATCCGCATTACAGTTGTTTGGTTTCGTCCAACACGACTACCGATTTCCCTGAAAGATAATCCACAATCTCGGTAGGCCACTATCCTTCCTCTGTCGAACTCGGATACTTGATCAAAAGATGATCGCTGTTTTCTACGAGGCATAATGGATCGTTTTTTTGAAAAAACCACAAGAAAAACACAATTGCCGTACTTGAAATCGTCGAAATCTCCAAGCCTTAAATAGCGCTTTGAAGTGGCGCCACAGGCGCGCGTGATGTGCGTCTGCGCTGAAATTCTAATCATTTGCATATCTCACCTCCGCTAATGCATGTTGTAAATTTCATATTATTTGCATGCTTCCTTCAGGGTGTTGCATTTACGGTGGCCAGCAGTGTATTATGTGTGAAGCAATTTTTATTTCGCATAATTAAATGTAAGTGTTCAATGGGTGTATTTCTTCTGTGTCAGTCCTTTACTTGACATTGTCTGGCGTAGCATGGGCCTTGGACCATAAAATCCCCCAAACCAACCAAATGTATGTGTATGCAGATAAAAAAACACTACAATTATGATGATTTGAGAAATTCAAATAAAAATTCAGGCACCTGCTAACAGCATGGTGTGAAATAATTTTAAAGACAGGTACATAAAGAATCAATTTGCTGGTTCAATCACTGAAAGTCATTCAGAACCCAATCAAATACATTCTTGACTGTATACATTTTCATAAATCAAATTCCTCTTAAAGACATGTGGGGTCGCGGTAGTCCTGTTGAAAGAATATCAGAATAACAACAGGAGGGTTGCGAATTCGAAACTAGGTCCAACCAAAGACCATCGTGTATGTGGAGGGCTGGAACACCTTAAATCTGCCGTGGCCTCAAATGTCATCACTTTGGCATGGTGTGGAAGTTTGGAGAGTGGGGTTCCAGCTCGGTTATCGACTTCGTCATCTGACCCTGATTCAAAATTGCGATATGTTGTCCTCGGTTCTTTCCCTTGAGAATGGATCCCGCACCGACGCCAATGACCCTGTGCGACGTTAATTCAACTACCTACCTACCTTAAAGACTGTTTAAAAAATGTTAGTTTGAGGAACATTTCGTTTCTTAAAAATAAAATACCAGTTTCTGTAAGTTGTCATTATCGTCAATCAAGCAGTGGGTATAGAATGAATTTAGAAATTTTTTCCAATAATTAAACTTCAAAATAATTTAATTACTTTTCAAGAGGCAAATATAACATTTCGAAGTAAGAAATGATGGTAACAGCTCAATTTTCCTTCAGTTAAGAAAGACCAATGTTTAAAGTAAAAGCCAAATATTTTTAATTCAATTTGTGTTCCCAATTTTGTTTATATATTTTTTATCTTTGAGTTCAAGATAATAGTTGGCTTTAAAAATAAGTGTATAGCCACACACACAAGTGAATTGCTATTGTCCATTTTTCACTGAATTAGTTACTCTATGAAACATTTCGAAAACCGAAAAGTTTTTCTATTTTTTGAGAAAATAGTTTATCCTTTTCAGAAAACATTCCGAAAATAATGTGCGCAACAAATTGTTTTTAGGTATACTTTTGTTAGCTGTGACTAATACTTACGTGGGGGTTTTGAACAAAATATATACATTCAGATTATTTGTCGAACGAAAATAGATACGTACATATAAACCTTAAAACATGTTGAAAATACAAATGATGTCTGAATATAGTCAAGAATAAAGGGAAATGTAGTAAATTAATTTATTCGAATTGAATTTAAGACTCCTATTATTGCCGAAAGTTGTGGAAGCATCAAAAACAGCTAATGAACCAGAAAGTGATTTGGATAAGTATTAATAGCAATTTTTATTAAAGCAACAAGTGCGTTAAAAAAATAAATAAGAAAGAATGAAGCAAATGTGAGCAATATTCCATACTTTACCGAAGAATTCACAGAAGTAAATTAGAAAATCTTGCAAACTTACTAATAGAGGGAAGCACCATTCATTAAAGTCATGACAAATACCACTGAAAGTAAAATTTAATTTGTATTATCCATACAAGTGGAGTTTCATTGCATAAAACCGTGTTTTTTGTGAAAAAAATTGCAGCTTTCATTTTAATGAAAAATTCCACGTAAGAATGGGGGACGGCGGTAGCCCGGTTGGAAAAGTAACGGATTAGCAATCGGAGGGTTGCGAGTTCGAAAAACTAGGTCCAACCAAAGACCGTCGTGTGCTGGTGTACGTTAAATCTTTCGTGGCCTCAAATGTCCTCATGTTGGCGTGGTATAGAAATTTGGAGAGTGGGGTGCCAGGTGTGATCTCGTCACCTGACCATGGTTCACAATTACGAGGTGTTGTCCTTTCCCTTCGGCGTCAATTAGTGTTGCTTCCAGTGCGACGTTAATTCAATTATCTACCTACCTACCATAAAAATGGGTCATTTTCAGAGGCGTGCCTATATTATATATTTGAGACTCGGACGAATGATGCTTATGCCGCCCTTCGACCGAAACAAAAATTATGTATTAAAAATGTAAAACAGTGATCTATTAAAATAATACATATAAATAATCCTAATTAGTAACAGAAAAATTTTACGAACTAATCGGGCCGTGGTAGTCCAGTTGGTGGATTCTCAGATTAGCAACCGGAGGGTTGTGAGTTTGAAACTGATCTTACCAAAGAATGTGGGGGGTTGGTACACGTTAAATCTTTTAAATGTCTTCAAGTTGGAGTGGTGTGGAAGTTTGGAGAGTGGGGTGCCAGCTCAAGTGTTCTGTAGCGTCTTCACGCTATGTGGTGGGAAATCGTATAAATGAGTACTAATGGTTGTACTGCTTTCTGGATTATTTAATAACAAAGAAATATCTCCAGTTACATGAAATATGCACAGTACAGAAAACAAATTTGCCCGCAACGGGACTTAAAGGCGGTACCCTTTCTGGGACCTCTGAGAGACACTCCCAACACCGTTGAAGTTCTAGCGTCGTCTGCCTTCATCCTCCCCGGACTCGGGTCGGCAAAAGGCGGTGGGGGACGTCCTCTCGTACCCCATTGGTCAAAGTTCTCCTCCTGGTGGATTTTTCTTTTTTTTTCTCATGAGTTCCAGAATGTTCGGGCGCCGCCGAGACGAACTGTCCCCGAATTCCTTCAAAACCCTGGGAGCGTCGGCAGAGATGAAGGGGCTTCGGTTCCCATTCACCTTTTGTGCCCCGGCACCGAACCATGGCTGCTGGGCTGATCGGCGCCTCCATAGTCTGAAAAGGGGAGAGGAACACCTCCGGGAAAAGGAGTGTAAGATGCTTCGTCACAACTCCTCCCCCCATAAAGACGAAGTTTCCAAGGTAACCTGGAAACTTCGGCTAAACCTGAAAGTAAGCCCATCTTAAGATAGTCCCCTGAGAGGCATTCACCCGAATCCCCGGAATCCTCAACTCATACTAAACATTGAGTTTTAACCAAAATAACATGCTTCGGAAATACAAATTTGGGTTCCGAAACTAAATCTCAGTTGTGCGATCTAGTGACAAATCTTTACATACCAACTAACAAATATTTACATTACATAATATTAACGAAAATAACACCTAAAAATACAAGTAAAAATAAAATTGATGATGTCTTGGTTTTGGACACCTTCCTAAATTTTCTGATTTCCAGCTCTACTGAGACCATCCGCGTTGCCATTTTTGCTCCCCGGCTTATGTCTTACCTCAAATCGGTACTGTTGTAGAAACAGGGCCCATCGAGTTAAACGACCATTCGTCCCAATCATTTTATTCAGGTAAGTCAGGGGGTCGTGGTCCGTCTCTATAACAAAAAGTTGACCGTCCAGATAGTAGTGGAGTTTCCTTACGCCATATACGATGGCTGCGAGCTCGCGTTCGACCACTGCGTAGTTTCGCTCTGCTCTCGAAAACTTCTTACTGAGATAAATTATGGGGTGCTCATCCTCCTCGATCTTTTGGGACAAAACAACACCCACACCGGAATCGCTGGCATCCGTTTGCATCGTGAACTCTCTCGAATAATCCGGAGCATACAAGACGGGCTTAAAAACTAAAGCATTCTTAAGTGCCTCGAAAGCCGCCTGACACTCCTCATTCCAATCTACCTTCTCTTTCCGGGTTTTCCCTTTCAACGCATTTGTTAAGGGGACCGCGATGACGCTGTAATTTTGGACGTACTTGGCATAATAACCACTCAACCCTAAAAACGACCTAATTTGCGTCTTCGTTGTTGGGCTGGGGAATTCATGAATGGCCCTAATTTTTGCTTCACTAGGGGAGCGTTTGCCACTTCCCACTTCGTGACCCAAAAACCTAACATAGTCTTGCGCAAATTTGCACTTAGAAGGCTTTACAGTAAGCCGTGCCTCTAACAACCTATCCAATACCGAACTCACATCCTTAACGTGCTCTTCGAATGTTTTTGAATAAATTGCAATGTCATCAATATAAGGAGATGCAATTCTCTCCAAACCTCCCAAAACCTGAGCCATTAGCTTGCAAAAATAAAAGGGAGCGTTCACCAGCCCAAACATCATCTTTTTTTTTGGAATAAACGCTCCAAATGGCGTCACAAAAGCGGCGTACCTCTGCGCACTTTTTTCAAAGGAATTTGAAAGTAACCTTTCGTTAAATCCATCACCGTTATATAAGGTGCGGCACTAACCCGCTCTACCACCTCTTCTATATTGGGGAGAGGAAACGACTGGATTCTGGTAATGGCATTCAATCGCCGGTAGTCCACACAAGGACGTGGTGGTTTTCCCTGACTTTCTACCAGAATCATGGGCGATGCGTAATCGGACTGCCCCACTTCTATCACCCCCAAATCCAGAAGTCTTGTAATCTCCTCCCTCAAAATTTCTGTTTGTCTAGGAGACATGCGGTAGGGCCTAGCTCTAACGGGCTCACTACTGGTAAGCTCGATATCCATCTCTAACAGGGGCGTAGAACCCGGGTCCGACGAGAACACCTTGCTATGATTTCGCAACATGCACCCAAAACTCCCTATCTGTTCCACCGTTAACCTTTCCACCAAAGCGCTCTCTCTTATCATCTCCTGGAGATCAAATTGGGTAGGATCGGGTAAGGGGTAAGGTATTTCTGCCTCCTGCTCCACCTCTTCACTCTCCTCGTCCATTATCAAATTAACACATTCGGGTCGCTTGAAATAGGGCTTAATGAGGTTCACATGGTATATTGTGGATTTATCCCTTTTCTCTGGGAGGTCCACCAGATAATTTGTATCGGAGATTTTACTGGTCACAGTCCCTGGCCCTATCCAGTTCACTGCCATCTTGTTTAACTTCGACGTGGACAATACCAGCACCTGATCTCCAACCCTAAAAACCCGCGATACGGCATTCCTGTCATACCACAATTTTCGTTTGCTCTGCTTGTCGGCCGCAAGCTCCATCCATTTTTTTAGCCTATTGGTTATTCCCAAAATATATTCGACTACATTTGGATCCGAGTTATCCGGCTCTAACCAATTTTCAAAAATCAAAGTCTGGGGGGTACGAAGATTCCGTCCGTGCACTAATTCTGCCGGGCTAAACCCCGTACTTTCGTGAGTAACAGTTCGAAGAGCAAACAAAGCCGCTGGCAAATTATGCTCCCAGTCCTCTCCCGTCTCCAAACACAACACTTTGAGAACCCTCTTAACCGAGGAATGAAATCTCTCAACAGGGTTGCTTTGGGGGTGGCACACTGAACTGTGAGTCACATGAATCCCGAATCTTTTAAAAAACTCTGATGATAAAACACTGGTGAAGGACCTTCCCAAGTCGCTTTGGACTTCTTTAGGAAATCCCATGCGTGAAAAAACCATAATTAGAGCGTTAATTACATTCGCCGACGCAATATCCGGAACGGGAATAGCTTCGGGATATTTAGAGGCTAAACAAATCGCTGTGATTATGTATTTATTTTGTTTTGTTCTCTCTGGAAGTGGACCCACCGCGTCAATATTTATTTTGGAGAAAATCTCCGAAATAACGGGAACCAGCTTCATAGGGGCCTTTCTCTTATCGTTGTTTTTGCCGACTTTCTGGCATTCATGACAATTTTTTACCCAGGACTCTAACTCGGGGTAACACCGGGGCCAGTAAAATTGCCTTAAAACCTTATCCTTCGTTTTGGTCGCCCCCAAATGACCAGCTACATCCTCGTGGCACAATGCCATAATTTTCTCCCGATACTTTAAGGGAATGCATAACTGTACTCTTTTTTTCTCCCCGCTTCGACTCCACCACACACGTTAATTTTCCCTTCAATACCTGGAATTCCTCCCCTTTCTCGGAAAGTTCCCAACACGATTTCAAAGAATCACAGTTCCTCTGTGCCGATTCGAACTCCCGGGACGATACTCCAGCCAAACTATTATTCTCCTGCATGGACAACTCCGGGGGAAAGGGTAGTTCTTCCTCCTCAGGGCTCTGTGACGAATTATGAATGGAAGCTCTCGTTTCATTTGCGCCTTCGACTACTTGAGCTCGCTGCTCTTCCCTCGCCCTACTTCGCGTAATGGCATTAATAGGGGTTGGGTTTTTCCTATTATCTTCTAAATGTTGGGCAGTTTTGTTCCCTAATAAGTAGTAACCCTGATCCAAAGCATCCGATTTCATGGCGACCTTCGTTACAACTTTCCAGAAATCCCCTTCTAGCTCAACTCTCGCTAACGGCAGACACTTGCATACGGGGTCTAAAGGTTGGCGTAACCAAATTACTTCACCCGTAAAATCCTCTGGATCAATCCAACTCCTCACGCATACATCAATGCCGCTTCCACTGTCACGCAAACAACTTCGTTCTATTCCATTTACAGATATAGTGCTGATGAAAGGTCTAAAACTCTCGCTTAACCCACTCAGATTATTCAACCCTTCTAATCTTTTTTTTGCTAACTGGGGACAGAGGGGCCTAATGTGACCTGGCTCATTGCACAAAAAACAGACTACTGGCTTTTTCCTATCAAAACCCTTATTTTCCGTGATTAAAGCATCTCCTTTTCCTCGCTCTTTCTCCCTGGGCTTTCCTTCCCCGTTTTTAAACTCGCGCCTGTCCTTCACGGAGGCATAGTCATTCCTTTCTTTACCAGAGGGACGTTTTTCCCATGTTCTGACTTCCTTCATTTTATAATTACGCCGGACGCTCTCGTAATGGTCAAGTTTAACCGCCAAATCCGACGCCTTTTTGAATTCTTCCCATTGATCTAGATAATGGTCTCGGGCTGCGGGCGACGCTCTCCTTTTAAGTTGCTCTACCAGCAGTAACTCCTTAAGTGAATCAAAATCAGTCACCTCAACCGACTCCAACCAATTGTCTAAATACCCTTTTAATTCAAACACAAGATCTGACCATGACGCCCCAACCTTTCTTCCATGTTCTTCGAATTTAATTCTCAGGTCTCCGGAGCTGAGTCTAAATCTCTTTAATAATACCTTTTTAACATGATAATAATCATCATTCCATTCCCTTGGTATTTTAACTATAATTTCAGAAACATCCGCAGGCAATAAAGGAATTAATTGGGACACCCACTTGTTTTCTGGCACACTTTCTTTGTTCGCTTGCCGCTCAAAAATCATGAAAAATAGGGCGATGTCCAACACCTTGGGATCGAATTTAGGCACTAAGTCCTTTAAATTTACGCGCCTAACAATTTCCTCAGCTGGCGTAGTAGTTGACGCCAAACTTGCGTTCCCAAATGAAGCATTAATTTTTAATTTCTCCAACTCATGCGCGCGCTCTGCTAAACTATCAAGACGTTCTTGTTCTGCAACTTTATCAAGACGTTCTTGTTCTAATTCATCCAAAATCCTATCCACAAAAGCTATTCCGGTCTCCTCATCATAATCCGGTGCACTCAATATGGACCGAATGATATTTTTAACAACATCTGAGCTAGATACGCTAACTTCAAATTCTGCCGCTAATAATAATAAGACCTGCTTTTTCTGCTTTTTTAAATAAGCCATATTTTACCCTAAATGAATTAATATTACCTAAAGGGTACTCTCAACGATACACACTAAACTTCTACAATTTCTTACTAGATCAAAAATAAATTCTCTACTCCGAAGAAAAGTTGTCAACTAGATTTCAAAACTGAGTTCTTATCATCTACTAATCACACAATGCACAATAATAAACCTTATTTTCTTAGATGTACAAATTCCCACACTAGGTATCACTCTGAAGTAAATTTAACTTTAACAAAATACACTGAAAACACAATTGCTAATGCCATTAAATTAAATTAAACACTAAAGTTTTACCCTACTTTCACTGAATATAAACTCTCTCGCTAACAATTTGGAAAACTACATAGAATTATGCCTCTCAAAAGAAAAATCTCCAAATAGGCCTACCTTTTCCCACATCAGAACATCAGGCTCCCTTGTCATCAATCTCGCAAGGTCGGGTCCAAGATTCCACTCCGTCGCTTTGCTCACGCTGGAGTTGACTGCGCTCCTTCAAACGTCTGGACGCGGCACACGCTGTAGTTGACTCGCTGATTTCAGAGGTCTGGAACAGCTCCTTTGAAGAGTTTAGCGCCCGTCTCACGCTGAAGTTGACTCGCTGATTTCAGAGATCTGGATCGGCTCCTTTGAAGAGTTAAACGCCCGGCTCACGCTGAAGTCGACTGATCTCCTTCAAACGTCTGGGACGCGGCTTACGCTGTAGTTGACTATAGAGTTCAGTACAGTAACGACGAACGGGTCCGCAGATTTGATTTAACGACAATCCGCATCCCACCGCTGCCACCAATAGAAATATAATTAATAGCTGTAGCGTCTTCACGCTATGTGGTGGGAAATCGTATAAATGAGTACTAATGGTTGTACTGCTTTCTGGATTATTTAATAACAAAGAAATATCTCCAGTTACATGAAATATGCACAGTACAGAAAACAAATTTGCCCGCAACGGGACTTAAAGGCGGTACCCTTTCTGGGACCTCTGAGAGACACTCCCAACACCGTTGAAGTTCTAGCGTCGTCTGCCTTCATCCTCCCCGGACTCGGGTCGGCAAAAGGCGGTGGGGGACGTCCTCTCGTACCCCATTGGTCAAAGTTCTCCTCCTGGTGGATTTTTCTTTTTTTTTCTCATGAGTTCCAGAATGTTCGGGCGCCGCCGAGACGAACTGTCCCCGAATTCCTTCAAAACCCTGGGAGCGTCGGCAGAGATGAAGGGGCTTCGGTTCCCATTCACCTTTTGTGCCCCGGCACCGAACCATGGCTGCTGGGCTGATCGGCGCCTCCATAGTCTGAAAAGGGGAGAGGAACACCTCCGGGAAAAGGAGTGTAAGATGCTTCGTCACAGTTCACTTCGTCATCTGACCGTGGTTCAATATGACGATGTGTTGTCCTCGGATCCTTCCCTTCGGGACTGATTCCGGATATTCGCCTGTAGCCCGTTGTGTTGTTCTAGTGTGACGTAAATTCAATACTACCACTAACCAATTGTTAATTATGTTATTAATTATTGATTATAAGTAATTATGCTTTATTTACTGTTAATGTTATTTCTGTTTACCGGTACATTAGGTTTGCTGAAAGGAATTTACATTCCCATGATTTTAATATACCTGAAGACTAAGCAATTTTCATCAGTGTTAAAATTCATGCTAAATTGAAAAAGGGAAAATCAGCATAGTATGTATTTGATATGCAATCGACAGATCTGATTTATTCTGATGAAAGCTTGTTTTGATATGAAGCAAATTTTTAAATCAAAATTTGTAATGAGGTATTTGGTAGGTAGTTAATTAGCGTCGCACTGGAGCAACACAACGGGTAATAGGCGACGGTCCGGATTCCACCCCGAAGGTAAAGGTCCGAGGATATCACCGCGTAATTTTGAACCACGTTCAGATGACAAGAACACCTGAGCTGGCATCCCACTCTCCAAACTTCCACACCATGCCAACGTGCGGACATTTGAGTCCATGACAGATAAGGTGCACCGTGAACACGGCGGTCTTTGGTTGAACCGAGTTTCGAACTCGAAACCTCTTCCGGTTGCTAATTCGTTACTCCTAAAAACTGGGCACCGCGGCTCAAATGTGCAATATATTTTTGCAGAAACAATATAATTATTTTAATATTGTAATATGGTTATACGCGCTCACAATTTACAATTTGTATGTGATAGGTATTACAATTAACGTCGCACTGGAGCAACACAACGGGCTACTGGCGACGGTCTGGGATCAAACCCGAAGGGTAAGGTCGTAGAACAACACCACGTAATTCTGACCACGGTCAGTAGGGAGGTCAACACTTGAAGTGACACCCCACTCTCCAAACTTCCACTCCAATCGAGAACATCTGAGGCCACGACAGATTTAACGTGCACCAGCTCCCATTGTACACGACGGTGTTTGAATTCGAACTCGCAACCCTCCGGTTGCTAATCCGTTACTCTTCCAACCGGGCTACCACGGCCCTAAACTTTCACCACGCTATAGAGATGTATTAAAATGATACAGATTTTATCATTGAGTTTTGGCTACGAATTTGCTAGCAAATCATTTGATGTACTCGGCTAGTCACTGTTTGAAATCAAATTATTTGATACAGATCATAATGTAAAAAACTGTGTTTAAGGGAATTTTCCTTGTGGTGAAACATTTTATTTTTGTAGTCACATCCCTCGTAAGAAACGTTTGGAGCAGGGGTGTCAAACTGGCGGCCCGCATGCGCCCCCGTGGTAATTTTTTGTGGCCCACGATGTTCTGAAATAAAATGAAAACAGGACAATATGTTACGAAGAAAATTGCACTTAGGGGAGATACCGTACACACAATTTCGTCATGTTAAAAATGAGTTTGAGCCCTCATTAAAAACAATGAAGAATTCACTTAATAGCCAGCAAAGAGTGTTTATAAAATTCATGAAAAGTAATGAGTCAGTAACAAGAGCTAGTTACGAAATAAGCTATCTATTAGCAAAACATTCAAAATCATTCACCGATGGTTCTTTAATCAAGGAATGTATAAATGCTGCCGAATTCGTCTGTCCAGAAAAGGTAGTCATTTCGAGATATATCATTATCAAGAAATACGGTGGTAGACAGAATTACTGAAATGGCAGATAACGTTAGTTCACAACTACAGGAAATGTCTACCAAAGTCCAGTTCTTTTCTATAGCGATTGATGAAAGCACGGATGTGAGAGATGTTGCAAAAGTTGCTGTTTTTTTTTTCGTGGTTGCGATAATATGAGGATCACCGAAGAATTGTCGGAAATTATCCCTCTCTATGGACTACAACAGATGAAGATATTTTCGATGCTGTATGGAACATTTTAGGAAAATTTAATCTTCTTCTTGACAGGCTTGTTTCTGTAACAACCAGGGGTGCCCACAGGGGGGATTATGGCGCAAGTTGCGCCATCAGAATTTTTGGGGGACTTGTTCAGGGCGTTTTTTTGGAATTTTCAGGGTGGAAATTTTTCGGGCAAAAAATTATTTAATAAGAAACCTTTTTATTGGTATGTATATTTTCTTAAGTTATTAGACTATCTCTGAATTTGTTTAAAAGACTACTGTTTCATGCTATGACAACAATTTTCCTGTAGGAAGTTTTTCCATAATTTTTTTATTGAGCGTAGTTGGAAGCGCTGATACCCCTGCCCATTCATAAACATCTGTCACCTTGAGGGTTTTCCGTCCGTCGCCGTTACGTCATGTGGATCGTTAGTAGTCCCATAGACAAGATAAAGTTAAGTCACCAGTTGAATGCAGGTAGCCGTCTAGTCGTGTACATTTTGTGTAGTCTGTCTCGGAGAAGGAAAGGAATTTTAGTTCAGTGCTATGTGTTTATTTAAGGAAATCCTAAAGAGATGCCGATGGCGCTTAACACTTTATTTGAATATAAGTGTTTAGAAGTATTGTGTAACACTGTGTATAGACAGGACAAATGGTTAGAACATTGCGGTAAAAAGCACACGTATACATTAAAAAACAACATCAAAATCAAATACAAAATTGTAGAAGCTAAGAAAGGTGATGGGAAGTGGGAGAAAGTTGAAGATGTGACCGATGCATGCTCTATTGCTTCGTCATCAACAAAGATACAAGATGATTCATCAGGTGACTTTTCTAGGTAAGTTTAAAAGTCAGTATTCCTTACGCCCACATTTTTTTAATTACATATTTTTTTACACCAGCTGAAAAATTACGAAGCACGATTTATTTAATTAACACTTAAAGCGCAGGCTATTTTTCCGAAAAATTTACTCAAACCGCCGGTAAACATAAACATTCAACTTAAATTCAACTCAAACGGTAAACATAAAGTGTGTAAACATTGATGTTTTGGCTGTATGACGTAGTTCCCGGTTGCGCACGGACTCACCCCCTGCGCATTTAATGGTTTTCGTGTACTATTTATGTATGTGAAAAACAGTTTTTTGAGAATATCTCGCAAAATATTGATTTTTCGTAAAAATGATAGATATGATGTTGCTCAATCGTTCTCTTAGATCGATTCCTGAAAATGTCATTGAGAAGATTTAGAAATGCAACCATCTTCATCAAGTAATACCCAATTCGTAGATTTTGAAAACCTTAATGAAAATGAAAGTCATGAAGAAGTTGTTGATGAAACTGAATTAGGATACGGAGAGGTAGAATCATGTAGCAATACATCTGCTGAGAGGCCTTCAGTTTCCATTCAACAAGAAGGAACTCTAACAACTGAAGATTCTCCTGATGATAGATTGAAAAACCCAAGAGATCCAGCATCATATGCCAACATCAAACTGCCAGCTGAGGAAATAAATAAAGCACTATATTTGGAAAATAAAGATTTGTCTTTTGACACTTTTCCTTCAACAGGTGGAAGAAAATTCAACCAATCATCCAAGAATACGTTTTACCTAATAAAAGTGTAAAAGAGTTAGAAAATGGCTGGTATATAGCCAAGAAAAAGATGCCGTATTTTGCTTGCCATGTACTCTGTTTTCCCTCCCACGCAAACAGTCAATATGGGGAACAACTGGCTATAGAGGATGGACAGAGCATAGGGAGACCGGGATGATGTGCTCCATGAAAAATCTAAAACCCACTTAGCGCAAATTGCAAGGATCCAATGGATCTCTCAAAAGAGGATTCACGTTTAGCTGAACAATCAGATCAGTTAGTCCATCACAATCGAGAGGTGCTGTCTGTTGTCATCGATATTTAAGTGAAGAAATGCTTGGATTTCGTAAAAAGGATGTAGCAAAAGGAAAACTCATCGGTCTTCTCAGGCTATTGCGTAAATATAGTCCTGATGCTAGGGAAAGCTAGAACTCGTAAGGAAAGCTGGAGTTTAATTTCTTGAGTTATCGAAACGTTTATGATGTAATTAGCATAATGAGTGAAATCGCTGCTCCAAAAATCATAAATAGTATAAAAACGACTAACATTTACTCTATTATTCTAGACTCAACTCAAGACATTAGTAAAAAAAAATATTCAACATTAGTGGTTCGTTATATTGAGCATACTGACCCGCATGGTGCCCCAAAGAAAAATGTCAAACCTGAAGAGTGGCTCATTAAGGTTTTCACTAGTGGAGATACCACAGGCCAAAATCTTTTTAAAGAAATAGTGAAATGCTTGAATTTACTTGGTCTTGATTCAAGTGGAATTGTTGATCCAAAGTATGGATGGGGCTGGTAATATATGAGAGGAAAATTCAATGGTGTAGAAGCGCTAATCCAGAGAGAATGTCCCAAAGCGCTCTATATATGCTGTTCTTCGCACAGATTTGCTTTAGTTGTGGAAAAATCTATGGACATATGCCCCAGATGAAAAATCTGTTTTCTCTTTTAGAGGAATTATGTCTTCATGTCAGTTCATAAAAGGCATGATGTTTTTACTACAAACTTGGAAAAGGGTTCAACCAAAAAAAGAAGACTGAAAAGAATGCAAACTACAAGATGGACAAGCGGAAATGATGCACTTCAAACATTTATCACCTGCTATGACACAATAAAGGAGACGTTGCATAGTTTGTCCATTGACAAAAAAAGCTGCTAATGACTTAAAGACACTGGCAACTGGCTGTGGAAACAAATGACAGATTTTGAAAACATTTGCTCAATACATGTTGCCTCAGCTATTTTCAAAGTGTCATCAGTCACAATTGTTCTACAAACAAAAATAATTTATTATAGCAGTGTGTCAAAAATTGTTGCTGAAACCAAAGCTTAACTTGTAAAAATGCGAAATGAATCGAAGTGGAATAAAGTGAATGATTCAATTCTTGCCTTTGCTGATGTGAATAATATTTCGCAACCCCACCGCAGAAGTAGAAAACGTAAGAGGTTTATGGATGAAATGGCTATCGATGAAACATTAGCTGATCCTCTTAAGAGGATCAAAGTGGAAGTTTATTTTCAAGTACTAGATTCACTTATTAAACAACTCAATGACAGATTCTCTGACAGTTCACTTTCTACTATAATCTCACAAATGGCAGTGCTTTCACATGAAGGAAATTTGAAAATTGCAAGAGAAAAAGAAAAGCAGGGATATAAATTCTTGCCTGATTCTTCATCAGTGAAAGACTTGTGGGTTTTACGATCTTGAAAGTGATCAGATAATAGAGGAACTAGAAACTTTTGCAAATGTGTATAAGGTTACTTATTCAGAAATTGTCATTTCCAACCTGCTTTTAGAGAAAGAAAAGTGTAAAAATAGGACACCAGACAGGGAATCTGACGTTTCAGGAGGTGAAGGTGGAAATGAAAGTTAAGTCCTTAAGGATGGAGATGAAGAAGATTCAGACCATGATGAGTTGCTTTTATCTTTTGATCAGTGGGTAAAAAGAGGCTTTATTAGGCCTTACAGATGCCTGCAGTGTATCTCAGCATTTCCTCAACTCACCATGCTGTATCGTATACTTTTATCGTTACCTGTCACAAGTTTCTCAGCTGAAAGGACGATGATCCATTTGAACAGATTAAAGAACAGATTAAGAAGCAGCTTAGGGGACGATTGGTTGTCAAGCTTATTGATACTATCATCTGAGAATGACATTCTCAAAAAATCACAAATGAAGAAATTATCGAAAAGTTTGCCATATCAAGTGCAGAGAAAAACAGCTTCTTCTGTTAAAATCTTATAAATAGTATATAAATCCCTGTGCTTAAAGAATTTATTTTCTGGTCATACTATAAATTTTTTCAACCTAGAGTGTTCGAATGTTTTCTCTTCCCTCCGCATAAGATAGCTGTTTTTCTGCCACTACCCTAGAACAATTTAGTTTTTAAGGTTTTATGAATACTTACTCAACTCATGTAAGCATTACGATAGTACTTATATCATTAGTTTTTACTCATTTAGTTCGTTTTTTCAATATCTGATTATTGATCTTTATTGACGTGTTCAATTTTTTATATTCTGTTCTTCCATTAACTCAATTTTAGAGTTTTTTTTTATGAATATAAAAATTATTCTTTTATACAAAAGGTCAAATATTTGTCTTATTCATATAACATTCAGAATTTTCAAAACAACTGTTTTAATAATATTATAGTTGTTTCCATTTGCAAAGTGTAAGTAATATCATTGTTTATACATGAAATTGCTGTTATAAATATAAACTCATTTTCCTAGCTGTTCTGGTTTTATTTATCTCGTCCAAATTTATCTCTTAATTTTATTTATCTCTTAACTGATTTAAAAAATACGAAATGTAGAGCTTTGTGTGGATTCAGTTGGAAGTTTGAGATTCCAATAAAGGTTATATGGTTAATTGGATTTGAGTGGGAGGGCGGTAAAGAAAAATATTGGGGGGATTTGCGCCATTGGGCTTGAGGGGGATGGGCATCCCTGGTAACAACTGACGGCGCTAAATCGATGACGGGTGAAACTAAAGGATTTGTGTCAAGACTGACAAGAAAATTACAAGATAAATATCCAGATAAACCGAAAATCAGTACTTTCCATTGCCTTATTCACCAACAAGTTCTCTGTTTAAAAATACTAAAAATGGACGAAGTACTTAAAACAGTAACAAAGACAGTCAACTTTATTCGATCGAGTGCACTTAACCATCGCCAATTTACTTCATTCCTTAAAGATTTAGAATCCGAATTCGAAGATCTTCCTTATTACACAGAAGTTCATTGGTTGTCCTGCCACAAAGTCCTGAAGAGCTTCTATCTGCTTTTGGAGGAAATAATTGTATTTCTTGAATTGAAAGATGAAAAAACGAAAATATATCGATTATAAAAGATCCTTTGTGGGTAAAAGATCTGGCATTTTTAACAGATATTACAGGTGATCTGAATAATCTTAATATTGCATTGCAAGGCAAATATCAATTAATAACGAATATGAACGATGCAATACAGGGGTGCCCACAGGGGGGATCATGGCGCAAGTTGCGCCATCAGAATTATTTTTGGGGGGGATTTTTCAGGGCGGTTTTTTTTGAATTTTCAGGGTGGAATTTTTCGGGAAAAATTATTTAATAAGAAACCTTTTTATTGTTATATATATACATATTTTCATAAGTAATTAGACTATCACTGAATTTGTTTAAAAGACTACTGTTTCTGCTATGACAACAATTTCACTATAGGAAGTTATTCCATAATTTTTTATTGAGCAACGCTTAGTTGGCAGCGCTGATACTCTGCCCATTCATAACCATCTGACACCTTGAGATTTTCCGTCCGTCACCGTTACGTCATGTGGATCGCTAGTAGTCCCATAGACAAGATAAAGTTAAGTCACCAGTTGAAAGCAGGTAGCCGTCTATAGCCATGTACGTTTTGTGTAGTCTGTCTCGGAGAAGGAAAATAATTTTAGTTCAGTGCTGTTCGATTCCTCAAAACGCCATTGAAGATTTAGAAATACAACCCTCTTCATCAAGTATGACCCAAGGCGTAGATTTTGAAAACCTTGATGAAAATGAAAGTCAGGAAGAAGTTGATGATGAAACTGAATTAGGACACGGAGAGGTAGAATCATGTAGCAATCCATCTGCTGAAAGACCTTCAGTTTCCATTCAACAAGAGGAAACTCTAACAACTGAAGATTCTCCTAATGATAGATTGAAAATTCCAAGAGATCCAGCATCATATGCCAACATCAAACTGTCAGCTGAGGAAATAAATAAAGAGCTATATTAGGAAAATCAAGATTTGTCTTGTCACTTTTCCTTCAACAGGTGGAAGAAAATTCAACCCATCATGGAAGAATGAAGTTTTACCATATAAAAGTGTAAAAGTTAGAAAATGGTTCATGGAAGAATGAAGCTTTACCAAATAAAAGTGTAAAAGTTATAGAAAATGGCTGGTATATAGCCAAGAAAAAGATGCCGTATTTTGCTTGTCATGTACTGTTTTCCCTCCCACGCGAACAGTCAATATGGGGAACAACTGGCTATAGAGGATGGACAGAGCATAAGGGAACCGGGATATTGTGCTCCATGAAAAATCTAAAACCCACTTAGCACAAATTGCGAGGATCCAATGGATCTCTCAAAAGAGGATTGATTCACGTTTAGCTGAACAATCAGATCAGTTAGTCCATCCCAATCGAGAAGTGCTGTCTGTTGTCATCGATTGTTGTCGATATTTAAGTGAAGAAATGCTTCGATTTCGTTAAAAGGATGTAGCAAAAGAAAAACTCATAGGTCTTTTTAGGCTACTGAGTAAATATAGTCCTGATGCTAGGGTATACCTTGAAAAAATTGATAAAGCTAGAACTGAAAAAGTAAAGCTGGGGTCTAATTTCTTGAGTTATCGAAACATTTACGATGTAATTAACATGAGTGACATCGTTGCTTCAATAATCATAGATAGTATAAAAACGACTAACATTTATTCTATTATTCTAGACTCAACTCAAGACATTAGTAAAAAATAATGTTCAACATTAGTGGTTCGTTATATTGAACATACTGACCCGCATGGTGCCCCAAAGGAAAATGTCAAACCTGAAGAGCGGTTCATTAAGGTTTTCATTAGTGGAGATACCACAGACCAAAATCTTTTTAGAGAAATAATGAAATGCCTGAATTTACTTGGTCTTGACCCAAGTGGAATTGTTGGTTAAAGTATGGATGGGGCTGGTAATATGAGAGGAAAATTCAATGGTGTAAAAGCCCTAATCCAGAGAGAGTGTCCCAAAGCGCTCTATATATGGTGTTCTGTGCACAGATTTGCGTTAATTACGGAAAAATCTATGGACATATACTCCCAAATGAAAAATCTATTTTCTGTTTTAGAGGAATTATGTCTTCATGTCAGGTCATACAAGGCATGATCTTTTTACTAAAAACTACAAGGATCCAATCAAAATAAGGAGACTGAAAAGAGTGCAAACTACAAGATGGTCAAGCAGAAATGATGCACGGCAAACAGTTGTCACCTGCTACGACACAATAAAGGAGACGTTGCATAGTTTGTCCATTGACAAAAAAGCTTCTAATGAATCAAAGGCACTGGCAACTGGCCTGTGGAAACAAATGACCGATTTTGAAAACATTTGCTCAATACATGTTGCCTGAGCTATTTTCAAAGTGTCACCAATCACAATTGTTCTACAACCAAAAATAATTAATTATAGCCGTGTCAAAAATTGTTGATAAAACCAAAGCTAAACTTGTAAAAATGTGAAGTGAGTCGGAGTGGAATAAAGTGAATGATTCAATTATTGCCTTTGCTAATGTGAATAATATTTCGCAACCCCACCGTAGAAGCCGAAAATGTAAGAGGTTTATGGATGAAATGGTTATCGATGAAAGAATAGATGATCCTCTTAAGAGGATCAAAGTGGAAGTTTATTTTCAAGTACTAGATTCACTTATTAAACAACTCAATGACAGATTCTCTGACAGTTCACTTTCTACTATAATCTCACAAATGGCAGTGCTTTCACATGGAGGAAATTTGAAAATTGCAAGAGAAAAAGAAAAGCAGGGATATAAATTCTTGCCTGATTCTTCATCAGTGAAAGACTTGTGGGTTTTACGATCTTGAAAGTGATCAGATAATAGAGGAACTAGAAACTTTTGCAAATGTGTATAAGATTACTTATTCAGAAATTGTCATTTCCGACCTGCTTTTAGAGAAAGAAAAGTGTAAAATTAGGACACCAGACAGGGAATCTGATCAGGAGGTGAAGGTGGAAATGAAGTTGAAGTCTGTAAAGAAATGGAGATGAGGAGGAAGATTCAGACCATGATGAGTGGCTTTTGTCTGTTGATCAGTGGGTAAAAAGAGGCTTTATTAGGCCGTACAGATGCCTGCAGTATATGTCAGCATTTCCTCAACTCACCATGCTGTATCGTATCCTTTTATCGTTATCTGTTACAAGTTGCTCAGCGGAAAGGACGATGAGCCGTTTAAAGATTGTAAACAGGTTAAGAAACAGCTTAGGAGACGATTGGTTGTCAAGCTTATTGATACTATCATCTGAGAATGACATTCTCAAGAACATCACAAATGAAGAAATTATCGAAAAGTTTACCATATCAAGTGCACAGAGAAAAAAAGCTTCTGTTAAAATCTTATAAATAGTACATAAATCCCTGTGCTTAAAGAATTTATTTTCTATTCATACAATCAATTTTTGTCAACCTAGAGTGTACGAATGTTTTTTCTTCCCTCCGCATAAGATAGCTGTTTTGTCACTACTCTAAAACAATTTAGTTTTTAAGGTTTTATGAATACTTACGCAACTCATGTAAACATTACGATAATACTCATATCATTGGTTTTTACACATTTAGTACGTTTTTCCAATATATGATTATTAAATTATTGATCTTCATTGATGTGTTAAATTTTTTTTATATTCTATTCTGCCATTCACTCAATTTTAGAGTTTTTCTATGAATGTAAAAATTATTCTTATACAAAAGGTCAAGGTAAAATACTTGTTTTATTCATATAACATTCATAATCTTTCAAAACAACTGTTTTTACTATATTATAGTTATTTTCATTTGCAAAGTGTAAGTAATATCATTTTTTATACATGAAATTGCTGTTATAAATATAAACTGATCATTTTCCTAGCTGTTCTGATTTTATTTATCTCATCTAAATTTATCTCTTAATTTTATTTATCTCTAACTGATTTACAAAACGTAGAGCTTTGTGTGGATTCAGTTGGAAATTTGAGATTTCAGTAAAGGTTATATGGTTAACTGGATTAGAAGGGGGCGGTAAAGAAATTTTTTGTTGGGGGGGGGATTTGCGCCATTGGGCTTGGGGGGTGGGTGGGCACCCCTGATGCACTAGCAAGTTTTGTACAAAAACTGACTTTGTTTAAAAATCATCTACAAAAAAACGTTTTGACGTATTTTCCTACGTGTGAGCAGTTAAAAGCACAAAGTCAAAGTTGCTCATTTTCACAATATTGTGATAAAATTGAAGGAATAAAAAACGAATTCGATAAACGTTTTAATGATTTCAAAGAGTTAGAAAAAAATTTTCTCTTTTTATTAGGCCTTTTTCCTTTGAAGTTGAAAATGCTCCCACTTCGATACAACTGGAGTTAATTGATTTCCAGAATGATTCGGTTTTAAAAGACAAATATCGTGAAGTAAGAATTCCCAAAATATATTCTTATTTAGGTGAAAAATACCCGAAAATTAAAAAGTTTGCCGCACAAATTTTATGCTATTTTGGGAGTACGTACTTGTGTGAGCAATTATTTTCGTCCATGAAATTAAATAAAACGGCCTACAGATCAAGATTAACTGATAAACATCTATATGCCATAATGAAGATTGTCTGTTCCCAGTGTATGAATCCAGATATTGGAAAACTGTCTAGGAGGAAAGCGCTGGCAAGTTTCCGGTAAAAAAAAATTAATTTTAGTTTTATAAATACATTAAATTAAATAAACGTTTAAATAAAAGCAATTATATAGCAATATTATCAATTATTACCCTATATTCACTTAATTACATAATGTGTTTTAATTATTCTATCCATATTCTTGAATCCTCACTTCAAAATATAATTTTAAGAAAATTTGTAAATGTAATATGGCCCGCATGAATCTTACCAGTTGCATGAAATGGCCCGTGTTTTAATTGAGTTTGACACCCCTGATTTAGAGCAATTATTTTATTTAGTTAGCTCTTTGGGGCAGCGGTACAAAATTTACCTGGTGTTCAAGCATGCAACACATCACGAATAAAAAAAGTGTAAAACATATTTTACCACATTGCTGTGATAAAAAAAAATATTTCAATTAATTTAATTATTTATTTTAATTACGTTTATATAGTTTACGCAAAACATCATATAATATAGCTTTCTCTCTTAATAACTCAGATTAAAATCGGATGATCAAACCCTAATTATGGTAAACCACAGTTTTCGGTAAAAACAAGTGCAACTAAATATTTACCAAATAAACTTAAAAAAAAATTGAAACTCATGGGAAATGAAACTTGCTACAGAAGAAAACGCTTACTTATTTTAGTCGAGAAATAATCAAGTAAGAAAAAAGTTTAAGTAAAAAGTTGTACTCCAAAAATAAACGTTCAATTCTGGAAAACTACTGCCACTGAAGCTGAACTCGATTAGAAGATTCCCGATATTGTACTAATGAGAGGGAGACTTTAAATAATCTACAAGATAACCCTCTTTTTTGTGTAAAGGGGAAACCTTTAAGGTTCATTAAAGCACAGTTAGTTGATCAATCTCAATAACTTAAATCAGTATAATGGTTTAAATGTAGTTTCAACTAGTAATCATTACATTAATATCCATCGAATACTAAAGCCCAAAATCCTCCCTTCGACTAGAGTATTTAATTCTTTTGTCTCATTGTCATTATTATATCTTCTTTGGTACTTCACTTCTTTGGTGGCTTTACTTACGAATTCTCCTTTACAATGTGTGTTTTGACTAATGAGTATCATTCTTGCAAGTGTGGGTTTAAATTACTTTGCCCATTAACAACAGTATGAATCTGGATGATTGATTAACAAAATGACCATACCTCCCATCTCATATTCAAGTAATTAAGATCTTCCTGAATAAGCACGTACGTTTCGATCTCTCCTTAGCCCTGAAAATGAGCCCCTGGTAAGTTAGATAAGCGAAACATAATAGATGGTTGTCCCTATGGGTAGACATTTCCCCTTACAAATTTTCCTTTTCTATTCGTGCTGTTAACTAATAGATTAATTGGTCCTCTTTGGATCTATTGTGTACAATATTTATCATACTATATGCCAATGCCCGTCTTGGCGATACTAACACCACGGTCACCCCTCCAAGCATAGCCACTTCCCCACTTTCAATCTTGTTTTAGCTTGCTTAGGGGTGGAAGTGTTTCCTGAACTACCCTCTTTCACATTCCATCCAGCTTTTTCGACAACTTGTTTGTCCACTTCTAGCGTCACTGGACCACTAGTCCCCTTCTAGAAACCTTGTCACTGAACGTGTATGTCCTGTGACTTTGCCTTTATCGTCTCAAACATAAATTGATTTGTTTAAGTTTTCAATACTTGTCTCTGATTCTACAGATACCACGATGTTGATATATTCCTTATGCAATGGTATATACTATATGAAATCATATCAACAGTTATTTTTTTTACTACAAATTTTCCCCCACTTCCAAGTAGAAACAAAACATTTTCTTAAATAGTTTTAAAAAAAAGGTTCGGTAGGTATTTTAATTAACGTCGCACTGGAGCAAGACAACGGGCTATTGGCGACGGTCCAGGAAGCAACCGGAGGGTTGCAAGTTCGAAACTCGATCCAACCAAAACCGTCATGTACATAGAGGCTGAACGTTGAATCTCTCATGGCCTTAAATGTCCTCACGTTGACGGTGTGGAAGTTTGGAGAGGGGTGCCAGCTCAGGTGTGACCTCGTCATCTGACCGTGATTCAAAATGATTTGGTGTTGTCCTAGGATCTTTCCCATCGGGTTTCATCCCAGACCGTCGAAAATAGCCCGTTGTGTTTCTCCATTTCGACGTTGATTCAACTACTTACCTTTCTGAACGGCATATGTCCATTTCGACCAACCTTTCTCAAAACTCCTTGATTTAACACACGTAGTTGTAGAATTCCGTTTTATGAAAACATTAAAACAAGACCTTTTGAACCAAGATTGGTAGTTAATCGAATTTATTTAAAGTATTTTAAAATGTTGACATATAAGTTTTTATAAAAGGTTAAACTCATTCAAACTGGAATTTCTTTTCCATGTTTCAAATAAAATTTCTTGGTTTTAATGAAAGCTGCACTCAATAGGCTAATAACATCATTCTCATTCCAAACAGGTACTTGGATTCCATTCAAAACTAAATCTCTGAATTGAAAAAAGCGCTTTAAGGTGTAGCGCGTGGGCAATGAAACGAAAACTCGTGTTCGTTGACCACGTGCAGCAATATTTTTTAGGCTCGGAGTTAATTTCGTATTTTAAAATTTTGTTCCATGCTATGTTGTAAGTTGTGGCAACTATGCGAAATCACGAGATAAAAAAGAATCACGAATTAATATTTTCTTAAAAACTTTTTTCCAGTCAACTTAAGTTCGTTTTATTTCACTGTTTTCTGTGGTTGTAAATTTAATAAATATTTATGTTTTTATTATGAATTGTAATTTCTATTCATCACACGTAATAACCCCACATACTAATCGATTTAAAGCTGCATGCAGGGCCGGTCAGAGGCCCATGCGACAGATGCGAATCGCATCGGGCTCCAAGATGGTGGTGGTGGGGGGCGCCGGTTGAAACCTCTCAGTAAAAAACGCCGTCCACACAGAGGCGGCAGAATTTCTGCTTTTTTTTTCTTTTCCAAAGAAGATATAATAATGACAATGACAAAAGAATTAAATACTCTAGTCGAAGGGAGGATTTTGGGCTTTAGTATTCGATGGATATTAATGTTGAAGACATCAACGAAATTCAATGTTTCAGAACTCAAGTTGTGGAACTCATTGAGGATAGAGTCAGCTACCCAACTTGACTTGTTAAAGTGTATGCAAACATTCTTTTAAAGATCCATATCCGAATATAGAAATTGCTTCAGGATTATTTTGACCTTACAGTGGCGTCCTGCGAGCGCAATTTTAGTAAGTCGAAACATTCAAAACTACCTCCGGTCTAGCATGGGGAAGAGAATGTTTGACAAACCTTTTTATTTCCAGTCCAAAGTTCTCAGCTGAAATTCTCAGGCCAAGGAAAATAATGAAACAATTTTCTTATGAAGGTGAAGATCAACCTGTCGGGGCAGGAAAGACTTCTTTCAAAGTAAACTTCTATGTGGTTTTAAATCAAACAATCAGTTTTTGTCAGAGAGTTTTGATCAAATGCAGAAGCATAGTGATAACTTCAAATTTCTCTATGACGTTCATAGCCTTCAGCAATGGGGGAAATGAACTGAGAGTGCTGTTTAAATCTGCAGACAGTTTTGACTTACAAAACCGAATGTGATGTAGATGGAAATGAGCTGCTGGATGAGATCTTACCTTTAGTACCGATGCTGCCACAAAAGAGCTGCCCCGAAAAGACTTTATGTTACTTAACTACTAATTCTTTCATAGATACGTTTCCCAATGCTTTTGTGAGTTTAAGAATCTTACCATTCCTGTGCCAGTTGCTAGTGGGGAGAGGAGTTTTTCCGAATTGAAACTAATTAAAAACTACCCGAGATCGATAATTTCCAAAGAGCGTCTGAGCGGATTAGCGACCTTGGCTATAGAAAATGAGGTGCTCAATGCCATCCATACAGACACAATCTTAAGAGATTTTGCAAAGCAAAAGGCCAGAAAAATACCCTTTTGGTGTTTCTATTTTTGTAGTGTTTTCTTCATCAGTGTTGAACAAGTGTTTCCATAAATCATATGATAATAAGAATATTTATCAGCGTATTTTATTTTCTATAATAAATGATTGATTTAATATTCAATTGCTGAAATGCGCTAAATACATATTGTACATATTATGCTGTAATGTAAATGTAATATTGACTTTACTGTATTAAATGATTTCGAAATGAAGAAGTACCATTGACTTTTTTTGTAAACCAATTACCATGGCATAACTATTTTTAAGTACAACGGATGTGTTTAAAATTACAAAATCCATTAGCTTATGAAGGCCTAGCAGAAAAAAAACACCTAGCAATATAAAATACACATTATACTCAATGAAATAAATTAATTTCACAGTAGGCCATCCTAAGGGGTAGGGAAACAATACGGCGAATCTTTGAAATGGTGGGGACAAATCATCATCTCGCATCTGCAATAAATTTCCCTCGGACCGGCCATGGCTGCATGTAGCTTAAAGAAAAGCAAATTTTAAACGGAACCTTACCGATATTGAAAGAATTGTCAGAAAAATCTGAATAAGGACTTTTTAAATATTAAAAATTCTTTATTGCAGTGACAGATCAAGATTACCTACCTGACGAGTTGAAGCTATATTTAAACAACTTAAATCTGTTAAAAGTTTGTTGAAAACAGCGATTTCCTTTTAAAAAACAATGTCAAATCTACCATTTTTTGAAAAGTAATAATAGGCTACTTTACGTAAGACATTCAATTTTAAAACAAGTCCTTTTGTTGCCCTTCACTAAATGGTATTACCAAGAAAAAATGTATTCGCTTTAAAAAAGAAATTAGTCATGAAATTAATTTTTCATACTTCCCTTAAAAATGGCGAAATTCGAAAATGTTGCATGCCTGGTGCAAAAGTGCCATTACTCAAGAAATATTGGTAGGAAAACTATGAGTGCTTGAGTATTCGCCGTAGATTCGTCATTTTGACGAATTGAATTTTGGTAATTTTACTGGAAACAAACTGAAGGCGCATTCCCACTCCCCACCAAAAAACAACTCAAACTCGACTTTTGTAGTAGTCACCTATCTTAGCTTTGTCATACAACACTAGGTGCGATGCATGTCAAATGTATTATATGGATGGTAGGTAGGTATTTTAATTAACGGCGTACTGGAGCAACACAACGGGCTATTGGCGACGGTCCGGGATCAAACCCGACGGGAAAGATCAGAGGACAATACCACGTAATTTCGAACCACGTTCAAATGACGAGAACACCTGAACTGGCTCCCCATTCTCCAAACTTCCACACCATACCAACGTGAGGACATTTGAGGCGACGATAGATTTGGAAAAATTACTAAGTGTTTTAAAAGTTATTATATACATTGTATGTTGTCGTACCTCCAGATCTATTTAAAATGTAATGAAATTGTGTTATGACGTAAGGTGTTTTTAAACATTTTTACAACTAACCAATGTACTTGATAATATCTAAGGCATTTGTTTAATATCAAAAGTAACTAATTTTAAAAGAAAAGACAGAATAGTGCGTTTTTATAAGTTATTTAATAACAAAAATTCAATAATTTCCACTCAATTAAATGAATTAGGGAATGAAATTAATTTTATTATTCTTATACATACATTTCTGCCGAAATAGAATAATTTAATTATAGCCTTAAATACGAGATTTTTTAACACCAAAATTGAAAATCCGATGTCCCTTATTCATAATAAAATTTAAATCCATGGTCCGCGTTACTCGGGGATTTCGAAATAAGCAATTACTGCATATTTTATTTCATGAGCATCGTGCGAAGAACCAGTATTCGGAAAATAATATTTAATAACTGGATACAAGATTAATCATTTTTTAATTAACGTCGCACTGAAGCAACACAACGGACTATTGGTGACGGTCCATGATCAAACCCAAAGGGAAAGATCGAGGACATCACCACATAACTTTGAACCACGGTCAGATGACCGGATACAAGGGGAATGTCTTGATCTTCAATACCATTGAAAAGTTTTTCTTTTTATTTCCCAGCTGATTGGTCGCTGGCTGTTATTTAGGCGTTCTGGATCTAAGCTTTCCGACACACATCTGAATATTATTCTCCTCTGAATATTCTACTGAAAACATCCATTCCTAAAAGTGCTTTAAAAACAAAAACGACAAATTCCAGAGGAATTAAAGCCAGGGCGTGGGAATTGAGAAACACATCTAGATATTGCAAGGCGAGAGTGCAACATTCATACAGGGTTTCCATCTGAGAAAACTTAGAGCACTTTTAAGGTTACGTTTAAATTAGATCTAGCCTTACCAGTTAATGGCGAAAGGGTATGATTTCTTTGAAAGAAAGGACTAGAGATGTAGATATATTCAACTCTTAAAAACTTCCTCACTAATTTGAAACTACCACTTTTTAAATTAGTTTCAATAACAACAGATGGAACAGGAGCAATGATAGGCCGCATAAATGGATTTATTACTATGCCAAAATGATGACGAATTCCCAAGATTTTTTAACAGCTATTGCATAATTCACCAACAAGTGTTAGCCAGCAAAAGATTAAATACAAAAGAAATAATGTACATAGCGTTCAAAATTGTTAATTCCATTCGAGGAAGTTACCTCAAACGACTTCTCTTCCAATTGCAACTTGATGAAGGACAGCCAGAATTATTACATACCGATGTCAGGTGGCTAAGTAGAAGTAAATTTCTGCAACGATTTCGTGATTTATTAACTGAGAAAAATTTTCTCGAAGAGCAAGATCAAGAATGTGCAAATTTAAATGATGAAACTTGGCTCAGTGATTTAGCGTTTCTCACAGATTTTACATCGAAATTAAGCGATTTAAATTTAGAATTGCAAGGAAAAAACAAGACAATTGAAATGATCAGTAGCATTAAAGCATACAAAAGAAAATTTATTATGCTAATAGAAGACCTTCAACAAAACAATTTGAATCACTTTCGAAATACACTCTATAACATAAAAATCGACGCACCATGAAGAAGTTATCCGCGAATGGGTTGAAAATCGGTAGATGTGATGTACATGTATTGAAAACGAAACGATAACAGTATCATAGGAATTGAATTCAGGAAATACAGCTACAAGAGGAAAAAATCAATAATGCGTTGGCCCACTTCTGGCCCTTATGCAAGCTGTTATCCGGCTGGGCATTGAATCGTAGAGTTGGCGGATGTCCTCCTGCGGGATTGCTTGCCATACACGTTCCAATTGGCGAGTTAGATCGGAGCGATCCAGGGACGGTCGTAAACGTCTGCTCATCAGAGCCCAAACGTGCTTTGTTGGGAGAGATCTGGCTATCGCGCCGGCCAGGTAGAAGCACGAAGACAATCTGTAGAAAGGCGTGCCGTGTGCGACCGGGCATTATCCTGTTGGAATGTAAGTCCAGGGGTCCGTGAAAGGAAGGGCAACACAACGGGGCGTAGAATCTCGTCGACTTACCGCCGTGCTGTAAGAGTGTCACGGATGATAACCAAAGGGCTATCAAATGAAATGGCAACCCATATCATAGCTCCTGGTTGTCGGTCTGTGTGGCGGACGACAGTCAGGTGAGTATCCCACCGCTGTCCTGGACGTCTCCAGACACGTCTTCGCTGGTCATCGAGGCTCAATTCGAAGCGGGACTCATCGCTGGAAACAATTCTGCTCCAGTCCGTGAGATTCCAGGTCGAATGCACCCGGCACCACTGCAAACGCGCCTGGCGGTGTGCAACGGTGAGGGGCAGTCGGCGCAATGGCCTCCGTGACCTCAGCCCCCGTTCGCTGATTCGCCTATCAATGGTCATTGCACTCACTGGTGTCCCGGTTACACGTCGGATCGTTGATAAGGACGCATCAGGTGCTGTGATCGTCGATCAGACAATTACTCTGTCCTCGTGTTCTGTCGTTGCTCTTGGTCGACCGCTACCTTCTTGACACTCTGTACGGCCATGGTTCACCCATTCCTGCCAACATCGTCGAATGGTAACATCGCTCCGACCCAAATGTCGAGCGATCCTGCGATTTGACCATCCTGCTTCCTTTAGTCCAATTGCACGTCCTCTCTCAAATGGTGACATCTGCTCATACTGTTCGCGAACCCGTCTGCGAGGCATTGGTACAGTCCACGTAAGTCGACGGAACCACATTCGCATGGAAGTTATGCCCTAGCATTGGAATGTCCTCTGTTTTATACACGATTCGGATGCTCCGTTGCAATGCGCTGGAGCTCCACCTATTAAGTCATTGGCCGCCAAAAGTTAATCATTTGCATAAGGTATGTGCATACGCAATTTCGTCCCATTCGGATAACTCCTTCTTGGTGCGTCGATTTTTGTTATAGAGTGTATGTCCGATCACCAACAAAAAAAACCCATCAAAATTGTAATTATAACATTTAAAAATACGTTGCAGAAATTAAAAAGGTGATTGAAGACTTACTTGGAGGTCAGATTTCATTATTTTGAAAAAGTTAAAAGTTATTTTGCAGTATCTGTCTTTTCCTTTTGAAAAGGATTTAAATGTAAACATATTGCCGCAAAAATTTCTGATACATTTAATATTGAAAAAAAAAACGCGTTATAGAAAATGAAATTATAACTCTACAAACTGATCTAACCTTACAAGCCAGAGAACTTGAAGAATTTTGGAAATATGTCAATCGAGAAAAGTATCCCAATGTTACCAAATGTAGCGAATATATCTACTTTTGTTTTGGATCTACATACTTTTGTGAATCGGCTTTTTCATATTTAAAGTTCAGGAAGACTAAACATCGTTCCCTACTTACTGATTCCCATACTGAAGATTCATTATCATTATCTTTGTCTGGATACACACCGAATTATGAGAGCTTGGTTGGAGACATGCAGACGCAGACTTCCTATTAATGATAAGATAATAAAATAAAATTTAATCTGTATTTTTTCTGTGGCTACTTTCCAATTAATAAATTATCATCTTAGTTTAATACCCCCTCCCCATTGTCACTTATTAGTACACAAGACACAAGTTTGAATGTGTTAAATGTCCAGATTTTAGTAGGTAGATCGCGACACATTTTTAAGAAAAAAAGTCGATCATATATATACAGAAGTTGGCCACCCCTGGTTTATAGCACCCTAGTGCAATGGGCAAAACCCCTGAACCACCTAATTGTTTAGGGTAAATTAAATACAAAAATGAGCCTGTATCCAGTACTTGACCAGGTGGTCAAGCACTGAAAATAAAGGCAGAAGCTATGAACATCTTAGTAAGGAAACAGTTTTTATAATATCCTAATTTATACTTTGGATCTTTCCCCTTGGGGATTGATCCCGGACCGTCGCCAATAGCCCGTTGTGTTGCTCCAATGTGACGTTAATTAAAATACCTACCTTATTTACACTAAACTAGTCCTGTATTCTAATTCTAGATCATGTCAGTACCCTAGTGAGTCCTACTTAAAAATGGAAGAGATTGCCCTATTCAGCTACAGCTAAAAGGTGGTTATTATATTGTGAAAGAAAGGACAAATTAGAAAAAGTTAAAGAAGGAAAAATATAAAGAGAAAATACTTTCTAATTGATAATGAAAAAGAGGAAATACTTCAAAATTTAATTGGCGAAGGTAATAAATTTGTGAAAGACGCGAAGGTAGGCAAGTAGTTAATTAATATCGCACTAGAGCAACACGAGATGACGAGAGCTTGGACCCCACTCTCCAAAATTCCACCATGCCAACGTGAAGGCATTTGAGGCCACGACAGGTTTAACGTGCACCTGCCCCCCGTGTGCACGGTGGTCTTTGGCTGGACCGAATTTCTCAATCGCAACCTTCCGGTAGCTCTTCCAACTGGGCTACCGCGTTCCGAAAAACGAGAAGGTAACTGGAGAAACGAAAAGAAATATTTTATAAAAGCATATGCTGTAAAGTGATAGTTGCTACAAAATATAAAATGTATTAGAAACGACAAGCTTTACAGTTAAGATTGGATGATTTTTGTCTGATGACGCTGAAGATGTCGATTTTGTACTTTTGGAGAAACTGAAGGAACTTGCAGTGGTTGATTGGGTTGTTATAATTAATGCCACAGAATTAATTTTTGCAATATTTAGTTACTTGTTTAATATTTGTTTGTTACATATTTTAATTAATTTACTTGTTTTATATTTTAATTAATTTACTTGTTTTATATTTTAATTAATTTATATGTTGATATTTGTTTGTCATATATTTTAATTAGTTTACTTGTTTAATATTTGTTATATATTTTAATTAGTTTATTTGTTTAATATTTGTTATATATTTTAATTAGTTTATTTGTTTAATATTCCGAGTTAGTTCTTTTACTAAGTTTTACTTAAAATGACAAGTAAAAATGTATAGCCCACCTACATTTCATACAAATATACCGGCGATTACTAAAATATTTGCAGTTTCAATTTGTATTTTAATTGAAAAATAAATAGTGGTCAATTACTATTCTAAACTTCGAGGTTAAAAATTCTAAATAACTATCATATATTAAAATTATGCTATAGCTAATTTTAATCACCATCTTTTCAAAATACTAAGTATTTAAAACCTCATAAGTGCAATTTCAAATTAGCTCTAGGGATTTTTTAATGAAAAATGAGCAATAACTGGTTAATTAGTGCGTGGCTCATCCTATTTCGATTATTGGAGTTCTTTAAAATTCGAATTATTTTAAATGAAATTCGGAAAATTCCCATTTTTGAGGCCTCCCATCTTTGTGTGTACGTCTTCAAGAACCCGAGTCATCTATTTTCCCATGGGGTTTACTACCTCTGGTAAACATGGGGTCGCAACCCCAAGCAACTTTCTCTACTCTCTCCATCCTTTCTTTTCACAATCACTTAACATTGTCTTATGTTTGGCGCAGCTTGGCCGATTGCACCAAAAAACAATCCTTTTCACCCGAGTCATCTATTTTCCCATGGGGTTTACTACCTCTGGTAAACATGGGGTCGCAATCCCAAGCTATCTTTCTATACTCTCTCCAGCCTTTCTTTTCACAATCACTTAACATTGTCTTATGTTTGGCGCAGCTTGGCCGATTGCACCAAAAAACAATCCTTTTCACACGAGTCATCAATTTTCCCATGGGGTTTACTACCTCTGGTAAACATGGGGAAGCAACCCCAAGCTATCTTTCTCTACTCTCTCCATCCTTTCTTTTCACAATCACTTAACATTGTCTTATGTTTCGCGCAGCTTGGCCGATTGCAGCAAAAAACAATCCTTTTCACCCGAGTCATCTATTTTCCCATGGGGTTTACTACCTCTGGTAAACATGGGGTCGCAACCCCAAGCTATCTTTCTCTACTCTCTCCATCTTTTCTTTTCACAATCACTTAACATTGTCTTATGTTTGGCGCAGCTTGGCCGATTGCAGCAAAAAACAATCCTTTTCACCCGAGTCATCTATTTTCCCATGGGGTTTACTACCTCTGGTAAACATGGGGTCGCAACCCCAAGATATCTTTCTCTACTCTCTCCATCTTTTCTTTTCACAATCACTTAACATTGTCTTATGTTTGGCGCAGCTTGGCCGATTGCAGCAAAAAACAATCCTTTTCACCCGAGTCATCTATTTTCCCATGGGGTTTACTACCTCTGGTAAACATGGGGTCGCAAACCCAAGCTATCTTTCTCTACTCTCTCCATCTTTTCTTTTCACAATCACTTAACATTGTCTTATGTTTGGCGCAGCTTGGCCGATTGCAGCAAAAAACAATCCTTTTCACCCGAGTCATCTATTTTCCCATGGGGTTTACTACCTCTGGTAAACATGGGGTCGCAACCCCAAGCTATCTTTCTCTACTCTCTCCATCTTTTCTATTCACAATCACTTAACATTGTCTTATGTTTGGCGCAGCTTGGCCGATTGCACCAAAAAACAATCCTTTTCACCCGAGTCATCTATTTTCCCATGGGGTTTACTACCTCTGGTAAACATGGGGTCGCAACCCCAAGCTATCTTTCTCTACTCTCTCCATCTTTTCTTTTCACAATCACTTAACATTGTCTTATGTTTGGCGCAGCTTGGCCGATTGCACCAAAAAACAATCCTTTTCACCCGAGTCATCGATTTTCCCATGGGGTTTACTACCTCTGGTAAACATGGGGTCGCAACCCCAAGCTATCTTTCTCTACTCTCTCCATCTTTTCTTTTCACAATCACTTAACATTGTCTTATGTTTGGCGCAGCTTGGCCGATTGCAGCAAAAAACAATCCTTTTCACCCGAGTCATCTATTTTCCCATGGGGTTTACAACCTCTGGCAAACATGGGGTCGCAACCCCAAGCTATTTTTCTCTACTCTCTCCATCTTTTCTTTTCACAGTCACTTAACATTGTCTTATGTTTGGCGCAGCTTGGCCGATTGCACCAAAAAACAATCCTTTTCACCCGAGTCATCTATTTTCCCATGGGGTTTACTACCTCAGGTAAACATGGGGTCGCAATCCCAAGCTATCTTTCTCTACTCTCTCCATGCTTTCTTTTCACAATCACTTAACATTGTCTTATGTTTGGCGCAGCTTGGCCGATTGCAGCAAAAAACAATCCTTTTCACCCGAGTCATCTATTTTCCCATGGGGTTTACTACCTCTGGTAAACATGGGGTCGCAACCCCAAGCTATCTTTCTCTACTCTCTCCATCATTTCTTTTCACAATCACTTAACATTGTCTTATGTTTGGCGCAGCTTGGCCGATTGCAGCAAAAAACAATCCTTTTCACCCGAGTCATATATTTTCCCATGGGGTTTACTACCTCTGGTAAACATGGGGTCGCAACCCCAAGCTATCTTTCTCTACTCTCTCCATCCTTTCTTTTCACAATCACTTAACATTGTCTTATGTTTGGCGCAGCTTGGCCGATTGCAGCAAAAAACAATCCTTTTCACCCAAGTCATCTATTTACCCATGGGGTTTACTACCTCTGGTAAACATGGGGTCGCAATCCCAAGCTATCTTTCTCTACTCTCTCCATCCTTTCTTTTCACAATCACTTAACATTGTCTTATGTTTGGCGCAGCTTGGCCGATTGCACCAAAAAACAATCCTTTTCACCCGAGTCATCTATTTTACCATGGGGTTTACTACCTCTGGTAAACATGGGGTCGCAACCCCAAGCTATCTTTCTCTACTCTCTCCATCCTTTCTTTTCACAATCACTTAACATTGTCTTATGTTTGGCGCAGCTTTGCCGATTGCAGCAAAAAACAATCCTTTTCACCCGAGTCATATATTTTCCCATGGGGTTTACTACCTCTGGTAAACATGGGGTCGCAACCCCAAGCTATCTTTCTCTACTCTCTCCATCCTTTCTTTTCACAATCACTTAACATTGTCTTATGTTTGGCGCAGCTTGGCCGATTGCAGCAAAAAACAATCCTTTTCACCCAAGTCATCTATTTTCCCATGGGGTTTACTACCTCTGGTAAACATGGGGTCGCAATCCCAAGCTATCTTTCTCTACTCTCTCCATCCTTTCTTTTCACAATCACTTAACATTGTCTTATGTTTAGCGCAGCTTGGCCGATTGCACCAAAAAACAATCCTTTTCACCCGAGTCATCTATTTTACCATGGGGTTTACTACCTCTGGTAAACATGGGGTCGCAACCCCAAGCTATCTTTCTCTACTCTCTCCATCCTTTCTTTTCACAATCACTTAACATTGTCTTATGTTTGGCGCAGCTTGGCCGATTGCACCAAAAAACAATCCTTTTCACCCGAGTCATCTATTTTCCCATGGGGTTTACTACCTCTGGTAAACATGGGGTCGCAACCCCAAGCTATCTTTCTCTACTCTCTCCATCTTTTCTTTTCACAATCACTTAACATTGTCTTATGTTTGGCGCAGCTTGGCCGATTGCACCAAAAAACAATCCTTTTCACCCGAGTCATCTATTTTCCCATGGGGTTTACTACCTCTGGTAAACATGAGGTCGCAATCCCTAGCTATCTTTCTCTACTCTCTCCATCCTTTCTTTTCAGAATCACTTAACATTGTCTTATGTTTGGCGCAGCTTGGCCGATTGCACCAAAAAACAATCCTTTTCACCCGAATCATCTATTTTCCCATGGGGTTTACTACCTCTGGTAAACATGGGATCGCAACCCCAAGCTATCTTTCTCTACTCTCTCCATCCTTTCTTTTCACAATCACTTAACATTGTCTTATGTTTGGCGCAGCTTGGCCGATTGCAGCAAAAAACAATCCTTTTCACCCGAGCCATCTATTTTCCCATGGGGTTTACTACCTCTGGTAAACATGGGGTCGCAACCCCAAGCTATCTTTCTCTACTCTCTCCATCCTTTCTTTTCACAATCACTTAACATTGTCTTATGTTTGGCGCAGCTTGGCCGATTGCAGCAAAAAACAATCCTTTTCACCCAAGTCATCTATTTTCCCATGGGGTTTACTACCTCTGGTAAACATGGGGTCGCAATCCCAAGCTATCTTTCTCTACTCTCTCCATCCTTTCTTTTCACAATCACTTAACATTGTCTTATGTTTAGCGCAGCTTGGCCGATTGCACCAAAAAACAATCCTTTTCACCCGAGTCATCTATTTTACCATGGGGTTTACTACCTCTGGTAAACATGGGGTCGCAACCCCAAGCTATCTTTCTCTACTCTCTCCATCCTTTCTTTTCACAATCACTTAACATTGTCTTATGTTTGGCGCAGCTTGGCCGATTGCACCAAAAAACAATCCTTTTCACCCGAGTCATCTATTTTCCCATGGGGTTTACTACCTCTGGTAAACATGGGGTCGCAACCCCAAGCTATCTTTCTCTACTCTCTCCATCTTTTCTTTTCACAATCACTTAACATTGTCTTATGTTTGGCGCAGCTTGGCCGATTGCACCAAAAAACAATCCTTTTCACCCGAGTCATCTATTTTCCCATGGGGTTTACTACCTCTGGTAAACATGAGGTCGCAATCCCTAGCTATCTTTCTCTACTCTCTCCATCCTTTCTTTTCAGAATCACTTAACATTGTCTTATGTTTGGCGCAGCTTGGCCGATTGCACCAAAAAACAATCCTTTTCACCCGAATCATCTATTTTCCCATGGGGTTTACTACCTCTGGTAAACATGGGATCGCAACCCCAAGCTATCTTTCTCTACTCTCTCCATCCTTTCTTTTCACAATCACTTAACATTGTCTTATGTTTGGCGCAGCTTGGCCGATTGCAGCAAAAAACAATCCTTTTCACCCGAGCCATCTATTTTCCCATGGGGTTTACTACCTCTGGTAAACATGGGGTCGCAACCCCAAGCTATCTTTCTCTACTCTCTCCATCCTTTCTTTTCACAATCACTTAACATTGTCTTATGTTTGGCGCAGCTTGGCCGATTGCAGCAAAAAACAATCCTTTTCACCCGAGTCATCTATTTTCCCATGGGGTTTACTACCTCTGGTAAACATGGGGTCGCAACCCCAAGCTATCTTTCTCTACTCTCTCCATCCTTTCTTTTCACAATCACTTAACATTGTCTTATGTTTGGCGCAGCTTGGCCGATTGCACCAAAAAACAATCCTTTTCACCCGAGTCATCTATTTTACCATGGGGTTTACTACCTCTGGTAAACATGGGGTCGCAACCCCAAGCTATCTTTCTCTACTCTCTCCATCCTTTCTTTTCACAATCACTTAACATTGTCTTATGTTTGGCGCAGCTTGGCCGATTGCACCAAAAAACAATCCTTTTCACCCGAGTCATCTATTTTCCCATGGGGTTTACTACCTCTGGTAAACATGGGGTCGCAACCCCAAGCTATCTTTCTATACTCTCTCCATCTTTTCTATTCACAATCACTTAACATTGTCTTATGTTTGGCGCAGCTTGGCCGATTGCACCAAAAAACAATCCTTTTCACCCGAGTCATCTATTTTCCCATGGGGTTTACTACCTCTGGTAAACATGGGGTCGCAATCCCTAGCTATCTTTCTCTACTCTCTCCATCCTTTCTTTTCACAATCACTTAAAATTGTCTTATGTTTGGCGCAGCTTGGCCGACTGCACCAAAAAACAATCCTTTTCACCCGAATGATCTATTTTCCCATGGGGTTTACTACCTCTGGTAAACATGGGGTCGCAACCCCAAGCTATCTTTCTCTACTATCTCCATCTTTTATTTTCACAATCACTTAACATTGTCTTATGTTTGGCGCAGCTTGGCCGATTGCAGCAAAAAACAATCCTTTTCACCCGAGTCATCTATTTTCCCATGGGGTTTACTACCTCTGGTAAACATGGGGTCGCAACCCCAAGCTATCTTTCTCTACTCTCTCCATCTTTTCTTTTCACAATCACTTAACATTGTCTTATGTTTGGCGCAGCTTGGCCGATTGCAGCAAAAAACAATCCTTTTCACCCGAGTCATCTATTTTCCCATGGGGTTTACTACCTCTGGTAAACATGGGGTCGCAATCCCAAGCTATCTTTCTCTACTCTCTCCATCCTTTCTTTCACAATCACTTAACATTGTCTTATGTTTAGCGCAGCTTGGCCGATTGCACCAAAAAACAATCCTTTTCACTCGAGTCATCTATTTTCCCATGGGGTTTACTACCTCTGGTAAACATGGGGTCGCAACCCCAAGCTATCTTTCTCTACTCTCTCCATCCTTTCTTTTCACAATCACTTAACATTGTCTTATGTCTGGCGCAGCTTGGCCGATTGCACCAAAAAACAATCCTTTTCACCCGAGTCATCTATTTTCCCATGGGGTTTACTACCTCTGGTAAACATGGGGTCGCAATCCCAAGCTATCTTTCTCTACTCTCTCCATCCTTTCTTTTCACAATCACTTAACATTGTCTTATGTTTGGCGCAGCTTGGCCGATTGCAGCAAAAAACAATCCTTTTCACCCGAATCATCTATTTTCCCATGGGGTTTACTACCTCTGGTAAACATGGGGTCGCAACCCCAAGCTATTTTTCTCTACTCTCTCCATCTTTTCTTTTCACAATCACTTAACATTGTCTTATGTTTGGCGCAGCTTGGCCGATTGCACCAAAAAACAATCCTTTTCACCCGAGTCATCTATTTTCCCATGGGGTTTACTACCTCTGGTAAACATGGGGTCGCAACCCCAAGCTATCTTTCTCTACTCTCTCCATCCTTTCTTTTCACAATCACTTAACATTGTCTTATGTTTGGCGCAGCTTGGCCGATTGCACCAAAAAACAATCCTTTTCACCCGAGTCATCTATTTTCCCATGGGGTTTACTACCTCTGGTAAACATGGGGTCGTCGCAACCCCAAGCTATCTTTCTCTACTCTCTCCATCCTTTCTTTTCACAATCACTTAACATTGTCTTATGTTTGGCGCAGCTTGGCCGATTGCACCAAAAAACAATCCTTTTCACCCGAGTCATCTATTTTCCCATGGGGTTTACTACCTCTGGTAAACATGGGGTCGCAACCCCAAGCTATCTTTCTATATTCTCTCCATCTTTTCTTTTCACAATCACTTAACATTATCTTATGTTTGGCGCAGCTTGGCCGATTGTACCAAAAAACAATCCTTTTCACCCGAGTCATCTATTTTCCCATGGGGTTTACTACCTCTGGTGAACATGGGGTCGTAATCCCAAGCTATCTTTCTCTACTCTCTCCATCCTTTCTTTTCAGAATCACTTAACATTGTCTTATGTTTGGCGCAGCTTGGCCGATTGCACCAAAAAACAATCCTTTTCACCCGAATCATCTATTTTCCCATGGGGTTTACTACCTCTGGTAAACATGGGGTCGCAACCCCAAGCTATCTTTCTCTACTCTCTCCATCCTTTCTTTTCACAATCACTTAACATTGTCTTATGTTTGGCGCAGCTTGGCCGATTGCACCAAAAAACAATCCTTTTCACCCGAGTCATCTATTTTACCATGGGGTTTACTACCTCTGGTAAACATGGGGTCGCAACCCCAAGCTATCTTTCTCTACTCTCTCCATCCTTTCTTTTCACAATCACTTAACATTGTCTTATGTTTGGCGCAGCTTGGCCGATTGCACCAAAAAACAATCCTTTTCGAGGGAACCTTCGAGGTTCCTAATGTGTTTTTCTGTGTTGATGAGGCACAATTAGTTCATCAATCTCAATAACTTTAATCAGTACAGTAATGTTTAGATTTAGTTTGAAATTTCGTTTCCTTAACGATGTATCTTTACTAATGAATACTACATCCTTGCTTCCGTGGGTTTAAATTATTGCACCCATTAATAGGAATCTTTGGATGTTTAACAAAATGTCCATACCTCCCATCTCAGATTGAAGATCTTCCTGTACTAGCAAATCCCTACTCATCCTTGAAAATTACCTCCCAGCAGTAAGGTAAACGAAACAAATTGGATTGTTGTGGACATTTTGCATTGCAAATTTTCCTTCACTCTATTCCTGCTCTAAATATGTTGTGTTGCTCCAGTGCGACGTTAACCAAAATACCTACCTACCTTATCTAAATAGACTACATCCGGTTTAGATCCATTGTGTATGTTTATCATGTATAACTTAGTTTTAATGAAAACGGCCTTGTGATCGTTATATAAGTAACTGACAGTAATGAAACTGCTGGGTCATTCCATGTGAAAACACTCATTTTGAGAAAAACCATTTGTTGTTGCACCATAGCCACGGATTTTTTTTTTGCAAATTTTTCTTAGATAGACATGGTAGTGAAACCCATAGATCTCAATTATTTAAATATTTTGTTCAATATTAGCTGAGATACGGAAATTTAAAAATTGGTCAATTTTACAAAATGGCGGCCATCTTTGATTTGCCACACTGTGTATAAATTACCCTAATTTGAGAAGTATGAATTCAAATTTAGTAATTTTGGTACCAAATGGTAGCCATTTATTTCAGGAGTGTATATAAACCAAAGAAAACAATGGGAATTTTACTTGTTAATGGATTTTTTACATGTAAAGTGAAAAAATCACTTTTAGAAATAGTCGACTTTAAAGGGCTATAGAAAAAATGAACCCTCTTATTTTTTTTTGTGAAACTTTGAAGAAGTATTAACTAACATGTACTTGGGGAAATCTGACAAAAAATCAGAGATAAAATTCTTCGTTTCTGAATAAGCTATTCTAATGATAGCATATGCATTTCAAAACGGTGGTCATGTACAGTGCAAAAATTACCATAGCTTAAAAAAATATGGTCAAATTTCAGTTTTATGAAGTATTAATTCAAAGCAGGCTCACATTAAATGTAAAAATATTAATAGTATGTCAAATTACAGTATTTTTACCTATGTATTTTTTAATTTATTTTTCCACATGGTGTCTTGAAAAAAGTATATTAAGTACCATCGAAGAAAAATTGTTTTTATTCATTTAAATTATTTTAAAAAAATACTTTGAAAAATGTTGTTTTATAACATTCAATTACAATATTTTTGTTAAATATATTTACATTATGCTCAGGAACCAATTTTGTAAGTAAAATTATCATATTTTCAATATTGCATTTTATCATTGCTAATTTGCTTAATAAACTCATTGCGTTATTTCACTTTTTGCTCATCACTTTTGCAAAATCTCAATGCCATAAAGAGAATGATTTGAGTCGATACTGCTATCATAGTTGCAGGTTTTTCTGAAAATTATACCTGCATTATACAAGATGGTATTCAAAACATTTATTCAAATAACAAGCAGGCTTAAGGATCTTTTCCTTAAGTGTACATCATAATTCCCATTCCACTGTGTACACCATAATTGTTCAAAGTCCAGTTTTTCAAATTCCATTTGAATACGTGCATTGGCTCTTATTTCAGTTCAGTATTATAAGTTCGTCTTTTATTAAATCGCTGTCGTCCATAGAATCTGGGTCAAATAGAAATGAATCCAGTATCCATGTCTGAACTTTGCTAATAATTCCCGTGGTTAAAGTGTCATAAGTTTCCGCGATGTCGCCAGAAGTTGTAGCTGTAAATTGGGTCAACCACGCCGAAAGAGAAGCAGAACATTTACCTGCTTGTTCGTCTTTTCTTTTCTTGCCTTTTTTTAAAACCACTTTGATATGTACGCTTCATTACAAATATATTTAAAAAGCGGTTACTACAGTTTCTCACTCACACTAATGTAGTTTTAGTTCTCTTTAGAGAGTTAGTTCACTAGTATAATTGGTGTACTTCACTAGGTTAGTCCCAGCAGGTGATGCTGTTTTACCACTATGATTTGGCTCTTCAATAACCACTTCAGTTAAAATCACAAACACGTTTATTTAACAGAACACAACACGAACATAAGACATTTAAGAAAATTGAAATTAATAATACATCTTCTATGGGATTTACAAATCACACACAGGTGACACGCCTGTGTTTTTCTTACACCGAGCGATCTACCTCGCTCCTAAGACCTCCTCGGTACTACTGTACTTATTGTCACTTCCTTTCGGAAGTTGGCGAACGTTTTTATTATTGGCGTTCGCCAATTGTCTCTCTCCATTCTAAGCAGTCTTACACAGTTTTTTTCGAAATAATTCTCCGCAAAAAATACAAACTGCCGTGCCACTATTTCACCATCAATAAGATTGGCGGTCGCTATGTGATATTTAGTTACAGGCGATTCGAACGACACTCTAAAATTTTAAAAATAATAAAAATATGCACAAATAATAACGTACCTACTAGATGTAATGGGAGCTTGATGAAGTGTCTCACTAGTGTGGCTCGACGCCACTTGTTGACAACACCGTCCACACTGAGCAATGTTTTCTATTTGAAAGCTGCTCCTCCATTTTGGGATATTAGATGCAAGGAATACCGAGATAGAAACCTCAAATTTGATGAAATGCCGAAAATGCGGCACGACAGTTTGTATTCTTTTTGGAGATTTTAGGGGCTACTAAACAAAGTTCTTCGAAATCAGATTTTATTAGCCTGACGAAATTGCGGAACGAGCTACCGTCGTTCAAAAGTAAATCAGACATAAAATTGACGCCATAGCTTGTCCCATTTTTTAAAAACTGTCTATGCCACCATCTTCTTTTGTTTTGGGGCAGCTATTATGATGAAAGCAGCACTAGCATCAGCAATCACTCGTTAGTTCCATTTTTACTTCGAAACTAAGTTTTGTTTGGACGCGCAACACTTGAAAACATGTATCAGATGCAAATTGCTGTGCCCAACAAATGTTGCTATCATCCGTCAACTTGTTGGCCGGACTTGTTGGCCTTTAGACTTCAAGATGTTAAGAGTATGTTCTGCAGATTCACCTGCTGATTGTTGAAATGCTCAAACTTTGACAGTTTAAGATTGGAGTTTGAAAATATTTTGCAACAAAAAATGCATTGTGGACGTTGCGTACTATCTTTTTCTGTTGTACAAATGAATCCATAAGCAACACAATCGTCTTTTCATTGGAGTTTTTTCGACATAACGAGGGTTACTGCAATTAATAAAATTATAATTTTTCAAAATTTACAGAAAACCTTTATGTAATCAGCTGATTGTATTCGGGGGGGTATTTCAATTAACGTTACACTGGAGCAACACAACGGGCTATTGGTGACGGTCCGGGATCAATCCCAAAGGGAAAGATCCGAGGACAACACCACGTAATTTTGAACCACGGTCAGATGACGAGGCAACACCTGAGCTGGCACCCTACTCTCCAAACTTCCACACCACGCCAACGTGAGTGTTGGCGCCTGTGCGCCAACTTGGGTTACCAATATGGTTATTAATATCTTTACTTGGCTATATGTTTTTGATCAGATCGGACGTCTTTCGTCCAATAGGGATTTTTCCCACTATCCCTTTTGTAAATTGGGTATACCTATTATGTATATTAATCTATATGTTCCTTGTTGTTAAGTTTTAAATAAAACCAGAAACTGTCAAGTCGCGTCACTCCTTCTTTATGCTGTTGACGATTATCCTGTTATCTACAGGCTTATCACAAAGACATTTTTTGGTCCGTAATCATCGACGGAGCTGAGTTGAATCAGCGCTATGGATAAACACGAAGTTGCGCTTAATCGATCCAAGGGATCGGTTAAATCTACTCTTACCAAGTTGGAGAACTTTATATTGGAGAAATCACAAACGGAAGTACCTTCAAACATCGAAATTGATGTGAAACTCAGGACAATTGACTCTTTACATCGCAAAATCGATGATATTCGGGACTCGTACTATGCAATTCCTGATCTGCCAAATCTACCTGCGATAGAGGAAGATATCGATGAGATCGAAAATCGCCTAGAACTCGCTGAGGTGAGTTTGAAATTATTTTTAATAAAACTTAGTTCTAGTACTGGACATTCACTCAATGTCTCAAATGAAAATGTGGATGTCGAAACTAAATCGAAAATACGTTTGCCTGAGATTCCACTCCCAACCTTTTCTGGTCAGTACGAAGAGTGGAATAACTTTAAAACTCAATTTGTATCCTTAATAAGTGAAAATCCTTCTTTAAGTGATTCACAAAAGCTGTTTTATTTGCGCGCTTCCCTTAGAGGTGAAGCCAAAAGCTTACAGTCTGTAGATGACTCATTCAGTTCCTTATTTACTGCATTTACTGGACGTTTTGAGAACAAAAGAGTGTTGATTGACACTCACGTTTTAGGAATTCTTAACCACGGAATAATACGCGAATCTTCAGGGGATTTGCAAAACTTAGTCGACTGTGTAAAAAAGAACTTAAGAGCGCTAAAACTTCTTGATTATAAACAAAATAATTTATTTGATGCTATGCTAGTTAACATTTTGTTACAAAAGTTGGATAAGGAAACGAGAAAACAGTTTGAATTTTCTTTGAAATCGAACGAGCCTCCAGACTGAAAGCTTAATTTCGTTTCTGGAAACAAGAGCTTCTATTTTGAACAGCATAAATCAAAATCCTTCCTCAGTTTTGAGTAATAAAAGGATTTCCAATTCTTATCCTAAAGCAAAAGCTTTGATGATTCAGTCGAACGACGAAATTAACAAGAAACGAGAGTGCTCTTTGTGTGCTAACGAGTCATTCATTCAATTTCATCCCCTCTTCAAGTGCCCTGTTTTTCTGAAAATGAATCCCAAACAAAGGTCTGATCATGCTAAAAAAAGTGAAATTTGTGTGAATTGCTTACATGTTCATAAAACCAAATGCCTGTCTATGTTCAAATGCAGGATTTGTTCGGAGTCTCATCATACGTTATTACACTTTGGCGAAAATAAAAAAAAATGATCAGCCTATTTCCCAACCTTCATATTCTAACTCTCAAGTTGTTGATACATCTGCGACGCCAGAGAAACTAAACACATCGATCGTTGAGGCTGAGAGAAATGAAAAACAAGAAAGGGCTAAGGGGTCACAGGAAGTTACATTCATTTCAAATGAAAGTAGAAAACTATCGCTTTTATGTACTTGCGTGATTTATTTGGAAGATCGGTATGTGGTAATAGGCATAGAATTAGGTCAATTATTGATAGCGCAAGCACTATTTGTATTTTGACTAAAATAGTAGCAGAGAGGCTACAATTAAAGAAAGAAAAAATTTGTTTTTCTGTGAGTGGTCTAAACCAGTGGTGCGCAAACCGTGGGTCGCGACCCCTCTGGGGGTCGCTTGAAAATTTTTGTGGGTCGCCAAATTCAAAAAAATTTATTTGAAATAAAAATATAAGACTTTTTTTCAACAAGTATCAGGTACCATAAAATAGTGAAATGAGATATTTATAAAAAAAGAACTATATTTTTTACGAAAGCAATTGTCTGTATTAGTATATAATACCTATACTTCGGCAACCGGCAGGCGAACAGACATAGTGATAAAAGATAATTGTCAATTTGAGATGCCCTTTACCTGCTCTCTGATGGGATCCATATGCAACTTGGGTCGGTCTGACTTTTGGCAGTGGCCATCATTACTACAGCTTTTTCAATCTAGGTGTGCACCCCTGCTATTTAGTCTTTATACTGTGATCACATCTAGGACCGTGCAGTTCTTTCCGTCTGTGCCTCAGTAGTTCGGTTTTGCTGCTTCTTACGTTCATTGAAGTGCATTCTGTAATTCTGTTTATATACTGCTTTTGCTAATTTTAAGTAACATTTGCAATCGGCTATGTACATAACATATTTTTTAAGTATAGGACAGTTCAGCAGCGTGCTCGGAGGGCAATAATGAACAATTAATTAAAAAATCAATATGGATATTAAAATGTTTATAGAGAAAAACTGTTTTTTTTAAATATTTTGTATTATTTTTTTTCGTTTTAGATTTTTTCGAAAATCAATTATCCTCAACTGATATTTCGTGGAAAACGCTACAAGGGTAGTTACTATTTTAAAACGTATAAGGGAACAGTGAGTTCTGTTTTTATTACAGATGGCGGCACACTAAACAAAGCCTGCTTTTGCAGTTTAAGTGCGAGTACAAATTTAAGATCATAGTAAGATGAATTTTGAAAAGTAAACGCGAATTGTAATTTTTAAATATATATTTTACCATCTTTGGAGTAAGTAATGTTGGTAAACATAATTATATTAAATCACTATAATTAATTTTGTACTTGTTTTGTATTTTTTAAAGTAAGCTCCAATATTTGTATGTTATGATTCACTGCAACCTCTGTGTACAATATAGATGTGTGCTCGACTGGCAACACCAGTTGAGATATTTCCTTGCCTCGATTATCATGTGTAAATTTTTACGTGAACGTTGCATATTTTATTTCAAGTAGCGAACATGTGCAATTGGTATAAAGAGATGTTTCTGTTAGAATTTAGTTTTCTTTTCTTTAATTCTCGTCTGAATAAGCTACAAATAAACATGATTTATACAGAGTAATCCCGGACTTTATTTTCTTCCCACGTGGTAGCCGCACGTGATTGAACAAACGCAAAGAAATGAAATATTGTATATTTATAATTTTGTTTTAGTTTTAATACCCTCATGATGGATAAATGGCTAAAAATAGGTACCCAACGTCTAGAAAATGAAAAGAATGACAATACAAATGAGAATGATGGGTCAACATCCAATGAACTTAAAAAAACTGTGAATGAATTCAATGGCACTGTTTCTGCATAAAAAAATATCGAACAAAATGTGCTATCTAATAAAAAATTGAGAAAATATCAAGAAGAGTTTATTAAATATGGATTTACATATTGCGTTGTTAATGGGAAAGAACATCCGTTGTGTGTTAATTGCAGGGATAAATTAGCAAATGAAAGTATGAAACCTGCTAAATTAAAAAGACATTTGGAAACCAAACATAAAGAATTAGCAAATAAATCAGAAACATTTAAAAAAAACGAGCTGAAAGTGTGAAAAATCAAAATGTATTTTTGAAAAATACACAATTGCTGAGAAGGCTTTACGGGCATCCTTAGAAGTTTCATATTTAATAAGAAAAAATTTGAAACCACATACAATTGGAGAACCACTCATTCTTCCTTCAGTAATTAAAATGACATCATTTATTCAAGGAGAAACATATGGTAACGATTTAAAAACGATACCATTATCAAGAGATACCGTTTCTCGGCGAATTTCCGCCATATCACGTAATATATAATCAGTTCTGTTAAATCGATTACAAAACTATGTATTTGCTCTACAACTTGACGAAACTACAGACATTTCTAAAGTGTCTCAATTAATTGTTTATGTGAGATACGTTTATGAAGAAGACATATCAGAAAATTTTTTATGTTGTAAAAAATTGGAAGGAAAAACAAATGGAGAGAAAATATTTGAAATTATTATGATATTTTGGGGAAACAAATGACCTTACCTGGACACACTGTGTCGCGGTTTGCTCTGATGGTGCTGCTGCATTAACAGGTAGTAATAAAGGACTAAGAGGGTTAATAAAGAAAATTGCTCCCCATACAGTATTCAACCATTGCATGATACATAGACAAGCTCTTGTTGCAAAAGACATTGATGAAGAATTGCACAAGATATTACAGGATGTTGTTATTGTAATTAATTACATTAAAAGCAACAGCTCCCTAAACAGTCGTCTCATTTCAATACTTTGTGATGAGATGGGTTCTGTGTATGAGACATTATTACTACATACCGAAGTCAGATGGCTCTCACGCTGCAAAATACTGCTACATATTTTCGATTTGAGAAACGAAGTTTACATTTTTTGGTAGAAAAGAAACATATTGGCAAGTTCATTCATTAATGAAGATTGGCTCGGAAAACTCAGTTGCATGGCTGACATTTTCGAAAAACTTAACGATTTGAATGTAAGTCTACAGGGAGAGAAAACAAACATTTTAACATCGAGCATTAAAATTAAAGCTTTTAAAAATAAGCTGATATTTGGCAAGGAGAATTGAGCAAAAACAACACAGACATGTTCCCGTGCTTTTCAGAATTTAATAAAGAAAATAATATAGATTTCTTGATATTTAAAAACACCATTTCCCGTCATATGATAAAATTGGGAGAAAACTCTTCTAGATAATGAATTAGGTTAGATACGTGATCCATTTTCGTTTGATATTTTTAAATCCAATATCTCTTTCAATGAAAAAGAACATTTAATTGATGTTTCAAGCGATGAAACACTGCGCATTCAATTTAAGTCTGACTTGCCAGAAATTTTGGTTAACGATTGGAAACGAATATGCCGATTTGAAGAAAAAGGCAATTAATATTTTGATTCAGTTTGCATCGACCTACTTATGTGAAACCGGTTTTTCTTAATTAGTTGGCCATTAAAACAAAATATCGATCTCGATTGGATCCAGAGGATGACTTACGGCTTGCGATTTCCAATACAGATCCGAACATAGAAGCAATCATGAGCTCTTTCCAAGCACATACCTCACATTGAATTCTTATGTTATAAGTTTTTTTTAAGTATTTTCCATTAAAAAATATTTATACCCATATGCATAAATAAAACCATTGCTTCATAAAATTATGTGTTTTATTCAGACCTCTAATAAGGCACAAACAGAAGCGCAAATCCCAAACAGAATTCGACTTTAACTATGTTGATGATTAAAAAAACGTCTATTGTCTATCCAGGGGTCGCGACAAAATAGTAAACAAAATTGGGGGGGGGGGGAAATAGTTTGTGCACCACTGGTCTAAACAACTCTGTTCATAGTCTGACTCATAAAACGAGTGCGTTTGTATCTAATGCAAATCGAACTGTATCTAGTAAATAACATTGTTGATTTGACGCCGTCTTCTGAAATAAACACTTCGGATTTGGAATTGCCTGACTTTGTGAAATTAGCAGATCCTAACTTTTTTGTTCCTTCATCGTGTGATTGTGTTCTTTCATCCCAATGGGTATTACAAATTCTTAAGAATGACACATTTAAAATCAATGATCTCTTTTTCAGAGACTCTGTTTTCGGTTACATTGCCGCTGGTACGGGGAATGAACGTTGTTCATCTAATGATGAACACTGCTATCTCATTCAAGATTCTGAACCTTTGGATGATAATTTGAATCGCTTTTTCGACTTGGAGTCGCTTGGAATCAGGGATGACCCAAGACTTTTTGAGGACGATCGGGCAGTGGAAATCTTCAATAAAACTGTCGAATTCAAAAACTCTCGATACTCCGTGACCTTTCCGTGGAGAAGAGATTTTAAGGAACTAAAAGACAATTTTTCCGTTGCATACCAGCGCTTCCGAGGTACTTTGAAAAGATTACAGCGGAATCCCGAAATGAAGATCAAGTAATAATAGATGACGCAGTTCGCTTCTTGTGGCCCAACGACCATTTTTCGGACCATAGGTTCCAAGTCTTCAAATTTACCCGAGTTTTATTTGGAGTCAACGCTTCTCCTTTTCTATTGCCGGCAACTAACAACTTTTATATATCAAAAGGTTTGCTGAAAATGTTCCCACAACAGTTGAAATATTGGATACTTGCTTTTATGTTGATGATTTAATTGCAGGTGCAGACAGCACTCATGAAGCACTCGAAATCTCACGTGAGGCGAGAAACATTATGCTCGAAGCCAACATGAGTCTTCGAAAATGGATTACAAACGATGACGAATTGTCGGAGCAGTGGTCGAATGAGGGATTCGACACGTTCCCTGTGGATTCCCCGGTCAGTTTAGGCTCCAACTTGACCAAAATACTGGGTATTTCATGGAATACCAAGGAGGACTGTTTCATGATCGAAATAAGAGGACTACTCGAATTCCTATCGCCTAACAAGAACACAAAACGCTTTCTATTACAAGCCGTTGGGAAAATTTTCGACCCTTTGGGTCTACTTACACCATTCACAATTCGAGCCAAATGTATGCTTCAATCCCTTTGGGAACGAAAAATCTCTTGGGATCGCGACCTACCAGGGGATATCCAGCAAGAATGGCAACGGTGGTGCACAGAAATTCCACTGTTGGAGAAACTAAGAATCCCGAGATTGGTCCTCAACTCATCAAAGGAAGAGTCTGATGACATCATCGAGATTCATACCTTTTGCGATGCAAGCAAGAAAGCTTTTGGTGTTGCTGTATTCTTGAGGGTAATCAAGAACAACGACATTACAGTGAACCTCGTCACTGCAAAGAGCCGTGTCGCACCTCTGAAAACAATAACTTTACACCGACTTGAGCTACTTGGTGTACTTTTAGCAGCTCGATTAACGAGTAAGATTCAGAAGATCATCGGAGACAAAAAAAATCAGTTTCAGTGACACTCTGGACAGACTCAAAAATCGTCTTGTATTGGATTAAGGGATCCAGCAAAAGGTGGAAGCAATTCGTGGCCAATCGAGTAAATGAAATCAAGTCATTGTCCAACCCGGACAATTGGTTTCACTGTTCCGGCAAGGAAAATCCGGCCGATCTGTTGTCCAGAGGGACTTCGGCCGAGAATCTCATTTACAATCCAATTTGGCTGAAAGGGCCCGAATTCTTGCAAACACAAAACTTTCATCTCTTATCCGAAATTCCTAGTGTGCCTGAAAAAGATTATCAGTGATGACTATTCACTGTTAAGTGTTAAAGAAAATTCTCTCATAGATCATATTTTAAGTATCGCAAATAATTATGTAACTAACTTAAATGTTTTTAGTTATGTTTTCAGGTTCTTAAAGGCGCGTAGAAAATTTTCATTTCAAAAAGGTCCCATTCTCCCAGCAGAAAGGAAAATTACTGAGAATTTTATTGTGAAAGAGGTTCAAACTCAACATTTTCTCCGTGAGATTCAACATTTAAAAGGGGATGGGTTGGTCTCCCCTTCAAGTAAGATTAAAACTTTATCGCCTTTTTTGGACGCAGATGGAATCATTAGAGTAGGAGGTCGATTGGAACATTCTGATTTATCCTTTGATGTAAAACACCTTGTAATATTACCTAAAAATCATCCAATCTCAATTTCCCTTTGGGATTGATCCCGGACCGTCACCAATAGCCCATTGTGTTGCTCCAGTGTGACGTTAATTGAAATACCCCCCCCCCCCATCCAATCTCAAAACTAATTCTGCTAGACATTCATGATAAATATTTGCATGTCGGTGCTCAAACTACTTTGCATTTATCACGCCAAAAGTATTGGATATTGGGTGGTAGAAATTTGTCTAGAAAAATCATTTATGAATGTGTTACTTGTACTAAATACAACCCTCAATTTATGACTCAAAAAATGGGCGACTTGCCTCCTGAACGGTTAAAACCTGATTTTGTGTTTAATACTACTGGTATTGATTTCGGCGGACCCTTTTTCATTAAGAACAAAAATCAACGTAAGGGTTCCCTTCAAAAGATATGTTACAATCTTTATTTGTTTTGTAACTAGAGCAGTTCATTTTGAACTTGTATCGGATTTGACATCTGAATCATTCATTGCATCGTTGAAAAGATTTATTTCTCGACGTGGTAAATGTGCAACTATCTTTACTGATAATGGTAGCAACTTTATTGGTGCGCGTAACGAATTGAATCGCTTGTTTGATTTAATAGACAAGCCAGATGATAAATTGACGAAATATCTCAGTTCTGAAAAAATAAAGTGGAAATTCATACCTCCCAAATCTCATTTTGTAGGCTGGTATAAAATCCTTTAAATTTCATTTGAAACGCGGAATAGGAAAATTAATATTTACCTATGAGGAGTTTTTGACTATAACAAATCAAATAGAAGGAATTTTAAATTCGCGGCCATTAGTTCCTCTTTCCACTGATGCAAATGATTTGGAGACATTAACACCTGGTCATTTTCTGATTGGACGACCCATTGTTGAACCTGATTTAACAACCTACACTGATAATTTACTAAAAAGGTGGCAACGAACCACCAAGGTGATTCAATATATTTGGAAACGGTGGCAGAGAGATTATATCAGCCACTTACAACAAAGATCTAAATGGATGTTTTCTAAGAATAATCTTGCTATTGAGAACAGTGATTGTAAGGGAGGATAATCAACCTACTAATTCCTGGTTGATGGGTCGTATTGTAGACGTTTTTCCAGGCCAAGATGGTCAAATTAGAGTGTGTATGGTAAAAACGAAGTTGGGACTTTTCAAAAGACCCATCACTAAATTAGCGCTATTACCAGTTCCCACTGAGTAATCAATTTAAAACTTGTATACTATTATGTACTTTATTTTGAATAAGCATTGTGTTTGTGTTTATTTTTATGGTATTCATTAATTGCTGTAATTATTGCACGAGTATTTTAATTCTCAAATCAAAATTTGCGTTTGAATGCTTAAAACTATTGTTTAATTGAAAATTGTATTTCCACTGTAACTGTTGTGTCTAACATTTTTTTTATACAATGTGGTAATTATTCTTTGCACTTCGTGCAAGGCCGGGCGGGATGTTGGCGCTTGTGCGCCAACTTGGATTACCAATATCTTTACTTGGCTGTTTTTGATCAGATCGGACGTCTTTCGTCCAATATGGATTTTTTCCACTAACCTTTTTGTAAATTGGGTATACCCATTATGTATATTAATCTATATGTTCCTTGTTAAGTTTTAAATAAAACTAAAAACTGCCAAGTCGCGTCACTCCTTTATGCTGTTGACGTTATCTACAAGCTTATCACAAAGACAGTGAGGACATTTGAAGCCACGACAGATTTAACGTGCACCAGCCCCCTTTGTACACGACGGTGTTTGGCTGGATTCGAAATCGCAACCCTTCGGTTGCTAGTCCGTTACTCTTCCAATCGGGCCCGATTGTATTCGGTATGTGCTTGAATCACTGATTAATGTAGGTAAATTAAAGCATATTAGTATTCGTTTCTGCGTTAAACCACCTCCTTAACATTCGTATGAGTACGCGTATTGTACTGCATGCGCTGTTAAGTGCGATGCCATCTACTGGGCCACTTTAGAAACATTTGTGCTTTCATTTAGCTAACAGTAGATAGATATAGCTACTTTCTGGTGTTCATTCCACCTTAAATTTTGTCTGGCAGTTACTCAGGCACATTCCAAACCTCAGTCGGAAAAGCAGAAAAAAAGCAAAAAAAGAAAGAAAACTTTTCGAAGTTTTCATCGAAAATTTAGAACCTTCTCTCGCACCTCCAGGGGTGCACACCCCCCAGGTTAACCACTAATTTAGAACATGACACTTCAACATTTTGAAAAAAGTAATTGCCAAATATTTAATCACGCAAGTTCCACAAATTCAAATAGTGTTTCAATGAGAACTGACAAATACAAAACTAAATTTTAACTATTATGTCATAAAAAAAATCGAGTAAAAGCCGAGTGGTACTTTTTTGCCTCTTCTCATAGAATAAAAGTTTGTGACGATATTGGTGGAACCAAAGTGTATGGCTACTTTAAGCGTCCATGCAGATTTAATGCTTTTGGACAACTTTACAAGAGTTCATAAAAGAAATAGATCATTCGTAGCGAAATTGAAAATTATATTCAATTAGCAGATAGGTACGCAATGGCAAATTCAATAACACAGGAACTAATCAGTTTTACACCAATACAAAAAGATATAGGTTCACAGTTTCAGGTTCCTAAACATTTGTTGCTCTCTACAATGGGATTGGAGAAAACCATCAAATTACCAACATTCCAAAATAAACAATTTCTTGCATGTTTGTATGGAATTAATTGATGGATAAGGAAAGATTTGGATTATTGTGAGGAATAATAACAAAATTATGTTCATGCTTCATGGACCAAGTGCAACCTATATATGGTCAGGGCCTTTAGATGCATGTTGGATTCCTTATGAATCTTTTCCCATAATTACAACTGGACGAACATATGTTGCTCCTGGTGAAAATCAATTGAACTATTATTCCAAAACTACAAGACAAATTGAATAATTTTATGCTTTTAACTTTACCATCAATATTAATGTGGCCTTTTTTATTCGTGCTTAATATTTAACTTTGAAATTTTTTTGATGCTATTAACATATTGTTTGTTCACATATTTCTTTGATCTTAAATTAATTTCCAGTGCCTAGAAATTTTAATTTATCAATGTAAGTACATGCGTGCTTTCAATTTCTAAAAAATATATTAGATCAGCTTAAAATATTTCAGTAATGTCAATATATGTTGTATTACATTGAGCCTATATTTATGCATAATGGGTATTAGTATTATATTTGGAGCTATAAGTATTTATAATTAAGAAACTGAGAAGTATACAAATTTCCCTGTAATTTTGATACAATGTACAGTAAGCATAATGTAAATATATTTAAGAAAAATATTGAAATTGAATATTATAAAACACGTTTTGTAAAGTATTTTTTAAAAATAATTGAAATGAATAAAAACAATCTTTCTTCAATGGTACTTTTCCAAAGACACCATGAGATAAAAAAATAGACAATAATTTGATGCTCTATTAATATTTTTACATTTAATGTGAGCCTGCTTTGAATTAGTACTTCATAAAAATTGAAATCTGACCATATTTTTTTTTTAAGTTATGGTCATTTTTGCACTGTAAATGACCACTGTTTTGAAATACATATGCTATCATTAGAATATCTTTAATTCACAGAAACGAAGAATTTTTGTCAGATTCAAGTATTATTACTTCCACAAAGTTTCAGAAAAAATGAGGGTTCATTTTTTCTATAGCCCTTTAAAGTCGACTGCTTTTAAGTGATTTTTCATTTTACATTGAAAAAATCCACTAAAATGTATAATTCCCATTGTTTTTGTAGCTTATACTTCTGAAACAAATGGCTAACCATTTGGTACGACAATTACTAAATATGAACTATTAGTTCTCAAGTAGGGTCATTTAGACAGTGGCAAATTCAAGATAACTGCCATTTTGTACAATTTTTAAACTCCAGTATATCAGCTAATATTGGACAAAATATTTAAATAACTGAGATCTGTGGGTTTCACTGCCATGTCTATCTATGGTAAAAATTTGAGAAATCTGTGACTATGGAATGACTGCTCTGAAGTCAGAAGATAACACAAACATTAATTTTTTGTCAGAGAAACAAGACTACTATATCTCAGAAATGCTGGCCCCTAGCTACATCATGGGAACTGTCATAGTATCACACCACCTTCCAAATAAAACTGGATAGCTTGCAAGTTGATTTCAAAAATGTTTCATTCAAAACAAAAAAATTAATTTAGGTTATAATTCAAAAGTGTAAACTATAAAATGCACGATAAAACCTTAAAAAAATTATTTAGTGATCCCCTAAAAATCCCTTTCAAAAGTTAAGCAATGGGGATTTCCCCAACTTGCATTAGAGTCTAACCAAAATCGTATAGTATACTTCATGTTTTGGTACTTGTATTATTTGATAACTGTTTTGAAGGCTACAATTTGAAGTGTCATAAAAAAAATTCTAAAATCGAGTCCTAGTGATTAATAACAAGATGTTAAGATTTGATAACATTCAATGTGTGCAATAAATAAAATCACTATTTTTTTTTAGTTTTTATTATAGGTTCATTTAACATCTTGGCTCTTTTCCTAAATTTTAGGATCGCACAATGCAATCATGTAGTAAAATAATTGGATTGAAAAGTCACATTTTGTTGTAGAAATATCATACTTTCTGAAAAGTACACATCAAAGTATGTCAGATTTTAAATAAAAAAATAACAAACGTATATCACAGCAAACAATGATTCAATTCTTCTATATCATACAATTCTTACACTTTGGATAGGAAATGTTGAGACTGCATCTCTTATAATGTAATCAATCTGTATTCAGAAATAAAGTTAATAGAAAAGTCTGAAGCATGTAAAACAAGTAATAAATAGCTAATTAGATGCTACAGGTACAGAAAGACTACATACTCCCACCAATAAGTTCAATTTTAAAAGAATAAAATAGCAGTGTTGCTTCAGGAAGGTTTACTTGAATTCATATGTAGCATGCAGATAAGTACATTTGTAAATGGCTTAAAATTGACAACTCGCAAATTCCAATTAATTTTAAACATTTATGCAAATTTTGAGCATAATGCATTTCCCCAAATAAAAATGGGTAAATTTAGATGTTAAAGATTTATCACAGTGAAAATGGTATGAAAAAAATAAACACTAAACCCATATTCAAAGTATTTTCCTTAGCTGTTTAAATGGAAACGTGGATGAAAAACTAAAATGTTTCAGCTGGCCAACCGATAATTTTCAGAAAAAACCCCAAGATAAATAAGAACTTCAAAGCAATTCCTAGATACTTTTGAAAGAAAAAATGAGTAAATAAATACTGCAACCAATGACATGTTACATTTGTCCAGGTTAAAGAACTCATTGGTAAATCCATCAAGTTGAGCAAAAAGAATGATAGATAATTAATACTCTTCACTAAGAATATTGTTAAATTTTCTAAGAGAAATGTCACAAAATTTACCTGCTTTAATATGTTAATTAATGTGCATTGGCTGCATGAATATCTACGGACAGATAAAAATCCAACAATCTTAAAAAAAAATTTCTCCTGAAATATCAAAACAATTTGAAACATGCTTTTAATTTTAAATTATGTAGGATAGTGTGGTAAAAGCTCTCATTTGAGTTGGTGTTATTGAACATGAAAAATGTCTTCTAATAGTCGTTTCAGATTGCATTTTGAAATGTCAGCATTCAATTTAACAGACGCCTAATATTTTTATGTGATACGAACACATAAAGGAAGTAGTTCAATTGAGACTTGAACCATAAGCAGAATTGAACATGGATTACGAAATAACTGATGAAAATAAGCTCAGTTTAACAAAATACCTACGGTACCTAAATGAGATCATTGACTTATTTGTATGGAAGGTAGAGCATATTTAATCAACAGATATTTACCGATTTGTTTTCTCATACATCAAAGGAAAAATATGAAAAGAGGTATACAATTTAGTATTGGTGTGTCTAACTATTTTGTCACACAAAATCATGCAAGAAATTAAAATATTTGAAATTACACCTGCGTTTTAATCGTAATACTTTTCTAGAAGTGGAGAAATGTGAAATCATTATTCACACAATGCCCTTACAGGTTTAATTTACTGAATAACTCTTCCAATGAGCAAAACATCAGGTGAAAAGCAATTGTCTAAACTTGAATGTCCAGCAGTAGGGCCACTTTTCTGTATCTACAAGCCATAGATAACGACCAAAGTTGAAAACAGCCCGAGAAAAATGTATCGACAATTGCATTGCATTTACAAAAAGTATTCATACCAAGCAAAAAAATGAGATAGAAATGAAGGTCAGTTGGATTGGATTTTTATGGCGAAAGGGCCAGATCATGCTGTGCTTGACCCTTACACTACGGCGCTTTTATTCCGTTAAGCGAATATGGTATGACTGTTGTACCACCCATAGTCTAAAGGTTAACACAAGACAGACAACATCAACTTATGAACATACACACAAGGAAAGGTTTAATATACAGAACAGAAATAAACCAAGGGTGGAAACAAACCTGCGCAGCCTACAACTTGCAGGTTGTTAGGGTAGTGGGCATACCTACTGAGCCACGACGTTCCCAGAAATGAAGGGAAAAAAGGGTATTTAACAAAACCATATTTCTCCAACCTCTAGTCTTGTCAATGCTTTCCGTAGTTGGCTATGGGGAACGGGACTTTTCAAAGATGGCAGGTGTTACACAATCTATGCAAAATTTGAATAGAAAGAACATACCAATTACATGAATCGGTTGGCCAGCACATTTCATTCTGAAGTAATTATAGAAAAGTTACTTATTATTTTAGTCGTTCATAAAATAAAATTCTCAAATGAAAACGTTCAAACTAGACAAAATATTTTAAAGAGGACCTAGCAGTATTATATTTTAGTATTTGGTTACAAATGTTTAATTAGCTCAGATATAAATGAATATTGTGTGTTAAATGTTTGGTTATTAACTTTAAACTAAAACCAAAAAAATCTGACTTGGCATTGAAATCTAACAATATTAAAAAAATTATCAAGACAAAAATATGCAAGAGGAATAAAATTGAATTTACCAATATAACTCGGAATTTAAAAAAGGATAAAAGTTTTCACTATGTTACCATTTAAAAGGAAATACTTGAAATGGATAAAAGCAATACCATAGTATAAACTATAATTAAATAATTTATACTACAAAGTACATGAAATACACAATATCAAAAAGGTAATTATAATTATTCCTAACCACTCTACTTACAAATCAGCTTTCTTATCTCCAATAGTTATTGCTGATCAAGACACATTTTCATGAAAGTAATTGGTTTCCATGTACTTTCCAAAACAATGGATTCCAAGAGTAAATCACAAAAATGTATAGTGTAAAGTAGAATGGTGCATGACTTAACAAATACTCAAGTCATGTCATCACATCAATGGTTACATCAGGCTCCACTAACGTAACCATCTATTTTTTAATCCAAGTTTTGAGTGATGCTCCCTTTCATTACAACATACACCTGGCAAGTTGGATTTTTGGGAATGGTAGAAATGAAAATTAATTAAGTGTTACGTTGTGCAAATCCTTGCACATAATTTAATTTTGCAATGTAACATCTATAAGCAGATTCATTACAACCCCATGTTTCTGCATAGTACTTTGATCAAATTCCTCTTCCACAACATAGTTGATGCTTGCCATTTAAAAAATTCCACAAATTTGAGAAACTAGATGCTTCAAAATGATTGAAACAAAAATAAAGTTTACAAAGTTAATATGATTCTTTAAATTGGTTGTTTTTGGGCTTTTTATTGCACAAGGCCAAGCTGCACCAAACACAATGAGGGAGAAAGAAAAACAAAAGGATAGGCAAGGGTAAAAATGGAAGATCCTTGGTGCTGTAATGACCATACACATCTAAAGATGTGCACCTGAGGGATATTTAAATTGGAAAACTAACTGTTCCACAAATATTTATCAGTTAAAATCTCAGGTTAGATACTTTAGTTTTAAAGTCAATTAATTTTGTTCTTTGGACATTTCCCCCTGATGGAAGCCAACGAACTTTTGATTAATGGAACTGCAATTCCACTTTTTGAGAATTATATTTTGTTAACATATTCATAAAATTGAAAAAAAAAATACAGTTCATAACAAGGAGCACAATACTTTCTTAAAATAATGGTATTAAATGATTTTTAACCCATTATTTTATAGTACTGCTTTGTTTTACAAGTTGTTCAAAATAGACTTAATATAGAGAGCATCACTCATGAAATTTTTCCAGGTTTGTTTCATTAACAAAACAATACTTTTTGTTGCGAATAAACAATCAAGTATTTCAAATAACTCTCTTTGAAATGTTTTCCAACAAAACAAAATTGATACTTGAAAAATCAATGCACTTAACTTAAAAACTCCCTGTTCCAAACACTTGAAAGAAATTTGTTCTGAGTTGTCACATTTGAACAAAAGATGGAAAAGAAAAGATTTAATCAAAATTAAAGTTTATTTTCCTCACATGTTTAAGTATTACGTCAGTACTTGACTTTCAATAGATTCACAAATACAATTAATACTATTTGGAAAGTGATTTTCACGTTTTTGAATGTGAACAACTTCATAGGCATTATATTTCCACATCATATCATTCCACTTCCCTACATGTTTACTAACGAAATATTTTTCTCAAATATCCTTTTATGGATTTCTTACCAGCCTCAGTACAGTTCATTTCAAAATTGGAAAAATATAGTATTAGAAAAAGGGTGCAAATGTGACTTATTTTGAGACAGGGAGTAAAATTTTAAGATAACACAACCAAAACAATTCTTGACATGAATTAATAACTATATATCAGAAAAGATTCACAATGGTTGGATATCGAGGAGAGAGAAAATGCAAGTTATTTTACTACTAAATGTATTTTTGGATACTAAATTCCAGGGGAAATCTAGGATTTTACTTCAGTTGGCAGATAGATTTAGTTTTGAAAATCAACTAGTTTTTTTTATTTAAAATTAATTTCAATGCCAATAAGTAAATTGTGTTTTATGGGAATTTTAAAATTGAAATGTTTCTTAAAACTAGAAGCAAAGGTATAAAAAGACCTTGCATAGTTTTTCCTAACTTAGGTTTCACAAGATGCAATTCTTAAATTTCAATATTTTTTAGACATTTTCCACTTTAATAAATGGGATAATGGCATATAATGCGGCATTCTAATAAATGATATTCTATTGATCAGTTCTTTTTAATTTACATATAAAAAGAAGGGGGCACCAACTTCTATTTAAATCATTGTATTTGGTGATGGAACGACTTATTAACTTTAATTTTGAACTTACAAAAAGTAATCGCTTAAAATCTGGCTGAATATAAGAATTCAAAGTAACAGATGAAAGTATAATCAGAAAGATACACACAAGTTCCCAAGCAGAAAATCAACACATTTTACATTTAAAAAAGGACTTTGTTTAAAATTACTGTACATTATATATACAATTTTACACTCCAAATTTAATAATTATTTAACAATTTTAAGAGATGGGCAGAAATGTTATCTTTAATTACTATTTGATGTCATTTATTTGAGAACTATTCTTAAAACATGGGTCAAAAATATATCTTGTCAATCTAATTTTTCTTAAAAAATGTAATTCAAATGTCCTCCATCTTAATGGCCTGTTTGGGGGAACTTGATGGGATAAGCAATCTCTATGTACATCCCTCAATTAAACAGAATTCCATGTGAGCACAACATGAACAAAATGGATTAAAATACCAGGTAGGAACACCAAATAGTAAAATTAATTTTTTTTCACATGGTAATGCAATTTAGATTTATGAAGTGTCAACGCAAATTTGAAAGCAAGTTACTATTACGTTAAAAGTTATTTACTAGTCTTTTTTTATCCAAGCATCATAATCAATTCCTAAGTTAGAAATACTAATCTACATCAATATAATACTAATGCAGTACTTTCTTCATTAGGATTAAAAGTGTCAATGTACATGTTTGGCCTTTTATGCATCCTACGAACATGAGAGCGAAGATTGTCTCTGCGGGCTGAGCGGTAACTGCAATGCGGGCACAGGTGTGGCTTTTCCCCAGTGTGCATTCTACGATGTTGAATTATTTTTTTTAATTGAACACTAGTAAAAGGACACAGATCACACTGGAAGTGATCACCCGTTTTGTGCTTTTTCATATGCCTCTGTATCTCGGTTTCTGTTGTCCGATCCTTTCCGCAAATTTTGCAACTCAACTTGAGGGTGAATGTCTCGTCTTCTGACAGGTGGACCTTCTGGTGCTTTTTCAGTGCTTTGTACACTGTGCAGCAGTATGGGCAGTGAGGACACCTGTATTCTTCGGCATTGTGCCTATGGCGTTGGGGGAGGGCTTCTGGCTTATGCCTTTTCTTTCCACATGGATGCACGCCATCTAACAGTACGTGCTTCTCCATGTGTTTGTCCAGTTTGTCTCTCCGCTGGGAAGAGTACGAACAAGAGGGACAGGTGTACCGCTTAGTACCTGAGCTTTTTTCTTTTGAACTAGTCTTTTTAGCTTTGTTTCTTTGATATTTTGGATGCTGGCTTTTGATGTGCTTTTTGAGAGATGCTCGGCTCTTGCACATGACGCCACATTCCCCACAGTCATAAGTTATGCAGGGCCTCGTAAGATTTGCCTCTATGCCGTACTGGTCAGTGTCGATGATGAGCTTGGTGTCGTCAAAGCCGTCGTCCATCTGATCGGAGCCAATATCTATCGACGACCCTATCACAAAATGATCGGTGTCTAAGTGGCTATCCATGTGATCGTCAATTATGACTTCATTATCGACACTGGAGGCGACAACAACCTCCCCCCCTTCGATTATGTCTTCTTGCTTGATGATGGTGGTGTTGGGTACAAGGATTATTTCCGCATGAGGGTCTTCATTACCAACTCCTATGCTTTGTTCCACTATCAACTCGTTGGGCACACCACTATCGTTGAAGAACAACTGGCTAACATGGTTAGTATCGAGGACAACCTCCTCCATACCCTGAGTCTTCAAGCCCATGAAGCTCGGATGATCCATGTGGCTATCTGGTATAATGAGGGAGTGGTCATTCATCATTTTTGATGGTGTGCCTGGAACAAGATTAAAAAAAATTACATAAGCATGCATGCACATGCTTCACAAGATAATCTTATGTAGGAGGCTTTATTGAATCAAATTTAAAACGTTCAAGAAATTACTGGAAGATAAAAACTTCATGCTATTTCATGCAAAACTGTATAAAATAGTGCCAGGGATTATCCTTAAAATAAAATTTAAGAACGGGTATGTGAGGGAAACAATGGCAAAAGAAAAGATGATCCAATCTCTAAAAATGTCATCCACTTTTCTTTGTACATGCAAGGAAGCTTATTAGATGAACGGACAAGGATAATTTTCTTTGATTTGAAAAGTACTGAAAAAAGTTAAATCTTCTACAATTATAAGCATATGATAATTTTACCTTAAAATTCAATAACAAGTTTAAAAAGTTTTAATTTAATCATTTCCAGTACTTTAATAAGTTAAAAGGTTTAAATATTATTTTGTTGTCTGATTCTCCCTAACCCATCTCTTTCTTGAAATTACGTGTAATATTGAAGGCATCACATTATAAGCAGTTGAAAATTTAGAAAGTAAATCAATAAAATGCAAACATAAAATTCATTTTTTTTTCAGGCATGTGATCGAACCAAACATAAAAAGCAGAAATCCAACAAAACCTGTTGTAGCATGAGTGAAGCAGGGTGTGGGCACATTAGAAATTTTCCCCAGAAAATCACTTTCAGCTTAAATGCATGTAATTATATAAAAACCAATTACATCACATCTCAGCTAATTATGGGAAAAATCACACGCCTGATTTATGAACAAAAAAGAAATGGTGTAACGCCTATCAATGTGACGCACCAAAATTGCAGTCTGTCCTACCTTCTACGTAAGGGCTTTTAGTGAGCCTTTCAGTCACTGAATGGTACCATGCTTTTCCAATTTCTTGATCATTATTATCATCTGCAGGAAAAGGGGGTAGTTCATTTTAATAATGGGAAAATGAAATAAAAAAGGCTAAACAATTAGGTTTACTACATTGATCAAATTTGAATTGTCTTATAAACATTTTTCAACATAAAAAGAAACACAAAATAAATAACGGAGATAATTATTTTTATTAAATAATTTTTTTAGCAAAATTAAAAATAATGTTTATACTTAGATTATATCTAATTTACAACATAATGGAAAAAGGAACAAAATAAGTTTATTCATGAAATTCGGGATAAAAGATTTTACATTGTGCTAAGGACGCAGGGACAATTCCATAGATTTTCCTGACAAAATTTCAATAAATCTTGCTTAGAGATCTAACTACACCATTTTAACACACCCTGTTCCACTAAGTTAATATATGAACAGAAATAGAATATTTTTTCCATTCCAGACTTGTACTATATCTTCAAAAATAATTATTGGATACATTTAGTTACAAATCTAGAGCTAAAAGTCAAACTGGCTTTTAAACCCAGTGTTGTATTTGTTAATGGCTGCCCATCTATATTGCTACAAATCAATTAGAAGAATAAATTGACTACATTAAATAGGAACGATAGGCTGTGTTTAACCAAACTATACAAATAGAGGCAAGAGAAAGGGCGGGTGTGAGCTATTTGTAAGGCAACTAAACTAATAATGGGGAAAACTATTTTTTAATTCTACACGATGAAAATAATTTGGAACAATCATAAATGCCCTAAATAACACTAAGATGACATGCTAGTTAGTTCAATACAAAACATAGTTAAGTGGATGGCATGTTCATAAGGTTCAAATGAAGATTGCTTCGGCAATCTCATTTAACTGAGTTCAGCCTTTGAAAGCACTTCACTTGGCATTTTATGGTATAAATACATCTAAACCCAAACCCTTTATACTTGACAATTGATTCAAAAGGATTTGTTATTTCTTCTGAAATTGCAATTAGAAATGATCAATCCTCATGAACTTGGAGCATTGTTAAAAGTAAAGGAAGCATCAAATGTTAGATTTTCAATTCCAGAACATAAATATTTGAATTTTTTTCAGACAAGCATGAATTGGACCATCTTAAAACTAAACATTCCACAATAAAAGCAATCAGAAGCCAAGCACTAAAACTAATGGGAAAATGCAGAAAAGCAAATAAAATGTCGAAAGAAAACAATTCTTTTACAAAATGATAAAACAAAGTATTCTGAAGATATGCCATTTTATAGTAAAAACAAGAATGACATCCAATTGTTATTTTCAATTATAACTAGACTTCCAATTGATGACTGATTGTTTTGTGACACTAAAAATAATGATTAGGTTAACAGAGATGACAATTATGTACAAAAGCAGGAATCTAAGGTTTGATCGGTTTGTTGGGGTTTTATGGTGCAAGGGTCATAGAGGAATCTAAGGTAAAATACAGCAATCATAGATTCTAAAACTATGAACAAAATTTAGTGTTGAATAACTAACCAGTAATAGTCATCTGTCTAGGAGGAAAATTAATATATTTTTAAATTTATAACTAAATTATACTCTTAAATTTGGAATATTTTTAAACAAAACTAAATTTTAAAGTATGGCAATCAATAAACATCAAACATTTCATAACAAATATTAACAATATTCCCTGAATTATAAGAGATCAAATATAATCGTAAAAGCTTATGGACATACAATAAACAGCATTTTTGAATAAAAATAAATGCTGTATTACGAATCCTATCAGGAACAATACCTAAATATGTATTTTTCTTTAAAAAATTACCCCCTTTAAGACATTCATTAAAATTTTACCTATTATTTCTTAGTGTTGATACGAATCCGTATCATAGTATAAGGTGGGACTTTGTTCTAAAAGAATTATGAACGCAAAAATTACTCAAAAGAAAGCAACTTTCACTAAATTTGTAGCATTTTCTATACATGTGTAAAATAGATGCTTGGAAAAATTATCCATTATATTAAAAACAAAATGCTTCTTTAGGAGAAAGAATTAAAGTGAGATCATGAATCCACCTAGTAAAACAAAGAAAATTTTTTTATTTATGCCATTTGATAAAAGTTGTCATGGAAGCTGTATGACCACATACCTAGCAGTAATCCTAATCAAAAGTAGTCATCAAAATAAAAAACTACTTTTATTTCTTCTCTTTAAAATTCGAGCTAATAAATGTTTCTATTTCAGTCTCCAAGGTAGATTAAACATTGCCTTGTTGTACTGAGTAGAAAGGAAATAAACTGATCGAGCATATTAATCAGACCAATTTACACCAGAAAAAGCAAAGATAATTTAACAATATGTATAGCCAATTTATGCAAAAGTTCTTTAAAAGATAGTCGCCCATCAGTGCCATTTCCACTTACTTAAGCCTACCACCAGGGTATGCTGATTTTAATCAAAATTTTAAATTTAATTTTTCTTTCTGCATTAAATTTATTAATATTGAAAACAATATAACTTTGTGCAAGATGCATGTTATTTTATTCAAATAAGTTAAGTATAATCTGTTTATAAAAAAATACAATGAAAAAGATTTCATATTTTCATTGTTGTGTAACGTTGGTCAATTTTTATTTGGGAAATTTTATGCATTGATCCCAAGGAATTCTTTACACAGCTAGCATAACAATTATGTATCTATGAAATTGAAATGCGAAAGTTAATTCACCTATATGATAATTGAGTGAGTATATGAACAAAATAGATTGTGGGGAAAGCTATTTAATGATTATGATTTTTATTGCAAGCTAAAATGCCACACAATTAGCATGTTCTGGGGAATGCTATTACTTATTCTATGCTGTTTATATAGAAAAGTTTTATTTTCTTGTATGTTACGCATAAACCCTTTATGTGTGCTGGAATACAACTTTGAAATATTTATGAATGCTCAAAGATTTGAAAATAGGCATATTTGATTTAAATTTATGTATGTTTTCATATCTTATCTCATTTTTTACTATTTACTTACAAATAACATTTTTTCACAAATAAGTACTTTTAGCAAGTTAAATATTAATGAGAAGTATGAATATTTTTAAGAATTTTGTTGCAAGTTCCTTTTTATTTTATTCATCTACGGTAAATATGCAATGAAAAAATATAATACATTAATGTCATTGTTATATTAATGTATACCATAAATCAAAACTATCTAGAAACTACACTGATTTGAGTATCTCGCGTTCAATAAGTTTAAACTTGAAAGAGCAAAGGATTAATTAAAATCATAAAAATCTGATTTAAATAAAATAAATCAGATTTTTATTAAAAAAATCGTAATTTTTTGTATACCCTGCCTACCACTGAGGACCGTGTGTGCTACTTCTCACCGATTCCTTTCAGAACACACTTCAAGCACAAAAACTGTTAAGCAAATCTGAATGACTACAGCGCAACGTTTCCACTTTTCCCTAATCATTTAACTAGGCAGAATGTGCATGTTTCATTATGATAGCACTTCTGTGGGGTGGCATGTCACCCCAACGCAAACTACAGAGGAGACCTGTTTCATTTTCTAAAATAACTTCCGATAGCTATTTAATATATTTTGTTATAAATACCTCTGATCGAGATAACTTGAATACAAAAATGTGAAATCAATTAAATATTAACGTAGCCATCGTAGAATTGTTCCATCTTTTCATCAGCTCTCACATATTGTCCAACGATGTTTATACATTTTAACAATTTGTACTGAATCTGTTAAAAACTCTGAAATTGCTGCGATTTGACCTGTCTTGTCTTTTTTGACCAGTCATGAATGCAATCAAATGAGACATCTAAAAGGAATAAAAACCTATACCGAAACCTGGAGACATAAAAATATTCAGTGTAGTTCCATCTTGAGCCTATAGATCTATCCAATACTTAAGATTTAAGCAATCTGCATGGGTATAAGTGTATAGTATATTTTCGTGCTTCGTTAACTGTGAATATACTCAATCATAATTCAACTCCGTTCATTGTAAGATAATCCAATTTTTATATCCAAAAGCGCGCACATCTCTACGTATTTTTTTCTACCTCCTCTCATACAAGGGTTGCTATATTTTAAAAGGCGTGTACATTCTCGCTCTCTTGGCGATTCACTACAGAGTATCTCCCAAGTGACAGAAGGTACGATGGAAAGAACAATATAACTTAAATATATATAAATATAATGTAACACATGTAATTTGACATATATAAAATAGAAAGAAATATGATGTGAATTAACAGTTAAATATAGTCAGTATATCTCTGCGGAAAATGTACACGACGACCAGTTTGTGTCGTGGTTGTTGGTTTCTTAATAGTTTCTTTGGAAAAGATGGTTTTGCAAGAGATATTGACTTTGTAGGAAGTGTCTCTGTAACAGTGGATTGATAGGAACATTATCTTCTCCAAGAAGAAAAGCGGGTTTAACTCGATCCAAAGAGACAGTCGATTTCTTTCCTTTCAGTTCAATGGTAATTGTTTTATTGGTTCTGTTTATTACCTTGTGAGGACAGGTGTAAGGCTGACTCAAGGGTGGTTTGTTTGAATCAACTCGTAAGAAAATGTGCATGCATGCTGCGAGATGGATGCACAAAAACTGGACTTTCACCATGTCGTGAAGTAGCAACGGGATTAAGAGTCCGTATCTGCTCTTTGAGTCGAGTCACAAAAGAGGTATCAACAATTTGTTTGTGATCTGGGATTTCTAACATGTCTGCAGGCAATGTTAATGTTTTGCCATAGACAAGTTCAGCACAAGTTGCTTTGATATCTTCCTTAACCGCGGTACGGATACCTAAAAGTACGATGGGAATGATATCAATCCATCTATCGTTTTCATGTGCTTTGATAGATGCTTTAAGATGCCTATGAAAACGTTCAATGAGGCCGTTTGCAATTGGGTGGTATGTAGTCGTTTTTATTCTATTCGTGCCTAACATGTTTGCAAATTCTTGATACAAATTTGATCTCATTTGAGATCCTTGATCTGTGGTTATAAAAAATGTGGGCATCCAAAGCAACTAATCCAAGTGCTGAATATTGCTTATGGTAGTAGTTGTCATATCAGGTATGGGTATGGCCTCAGGCCATCTGGTAAATCTGTCGATGAGTGTCAGAAGATAGACGTGACCATCAGATGGGGGTAAAGGACCTACAATGTCTAAGTGAATTTGCGAGAAACGTGCATCAGGAAGTGCAAAAGTTCCTGGTGGTTCTTTCGTGTGGCGTTGGACTTTTGATCTGACAGGGTTCGCAGGAGCGTACCCAGCACTTGATTTGACGTTTCATATTGGGCCACACATATCAGGAGGATATCAGCTTTGTGGTAGCTGCAATTCCTGGATGAGAAATATTGTGTAGATGCTCAAATATGAGCTTTCGAAAGCATTTAGGTACGAAAGGTCGAGGTGCATTAGTTGACGTATCACAAAGTAAATCACAGTCAGATGAATGGCATGGTTTATATTCCAAAGTCAGAGATGAGTCATTGTTTTGAAGATACCTCTGAATCACTTTTCTGCAAAATCTTTAAAATTCAAATTTGGAGATTTTGTAATAGAATCAATTTCGATTCTTGAAAGTGCATCTGCGACAGATTTTTTTGAACCTTGCACATGCCTGTGGAATATTGTGAAATTAAGTCTAAATGGCGTAATTGCCGAGGTGAACATTTATCAGGATTTTGCTTAAAGGCGTAAATTAATGGTTTTTGGTCTGTGTAGATTTGAAAACTTCTGCCTTCTAGCATGTGTTTAAATTTCTTTATTGTGGAATAAATTGCAAATAGCTCACGGTCATATGTTGACTTCTGTTCAGTTTCATAGAGAAAAATGGAATGGGTTCCCACTGATTGTGAGAAAGTTGCTGCAAAGTGCCTCCGACAGCAAAGTCTGAAGCATCTACCCAAACGCTAAGTTGTGCCCCGGGAATAGGGTGTCTTAAAAGAGTTGTCAGAGCAATAGTTTGTTTGGCAGCATTGGATTGTTCAACATTCTCATTCCATTTTATTTGTTTGGAAGAATTTCGAACACTAGAGCGAGATTTCTTTTTGTTTTTGCGTCCTTCTAAAAATTGTACTAAAGGGGCAAGTATGTGAGCAGCTTTAGGTATGAAAATTCTATAAAAGTTAAACATGCCTAAGAATCTACGGAGCTGAGTTCTAGTTGTGGGTTGGGGAAATTCCATTATGAATTGGACTCTATCGGGAAGAGGTTCTATTCCCTTTTCGGAAAGTTTAAATCCCAAAAACTCTATGCTAGGTCTACCGAAAGTACATTTTGAAACATTGATACAAAGACCGTACTCCTGAAATTTTGAAAATAAAGCTTCAAGTTGTTCTTTATCATCTTTTGATGCAATCAATATGTCGTCGACAAAAGCATAAACACCAGTTAAATCGCAAGTAACTTCATCAATAAATCTTTGGAAAGTTGCAGAGGCATTACACAATCCAAATTGCATTCTCGTACTTTCGAGTAATCCAAACGGGCTACATATTGCTGTTTTGTGAATATCGGTGTATTGGAATTTGATGATAAGCTTTGATAAGGTCGACATGGCTAAAAATTTTGGAACCGTGCAATTCTGAAGTAAAATCAGCAATATGTGGGATTGGGTATTTTTCTTTGTGCATTTAATGCCCTATAATTGCCCACAGGCCTCCATTCCAATGTTCCTTTTTTGGGAACCATATGAAGTGGTGATGCATAATTGCTCTTTGAAGGTAGTAAATGACCAAGCATCAACATATTTTGGAATTCAGTTTTGGCGATTTTCAAGCGATCTGGTGCTAATCTTCTAGGTTGATTAGAATCCGGCAATTTAGAAATCGATGGAAATTTATTTAAAAGGTTGTGATAAACAGAATCTCCAGTTATTGTTTTTACTGAATGAATATCAGCATTTTTCCTTTGCCCAATTGTCTGAAATTTTGTTTTTAAATCTCTTATACATTTATTTCGGAGATCGGGTACCAATTCAAAATAATGGAGGAAATCTGCTCCAAGAATTGGTGTTTACGTTTGCAATTAAAAATGTCCAAGTAAAATTTCTCCATAATTTAAAGTCTAAAGGAAGGGTTTTTTGTCCATATACATTAATAATTGAAGAGTTAGCAGCCGAAAGTGTCTGTTGACAAGAATTTCGTTTTGGAAAATTATTTGCAGGAAGCAAAGATACGTCGCTACCCGTATCGACCAGGAAGGATACGTTAGTTGTCCGGTCTCGAATGAACAGGCGATGCGAGATTTGTGGCAAAGAATAGGTCACCTCTATTCTTCACGATTCTTGTTTCCCTGATAAAAACAGGGTTGGACACATTTGTCGACCCTACATTTATCACCAAAACGACGGTGATACCAACAAACCCATGAACGCCTGGAATTACTCCTAGTTCTGTTTCTTCGGTACGGGGAGCGACCTCGTCGAAACGAAAGTTGATTCTTTTGTTCAATTTCTCAATTTCACTGAAGAATTTTTCTTCATTTGAATTACGCTCTTCACGTGAAACAGCACAATTCTCCATTGGAGAAGGAGTAACTTCCAGAATGCAATCAGAAATTTCAGCAGCCTTATCTAATTTTAGGTCAGTAACGGCAGCTAATATAGACTGAACAGAAGTCGGCAAACGTTGTAAGAATAGTTCCAACATAAATTTTCTGGGACGTTATGAGATTCAGCGCGACGTTTCATATTTCGCAACAACTTGGAGGGTTTTCTAGATCCTAATTCCACTCCCAACAAAAGTTGTCTGATTTCCTGTTGCGAAGATTCGCCAGAACGAGCTATCAGTTCTGTTTACAATTTAGTGTATGGATCAACAGGGTCGGGGTTTGCAAGTACATCACGAATAAGTGAGGCAATTTCAGGTGGTATATGAGAAACAATATAATTATATTTTGTCATAGACTCTGTAATAGGTTTAGGAGCCACCAAAGTGAAAGTACTTTCGCACATGATAAACCAAAAGCATAAGGCGGGATCCGATCTATTAAAAACAGGAATTTGAACTGCACTGACCTCAGACATAGTGCAAGGGAATATTCAAAATATCCAAATTGCAAGTAAAAACAAAACAGAAAATAATCCAGAGATAAAAAAGTTCTACCTTACCCCGCCCACCTTTCTTCTAATAGCCGGCGTGTCTTAATGCGAGAGATATTCCGTTACTGCGTAACGCGTATGTAATCCTCGGCGCTAGAGAAAGTCGAAAATAAGTTGTCGAAATGAAACTACTTCACAAATCTATGTAGCTCTTACGCATTGAAATTCTTCATAAGAATCACTATATTCTCACTGGGTCACCATTATAGTATATTTTCGTGCTCTTCGTTAACTGTGAATATACTCAATCACAATTCTCCATTCATTGTAAGATAACCCAATTTTTATTACCATCTTTTTATATCCAAAAGCGCGCTTACATCTCTACGTATTTTTTCTACCTCCTCTCACACAAGGGTTGCTATATTTTAAAAGGCGCGTACATTCTCGCTCTCTTGGCGATTCACTACAAGTGCAAGAGTAAAGCATCAGTTTTAATTAAACCAGTTACCTCTACATAACAATCATAATTAGTAGCAATACTTTCAAATGTATGTATTTGTGTGCAATACGATCCTATTTACCATTTTGTTGGGTGAAGAAACATCAACTCCCCCATTATTTTACTTATGTGCTATATTTTATCAAAAGAAGTGTCTGCATATGAATAGATAATTTTTTTCCCCTCTAACTGCCATAATTAAACAGTCAAATCCAGTTGCGTCACCTGCTATTCAAGCGTTTAATTATTTTATATAGAATGCTTATCAAGAGTGATCAAATCTTGATGTGCCCCAATTAATTGAAAGATTAGTTTCGCTTTCCATTTATCATTTTACACTAGATATAGGGTGACCACATTTCGAAAACACCAAACCGGGACACTAAAAAAACGCATCAGTCTCATTCTCATTTATTTTCACAAAACAATACAATTAAATACAACAATACAATTAAATCTAAATCACAGAAATATATGCACATGTGTTTATATGTAATAAGTACATAAATGGTTAGAATTATCATGTTCTAATGGTTTATGCAAAACAAAATAAATTATAAATAATGTGTCACTTATTTATATTTTTTGGTTGACCCGACTTGCTTTAATATTTCTGGTTTGGAGATAATGTATTCATGAAATTCTTGGCAGTTCAAATCATAATTCGTCAGCACTTGAAGAATGGACTCTACGGTTGAAATGTCCAATCGATTTCGCTCGTCTGTCCACTGTACATTCATTAGAGAAAAAATTCGTTCAATATTAGCGTTATGAGGTGGAATTGAAAACATATACTGACATATTTTCAAAATTTCGGAATATTCCTCAGCGTGTTCACTACATTTAAAAAATCCACCCATTTTTCGTAACAGAGCATATTCTCATTCTTCCATTCTGTGGATTTTTCAATCATTATTTTCTTTGCATTACTCATTTGATTAAAGAGTAGTGAATCATTTAATTTAACTCCTCTTTCTTTGAGATACAAACAGGTGGTCTCAACTTTCTTCCAAACGGGTATTTCTAAAAGTAACATCCAAGAAAATACGGATACACTAGCGTTTGTTTCCTTCCACATAAAAAGGTATTCGTACGCTGTTTTGTAAAAGTCGTCAATTTCACGCTTATAATTAGACAACATCGATTGCGATATTTCATCTTTTCTCTCGTAAGACATTTTTTACACTGATTGTAAGAAAACGTTCGTCTGACCTTTCCTTAATGATGGTTAGCGTCTCTTCCAATATTGAATAAACTTCGATGCAGCATTTCTTGTTACCTTCTATTTTTTTTAATTCCTTTTTCAAAAACATGCAATTGACTATGAATAAACCATAGATAGGCTTCACTCAAGGGATTATTGAAAATGTCAATAAGGTTTTCGGAGCTGTTTCCTCAGAAAGAAAAAAACTTTTTAATCCCTCAAAATTTTTTAGTATCCTTTCTACTGCAGGAAGCAATGAAAGCCAACGTGTGCCTGAATGGGACAACACATTTTGATATTGGAGTCCCACGAAATCGCAAAATTCTTTTATTCTTTCAGTCCTCACAGTATAAATTGAAAAATATGTAAATATTTTAACGACTACGGCCTCAATATCACAAGAGTCTATCTGTGGCTGTTTCTATGGTATTGTGCATGATATGCGCCGGGCAACCGATACCCTCTATATTTTCATTTATTTGTTTCAATCTATAATAAATATTGCACGTTCCTTTTCTTCGAATACCTCCGAAGTTCATATTAGCATTATCACCGCAGAAAGCTACACATTTACTTATGTCTAATTTAAATTCTTTTAACATGTCAATGCAAAAATTGGGGATCGTCTCAGCTGTTTCATTTGGCAAAGAAGTGACCCTTAACAATTTAAATTGTATTTCTTTATACATGTCAAAATACTGGATGCCAAAAGGAAACATTTTTGTCGATTTATGATTGCTAGCGTCTGTAGAGAATCCATAAAAATTATTTTTTTCAATAATGATATTAATATTTTGAAGAGAATGTGGAGCAATAATTGATTTCATTAATGCAGTCGTCTTGGTTCGTGCTGACGAAAATTTACTTGCAATTACTGAATCTGAGTATAAAACTTTTATTAACTTATTTTTGTAATCTGTACTGCGAAATGTATAATGATGTTTAATTGTATGATATGCAGTAGTCAATTCAGCTGCATTTATTTTATATTCTTCATCGGAACTAGGTTTGCTAAAAAAAGAATCTACTGTTCGTGAAGAACTTGCAGTTGATATGTTGCAAATATGCTTTTTCGACTTTAAGTGGTCCTTAATATCTGCTCTAATACTTATAAAGGACATACATACTGTACATTCTACTTCCTCTACCTTTTCTTATGAACTTCCATTCTTTCGAGTAATCTTCTTTATACGTACATTTACGCTTCGGCATTTCAAAGGATCTAAAATTAAAATAGTAATTACTGAAATTTAATTTTATATTAATTTTCTAACTTATTTAATATACAAACCAATTATCAATTTACAAAATAGGGAACATATAATTTTAATGTGGATTGAACGAACTAGATTTTTAAAAATTAGGTTAAATTTAAAAATTATTTAAAAAAGGAAAAAACATACCTTATTACGCTAGGAGTCGGAAAACTGGCGTTTCGAGTCTTGAGCAAACAGTATACTCTCAAAAGATGCAAAGCTTTGACCAAAGCGCTGTTATCTGTACGAAAGCGATCAGCAAAGTGAAAAAACATACGAAACACAGGTTCATTACCCCCACTACTGTATGGAAAGCGCCACAAGGAAAATGTAAACAAGTACGTTAGTGTGCTTAAGCTTACAACCACTTACATCTGTTTCGTAAAACGAATGAGCTGCTTGCTCACGAATAGCAGTATTTTTTTGAATATAAAATTTGTAAAATATGTAACCGGGACAATAGACCGTCCCGAAGACATTTTTCGGGACGCCGGGACAGAGTACCTAAAACTGGGACGTTTGGTCACCCTAACTAGATATATTTCAGTTACACTTAAATATTACCTGAAAAAAAATTAAAACAAAATCTTTATAACAATCAGAGATCATTTGGAAGTCCAGGAAAGTTCAATAGATTGCAATTACTTGTATGCATATACTGCATGTTGAAAACCATTCAATGAGAATATACACAAAACAATTTTTCTTTTAAATGTTTAAAGAAGCAAGTGCCTGAAGTAGTAGATTTTTACTTACATGAGAATTCCTCAGGGGACAATAAATTCCAAGTCTCAACTCCTGACAACTGGGAGGAGAATTGTTCTAAAACAGGATTTTCCATGTGATGGTACATACCAAGTACCCCTATTTATTCATCATTAAAAAAGGAACAAAAAATAACAAAAATAAAATTAATTCATTTTAAACACAACCATGCTATAATTTTATATTGAAAAAGTCAGGCAACAGAAATTATAGGGAATTAAAAAAGCCAAGTTTTTCCAAGACAGAAGGACAGTGCAGGGGTGAGAAAAGTTATAGTGCATTCACTTACTTTGATTGCAGCTAATAAAGAAAGAGTGAAACTAAAAAGTTATACCAAACACAAAAAGCAAAATTCTAGAACACACTTTAATTACATTACACATTAATCTATAAGGGCACATAGTGCATGCAGCAAACATCAGAAAAATATTTTATATTATATCAATACACAAGTCAATAAATGTTGTACATCTTTTCTTTTTAACTTGCTATAAGTACAGAAATCAGGTAATAGAAATGCTGTATCACACATAATTACGGAATTTTTAGTTTTTAAATACACAAGTTCAAACATTTTTTTCTCATTTTGTATTGCCATTTTAACACAATACTCAAAAATTTAAATTAAACTGAGCACTCCCACATTTGTAATGGGTCCTACAGATAATTCTACATACAAGAGAAAATCTGGCAAAAAACATTTAAAGTGAACAAAAGGTAATACTTGTGTGATTAAACTTCAAAACAAAATACAGTAAAGAAAAAATTAGGTCTAAACTATATATATTTTTAAACACAGACATGCTCAATAGTGATAGTTTGATGACAATGAACACAATGAAGTTAGGTTATAAAATACTAAACATTTAAACTTATTAGTTAGCTGTCAAGAGATAACAGATCAATTGAAAGTTGAAACATGAAATTTGAAGAAACTAATTTTCAGGTGAGGAAAGAATGTTACTTTATGTCGGTTCAGAAAAAATGCATTGATGTATTATTTGTTACATAAAAAGTTTGAATTCAGTTTTAAGTAACTTTTCATAGTAAAAATTAGATTGAGTGTTTGTTATTGCATGTTCAATTTTTTGAGTGAAATGTATTGTGTATTACACCAAATACATATTAAAATTTAGTTTTGAAACTAAAAAAATCCTTCCCTTTAAATACAACATTATGTAACTACTGTATCAATATTTCTAACTAAACTAGTTTCTGATTTATATATTGATTATTTACAATAATTTCATAAATTAAGATGGTCTATTTTAATTGTAGAAGTGTTTATGTTTGGCACTGGAATTTTATTTATGGGACATCATTAACTCTAATTACTTGGGTTTTCAATCCATTTGAAAGTTAGAACAATACTAGCCGAGTTATCTTATCTATCAAAGTTCTAATGCATTTTCTAAAAACGCAAAGGTATTTAGGTTGTACTCCAAATTTTACAAGGAAAATTAATGATTAGAAAATTTAATATATGAGAACTTTGAGTTGAAACAAATTAAAACGATCTTTATTTAAAAGTTCGAAAATGTATACAAATATTTCCTCGTTAAATGTTTGAATCTTAACACCTTTTCATTCATTCCCCCAACTTAATAAGAGTAACATTTGCAGAGATTTTCAAAAATTAAGGAAAAATTATCAAATTATGGAAAAGTTAAGATTTTCATAAGCAAAGATATTCATTCTAGTGGACTGCATGAACCCTGAATTAGCACGACTATAGCAAATTAAGTTTGCAGTGTTGGAAAAAGCTGACAACATAACCCAATTTTGTATTGAAATGTTTTCTGTACAGTGCATGCAAAATATAACAATAAATTAAAGGATTTTTTTTTGAATTTTAGAAATTAATTTCTGGATACCTCAAAATTTCATTCATTAAGACATATTCACTAAATTGAGTTATGCACAATGATAAAAAGGCACACAATTATGGCAACAATAATGATGGGTAACAAGAAATTTTCAGGTGGATAAATGTCGTCCCCTTTTGGTTTAGAACTGAAAATTGCCTGTTCCATTTTACCCAAGTCATGTATAAATCTTCACGCAGCATAGTCCATATGCCCTGCAGAACAGGTAAAGTTTGCTTAGAGTCATACCTCAAAGGACTCATTGTTTCTGAGGGGAATGTCATATTTGAGAAAAAGAAAAATCTTTAGTATAGGAACACTGAATGAAGATTCTCCTTTTCATTGGATATGACACCATCATTCTTAAAAATTACAAGTCAGAGGTATATTTCTTTAGAAAATTTCTGATTTGACACTTCAGAACTAATGTCTATAGTACTTAAGGAATATGCTGTTAAGTGATGAGTCGTACAGTATCTGATCGAAAGTTTGCCAGAACAGTGGAAAAAGTAGATCAGAGAAAACATTAGTCTCATAAGTTTCAAGGATTTTTTGAAAGAAAAAGAAAGTGAAAACTACAAAATAAATTTGTTTTGGCATACCACATGATACCAGAACTCAGCTTACCGTTAGTATCAAAACTTTCCATACTGTAAGTATCAAAAGTTGCCATAACGATTTGTATATTTAGTCTCAAATAAAGAAACTAAAATGCAAAATAAGAGCTGCAAATAGTGTAATTTTTTTATTAATCATTTAGAAATCAATGGACAAAATTTTGAACAAAAATTTAAATACAAAAGAAAGCAAGTTAATAAAATCAAGTAATAAGCAATCAGGGTATATTGACTTAAATCAGGTGATTTTTATTATAAAAATCATGATTTAAATCAAACTTAAAGTTCATACCCTGAAAACAATGAGGACCATTAAAGAAACATTGATCAGCAGGGTATTAGTTTTTGATCAGATCAATATTTAATAGCAAAGGCAGGAAGATGCGATGAATTAACACTAGAACAGCAGGCACTCAAGACCCTTACCTAGTGTTGTTTTAACACCAGTATATAAATTGTTAATATCTAAATAGCATCCTTACTATTTTTCATACATAAGTTTACGATTATTTATGCGACAAAAAAATTAAAAGTAAATCGATTGTAACATGGAATACACATAAAGGAATTAAATTTAGAAAACTAAAAAAATGTGCTGGTTTTATTGAAAAGGTAATATTAATTTTAGCATTAATGTATCAAATCTAAATTATATGCACATCTTATTTACAATTGGTACAGTAATTACCAATTTCTTCATCTGATTTGCTTGCTGAACATGTTTTGTGTGAGTATATGGTTACATACAAACCACACCTTTTAATTTCATGCATGAGATAAACATACATTTCCCCTGCATATGGGATATTTCCCACTATGATTCTAATTTTGGTGCTTTCCCCCAAACATTTGAACTTGTTTGACTTTTTTCATAACAAAATAGGACTTACTATCACGTAAAATATAATTCAAGCAGCCAAAGTAATCATTCACCCATTATACTTTCTATTTTGTGCTATCCCGAGTTATATAAATTTAAATTATTTTACATATTTTCAGCAGCATATCTTTCTTCAAGTTTTTGATTTATTTGCATGTAACCAGGTTTCTTTATCTGAATCTAATTTGCAGATCTCAATACCATAATTCATTTTCAGATAGTTCTCGCAACTGATTTCTAATTACTTCAGAACTTTTCTGCAAGTCACCATTTTTTACGTCTGATAGGTAAAAACCCCTATGAATATTGTTGCAGTTGGAATTATAATTTCTGATAATTAACGAATTTAAAAGTAAACCGATTGGCACCGATCCATTTCTATGGTCATTTTTTGTTGAATGAAAGCCAATTTGAACTGAAAATCTGCTTGGTGTCAAAAAGATACTAGGGCACGTTCTACGTAAATTTTTGTAGAATTTTTCTAAATTGAAGAGATTAGAATTCATAAGAAATTGTTAAAATCCGAAAGGGAGAAAGCAACAAATGTGTTCTGGTCTCAAAATGACACTATCTGCCGTTCTAGAGTTAAAACAAAGCAAAAGCATGAATTTCAGAAAATTGTTCCCCCTGTCAGCAATTGCTATTAACATAAAAAAGCCAAAGAAATCATTTCAGCTCTTATCGTGACTGTACTTAACCCTAGAAAATCAACCATTTGTAGATTTTGTAACATTGATTGAACATTTCAATGTTCCTCAAACTAACATTCTTGAGTTAAGAAGGTACACAGCTGCTAGTTCAGTGAAAGTCTTAGAGTTTGTAGTTAAGATGGACCTATTATTTTATATGTATAGGATTTTTTAAATTTTACTATCGTGCAGGTTAAACTGTCTAGTTTGGGGAGAAAAGGAACAGAGATTCGATGGAATTTATTTTAAAATTAAAACTGGATGATTGGTTGCAGTTTCAAATTGCAATAGATTTTATGCTGTAGTTTCCATAATTTAAATACATTTTTTAAATAAAATGTGTTCTTCAGTTTTTATCCCAACACTATAAATATACTTATCTATTCAAATAAATTTAGCTTTCAGCTTATATAAAACTTAAGCAAGTCCTCATTTGGGAAGTAGATTTTGTGAGGGGGAAAAATTGCTACTCAGACATCAATAAGAATACCATGGATATTACAAACAGTTGGTTAGGAATTTTAAGTTTGGCTTTGTGGAAATATTACCCATCATCCGAAAATAATATGGCCGGGCGCGATCATGATCCATACTTCAAAAGCCTGCTTTTCTTCCAGAAGTGAATTGTTTATTGAGTAAATTGAAATTTTTAACCCAAGATTACGAACCATAATTTTACAATAGCAATAATACTAACCACCACCTTTGTAAATCATGCAAATGGTTAGTTTTCTAGGTAAGGAAGGGGGAAAAAGAACCTGCTTTTTTTTCATTCGTTCTACAAAAAGAAACACTACATTTATTCTACTTCCATTTTAATATTACAAATTAAAATGGGTATTTTGCAGTGTTTCTTTTCCAAGTTCGCTACAAATTTTCGTATTTTCTAAATTATGCAAAGTTTGAAACAGTTATTCATCCCACAGTTCTCGACTCACTCTGCATACTGTTCTTGGTTTATTCAAACATTCTATCTATAAAGTACTCCCTGATCTCCATTCTTCACACTGTTCTCGACTGAACCAAAGCCCTGACGCTTGATGAATTTGTGAGAAGACTAGCGTCATAACTGAAATTTTATAAGTGTTAAGCAATGACATGGTGATGAATATTTAGTTTTAAACAAATTAAATTAAAAAAATTACTTATTTAAGATTTTGTTGCATAGTCTTCTCTCTGGTAGTATCGCCTCTACTTGTTCTTAGGATTTGGAATGCTTAACTTAATTTTAAAACTGAATTTTCAAAAGTGTCGACGTAATTTTTGAAAGATGGAGATTCGAATAAGGTGCCATGTCGGTAAGTGCTCTTGTTCAAGTCATCTATTACGATTTTAGACACCTCAGAAACAAGCATCACAAAATAAAACGAATGTGTTGAAAATCTAAAGTGATTTTTTATGTTTTAAATGTGCTAAGATAGATTACATAATAACTAACCTGTTTTTTTGACAAATAAACTAATTTTACTCTCCTAGTGATAATACTGATGTCTATGTGTATATAATCTTTTAAAGGGCAGCCCCTTGTTGCTTAAAACTATACTTAGAAGTCCTCCATTATCGGGCCCTGGATTTTGTTAACCTAAAAATGACCTTGCCAGCAAACAGATCTTACAGTTAAATGTGGTACAACTTTGAGACATGTGGCAATGCTTTTTGTAGAGTTGTGACTAGCAAAGGCAACCCATTTATTAGGATTAAGGCAACCTTGCAGTTAAAACCTTCATTTCTGGCCCTTTTTCGTTCTTGAATATTTTGTAATATTCTTTTCACTTCAAATTGTTGTTCTTTGATTTGATTGGTCCTTTAAAATTTTCCCATTGTAAAGTCCTTTGATCTTATCGATTCTTTTCAGTTTTCTGCAAATTTGAAGAACCAAAACTTAGTTTGTATTTTAAACACGGCACAGTGAAGTCAAATCAGGTTGTGTATCGTTTCTTGCTTTTGAATATCTTATTAATTTTGTAAATCATTATCTTTTTCGAGTCTACCATGCCTTCTGTATTTATCGTTGCAGATAAGTTTCAGGGTGTTCTTTAGTGAAATTTGAAGTTAAAATTCTTTTTGTTAAATTTTAATAATTTCTGCTACGTCTAAAAGTCTTTTCTAAGAAATTCTTCCTTGGCGACAAATAACGCACCAAAATGGCAATATCATCTTAAATCCAGTGGCTGAAAGCAAACTAATGGAGATATTAATAGCACTGAAGCATGGAATAAATTAAACCGAGTTGGACATATCCAGCTAAAAATTAAGCATTTTTGGTACAAACAATATTAATTTAGAGACTGTTTTTATTGCCTTTTGAAGATAAGGTAATAATCACTGAAAATTATAGCTATATATCAGAGGCAATAGATTAATTTTAATACCTATACTTTTTGTAATTTTTACTATGCCTACAGTGACGGAATGGACTTCCAACTACGATTTCTTTAGAATTCTTTTTTTATCTTCAAACTTTCTGATAGGGATACATTTTTAATCCTGTTTGCATGAACAAGGTTCAGCATTGACAAATCACTCATTAGTTCTACTTGCATCTTGTTTGTTTCATAGCATGAGGTTTCTTGTGTTGGCACTAACTTTAGTTTTTCAAACATTTGGCAACCTACTGGCATGACTAGAGAAAACACTGCATGATGCCCGAACCTTACCCACCTTAAAAAACCTGCCTAGTCATGTGTTGTATCTGTTAAATGTTCGCATTTCATTAAATGCTTGCATAAGAGAGCAGAATGTGAGAAGTCTATTGCTAGATGTGTGGAACGAGTATGAAGGATCAAGTATCGACTTTTCTATAATATCCATCAGTCAAAAGAATAAGCTAAGGAGATTAAAAAATACGATATATTATATCCATAAGGTTGGGTCTTAATAATTCTCTAAGCGATTAAAAACATTTTCATTAGTCTGACAATGCTACTCAAGTTAAGAATAAATTTGAATGACATTAATTCAACTTCCCTCTATCTTTACCATGGTTACATTTCCTTTGTATTTCTACAGAAAAACCTTCAATGGTTGTTTGCGTTTTATGAACAGAGATCGGTAGATTTTTGAGTAAAATAGGGATTTGCATATCCCTTTTAACTCTTGAGTACACTTTAATGCGATAATTGATCAAGACATACATCTAAGATTCCCATGTTACTATCAGTTAATCTAGCGTCACGATCTAACATAATGGCGTCTCGTCTCTCTTAGGTTCCAATGTAACAAAGAAAAATTTCCATTACGAAATTATATGGACAAGATTAACAAATGAAAAAAATTGTAACAAAAAATAATAACAAAATACTTCATAGCACACAAAAGTAAATAAAAGGAAATGGGAATAAACAAATTCATTCAACACTCATTTCATGAATGATGATGTAGTTATGAATTTAGGCATAATAGTTAAGCCTACTTATATTAACTTAGCCTACTTTTACTTACCTTTGTTGTCCAACGATTTTATTCAGCAAAACTTCATGAGTCACTCAAAGAAGATGGGGTAAATTATACAACAATGCAAATAAATTAATCAAAGAGATTAAAGATACACAACGTTTCGAAGAAACTAAGGTCAGCCATTGAAATGTGACGTCACAGAATAACGCGGGAAATTCGATGGCGTTCTAGAATATCTCAAACTGGTTTTTAATCCAGATATACTACACTTAATTTAAACCAACTGCTAACGCTTATAAACAGTTAATTGAAGTGAATTCTCCAATTAACAGAAAATTAATAATACTAACGAATTCTTTTTTTAATAAAATATCGCATGGAACAGTATCATTATCTTTTCACGTCACTTCTTCACTTCGCATGTCTGGACCCACTACTACATTATTATTGGCCGTTCTCTGGTGGAAAAAGTTCCCGTTTTTCTTAAGCAGATGGACATAGCAAGGATCCTAATGCGCATTGGTTGCTTCAGTGGATTTGAAAAAATCCCTAATGATCCGGAAGTGAAGTAGCCTGGATTGTTGGTGGAAGTGGAAAAATAAGAAATGGTTCACTTGTCCAAAGGTGTATTCATTTATAAAATTAGATTTTACTTGAAGAACAATCTAAAAACTGTACTTTTGATTTCGTAGTAATGAAAATAACTGCATAAAATTACGAAAAAAATTAATCATTGTGCTGTTATTGTGAGGAAGTATTGATAAGTTTCCTTTGATTTATAATTGTTTTTAGTCTTTTTGACATCGCGTTAAATAATGTATACGAAGGAGATTTTTCGCAGTATTTTGAAAGTGGGTGTCGGATCGTTTGATATGTGATGAGCATTTTCTGCGAATGACTTTCTGAATTGTGAGAAGGATCGAATGAAAATATATGTTATAATTTTATTAGATGTCCTTTGACAATATTATAAACAAATTTTACATTATTTTTCGATAATTTTAAAATTTTGTTTAATGTGTTCATGGTATTGTTAGATATTGTAATCTGCAAAATTTAGGGAAGTTAAACTTGGAATATGCTTTAGAAACAAAGGCAGGGATTGGGCAGATGTGCATAAAGACAGATCTACATTCGTTGCAAAAGCATGTTAACTCAAGAAAAATCCACTCTAGCTACAGGTTTTTATGCTCTGAGCAGTGCAAACCATGTTGCTTGTTCCAGCACAGGTCATTGAATATCAAGGCTAGCAGACTCGGATGTACTGAAATTACCTCTCCACATTCATGACGTTACATCATTAAGGATTCCTGAAGATGGTTGAATATCATTTTTTGTTCAGCCAATCTTATTTGGGCGTTTGAGTCCCACTGACTGGAAGGTGATCTAATCAAGGTACCATGTGTGTATACTTTTGAATGTTTTACGATCACATTTTTGAATTAGAAGGGGTTGAAGATTAAACATTAATGTTGGTATCAAACTTCATGAATTGGGAACTTGAATCTCAGCAAGATGGAAATTTAAAGGGATTCGTTTAAATATATAATTACATTTTAATGTAGAAAATGTGTAACAATAGATTCCAAATAGACATTGGAATTGAAAAGCAATGATTGTGCAGTGGAAATTGCTTGTCCATATTTTTGGACCTTGCGATACAAAATTCAAACTAACATACCTTGGCATGTATGGTTTGGCTGGCAGGATGCTACCTGTCATTTGAAAACCTTGCTTTATGCATTTTTCAGTAAAAGTAACATACTGTAAATATTTGTGTTACTACGTCCATATTATCCAATGTGGACCTAGGCCACGTTATCTTGGATAATTAAGGTTCTACTGTATTTTGTTTTTGAGATAACATTCCATGAAAGTCCCACAGATTGAATACATCTGATTCCATAAAAATGGACTATTTCTTACAATTTCACCTTGCACAGTCATCAAATCCATTGGACATTACCCATATAATGTTCTCCCTAATAAAACAATGCATCCATTTAATAATTTATTACATTGTTTGCTTCATGGGAACAGCTGCAGTATAGACCCCCCAATCCATGTGGCGACTTTTTTTGTCGCCAACCTTCAATTACGATTTGTTGTTTTTGGTAACCCCCACTTTTTTCCACTCCATTCTAGCAACCCTACAGCGTCCCTACGCTATGTATATATAGACATATTTAACCCAGACTTATATATTGACTGTGATAACTGTATTTTTATATATAATCAAGATTTACATTATTTATTGATGGCGATTGTGCAATTTCTTTGCACATAAAAAAAACCCAGGGTTTCTATAATGGTTGCTTTGAAATTTCGTTTTCCATTTTACAAAAAAAATGAATGGGGTGCGACTGAGGGTTCAGTTCACGACTGGCAGCCCCAATTAAACAGGAAACCCTCATTTACAGTGAAATCTGTTAAAAGATTAGAATAACTTATATTCAACTTATGTACATTTTTTTGTAATACGTCTGTTAAAAAATGTCGCCAAGTAACGTCAGGGTTGGCGACAAAAAAGTCGCCAAATGGATTGGGGGGTCTATACTGCAGCTGTTCCACTGCATGTTACATTCCATTTATGCAACACTTATTACATTTTTATTTGCATGACATGGAAACTTCAAGCAGCAAATTCAAAACGAAAAAAGCTTTGTACTAGACAAAATGAGTGACTTCTGTCAAAGGTTCTGCTTAAAAGAACTTCGAGATCACTGTAAGACTTAAAATATATTTTTAAAAATATATTCTAAATTTAAGGGAATGAAATCTGCAAGTAGACACTTCACTTGAGCAACAGATTTATGCTCCCCGTGTCAAACCATTTCAACAAGTGTGGACGCACTTAAGAACACACTCACGCCTCATGTATATATAATCGCTATTTGTAAAATAACAATTTTAAAACATTTTGATGGGATAGGATCAGGTGGGTTAAAGTGGATTTAGAAAGCAGTGTTTTCAATTTCAAAGTAAAATTTACCAATATGCTTTGAAAAAGTTGTTTTTTTTTGCATTTTTCAAAAACATGCTGCATTGTTTTTTCGTCATATTTAAATCTATATTTTTAGTAGAGGCTATTTTTTGTACCCGTTTTTATGCCCACTTTATCCCATGATATGGGGTAAAGTGGGCAATTCATAGCAATAATTTATAAAATCATATTAAATGGTGAAAAATATTATTAACACAGTATAATAATTAATAAGTGTATTAAAAGAACAATTTTTGTTGAATGAACTATTATTAAATACACTATTTTTGTTCAATGAGTTACAACTACTAGTTGTCTTCTAAATGTCAAACTTATATATAACAATATTTTTGAGCATTTGTAGTTCAAAATGTACCTGAACAATGTTTGAGTGTTCATTTCATTGTGAAAAACAGTCAAAAATTCTACACAATACAAAATATTTGTTACCATGAATTTTGAAAGATTTAGGTTTCATATATATATCAAAACTTCCACAATGATCAAATGTAGTTATGAATAGTAAATACTTTATCTATTGTGCCAGCATCCTCCTTTTCTAGAAAAGTATACCATCGACTAACTAGATTTTTTTGAAATGTTACTTAGAATGAATCTACTGATTTCTCTTACTTGCTCAATGAATTATTGAACTGATTTTTGGCTTGCTTATTTCCCAATAACCTTGCTTAATATTGCTGCTGTCAATTTCGCTCTGGTTCTTCAATATTTTCTTCTAGTTCCATAACTTTATTTTCAGTTGAGCCTGAGCTGATATTTTCTTTTTTATTTTTACAAGATCTATGCTATCTTTCTTGAAATAAATGCTCTAGGATGCTAGAGCCTCTGTTAATAACTCACTTATTTTTCTGAACCCCTTTCCTTTTTCTCAATTAATTCTGTGGAGCATTTCTAAAATCAGTTGAGAGGGTAGTTAATATTGCTAATTTCAGGTACCCGAACAGTGAACATACTTTATCTGGTGTTGTAAGTTGCTTGAAAATTAGATTATTTCCTGTGAAGCTTGATTTCCTTCATTTTATGACAAGCTTACAAAACACACCGAACTTCATTCTGGGAAATTAATGCCTTTTCTATCCTCACAATTCTGCATTCCATAGCCTGGTTTACAAGATATAACACTTCCCTGAAATCCTTTTACAACAGGGTTGATTTTAATAATTCGCATAACCATTTCAATAAACATGGGAATGTGACCTTAGAAACATTTTGCAAGTCGTTTTTCCCAGTATCATGGTTTTGAAATTCCTTTCCACGTTATTTTCAGTGGCGCGAAAACCCCATCTAAGGGCTGTAAGGCACTACTTGTAATTGGGTAGCCATTATGTTTATACATTCATATTATTGAATACTTATATACCAATTCACTTTTGCTGATTTAAAAATTATCTTTAGCATAAAAGAACCCCCAAAAGAAGTTTCATTAATGTTGCCGCTAAGCCTAAAGCTATACCCACTTCATTTGAAAACATCTAGTATTAAAAATAATGTAATTTTTTGCCTGCTTATTGGAATCTCTTAAGTCCTTTATCTCAGGAGAGCAAAAATATATAATAGCTTCAGAAAGGTATACATAAATGGGAAGTTCCCAGGTAACTAAAACCCACATGATTGGATTAAAACAAACAAGAGGCCACTAGGATCCTCTAGATGTTATCACTAAAATGTTTTCGCTTGAAAAACTTTTTAAAGAACTTAAATGTAATGTTGCGAGTTCTACTTTCCATCTTAATATTGTTTGCAATTAATGAGGTAGCTTTTGCATGGACTTCACTTTATCCCACCAGACTCCACTCAATTTCATAGGCGTTCCAAGTTTGCCAATATTGCGAATGATACATGCAAGTATTGTTAAAATCAAGAATTGATAACTTCAAGTAATTTTTCTGGATTGAATTGTGTTGGAAAGTATTTTAAATTGAATTTTGAGTTTGGATTTTCTTGGCAGTTGTGTAAATTGGCTTATGTAATGATGAAAATTCAAAATTTTCCATACTGTGTTCGGAGACACATCTTAGCCTACACATGAAAAAGCCTACTTGTGCCAGCCAGGCTTTTTCAAATCTTGGAGAGAACAGCATTTTGAAATTGTATGTTACACATATTGGCTTTGTTGAAGGCACATGATGCAACCTAAAGGAATTTTGTAATTTTCTTGGAGTCTACCTTAGACAATGCATTTTGATGTCTTAATTGCTAAAACATGCTGAAGCTTCAAACTTGCCATCCAGAATCATTAACTTCTTAAATAAATGACAATTAAATCACAAGACAGTAAATACTCAGAGAAAAATGGTCTGAAGAATTAATGTAATCGAAAGTCTGAATTTGCTGTTAATCATTTGGTCGATGTCATATTCCATGAACAATGTCATTGAGTAAACAAAATTAAATTAGAAATGTTTTATTTAAAACTTATTCCAAAACAAAATGGTGTTCTTACATAACATCCTTAACATAACTGCGGAAATTCAAAACCCAATTTTTAATTCGGTAAACATACGAGTCAAAATTTTCTGTAGCTGCCATCTAATGGGACGATTCTTTTAACTTTGGAAACTTGGGCAATATTGGCTTTAGCCAGATTTGCATTCAAAGCAAATCTAGATCCTCTTCAGTATTTAATAAATTTAAATAAGTTTATTCATATGTATATATGCTCTTGATTAAAATAATTAAAATTTGAACTTTTGTGAAATATTACATACTGTGCGTGGGCTATCGCCATACATGTAAAACTCGTAACCCTGTGTCCTGATCCGAACATGAAAATTTTTGTAAATTATGACAGAATTTTAAAATTACCTCCTTTTTGAAATACTTAATTTAGAAAAATTAAATCTGCAACATGCTATTTATTAAATTAAAACCCATTTAAAGAGCTTTAAACTGAGCAATTACCCAGATATGTATCCTATCTGTTTTCTAAGAAAATGACTAACAATCTCAAGATACAGGAATTTTTATTAAAATTAAAGTTCAATGACTTTTAAACAAGGTGAAAAATTTTTCCTTATTCTTTTTTCCATTCATAACTAGGTAAGGTCATTTGATGCACCAAGTTTAATCAAAATATGAGAGGTCATGGACTAATCAGTAACATGGAATGACTGCTGTAAAAAATCTTGTAAAGAAATTAGTGTACACTTAATTATTAAACAAATATTACTCATGTTAATAAAACTATTTCTTCTGTTTATAAGAAAAATTACATCAGCAAGATATCTTACCTCACAGCAATGCAAAATAATTAATCATTAATTATATATTTTTTGGCATACAGAACTGATACCTGAAAACTCCTAAAAAATTACACCCTGTTAGTACAGTTAATTAAATCTCTTCAATTTGCTTGTCTCTTGGCCAGCCTACGATAAATAACTATTTTGTTTTCTGTGAATGAAGGGACAGTTTGAGTTTTTGCACTTGAAAGAAAAAAATTGAGTTCAGAGATGAATGGATTCTGGAAATGAGCACTAATTTAATTAAGAATTGTGATGGAATGCCATTTGCTAGCTTCAAAGCAATAATTTCTTTAACCTCCTTAGCAATATTCATTCTACCCAAGTCATCATGACCAACATGAATATTACGTACACTGTCAATTTCATCATAGCTGGATACGTAGAACTAATTTTGTTAGAACCTATCAACTTGATACTTCTCTTTCCCTTGCTCTAGGAAATTTACCACTACAATGATACTAAAAATAAGTTATAGAGATCCCATTTACTTTTGCTTTTCCTCTGCCTTTTAAACCTGAAAAATACATTTTTTCATTCACACTTTTTCAAGCCATTAATTCTTTTGATTGGAAATAAAAACAGATTTGTGTTCATCCAAAGAATTAGGAAGTAAATGTGTGTAGTTGGGGAGAGCACATTTTTTACATTGCTTCTACAATTGAGTTTCTCAAATCTACCATGACACTTTCTGATAAGAACATAAATTGGTGTGGTCGAGAATACTTTGTTACTCAATACATTTGGGTTTAATTTAATCATGCTGCTTATATATCAACAAAAGGAGTGACTGCCTACAAATAAAACAATAATTTATATCAAGTAATGCTTTCAAATCAAAACCCCTTAAATTTATCTGCTATAGAAGCACAAGGAAACTTCGCTAAGAAATACAATTTTTATTGACCAAAATAATTATCAGATTGTTAACTCGGCAAAAAAATGTCAAATTATTTTTAATTGATACAAGTTTCACGAAATTAGATAATCGAATTATGAATTGCTTTAATTATAATTGAAGAAAACAATGAAATTATCAAATACAATTAGAGCGAAATTCAAAATCTTATATTAAGATAATTAAATGTAAGGATATGTTAAGAGAGCGAACAGTAAAATATATATGGCATGCCGCGAGATTAGCCAAAGCAGGAATCCTAATGCAATAAAACTTCGTAATGAATTAAAGCAGAAAAATACAAAGATGAAGGCAATTTGAAATGGATCATAAGCAAAACGATAAAGAAAATCTTTTTTTGCTTTTAGCCTAACAATCGAATCAAATGCCGAAAAGTTCAAGAAACCGATGGAATTATGGAATCCAGGTTAGACCGAGCAAGAATTTATCTTATGCCGAGATTTTCCCTATTTTCACGAATATCCTTCCCTAAAGTATTTTTCCCAAAAAAATCACAACTAATGCGCATGCGCTTAAGAAGTTGAATATTAGGATTCTTGCTCTGGAATAAATCTACCAAAATTTGTGGCCTTGTAGCCCGTTGTGTTATCTCTGTAGTCTTACTATCTACCTACCTCGACTAAAATTTCATCGTATTTTAAGTTTTAGCAATTTCAGTTTTTAGGTTTTAATTTCGACATAAATAGATGAACTATTTTCTATTTTTCTTATTCACGATTTTATTTTTTTTCGTTTCAATAGTGATCATGGAACTTTTTTTTTTGAATTTCAAATACTTCATTTCATATAAAAGAGCTTAATAAATTATTTGAAAATTTTTTTTCTTACATAAGCGATTAACGATACGATTTTAAATGATATCGATAAGAGGTCATCGATCGATTTGAATTTGCTTCATGGAGGTAAAATTCGCTAACGCCATCCAGTGTTAAGTTTTGTCAAAATTTTAGGTAAGATTTGTTATAATATTAAATACACATTAAATTTTACACTGTTTTATCATAATAAATTTAGTTTTTGAAAGCTTATTAGTGTTACATTTCGTAGGATTGTAATTATTCTTTGAATATTATGTGAATGATCAAGTAAGCGTCCTGAAATTTTAGCAGTGTATCGCAACGACTATTTTGCTAATTTCACATCTAAATTTACAAGTAATTTTTGTTTTGCTTGGGGATGATGAAAACTTAATCAGCATGTTTTGTTTCATGTAGAGAGTATTGCGAAGCCCTGATACTCTTACAACATCCGTAAGTTGATTGTTTCTGGTTGCGTGCAGTATCAAAATAGTCAATATGGCGCAGTTACTCTCTTGGAAACTGGCATAATGATCCCATATCTAAAATGTCCAAGCCTTTGGGCCAAAAAATAGATGGCGCTAATTGCGAGAAAAAGTGTGGCGCTGTTAGGATCCTATAGTAACTAAAATGATATAATAAATAAAACGACTGTTATAACAATTCATTAATTTCACATTCACAGTATTAAATATAGCAAATTTGTTCTTTTTTATAACTAGAATTGGGCTGTCTTGTGAGCATGGCTACCTCATTGTGTTAGGGACTCTAAAATCTATCGATTTATTCTAAAATTGTTCTTCATTTCCTAAGATAAAAATACTTGCAGAATTGAAACAGGCTTATTTTAATGCAATATTAATGATTCTTATATATGCGGGAAATTTAGATCGTACCAATTGCCTGACATTTAAATGAAATAAATATTCATCAGCTTTCTCTAAATACTTATTTTTATTAGTAAATTCAAAATCTCACTCGTTTGAGAAATGTGAAATAATTGTGAATAAATTGCTTATTTTTGTATTTGTGTGGGTTTAGATACATTTTTTAACCTTTTATTGCACAGTTGAGGAAGTTTCATATAAATTTACTACAGTGTAAGTTTTACCTTCAAATTTTAAATCAGTTGTAGGCTAGAATTTTTAAAATTCTGTACGAAAAATTCATTTTCCATCTCATTTTGAGTAAGAACAAAACAGTGATTAAAAATCTAAACAGATTTGAAGTATGTATGTTAAAGAAAACAGTGAAAGCGGTATACATTCCAGTACATTACAAAATTGAACAAAATGTGCATTGTTTGCAAACTGAATGCGCTTTAAGAGTTAAATATTTATGAAATGTCACATTGTATTAATATTGTTGAAGTAATTAGAAACAATTTGAGAATGCTTTGAAGATTTGACAGTTTGCAGTGAAAGCAGACACCATTCCATATTTTTTCTGCATATGCAGAATGCACATGTTTTCTTTTCCATAGAATTTCATCATTGTTCGCTTTGCAAGCTTTTTTATTGCAGACTTCAAAGTCAATTATTTGCTCTTATGAGAATCCAAGCTGAATTCCTAGCTGCTTCAGAAAACATCACCCATTCTTCAACTCTGAAGAATTGGGTCTTCCTTCAAAATCACAACATTTTAAGTCTGTTAAGAGATTGATAATCATTGACTGATATTTAGTGTGTCAAGCTACTTTGTGCGTGCTTGTGATCTTGTTCATTCCGTTCATTTCTCCTCTTGTTCTATTGCAGAAACTTATAATTTCAGGTTTTTTTTCATTTGTCCATTTTATTGTCATTATACATTTTAAAATGGTTTATTTTCCGTGACATTAAACAATTGTTCATTCTTGAAAAAAGTGCTACTGCAGTTGATACACATCACAAAACTGGGTAGAAATTCACTTTCTTGAACCATAAAATTTTATCTTTGAGACAAAAAAAGTTTAAAGTAAAAAAGTGATATAATATGAATTTTTAACTGAAATTTCCCTAAATATAACAAAAGTGGGTAAATTTTACCTTACTCATGGAATAGAGGGTTAAATTTTGCATTATCTTTGGTTCTTAGTTTTTGATGATCGACCATGTAGTAAAGCAATAAGTAAGATACTGGCCTGATTAACAAAATTTAATGATTTCAGTGCTGTAATAGAAATACATAATGTATACAGACCTCAACTTTGAAATCATAAAGAAAAGCACTCAATTTCTGAAGACAGTTCAAAATTTGGGGATAGTAACATGGATATTGCTTAAAGCAGACAATGAAAACTGACAAAGAATCACTATCCTTAAAATCAATCAAGAACTGATTTCTTTCACTGAAATTCTTGTCTTCCATGAAAACTATTTTCAATAACGAAAAATTAATTTTTTATAGCATAAAAGTACACATTGTATGTTATTTGTTTCAAACATCTATATGTGTTATGCACCAGTAGTTTTATACTTTAAAGGATGAGTTATTTTGTTTTCAGTATAACATTAAAAGACATTATTTTGTTTTCTATGTAATATTAAAATAAATGATAAGTTTATTTGATTCCCACTAAATTCTAACATTCAACTTGCATTCATTTTTATACAACAATGAACAAAAATATTTTATGTAGCTAACTGCAGCATATGGTGAATTTTTTGGAAGGAGGGTCCAAGTTAATCTCCACTTGCTTACACATATAAGTATCATAAGTCATTCCATGTCAAATAAATTCATTTTTGAATGATTTTAGTCAAGATTTTGATGAAATGATGCATTGAGTGATTATACATAGTTATGAATTGGAAAAAATAATAAAATAAATTTGTTTCACCTTCTGTTCAAAAGTTTTTATTTATACTTAAAAATGTGGCATTAAAATTTGATAATTTTCTGAAGTATCAGTCAGCTGTTAAAAGCTACATACTGTAAGTGGTCTGTCTCCATACATGCTACCTCTGTGTAGGATGTGATTCCATCAAGATCTCTATGTGATGTCATTCCATGTCAAATCAAGGCATTTTTGAATGATTTTAGTCCAGGTTTTGATGAAACTTTGAATTGAGTGATTGTACATAGTTATAAATGGGAAAAAGTAATAAAGATTGATTTCACCTTCTGTTCACAAAAGTTTTTATACTTAAAAGATGTAGCATTAAACTTTGATTTTCTAAAGTATCAGTCAGCTGTGAAAAGCTTCATACTGTAAGTGGGCTGTCTCCATACATGTTAAACCTATACCTCAATGTAGGATCCGATTCCATCCAGATCAAGATCCTACTTAAAACTTTGGGACATGTTAGATAATAAGACAAAATAATTTTTTTTTCAGAATTTTAAAATTGCCCTTTTTTGAAATTAATATAAACTTAAAAATTTAATTAAAAAAATGAAAACTGCATCATTTAAAGAGCCTTAAAATGAGATATTATCCAGGTATCCTTTCTGGTCTGATAAAAATGACAGTTAACTATGTCAGTGATTTTCATTAAACATTTAAATAACTAAAGCTTAGTAACTATTGAATAGAAGGTGAAATAAATTTTACTTTTTCATTCAGAACTATACAAGTTACTTGACGTGCATCAAGTTAGTTAGTTCCATTATAATCTAAAAAGTCATGGGCTGCCAGTGCTTTGATTTGACATGGAATGATTCATTATTTTCCTGAAACAAGGTTTTTTCACCATTTTGCTTCTTTATTAACTGATTTAGAAAAATGTGTTCCTTATCTTGAGGAGTGGGGCCACAAAAGGTTTGGATCTGAGGCGAGTTGGTGTCCCTGTTATTTGCTCCATGGAGCAATTTGGAAATTGCTCTTATCAACAATTGTTGCTTGTGTTTTTTGTGTAGTTAAAATTATGTTTTATGTATAATTAATTTTATTGTACAATTCACAACAAATAATCACCTTTTTTATTGTATCATGTAAAGCACCAAACTTCTGAGTGGCACACTTTATGTACACTTTCACTCCTGGAAGCGGCAAGTCTGCATGTCAGACATACGCATCTGACACATTCATATCTATTAACTCGCAATCAGCAACTTATTTACAATTGATGGAATTGTATTTTACTTGAATATCCTCTTTTTATGTATCTAACACTATTTGACTCCATATTTTATCTTCAAGCAATGATTTTACACATAGTAAAAGTTTTTACTAATATATCTGGCATCTTTTATAATTTATTTTTTAATATTATTCAAGTTCCCTAACTTTTATATTACTTTTTGTAGAGCTTTTTAGCCTAGGAAAGTACAACTTGTTGGGTTTGGGTTTAATTTATTTATCTATTTTTCAATGTGCATGTAATCTGTTGTACTGGTATGGAATGACTTTTTGGGCCTCCTACACCAATTTATATTGAATAAACTTTGTATTTTATAGGATGGATGATAACAATGGGGAGTCAGAAGGTGGTGAAACAATCACCGATATTCAGAATTACCTGGCTTCCTTTAATAAAGAAATCCAAGATGGAGGGACCACATCCTCTGCAAATGCGAACTTGGACGCGACTGCAGAATCTGATCCTTCAGCTGAGCCAAGCTCAGAAACTGCCTTTTACGTAGCTGCTCCAGGCACGGCCACTGCTGAAGGATTTCAGTTTGAACAGAGCGAGGTATCTATGAACTCCATTTTGTGCAATATTAGATACAGCTTTGAAGTAAAGACTTTTTCGAGGCAATGCTATTTGGCACATTTTTGGGTGTTTTTGTAGTGAATTGTGGCAGGCAAAGGCTATCCCGCTTTGTTAGGATTATGTCAACGTCACAATTATTTGAATTACTTTTATTAATTTTTGCCAATCTTTATCTTTTTTTTATTTCACCATGCCTAAATAACTAGTTTGCCAGAATTAATGTGATCTTTTACATTCATATTATAGACTGATTCCATTAGACTTAAAACTAATAAATTATTTAACTTGGACAATTTTTGTAAAAAAAAAGTAAAGATTTTTCCAAAAAAGAAAAACTTACCTAGTTGTGGTAAGAATAATCAGTTATGTGGATTTTTTTCTATTTTAAAAATTCTCTTTTAATTATTTTGTGGCTTAGCTTAAAATGATGGTTTTTCAAGAAATTCTTGGTGACATAAAAAGAACACCAAATGCATTTCTACAAAAAAAGTATATCGAAGCAGTACCCAATATTATACTAAAATCACACAATCTGACCCAGCATAGTGTATTATTTTGGCAATATTCATGGCTGCTCCAACACCAAGTTAGGGGGATTTAAGTATGCTAATGACCTTATGCCTTAATGCTAATGACCTAAAAATTGCAAATATATGTATTGAGAAAGATGAAAGTAGCTCTTATAAATAAAAACTAATTTAATGGAAAAATCCCTGAGGCAGTTTATATTATATTTTTGAATTTATAAATTAAATATATGGGCAATTCCATGTGACTCATGTTACAATCTGACTTCAATTTTTAATATTAAATTTAATGTAAATAAAGGGAATGGATGAAGATTACTGAACAAAAATTGATTTATAAACTCATTGATATGTTCCTAAAGCATCTATGTCATAATTTAGAATTTAAGTGTAAATTTAGTTCCTCAATGGCAACATTTCGGACTGACTCATGTTACACAAAAAAAGGGACATCAATCTTTTAGACTTTCAAAAATGACAATTTTTTTCTTCTAACAGAAGTTAATCAGAAAAAATAATTTGGATGCTTCACTAAGAGTAGTAGTTTGTGAATTCTGAGAACTGAATGCTTAATAATAGTGTTTTTGAAATTTTAATCGTTGCTAAAATTAACTTTCTTTTATATATTTGAGAATAATTGCTTATTGATGAAAGGAATTGCAATTAAAAAAATTAAATAATGTCCTATAAACATACTTATGTACAATAAAAATGCGAAGTAAATTATCATTTTGATTCAAAATTGTGTTTAGATCTGAATTTTGCTATTTCTTTTTTGATATAAAAACATTAAACTTCACAAAGCAGCTTCTACTAAATCGTGCACATTATTTACTAAACATTTCTTTTTTCCACTTGGTCGAAAACAGTTTCACACTGCCTCAAATTCCGTCTACTGGATCCTTACCATGTGATGTTGCAAAATAGTTCCACGTAATGGGTACTTTGTTCCATTGTGTTAAGAGAGGCTGCTATGTATTTTTAAACTGCCCCCATATGGACTGTCAGACGAAATTTCAACATTTGAATGCAAGTTGAAATACTTTGTAATAAAAAAGATGCATTCAATAATGACCTCTTTGAATGATCTCAATAATCTGATGCTGGAACCCAAATAATAAATAACAGCTGTAAACAAGCTCGTCCTGTTTCCAATGTGCACCTTGGATCTCATCCTGAAAGGTACAAGTGTAGTTTTTAGAAAAGTTACTTGCATCACGCATTAATATGCCTTAGCTTGATGGCCTTAAAGTAACAATGCTCCAGAAATTGCCGATGAGACCCGAAATATGTTGATACAAATCCAAATATGACTTGGAACCTTCTATCTTTTGATGATTGTTTCTTCATCTTGTTTCCAAAAATCCAAAAATACCATGTAAGGCCAAAATTTTCTGTTCTATGCAATGGGTAAAATTTTTTAAAACCTTGTGCATCTTTGCAAATGTTATATTGGCTCAGCTAACAATTTCTAGGATTGCATAATATTTTTCTTGGAATGAATGGAAGTAAGTGGAAACACTTTAAATATAGAAGGGTAATGTATTTACAGCACCTAAATGAAATTCTCATGGTATACACATAAGCAACATTATATAGAATCTTATTTCTTAGATCTCATTCAAAAGAACATGCTTTGGGCGCAATTCAAAAATCTTGCTCTTACCAAGCTCTGATGGATTTTCTAGTTTGAACATTTAAACATTTTCTTCAGTGACCACATAAGATGATGAACTTGTTTTTTTATTTTAAGGTCATTTTCCCAAATTGCAACGTCTTTACGCCAGAAGCCATTCGGCTAATATCATCTCGTTCATAAAATAATATAATTTTGTCTCTTATCTCTACTCAAAGCTGATTTCGAATGATTAATTGAATCAAAACATTCATTTAAAGTCACATTACAAATGCTGCTAAGCAATTTTCTCACCACTACTTCATTACTATGTTGTGTGCTAGATAAACCTTGTTTAGCTTGGATCATATCTTTGCCAAAAGTGTTCGCATTTTTGTACAATTGAGATATAGTTTTCTTTTAACTCTCTTTGTTCCTTAAAATGCGATACTTTTTAACTCTATTTCTAACTTTTTCCTTTCCGAATCAGTATTTCATTGTAAAACAATACTTTTCTTTATAATTATAATAATTTCTTTAGTTTCTCTGCTTTCTTTCTAAACTCTGCAGCTGCAGTAGGTGCCATAATACAATTGTTATATATATTATAAAAGAAAAATAACAAATTTTAAAGAAATCTATCACAAAGTCGTTTGCACATCAAATTTTAATAGAAAAATTCAGGCCAATTATTTGTGTGCAACATTTAACTTTATGTGTGAGTCATGTTACAAAATTAAATGTGTTTTGTCTTTTTAAGAAAAAGCTTGAATTAAAATAAAACTTGTCATTTACTTTTACTCATACTAAGTAAGAGGAAAAGTGCAAATTTTAATTTTAAACATAGAATATTTTAAAAGAATTAAAAAAAACTAAGTTTTTGTGACTCGTGTTATATTATAGTAAATATACTTTCAAAAATTATTCCATAAATATAACAATGGATATCTGTTATAAAATTAGACATAATTTCTTCTACTGAAATTGTGCTTTCTGTTATGCATAAAAATGAAACAAAAATACTCAATGATAGAAAAAATTGCCTGCAAAGACAGCCTAGTTCACTAAAAAAATCTTCACGTCTAAGGTTCTAGAACAGCTGACCATGTACTGATAAAGTAAATGCGCAAGGTGTTGCCAAATTCAAGTTTAAAAACTTTAAACTATCTAGAAAAGCACTAAAAAAATGTGAGTTAAATTTCTAAAAAATTTTTTCACTTGCATGTCCCATGTTTCGTGGAATTGCCCATATTCAAACTTAGGCAATTTTGTATTAGAATTTCGTCCTTTATAAAATGTACTGTTAAATCTTGGGTAATAAAAGCAAGCAAATTTATTAATGTGGCAGTTTCCTGTAAATATGATTTCATCTGCTCCTATTTCTCATAATATGCTTTGATAAAGTAGATACTATTGTGTAATGTTTCTGCAAAATATTAATGGTTTTCAAATACATACATTACAATTGATAAAAACATGACATTCAATTATAGATTTTAAATTGTTTAACACTTGAAAAATAATTTTTGTGATATAGATATATATTTTTGAACATGGCATTCAAAAATATACCTATTTGTAACAAAAGGAGATATTTTAGTGCTTTGCATCACATTAAGATGAGACAATTTCTTGAAACTGGTATTGGTTGATTTTTAAATGTGTCTTGCTTCCACAAATGTTTTCCTCCAATCTTTAGATTCCAACAAGGGTTGGCAGAGAAAGTGCCCAATTTTGCTTTAAAAAAAATGCCTAAATGTACCCAAACAATTTTGAAGTATTTTGTCATAAGTGTAATTTCTTTTGAGTGATTTTCTGTGTAAACAGGAATAATCCCGGAAGATGGATAAAATAATTTTGATTAAGAACAAATTTTATGCATAGCCATTTTGGTGAGGGTAATTTCTTCACAAAATAATTCGTGGAATAATTAGCCAGAATTCATGAAGTAACAGTTTGCAACACATGTGTTTGTCATGGCTTCATTTAAATAAAATCAAATTGTAAAATTATGATTAAATCTATAACAGATGTGCTAAAATTGCATTCAGTACACAAAAGCACTTCCAGAATATAACAAGAAGTATGTACAACCAAATAAAGCCACTAACACCTTTTCTATTCAGAAAAACAAAAACCTCTCATACCTAACAGGAGTATTATGCAATTAGTGTATTGGTAATAATCAGAAAATATATTGGGATGATGAATAATTTCTCGCTGTTTTTTTGTGAAAATTAATGTTTTATTTTAAAAAATCATTAAAAAACATGTTACTGAAAGTATTGTCCATCGCTAGCCACTACTTTTCCCCATCTTTCTGGCAGCATTTGAATTCCACGTCGGAAAAACGACACGTCTTTTGAGGCTATCCAAGAGTCGACCCAATTTTTGGCATCTTCATAAGAACGGAAGTGCTGCTCAGCCAGGCCATGCGTCATCGACCGGAACAAGTGGTAGTCGGAAGAGGCAATGTCCGGTGAATACGGCGGGTGGGGTAGGACTTCCCACTTAAACGTTTCCAAGTAGGTTTTTACAGGTTTTGCAACATGTGGCCGAGCGTTGTCATGTTGCAAAATGACCTTGTTGTGTCTCTGCTCGTATAGCGGCCGTTTTTCCTTCAATGCTCGGCTTAATCGCACCAATTGTAGTCTGTAGCGATCTCCCGTGATGGTTTCATTTGGTTTGAGCAGCTCATAATAAACTATACCCAGCTGATCCCACCAAATGCAGAGCAGAAGCTTGGAACCATGGATATTCAGCTTTGCTGAAGATGTTGATGGATGGCCGGGTTTACCCCACGATTTTCTATGCTTAGGGTTATCGTAGTGTATCCATTTTTCATCACCAGTTACGATACGATGCAAAAATCCTTTCCTTTTCTGCCGTTGAAGCAGTTGTTCACAGGTGAAAAGACGCCGTTCGACGTCTCTCGGCTTCAACTCGTACGGCACCCAATGACCTTGCTTTTGAATCATTCCTAATGCTTTCAAACGTTTCGAAACTGTTGTGTGATCAACTTCTAATGATTCTGCAAGTTAGGCTAGCGTTTGACATGAGTCTTCATGAAGTAATGCTTCCAATTGTTCGTCTTCAAACTTCTTCGGTGCGCCAGAGCGTTCTTTATCTTCAAGATCAAAATCATTATTTTTAAAGCGTCTAAACCAATCTCTACAAGTTGTTTCAGACAGAGCATGGTCGCCGTAAGTCTCAACAAGAATTCTGTGAGCTTCAACTGCAGATTTTTTTGAATAAAATAGTGCAGTAAAATTCCCCGCTAATACTCTTTTTTTGGCACGAAATTTGACATATTTAACGCAATGAAAAATAAAGTTTGCACTTCCACGAAATAACATACACTGGATTTCAAGCTTGCTTATAGTACTTGTAAATAGATGCGTCACTATCATAAACTAACGCAACCAGTTCCGGTAACGCCATCTGTTGGAAAACAGCGAGAACTTATTCAACTATCCAATATTTATGAAGGATATTGCGTAAAATAATATTTTTTTGCTGTTCACTTTCGATATGTCCATTTTGCTGGTATAAAATGATTCTACGTTGCATATCATTTTTATTCTAAAATTTTTATTCAAAACTCGGTCCCATCATTAAGTTAGAAATGGGTGTTCGACTGGCAGTGCAGGTTTGATTCCTGTCAGGTGCGATTCCTCCCTGGGTGTATTTCTATCTGTGTCAGTAAAACTTTCATTGTGTATGTATTACTTGATATTGTGCCTGGTGCAGCATGGCCACATAATGGCCCTTGCACCATATAAACCCAAACCAACCGACCTAAGGTTTGCCTAATTGGAAATATTTACCCTTCCCATTTGCATCCTCACAAATGGAAAAGGTAAATATTTCCAATGATAAATCAAATAATTTGTTAAAAACACCTTCACCTTGAAGGGGGCCTTCCCTGCATCCTTAGTGACTTTAACTAGTTGGAGCGGAGGGGAGCAATTAAGAAGAAACGTGCCCTATAGAAGCTCGACCACCTTGAAATTTTTTATGGTAGTCAGGATCTCCAAATATAAGGAGTAAATATTAAAAATAATGTGAGTAACCAAATATGCAGAGCGATTCAATCTCTATATAAGACCTCTATTAGAAGGGGTGAAAACAGACACCCGAACTCCTTGGGTCCTAAAAGGTTTTTGGTTGGAGCCTGGTCCCCCTCCTACTTGAGGGATAACTGTTACAAATGTATCGATAATATTGATTGTTAATATTAACAAAATAAAGAGTTTTGAAACACCATTATAGCAAGTGGTGTTTCACTTTCCCCAATAATTTTCTCCAAGTTGGCACCACTACATCCCAATTAATACTACCATCTCTATTATCAAATCCAATTATTTTCAGTTGAAAAATGTCATTCTTCAAGTGTTACTATAAGCAAATTTTTAAATTTATTTAAATAAAATAACACATTCTGTTCCAGGTTATAATTCATTTTTAATATCATTAAACATCAATTTAGAAAATTTAAAGTTTGATTTAAATCATGATTTTTTTTAATAAAAATAATTTTATTCAACCAGATAGCCATCTGCAACAGTTGAACACTTCCTATATTCTTTGAACGAATAGATGCTGTTTAGCCATGGAATATGTAGGTCATGAACAATAGTTTACTCTTGGGAATCTCAGTAGCATTCAGAGGGTTAAACACTTCTTGGATGCTCTGTTTCAGTAACCAAAGATAGTTTAACTGTCACATCACTATATTAAAAATACATTGTATGTCTCAATTCATAATTTTTGACTTTTTTATGATGCTGGTACAAAATGATGGTAATTGAAATCTTCAATTTCAGGCGCCGTTCGGCACAACTTACTACGCCTCTTCGGATGGCACGTACTATGCTGCTGCCTCTGCTGATCCGAACCAACCGAGCACCATCACAGCCTTCGCTACCCAAGCAGATGGCACGACAGTCCTTCCCGTCGCTGGTCAGAGGACTGCATTCCGAACTGTGAGTGCTGGGGACCATACAGGTCTGCAGCAGATAGTTCTTGCCGTCAGTGAGGCTAGTTCCGGGGGAGGATCCAGTGGAGGCAGGCAGGAAATTGTTGCTATTCCTACTACTTTGACGCCACAAGTAATTCATATATGTTTACATTTTCTCTGGAGTGCAAAGGATTGTAAATGTGATAGAATTTGGATGAAAGGCAATGACATCGTTAACCCTACTTGACGAGGTATCCAGTCATTAGCAAAACTGACATCTTGATGAGCGAGATGCCCTCATATGCACATCTTTAGATGTGTACGGCCATCACACCCCATCTCCAAGACTTGTTCTTTCTGTTTTACCCTCGCTTACCCGTCCTCTTTTTGCCTTTTTCCTCCCTTGTTGTCTTGCAATTGGAGCAGCTTGGTCAGATATACTGTAACGTCATGAGACAAATTGAAGTGGCGAGTGGTTTAGGCAATTCCATCTTTAAAACAAGCAGCACATTTAATTGATTAATTTAACGGTATTTATAAAATTAACAATTTAAGGTAATTTCGAGGCTAAACGAATAAAAACAAAATGGTTTCAGTCCTGCGATTTCATCGGAGCAGAACAGCTCTGCTTCCTTTCTCGTTGAAAAATCCAGCTGTTCTCTCTTGTTGAGAGGCCAAAAATTAGCGTCACCTCTTCTCCCGTACCTTGTTGCGCCATTGGACAGTTTGAAAATGAGGGGGCTGCAAGACATTCCATTACCCCCGTCCAGTCAAACTTGCCAGACTCTTCCCTCATTGATAGCTAATTCAGGTTAGAGAGAAATTTTCGACAATGCCCTTTGCACCATAAAACCCCAAACCAACCAATTTGATGGACAAGATATATCATGATTAGAAGAAAACTGACTAGATCTTGATGACATACACACACATAATTTTTTTTAACATCTAGATGACGAGGTATCTCATTAGCAAAATTGTTGGATCTTGATAGACAAGATATGTTGTCAAAACTACTTGAAGGGTTAAAATGCGGAATGGGAAGAAAAATTGTTTATGAATATATTTTGTTTAAACATTGACAATTTGTTCTATTTAATGTTCAAATAATTGCTTTTTATTTCTTCCAAGTTACGAAACTGAAAAATATTGAATTTTCATGTTGGAAACTCCTGTGAGTTAGTTTCATAAATGATGCATACCATCAATTATATAGCCTCTCTTAATTCTTTTAAACAATTCATGCACACAATATATTATGTGTTATTAACACATGTGATTTTAGTGTATTTTCTTTTGAATTAGTTTCAGCAAATTTATGTACAAAATCTTTATAAATTAAATTTAGTAGAGTATTGCCCTTTCGGAATAACACTCCTGTATTGCAAAACCTTCATGATTTGTAAATTAATTTTTTAAATTGAGATAAGCATATATAACTTTTGAACTTAAAACTTTATCTTAAATCTTTTAATTTATATGGAAGTAAACAAGATCTTACTGACAAAGCTTTCATTGAGGAGTAAATTTTTTGTCATTGTAATATTATCTTACAGGATTCAAAATATTAGTGATCGTTAGTTATGTATCATAGCTTTAAGTGTTGTTTTGATGACTGAAATTTGTGACCCTGTCATCATTTTTGAAGTCTGTCAACAATCAAATTATCTGAATATTTTTGCCTATATGAAGCTTTCTTTTAACAATATACTCTAATCTCTAATTTACATAATCTACTGCAAATGCAAAACAAAGCAAAAAAGCCACAAATATAGTTAATTATGCATTGTCATCCACATAAGCAAAATATATTTGTTAATTGCACCCAAGTAGAGCATTTTGGCACCTGAGAAATTTTTTTGTCCTATTGATGCCCAACTTCTAATTTCTAACCCTTATCTTAATGTTTTTAATTAGTTTAGTGGCATCTTCATGTTATTCTTAGCTTTCCAATTGTTTTATTTGATTTAATGTTCTGAAGATAAATTAAATCCAAATATATCAATGCATTGTATCATGTTCACTGTATAGGCAATGAGTAATGCTGCTCAAGTTGGAGAACAGCAGACTTTTGTGGCAATGCAGACGACTTCATCTCACGATTCTCAAATAGAAGATGGACAAGCTGTGCAAAACCAGGTATTTAAGAATCATGCTATATTTCCATCAAAAGAAGAATTCAATGTTGCCTTGTTATTTTTTATTATTTCACATACTAACCTTTTTATGAGAGTAGTGAAAATAATTGTAATTTTCTCTGTTAAAAGGTTATTTTATACCGGAATGTGATTTTGAAATTTTCATTATTGTAAATTACAGTAAATTGTATGCATGGTATTATTTTAATAATAATGTAAAAATAATATCTTGAGTGATCCTTTGTGTGAAAAATGTGGCTGCTATACCTGAAAAATCTAATACTAAACAATAAGTATACTGTCAAATCTAGACAATTCTTATTAAATTTAATCTTTTGAGTGTTAAAAGTTCTTGTATGGCTTCCTTTTTACTATTTGTATTCTCTGTGACCCAGTGGGTTTGTCCTCTATACCAGCAAACTGAGGTGTATGCAGCACAGGTTCGAGTCCTCCCTGGGTGTATTTCTCTCTTCTATGTTAGTAAAACTTTCCTTTGTGTATCCATTACTTAATGTGGGTGTGTCTTCTCTCTTCTGTATCAGTAAAACTTTCTTTGTGCGTGTCTGTCTACTTGATATTGTATGTCTATGTATCATGGCCAAATGTGGCCCTTTCACCATAAAACCAACCAGCCAACTAACTAACCATTACTTAATGTCTGTTTGACGCAGCATGGCCCTTGTGCCATAAAACTCACCCCACCAACCAACTTTTTTACAATACAGTTTATTGAACAATAAATGAGAAACTGGGGATGCAAATAAAACTCCAAATTCAAAATAATAATTTCACAACATTTCGGAGTGTGAAACTTTGTAATTAAAACTTGATCTTTTTCAAGATAGAAAATGTGTTTTGTTCTTCTCAGCTCTTTTTTAAGATGTTCTTTACTATTTCATAAATTTTGAGTGTTTTTCACCTTCATTTATTTAAACAGGGTCAGTTGGCTACACTCGTGACAACAGATGATGGCACTCAATCAGATTCAAAATCAGGACTTTCTCAGGTTCAAACCATACGTATGATATTACGTAATGCAGACGGTACAGAAACTGAACAGAGCGTGCCTATTTCTGCATCTAGAGTTCCAACGTTGCTCACGAATGACGGTCAGGAAGTACAGTTGAGTGATGAGAATCAACTTCAGATGATATCAACAATTGTGGAACAAGCTGCATCGGGAGGCTTAGCTGATGGCAACAACCAGGTGAGTGTATTTGTAGGTTTAAATTTCCTCTAGCAGTCATGCCCTCAGGAGCACATCTCCTTCAGGTGTGTAAGGGCTTCATGGACCCTTATTCTAGTGATCTTTTCTTTTCCCATGGGGTTTACTGTCTAGTAAATACTGGTGTTGCACTCTCAGGATACCCAAGTGATCTTTTTCTGCCTTCATCCCATTCTATTCCCCAATTCCCTCAGGGGCACATCTTTAGGTGCATATGGGCTTCATGAACCTTACGTACTCTAGTGATCTATTCTTTCTCCATGGGGCTTACTGCCTCTGCTAAACATTGGGGTCGCGACCTCAGGATGCCTGAACGATATCTCTTCTCAGTGAAAGGAAATTCATTTTGTTTAAACCATAATTAGTACATTCAGTATAGTATTTGTTTAAGCTGTTAGTATTTGTTAAGTGAGTACCCATCATATATGCTCAAGATATCGAGAAAGTAATTTCATCTAACATAATATGATAGGAAAGAATACTTTCAATAAAATATTTCATATCTGATTAATATAGCAGTGTCTCAAGACTGCAGTTTAATCTACCATAAAGTACTTTATAGTTGAGATCAGTTGCACGACTATATATACTACTGTTTTGCAGGTTAATGTTTGTAGGGGTTAAGTTCACCTCATAAAAAGCAATTTTTATTTTGAATTATTGAGTGTCCAAGTGAGATGAAGCTGTCAACTTTTTATTTGTGAACCTCAGGTCCTGCAATTAAATGTAAAAAGATACTAAAAACTGATAGAGACTGACGAGATAGCTTTAAGCCTTGATGATTTTTAGATTCTTTTTACAATTTATTGACATAACTATAATATCTTCCATAATTTCCAAAAATGTCAAGTTAGCTTGTTTCAAAGTGGCCTTTTTTCCCAAAGTATTAGAAAATTTTGCAAAAGCCACTTTACATTTAGAACTTTTTCTTTCTTTTTACTTTGAGTAACTTTTTCTTTTGTAATCTTGATTCTATTTTGATAAATATGGAAAGGAAATATTGTTTTACTTTGAACTTGCATTACCAGAATCTAATAAAAAATAGTAGGTGAAGCTTTATTCCCAAATGAGTCAAGAACTAAATCAAGTAATTGAACTTTTAAAATTTAATAAGTACTTTGAGTATCTTTTTTAAAATAAAGTTATGGTTCCTACTTATTTTACATTCCATCAAATCTTGTGGTTTATAGCCTTCTATGTTCATTCATTTGTGAAGTAATTAGTATTATAAATTTTAATAGAACCATTAAAAATATTTTTGGACTTATTTTTGAATTTAGAGTAGTATATTTTGTTCCTTTATATATGATGGGGGCACTATTCATACAATGAACTTCTATCATGTAATTATTCTAAAGTATACAAATTTATTCTGTACGCTTAAAACAAAGTTTAATTGTAAGGTATGCATTACTTAACAATAGTATTTATGTGACAATGCAGACTATTAAACTTGAGATTTTTATAAATATCAAGTTTGTGATATAGTCTGCATCATCCCATAAATCTCCTACTCTCAAGTTTAATAGACTGCATTATCACATAAATTTACAAGTTCTCCACATTTCTATTTCAAGATAATAGTCAAACACCTAACCTGATATCTACAGAGCATTGTAATTTATATACTGGTTCTCTATCTGGCAGTCTAAAAATTTGTATGTATGTGGGATACCACATACATACAAAGTATACAAAGTGTGGTATGTATAAGGATACCACATACATACCACATACATCCACCACCCTTTGGGTGGTGGAAACCTTGCCAAGTCAAGAACAAAAATCTATTGCTACTCTTGATGTTCAAGTGGAGATTATTGATATGCCATGAAATTTTCATGCATACCCTTTTTTCTTAGTAATAGGATGCATTAAATATTAAACAGTTTCTTGCTAAAGGTAAGGTGTTAATGCTTGTTTCTATTTCTTAGGTTATAGTCAATGTTGGCAATGCCTACCAAGCTGTCACAGTCGTTCCAACCAACGGGGCTTCTGGAGAAGTCAGCTACATGTTCATCGTTGCTCAATCAGATGACGACAAGGACCCCACCAAAGAAATGGATCTGGACATGTCTGTTTATGATTTCAATGAGGGTGAGAAGCATGGGGAGATTGTTGCTGAGGAAGTGGCACCAGATGGTACGAAAACTAGGACCATAAGGATTACGCAGAAGAAGAGTCAGATAGTCACCCAGGCTCACATGTGCAATTATTGCAATTATACGAGTCCTAAGGTATGTTTCATAACCAAAGCTTGTTGGAATTTTCGATGCACATTATAAGAAGTATGTATATTTAATCTATCATGATGTTATTTCTTACTTTTTGATTCCATAATTTTAAAATGGAATTTATATCACTTTTTAAAACATGAAAAATAGTTAAAATGAAGACTATTTTTTATGAAACTTCTCACTTTAGTATGTTCTAGAATAGAATCAAGATTAATTTTCCAACAAGAAAATGCTATATTTGTTATTGGGAACCTGGAAACAGGGACAAGAATATCATGTTTTTTAGATGGTACAGAAATTAAGAACCTAGAAAACTGAATTTAAGGAATTAAAAATAAACTGAATTTATTTTTAATAGCTTTCCAACATATATGGTGTTTATAAACCTTTATACAAAGCCCAAAGAAATTTACAAAAAAATATTCTGAGTTCAGAATTTAAAACTTAAACTGGTGTGGTATGTTTTGTATCCAGTTTTTGATAGTGTCAGCTTCAAAACTTGTCAGTTTCATAATTTATAAAGCATATTACATAGTTCACATGAAGGATTTGGAATAATCATAAACCTTTTAAGTGCAATATATCTTTTAGCATGTATGAATACTTATGTTCTTTAAATGTTTAGCCATCATAAAACTAACCTGTTGTCTTCTCGACAGCGATACTTGCTATCACGCCACATGAAATCCCACTCCGAGGAGCGTCCCCACAAATGTGGCGTGTGCGAACGAGGTTTCAAGACACTGGCCTCGCTGCAGAACCACGTGAACACACACACGGGAACGCGTCCTCACTGCTGCCGTGATTGCGACGCCTCCTTCACCACTTCCGGGGAGCTGGTGCGGCACGTGCGCTACCGACACACCCATGAGAAGCCCCACCGATGCACTGAGTGCGATTATGCCAGTGTGGAGCTGAGCAAACTGAAGCGTCACATGCGTTGCCACACCGGGGAGCGGCCGTACCAGTGCCCACACTGCACGTACGCCAGTCCAGATATGTACAAACTGAAGCGACATCTCCGCATCCACACTGGGGAGAAGCCATATGAGTGCGACATCTGCCAGGCGCGCTTCACTCAGTCAAACAGCCTCAAAGCCCACAAGCTCATTCACTCGGGGAATAAGCCCTCTTTCCACTGTGATTTCTGCCCCACTACGTGCGGACGCAAGACAGACTTGAGAATCCACATGCAGAAGCTACACACCAGCGACAAGCCTCTGAAGTGCAAGCGGTGTGGGAAAACGTTTCCAGATCGATACTCTTATAAGGTATGCACTAGGACTCTTATAAGGTATGCACTTCAAATTCTGGATATACTATCGTATATCCAGAATTTGAATTTTGATGTCTAAATTATGAAATGAGAAATTTAGAATTTGTTCCTAGAGTTGCTGATCACAATAGCAGAAAATGATGCTTGAAATAACACTTAGGAAATGTTAGATGAAATTTAAAAATTAGTGGTACGCCTTTGATATAAAGATCTTTTTGTGGCAACACTTTTGGCATGCTTTTTTGTGTCGTGAAGGAAGTTTCTTAGAAAAACACTGTTTTAGGCTTAGCGGAAAATAATTGAAAATTTAACAAAAATAATTTTAAAAATAGAAAAAATCCACACAACTGGTTATTCTTACTACAACTTGATAAGTTTTCTTTGATTAAAAAATCTTTACTTTTTCTGTAATATTGTTATAATAAGTTAAATAATTTATTAGTTTGAAGTCTGATGGAACCAGGCTATATAACATGGATATTATAGTTTGGCATTCATCCCTTGTTACACATGTTGAATTCTAAATTTCTGCTTGTTTTCAACATTTTCTTGTGCATGAAAATATTTTATCTAGGCAACTTTTATACATTTTAACAAGTCTTAGTTGTTTACAAATTTGCTAAAATTTATTGCAATAGCACATTCACTGAATTGATGAAGGTAACTTGTGCATAAAACTGCATGCTAACTTTAGTTTATTTTCTAATTCACTTTTTCAATTGATATACCATCTACAACACTTTAACTGATAACTTATTCTGATAAGGAAAACACTTAAATTTATGCTGTGATATGTGTCAAATGAAGAATTTTCAAAATCAGGAGGTTATTTAATGCTAATTTTATTCATCCATATTTTGAATGAAGCATTTAAATGGGAATTTTGTTTTTCAACAAACAATACTTCGTTTTATCTATTTTTAAAGCTATTTGATTTAAAATTATAAAGGTGGTGTGGTAGTCAATTGGCTAAAAATGACAAAATTCTTGAAATAGTTTTTTCATTTATCTTTTTCACAAAATTTCTTTTCTTTCGATATAACTTAAACTGCTAAGTACTTTTTAAAAGCTAACTAATGAACTATTGACTGACTTTTACAAAGTTAAAGCTTTTTTAGTTATCAGAAGTAAAATAAATGATACATTAATACTTTGCCTTATTTCTTGACTTTTACAAAACAAGATTTTATATTGTAAGAGAAAAGAAAATATGGCTAAAAGTCCATCAGATTTGCAATTTGGCATTGAAGAGTTTTGTAAATTAAATGAATATTTTTACTTTATAAGTATATAGACAACTATTTTAAATTGATATTTTATTCATCATGAGATATATAATTATCAGACTAAGTGAGAAAAACATGTTCTGCAAAAATCATAATTTTTAAAAATTGTTTTTATGTAAATTTTATCTTTTTTTAAGGAATATTTGTCAGAATGTGAATAACTAACAGATAAAAATTTCATAGATATGAGTACAATTTTAAATAAATTAGTAATTAAGTTTATTGATTTCTATGTAATGTTGACAAGAGTGTTTTCGATCATATAGTTATTGTAGGACTTTATTTTTGTTAGATTTTATTCTGTTTATGATTTGGAAGTTTACTAAATAACTAAAATAATTTCTATGGCAGAAAGTAATTTTCCTATTTCCTTTTGCATGAAAACTTTTGGGTCTAACTTATTTGCAAACTATGAATCCAAATGATTTTATTTCTTAGAGATCAATTTTGTATTTCTGAAAATTATTTGATACTCATTTTTTTGTTTTTATGTTAACAGCTACATTCAAAAACTCATGAAGGAGAAAAGTGCTTCAAGTGTGATCTATGTCCATATGCATCCATTTCCCAACGTCACCTCGAGTCCCACATGCTAATCCACACAGACCAGAAACCTTTCCGCTGCGATGAATGCGACCAGGCTTTCCGACAGAAGCAGCTTCTGCGACGACACAAGAACCTCTACCATGATCCCAACTACGTGGCTCCTGCTCCCAAGGAAAAGACCAATGAGTGCTCGGAATGTGGGAAAGCATTCAGGCATAAAGTAAGCCAATTCCTTCATTTACCCATCTCTTGGGTTAATTCTTTTATACTGACGTGAACAGTTGTCAAATCTTCATTCTAATGCATTGCTGTCACAGGCGACTTTTACTATTTTTCAACCTTGGTCCTTGGTGATATTTTCTAAGCAAAATTGTCTTAAAAGCAACTGATTTCAAAATTTTGGTGACTTTAAAATTCACCTAAGATCAAAGAAAATTTATCCTCTTTTAAAACTAATGGCGGACAAACATTTTTTTCCTGATTTTTCTTTGGAGAGAAATTTTTTGAAAGGGCACGAGGAAAAACATCTGAATGTGTGTCATGTTCTCGTAAATAGGAAACTTGTTTTCAAGAAACTTAATCTAATATAAAGGATACAGATCAAACATGAACATTTGAGATGATGGCCAATTGCTAGCTGAAGACTAGTGCAAACTGAATTTATGGGATGCTGACCATTTAACACTGTTCTGATTATACACTGACACAGTCAATGAGAAGAATCAGGAAATGCAACATGGAAGAGTTGTTCACAAGCAGCTGTAACTGTCAAAAGTTCGATGAATTGGATTGACATAAAACTTCTAGTAACGTAGTAGCGGCTAGCCAAACTTGAAAATCCCCTTGTTAGTGTGCCAATTTCACTTTTCTGTTACAAAGCACCGAATGCTCACCTCACTTGATCATTGCCAACCAGAGAAAAGTTGAACGTTAAAACATTTATGTTATAAATGCGTTGTATAATTATTCTTGCAGTCTCTATTTTTTTTAAATTTTGAATTACAGCAAAGGAACAAAACAACTTTAAAAATAAGTAAAACGGCAACTCAGTATGTTCTCAAACACTCGATAATAAATTAATAAAATTTCAATAACTCAATGTTAAACCTCAAAAACTAAGTATAGATTCTGCACTTGGATATTTTACAAATGAACTACTCTTTTTTTGTAATTGAGTACAAGCAATATTTCTTCAAGTCTTTATATTCTAGGAAAAGAATGACCTCTAAAATTTACTATATTCACTTCATCTAGGTTTAAATCTCATAATTAGTTCTACTGTTAAGGTTTGATAAGTCAGCAATTGTGCAGCTCAGTAATGGTTGTTGGCTGCCCTCACAGTTTAAACCAAGAACCTTTTTATCTAGCAGCCAGCACTTTCACCAGACTGGTTGGTCGATCAGCGAATAAAAGATCATGGGAATTGTAAAAAACCCTCAAACCTAAAAAATGCTCGAAATCACCAATGTCATCAAAGTTTGGTGCTCTCAGGGATACATCCTTTCTGTGTATGGGTATCACAACACTGAGGTACCAGTGTGATCTGTCCTTAACTTTTGTTTTACCCTCGCCTACCCTTCTGCTTTTTGCTTTGTTTTCCTCCCTCGTTGGATTGTGTTTGGCACAGCTTGGCCAGATGTGGCCCTTGCACCATAAAATACCAAACCAACTAACTCTGGTTGTTTTATGTTTGGCACAGCTTTCCCAAATATGGCCCTTATGCCATAAAACCCAAAGCCTACCAACATCAATGTTTGGATGTAGTAATTAGTGTACTTACTGCAATGTTTATTTTTTGTGTTCCATTACTTACGAATTTATTCTGTTTTTCCAGGGCAATCTCATCCGTCACTTAGCCATTCACGATCCTGAAGCTTCCATGGCTGAGAAAGAGGAGGCCCTTCGCATAGGAGAACCCAAGGGTCCTGGCGAGCAGCCTGATGGAGAAGAGGAAGAGGTCTACTACATGGAGGAAGAAGACGAAGAGGACGTGGATGCCCCTCCCTTCCCTGGGGCAGTTGCCATCTCTGAACAGGGAACGGTACAAGAAACAGAAGATGGACAACAGGTAAACACCCTTACCTTATACATGGATATGGTATCTTTCCTATTTTATATTTTAATATTAGTAAGCCCCTATTTATTATGTAATTTTCCCCTTTCCTACATATCCATGTTGCCTTTGCTCAGTGGGTCCCCCCACTGTGCTAACAACCTGAGAGTTCTTGGCAGCGCTAGTTCCATTCCTCCCTGAGTGTTTCTTTGTATGTTTTAAAAGCTTTCCTTGTATGTGTATGCCAATTTACTTGATTCTGTCTCTTTTGTTTAACAGTTTGGCCAAATGCATTGTAAAACCTCCAAACCAACCCACATGTCCACTATAAACTTCAAAAAAGCATGTTTTGAAGTATTCTAATTAAAATTGAGATGCTGTATTGGCCATATGATCTCATATTTTGGCTCTAGGAAGGGTTTTGGTCATATTTCAGTCATTTTAAAAAGTATATTGTCATATTATTTCTTAAAAGTTATATTTTCTGAAAATTCTCACTCAGTGAAACAATTGTCTTTTCCCTCCCCCAAAATGTTGACTACTTTTTGTAATCAAATAAAGGCTGACAAGAAGGAAAAGGCAGCATATAGCTATTATAGTCAGTTGTTTAGGGGAAAAAATTATAATGACAAGGGAGGCAGGAAGGGTCAATTATGGAAAATGATGGTTTTTATTTAATTTAAAAATAATTTTCTTTTTTTATCAAAAGGATAAGTTTGCCTACATTTTGATACTAATTTATTAGTAAAACATGACAAAAAGAAAGGGGAACATGTAGCTTATGATAAATTATTTTTAGGTTATATTTTAGCAAATTTAAAGTTATAAAAGCTTGATCATTAGGGTAAAAACCTAAAAATGACTAATAAAGGAGAGGAGAATGAGATGGGAAAATTAGCTAGTTTGGTAATACAAAGGTTCGACTTTAAAAAGTTTTCCACTTGGCATAAAACAAACACTGATGACACCTCATAAAAATGGAAGAAAGGAATTTTTAGTTGTATTTAATGTGTATTTTGAACAGTATGTTAATGATGTATTTCTGTTGCACAGGTGGTTGTGTTCGAAGTGATTCAACTGCACCCGCAGGGGGCTCAGCCAGAGGTGGGTGCGTCTGAGGACATGCCCGGTCCCAGCAACGGGGAAGCAGTGGCTCTGCCCACTTTGCAGGAATCCCCAGAGGAGGAGGACTGCTTTGCCAGTGCCGTGGCTGAAGCGATTGGTGAGGTTCCACCCACTCCGTGCTCCCCAGGTTTGTTCACATTTTGAGTTTGGGGACATTCCGCTGTCTCATGAGGATATCCATAAAATCACTGATTTTAGTCAAAAAATAGATGTATCTTATTGTTGATTGATAAAAAAACTTTCAAGTAGGCTCATCCCAAATATTTGGGGCTGTAAGGGGCACATCTCCTTTAGGTGTGTACGGGCTTCATGGGCCCAAGGTACTCTAGTGATCTTTTCTTTTCCCATGGGGTTTACTGTCTTTAGTAAACATGAGGATCATGCTCCTGGGATATCCAAGTTATCTTTTCTTCTTTCATCACATTACTCTATTCCAAATTCCCCTTTCACAACATTTTTTTATTTGACTTTGTCATGTGTTTTGCACAGCGTGATCAAGTATGGCCCTTGCATCATAAAAATGCCAAAATATCCAGCCAACCAAAATTTTTGGCTATACCTCATTTTTCTATACAAACAGCTAATATGAAGCAATCATGTATGGGACATCTCTGCTTATGGCTTATGTATTAACTTGTGGCTTATGTCTCTGCTTATGGTTTATATATTATACTGGATGGCTTTATGTAAGCTTTTTTTACATAGAAACAATAAGATATACCTAAAAATTTGGGATGAGCTTGGAAGTTTTTCTATCAATAAAGAATAGTAAAAGATACATCTATTTCCATGACTAAAATCTGGGTGTGTTAAAACGTGTTAAATTAAATTTTTTTTTCATATAGAAAGAGCTAATATGAAGCCATCATGTATGGGACATCTACCTACACTGAAATGTTTCATACTTGATGGCTTGATATTATCTCTTTATATACAAAAAGTGACATACCCAAAAGTTTGGGATGAGCTTATTTGTTTTATCAAAAAAGAATAGTAAAAGATGCACCATTTCCATGACTAAAGTATGCGTGTTTCTCCCATACATGACAGTGGAAGGCTCCTTTGGTGGTTTAGGATGTGTTTTTTCTAGAAAACCTGGTTTCAAGGGCTAACTTTGTTTTATTTTTGGTGCATTTCAGCTCCTGCCACTCCACGACGCAGAGGAAGGCCCAGGAAAACTCCTGCTCCACCCCCCACTGAGTTACTGAAGCAAATTAAAGGTATTGTAGAGAATCTACTTTTTAGCTGTACTTTGTTTAACCCTCTGAGTATCACTGGATTTCCGAGTAGTATGATGTTGCATTTCCCCCTAACACATACTGACTACATCTATTGGTAGAAAGATTGTGCATGTTGGTCAGGAAGGTTATGCAGGGTGGAGTAATGCATGTGAACCCATCAGAGGGTTTCATCAGGATTCCACTGGTCTTTGAACGTTCTTAATGAGCACTTGCATTTTATTTTATCAAACTCGGGGGCCTGGAAAGTTTAAAAAGTTTGTCCATTTTACCCCTGATTTTTCTAATTCTAGTTTTTTGCCTTTTATCTTATTTTTTTATTATACTATGAATTGGTTTGCAATATTTTTATTTAATTAAAATTACTTTCATTAATAAAAAATCCTGAAATATGAGGCTCTCAGGGGCACATCTCCTTAAGTGTGTATGGGCTTCACTGGTGGACCCTAGTGATATTTTCTTTTCCTATGGGGTATACTATCTTCAGTAAATACTGGGGGCATGTTCCCAGGATACCCAAGCGATCTTTTTCTGCTTTCATCATTCTACTCTTCCCCAATCCCTCTTCCCCTTCCACGACCTTTTTAGCTTGACGTTGTCTTGTGTTTGGCGTAGCTGGGCAAAATACGACCGTTGAGCCATAAAACCCCAAACCACCAACCTGAAACTTATGGTTTTGATATCCGTTTTTGAATATGATATTGCTTGCTTTGGCATGTTACTTTTTGGTATGAGAGAATAAAAGCAATCTTATTACTGTTCTCTTGGAAATTGTGTGTGTGTATGTGTGAATAATTTATTTTAAAATATTTTAAATTTTTCATTCACACACGTGTCAACTTTAATAATTCTGAAAATGAGTGCTCTTTATGAACATAATTAAAAACTTGAAAAATTTACAGAAGTTCCTTGAAATGTCCTTAAAAATTACTTGAGGAATTTTTTATGTAAAAGAGTGGGATTTCAGGCTTAAAGTTTCATTTGACTCCAGATAACGATTTTCTCCATGAGTTGATATTAATATTTTGCAAATTTTTTATTTCTATCACTAGCAGAGCTGTGCCAGTTATTTCTGTAAGGGAAAATGTAAAACAGCAATTTCTGAAACTAAGTTCAGATGGAAAAATAAATACTTTTGTCTTGTTTGAACCCATTAAATTAACCTGATATTATAATTTGCATGAAATAGACAACAGAGAACAAATACAGAATTTGTTTGCTCTCTTGTTTTGTTAAGAAAAATAAGAAGTAATATATTGAGACAAATAAAACAAAAGTTACACACATGGTAATTATTATTCAGGTAATAATCTGACATAGGTTTGTTGACCTGCCTCAGTTTTGTTCAAAACAAGTTTTTGAAACTTCTGTTTTCTAAATTAATATTTTAATTGTCATTTTTCTAGTGGAGGATATTAAAGAGGAAATTGTTAAAGAAACTGTAACAAGACAATATCGGAAGCGTAAGATTGCAGAAGTAGTCGAAACTCTTGCAGAGCCACCATGTATCGAAGTTCAAGTTCAGAAGAGAGGAGGGCGACCGATGCGCTCTTGTCGCATGCGCAAAGGTACAGTTGAGACTTTTTGAGAGCGATTAAAGTACTCTTTTGTACCACTCTTTGGTTTCACAGTTTAGAAATTTAGCATTTTCTTAATGTTCCTTTTCATTTGTAAATGAACTTTATAAGGTTAAATTTCAGAATTTTTAAATGATTAACCAAGCAGTATGACTAGTGCCATAGACTAACTATAGCAGACCACAATACAAATTCTAAAATGAAATGTGTAAATATGCATTTGAATGCATAAAATTAAAGTGCATAGCATTTCAATTTTCACAAAATGTTAAAGTGATTATAAAATTACTTATGATTATAAAATGACTTTGTCAAAACAATACTCTAGAAACCAAAAATTGAATCAAATAACCCACATTTCTGTTTCTTTTTCAATTTGTGTACATTATGAGGCAAAATTATTGAAAACAAATGTGTAAACAAATTTTTTAATTGTACAAAAAACAAACATTCTTAAATTAATCGGTGAATTTTGATAAAAATAACTTGAGTGTTTGGCAACCATTTTTAATACGTACCAAAAATACTCCTATATATAAAATATTGTAATGGCAAAAGAGAATTGAAGCAATGAATGAAATAATGCTACATTAATGTAAGAAAATGAAGAAAATAATCTCAATTCAACTAAGCACACAACTAGTAGTAAATACTTTAATATCATGATATCAAGGAGAAAAAGATAAAAAACAGAATTTGCATCAAGTGAATATTTTGAAGTCGAAATTTTTGCAGTTATAGTGTAGTGTTCATGGTGTTTAATTACAACTCCACGAATAAGAACATAATTATTTATTGATAAGACGAAAAACAACACATATGAACAACATGAAAAGTCGAAGTGAAAAAATTCTCCTCGCTTCGCTTGTGCTATGCTACGCTCATGCACTTTGCAAATTTGTGCGAGAGATCACGCATCTTCTGCTCTTGGCAGGGTGCCAAGATTTCCATAGTGTACTCTCCATAATAGTATTTCTATATGCACAAATGAAGTATTTTAGTTTTTAAAATAAATTTAAGAGTAGTGTATCTTACCAAAGTTTACTATGATCATTTCATCAGATTAATTTTTTAAACTAAGACAAACATTTAAAACTTTTTTCTGTCTTTAAACATATCCATCTCTTTCTCAAACATAGCTTTGAGAGCGCTTTCACAATTTTATGCATCTATAAAATGAGCTTTTCTGTGATGATAGAATTCTGATTCAACTAATTTTGATAAACTAATTTTCGAACTTGCACCTGAAAATTATTTGTATCAGAAACGAGAATATTCCTTACATGCATCATAAAATAGATGTAAGTAAAACTGCTCAAGAAGTGAAATGGGTATAAATGAAGCATTTATATACCTACTTGACCCTCCAATTGATTTCAATGAGATATCTCGTTCTTGAAGATCTGACCAATTTTGCTAATGATGAAATCTCGTCAACAAGATATTGCCAATTTTTATGTGGCAACGATATCAATATCTGGTCATTTTCTTCTAATGATGAGATATCTCATCCATCAAGATCTGGTCAGTTTCGGTGGTGAGACAAGGTACCTCGTCGAGATAACCACCAGAAGGGTTAAACTAAACAAAGCTAGATGTTTCACATTTTAAAATGGGGTTTCCTGTCTGCAAGAGATGATGTAGATACCAATTTTTATGCCTTTTTTACCTGTGCAGATGATTCTCAACCAATTGTTTCTGAAGTTGCCTCCGCTGTGAATGAAGAGATGGAGGACAGTCAAGATTTAGTTGTAGAAGCAGACGAGCTTGCCCGCAGGGAAGCGGAACTACAGAGAAGGAGACTGGAGCAGAAACAGAAGGATATGGCAGAATGTTTTGGCTTCAATGAGGTAAGGATGTTAATGAACGCATGATTAAAAAAAGCTAAAGTTAAGTTGTCCTTTTGAGATTCTTAACTGCATATAATTTTTTTAGTCTCCCTCTTTAGCAGAAAGAACTGATTTTTGTATGTTAAAAGAAATAAACCTAAGCCATCTTATGTACGAATGTAAAAATATCTGTTCATAAACTAATATTGACCAAAATGAATCTCCTAGACAAAATAAGGGGCCTCAGTTACCTGGTTTAAAGAGTAGCGAATTAGCAACTGGAGAAGTGCAAGTTTGAAACTGGATCCAACCAAAGATCGATGTGTACATGATGACATTAAATCTATAGTGTCCTCAAATGTCCTCTTGCTGGTATGATGTAGAAGTTTGGAGTGCCAGCTCATGACCTTGTCATCTGACCATGGTTAAAAAGGACTAGGTGTTGTCCTCTTATCTTTCCCTTCGGGATGGATCCCGGACCATTGCTCATAGCCCATTGTGTTGCTCTAGTGTGGCATTAATTAAACTACCTACCTAGACAAAATAAGATAGTACAGGCATTTGATTATTCTAATCAATCCATTTATCCCCCAGGCAGTTTTCGTCAAATTTTCAAAACAAGATTCCTAATCATGTTTCATTTGTTCGAACCAATAAATGCTTATCTCCTCTAACATTATCAGTCACTATAAACATGTAATATGCAGTGAAATAATTAGTATTTTGGGGATCATATATATAAATGGGTGCTTTAAATTGTATAGTTTGCATTTCGACGGTCTATACATGTCATGATCTTGTAAAAATTGTAATTTATTGTGAAGAGTTGGCGTGCTCTGCCCGTTTATTTAAGTGTCTGTTCTCCCCTCTTTCAGGACGAAGAAGAGACGGAGACCATCCTGGCGATGCCCGCTGTGCCCGGGTCCCAACCGATGAGCTCGATGGAGGAGAGCAACCTGCTGGCCAACCTCCAGAACCACTCTGGGACATAACACCCAGTCCTGCTCTGTACAGGCTTTTCGTGAGCACGATCTCTTGGTGCACGCACTGCATGGCCTTCCCATCCTACCACACTCCCTCAGCGAGTGGGGATGCACTGCGAGACTGCACCAACGGTCATTCTTTTATTTGTACATATGTTCTTCGTAGACTTTTTAATTGGTCAATTCTAGCCCTCCTTCTTACACCCCTCTCTTCGTCTCGATGGATGTCGATGGACGATTGTGACGAACTCTTGAAATTCTAGCTGGAGAGCGAGGATTTGTTTGAATGCTTCAAATTAAGCTAAATTTGAAAGGTGTTGTTCAGGGTACAGTATCCCCTCACTACATTGCACGTCCTGATGCATCGCTCGTCTCCCAATGACTATTGCACCATTGATTGAAGCTGACATCTTTTAAATCTGCAAAATCTAAGCTTATAACTGAAATTCAATTGCTTCATTTTAATTTCCTAAATTTCATTAATAGACAACAAAAACATTTTAAAAGGTAGTTCTGTTATGTACAACTGGGAAATTTTTATCGTGATCATCAAAAATGCCCTACCAAGTTGCATTGTTTCAAAAGGTTTTACGATCCATTGCTGGACAGCCGCAGATGACTTTTGCAACTATTTTTCAATCTTGGCAACTTAAATTTTTTTTTGAAAATTAATAAGAGGTAAAGAAAACTTATTCCGCTTTTTGACCAATAGTGAATGGAAAAAGATATTTTTCGGATTTTGCTTTAGGGGGTAAATTTTCCAAGGTATGCCAATTTGGAAGTTTTGACACCAAGCTGTGGCAACCATAAAAATATTGGAATCTCTGGTTTCAGCTAGATTGTCAGGTAAACCCTATTATTAAAATATTTATTTTTTTAATATCAAAATTTAAATTTCTTGGAATCTTCGTCTGTTTCATATTTAATTAGCACATTTTGTATTTTAGCCGATTCATTTTGTATCTGAACAACTAAAATTGCTGCTAAAATAAGATTTAAGAGGAGACTTTTTGCTACTGTTTTTAAAAATTCTTGCTACACAATACTTAATAAAAAAATGCATAAATGTGTTAACTTCCTCATTTTTTGAACGTTTTTGCCACCTTGCTATGTGGTGTTATTTTCTCATCTCCCTGGGTGTGCAATGTATGAAGGGGTTACTGTAAAAGTTATTTATGGATCATTGTTGACAGTTGATTTTTGTAATTTTTATTTTACCTAATTGTATCATTTGGTTAATTTTCAATCATTGAGTGACAAACTTTTCGGAGTGCTTTCGGTACAGAATCAATGATTTAAGGATCCAAGCATTAGTATAAATTTAAAACTTATAGTTCAAACTATATTTTTGTTAATACATCATGATTTCAAATAATGACTTTAAAGTGTGGATTATGTTCTTTTGAAGATGCATAAACTAAAGATGAATTAAATGCTTATTTGATTTGATACAGCCTTTTAAAAAATATTTTTTATTTGAAGTTACCAAAGAGTTCAAAACAATGCTTTTTGTCAGCTTGCAATAGGATGCCATATTTTTTTCAAGTTTGTTGTATTCGATGTTCAAGTTAATGGAATGCTATATGCATCTCAATCATTTGATTGTTTGATTTTATATTGATTTTTGTAAAATTTAAATAATATTGATTTAAAAAATATTTTCTTTTAAAGATTGTTATTCATTAATAGTTACAAAACTGCCTTTTAAAGAATTTCTGCAAAATATTTAAACTTTTATTGACTAAAAATCAATTATGTTGAGATTATCACTATGTAAAATCGTGGTTTGCAAATCATATCCTTATCTTTAGTGTCTTTCATATGAAAAATTGTAATGTGGGTTTAAAATAGTACCTCCCTTTGCTAATAGTTAACTTGTTGACTTCTTGTTTTGGAACATTTTTTTATTATATGGAAACATTTTAAGTTTTCTAACTTAAATTAAAAAAATGTGTTTTTTTTGTTTTGCAATTTTATTAGTGATTCAAAAATTTCTATAAAAATGGAAATTTGCTTTTAACCCAAATGATATCAAGTAAATACCACCTATAAGTGGATTCAGCCTGTCTTAAAAGTTTGATTTACAAATGTGTTGGTGAAGTACATTAATTAAAAGGATATACATAATTTTTATTTTATGTTTATTTTTGGAATGAAACTTCATTTTAGAAATGTGTTTTAAAAGATTTCCCTGGCTGTTTTTATTTAGTGCCGGTGCCATAAAACATTTATAATTTTATGTTAATATGTTCAACTGCATTTATGAAACTGATTATTTAAAAAATATGTTAAGTTTAACATTGCTTGAATTTTTGATTCATGTATTCAAACCTAAAATCCCACGATTTTTGAGTTGGATATTTTTAATATTCTATAAAAGTACAGAACTTTTAATCACCATGTTTCCACATAAAATTTTATTTTTATGTACATACTTTATTATGAAAAAACACAAATATATGAATACCTAGATGATTCTAAGCACTATTGAAATTATTTTCCTTCCACTTATAGGGTCAGTGTTTATTTATAACTGGCTAAAGGAATGTGTGAGTAGCAATAAATGCTTGGAAAAACCTTCAGTGGTATTTGTATTGACATGACAGATTTTTTAAATGATGGGAAAACTGCTGCAATTGTGTTTATCAATTGTGTGAGATTTGTACCTACTTACGTATTATTGAGTGGGGAACTTTCATTTAAGAATGGCTTGCAACAACGGGATACAAATCTGACCTTTTGTGATATTTAGTGCTAATATATGTGTGTGGATGCAAGTTGTACTTTGATGTCAAAACAGCAAATTATGTTTAGTGTATAATTGGAACAATTCGAAATTGAATGCATTGTGTGTGTACTGATATCCCCTGCATCTGTTTTTTTGTGAACTAACTAACCTCAGTTTGTCATGTTTCATACTGATTGAACCATTTAGTGTAATGGTACAGCTTTGATAGACTTTTTCTAGTAAAGCTTTTGTCATGCTTTTTGTAGCGAGTTGTGGCAGGCAAAGGCAACCCTGCTTTATTAGGATTATGGCAACCTTGCAATTATTTGTATCTTATTAATTTTTGCTAATCATTATCCTTTTCATTTTCCGTTTTTTGAAATTCTTCCTGATGACATAAAAAGCATGTGAAAATGTGCCAAAAGCATTACCACTAAAAAGTCTATATCAAAGCTGTACTGTTATAATAAACAGTTTTTATTGCATCAATTAGTATTCTTGATAGAGTATGAAAAAATGCAGTTTTATTCTGATATACCTCTTGATTGAAAGGGAAACTTAAAACTCAAAAGTTGAAAATAAAATTCTCAATCACATTGTAACAAACAGAATATATCTTGGAACTTAAAATATTCTATGGTGAAATCATTAAGGCAATTAGTTATTCTTGCATGTGTTTATTGTTGAATTTATTCAATTTACACTCAATGGACCCCCTTTAATTTGGTAAACGGATATAAAACTCTAAATCAATACGCGACTTATTTGTATTATTTTTTGTTAATCCTACGGATTTAATGAATGTTTTTTTACAATGTAGGGTTATTCTGTGATGTTAGGTCATCATCATTGCTGTCCAAATGTGTTGCCCTTCTGTTTTCTGGAGTGGCCACATTTCGATTTCATGTAGACAGTCCTCTGTGCATGTATATTCCATAATAAAATATCTTTTCACATTGAATGCATCGTAGTTTGTGATTGGTGCATACGTTTCAGGTTGTGGTAGACTGGCGTGGTTGTCTTGACAGTATCGCGTCATTAAGCAAAACTGACCATATCTTGATGGATGTTGTATCTCATCATTGGAAGAAAACTGACGAGATCTCGTCATGAAAAAATGCTGCTATATTTTGATGACGAGATACCTCCTCAATGGATCAGATCTTGATGGACGAGATATCTCGTCCAAACTACTTTGAGGGTTAAGATTGATCTTAAAATAGTATTTTCATCGATTCTTAGGTGGCAATATTAACTATAAATCCTATGATCTAGTGCAGATGTCGTCAAAGTGGTTGCTATCGACTCCCAGGGATTTATTTAATATTAAGGGTTGATAGAAAAATATAAAACATTGTACTGGTAATATTTAATTCGGTTAACTTAGATTTCCTCCATCCTGAATGACAATGCAATTAAGAGTTAATATAGAATTCCGTGGCGATTTTAGATGGAAACTTAATAATTTTGAACCCAACATTGCTAATCTTGTCAAAAGTCACGAAGCACACCCTTCACATTGACAACGTTAGTAAATTGTATACTAAATTAAAAAGTCTTCTTTTTCTATATATAATGAAGATTGCATTGTTATTTTGTTATCTTAATTATATATTATTTATCCCTCCTATCCAGTATGTAATGTTAAGTAGGACGTCAAAAACAACACTTGGATGTTAAGCCAATATAATAATCTTTATATAAATGGATGTGTGTGCCTATGTATGTTCTCTATACAAATCTACACTGTTTGACGAATCCACACCAAATTTGGTACACTTATACTTTGGAACCCTGCGAGTAACACAAGCTACATATTAACTCCTGTTCTCTAACTTAGGTGTGCAGAGGGGGCTAAATCAATTCGAAATTGCCATAGGAAAAACAATGCGCATAAAACAATTGCAGTCCGCAACTCAGTTTGTTTTACCAGTATTGATCGAAAATTAAATTTTCTAATAAAATTGTTTTACTAGTTGCTCGAAAAACAATTTTTTCCGAAATGGTATATTTAAACAATTTAAAATTCTAGTTATGTTTGAACTGATTTTTTTATTTCCACAATAAATAATTTAGGAATATTTGAATGATGAAAAATGGATATTTAAAATACTTAATTTTACACAACTTACATTTTGTAATGGAACACGAAAAGCCAAAACAAAAAACTCAGTGATCATAAAAGCGTAATTTTGCAATTCGGTATCTGGCAATGCCAGAATTGTTTTATTTCATAAATTAAATTTAGAATTCCGTGTTTGTGAAAAGAAAATGAAGTTCCGTGAATTAAGAAAATGTTGCGGTCATATTTGAGCATTTGTAAGTTTTGTAAATTTGTTGTAAATAATTCATTATTGTATATCAATATTTTTCAAGCATCTTTTTCGAATTTCTGTTTCAGAATATTCTCATGACGTCGAAATTCGACATGGTTACTCAGATCTTTCATTTTTCAGAATTCTACATTTTTCAATGACCAGAATTTCATTTCTGTTTGTATGTATGTTTTCCATTACTTTCCATATCAGATATATTATTTAGGAGTTAAATTGCAATGAATTATTTTTATTTTCTGCCAAATATCACTATACATGGGTAATTTCTTATTTGTATATGTATATTTCGATGAACTTTCCTTTGGTTAAATACGTTATAGTTTACAGAATTCTGTTTCTAAAAAAAATGGAAACCTCTTTAAGTAAGGTGTATAACTTCTTATTTTAAAATGACTGGTAAAGTTAAAATAAAGTTATTCTAAAATAGGATATGTTATGTTAAATCTAAACGGGTAGCCATATGTTGTAGTTCAAAGATATTTCTAAATTTTGACATTTTCATTACAAGACGATTAAAATCAATTTAATTTACATTTGTTTTTCATGTTTCATGGGTATTGAAAGCTGTACATAGTCAAGTAACTACATCTATCATTCTAAATAGGTACGTGGTTTCTCAATTGAAAAAAGTACCTTAAGGATTTGATTTAAACTAAATTTTTCTGTTGGAGGAAAGCAAATTTTAAATAAGACTTTGCTGATCTTGGAATGATATAGTAAGGAAGTACAGTCGAGTCTATTTAACGAAGTCTCATCGTTCCACTTAAAAACTTCGTTATAAAGAAAATTCGTTAAATAGAAAATTGTAAATTAAGTTATAAAAACGAGAAAAAAACAGACAAACTTACCTATCCACTTTATTGACTTTAACACATATCCTGAACTGTAAAAAGTCTAATCCTGCTTTGTAAAAAATACAATTGTCATAAAAATTTTTATATTTTTGTAAAGATTGAAACACTTTATCTGTAACATTTCCTTGAAACTGTAATACCCTTCGTATTGTATCAAATGCTGTTAGCATTACTTCTTGTGAAGATTTTTTAATAACCTCTTCATTATCATCGTCATCACTCACTGTAGTGTCTTCATTACATTTCCTAACACTTTGCAATTTGTCATGCTCCATAGGATATTCAGCAATCACAATGTCTTCATCGACGTGTAGAAAATTAGCTCTATACCGTCTTCAACAACTCCCATGTCTTTCAGATACTGCCATTTTTCTTTCAAATCTGCCAAGCACCTGGATTCATCATATTCAGCATCACTTTTGAAATCGGCTTTAACAAAACAGTTCCTTATAGTAGATACACTCGCATCACACTGCCAAGCTTTCGTCATCTCTGATATGGAGATTCTTAAATTAATACAATTTTCTATGCACTGGCTACTCTTAAGACAAGAATAGCTCTTTGAGGATTCTTTTTCGATAATGAACTTTTAAGATTTTTTATGCCTTGATCCAATGGCTCAAGTTTTGAAGCTGTATTGGCCAGAAGAAAAAACCTTTATGTTCTTCAATTTGCATTTTTGTGGATATGCAGGACAGTTGCCTATAAGTAATGCAATTTTGCGACATTGTTTTTCCAATTGTTTATCCCATTTTGACAGCCACTCTTAAAAAATTCTAGAAGTCATTCATGACTTTATTGAAATGATAGTCCACCTCTAAAGAAACATCTGGGGTTTTTACTTTTACCGATTACTAATGGTTTTAAATTTTCTTCGCCAGTCATATTCGCATGTGTCCTACACAGTCAGCCCACAACGAAAACCAGTTTAACCCTGTGGAATAGTTTCCATCGCCTCCCTGCCATGCCATATGGTCCCCCCCAAAGATAAGGAAGGAAGCAATTCCCTTCCCTTTGTTCTGGGAATTCCTTGTAATAGAGCAAGGGTGCATGAGGTAACGGCAGGTGATTTGGCTGGAACTTTGACAAATGAGAAGTCACGAAATGTTGCAGAAAAACAAAAAACATTTCGTAGGAAAAACTTCGTTATATAGAAATTATCTTTCGTAATATGGAGAGTAAATAACATGTAAATGTCGTTCAAAGTCAAGGTTCTGTAGAAAGTTTTGTTAAATAGAAAACTTCGTTAAATGGAAGTTCGTTGAATGGAGACTACTGTATATAAACTAGGACTGTTGAAAAATAGAAATTTTTTGTCTTAAGTGGCAGGAGGTCGAGGTTGCTTACTTGAAGTTGAAACTGTTCGTATACAACTTAGATACCTGTGAAACATTCATTGAAAGCAGTGATTTTGTAAAACGTGTAATCGATTTTTTTTAGTTTGCTTTGTCTACACTGATGGCATTTGTTTTAAAAACAAGCTGTTATTCCACGTGCGACTGAATAGAATTTTCAAGAAACAAATGTGTGCTTCAAAATAAATTAACCATGAATGCCGTAACAGTTTAATTTGCCATCCTCTCACAATGATAATATAATTCGAAAACATCGAATCCATGGTGCAAGGGTACCTTAAATAATAAATATTGATTAGAAAACTGAGTGCAAGACTGCTGAAAGTTCCTCATTTTTACTGAAAATAAACTTAATTGGCATTCGTAATCACTCCAAAACTCAAAATCGACTTGTGAAGAAATCATCTCAGAAAAGCTTTTGTAGTTTGTCTTACAGCAAGAGTGTGATGAATATGAAATTGATTATATGGATGGGTATATTATGTATACATATTTGCATCCGAAGTAAATTGTAGAAGCTATTAAAAAGTTAAAACAATGTTAAAAAATATTTTCTCTATACTTAAATGATGCTTGCATTTTCTATAAAATGGAATCAACATTTAACCAATTCAACCCGAGCATCGCTGGGTAATTCTGCTAGTATATACTATACTAGCTGAATTAACCGGCGTTGCTCGAGTTGAAATGGTTAAATGTTGCTTGAAAAGTGAATTAGAATAATCACTTTTCTTTCACAGAAAAATGCAATCATTTAAGTTGTACGGTAAATACGTTTTAACATTTTCATAGCTTCTACAATATACTTCGGACGCAAATATATACATTTAATTCCTGAATGTATTGCAATATGTAAAAGATTAAGACATAAAGACAAACAGGAACGAAATTCCGATGAAAAAATGCAGAATTCTAAAAAACGAATGATGCGCAGTATCGAATTTCGACTTCCTGAGTGTATTCTGAAATAGAGCAATTCGAAAAAAGACATTTGAAAATATTGATAAAGACGATAATGAGAGAGATTTATGAAATTTAGTAATGCTCAAATATGACTGCAACATTTCGCTGTGTTAACTCAAACAGATAAACACGGGATTCTAAATCAAATTTATAAAATAATAAAACATTAATTCTGGTTTGCCAAATCTAAAATAACAAAATTGCGCTTTTATGATTAATGAGTTGAAGTTTTTCGTGTTCCATTACACAATGTAAATTATGAAAAATGAAATATTTTAAAAATCCTTTTTTATCAATCAAATATTCATAATATTCATGTAAAAATATAAAATTCTTCATAGAAATAAAATAATAATTCAATCGTATACATCCAGTATCTCGGCACTCCAAATACATGGCCCTTTGTTATAACGTCAATCAGTTTCAACTGCTTCTGTTTAAATACTCTCGCAATCAAGTAGTGGCGCTCACTGGGTAATTGACCATTGGTAAGAACTTCCTTGATCTCCGTCCAAGTCGGATTGCAGGTGAAGGTGATAAATAAGTCTGGTCTCCCGTACGTCCTCACATACGTCATAGCATTTTGCGTGTATTCGTGCATGTGTCTGGGACTCCTGTAAATGTAGCTGGTAGTACGACTAAGGCATCGAGGTTTTCAACGTTCCCGTCATTTGCCTCAGCATCTCTCAGGTGAATATATTCGTCAACTCTCAGTTTACATTGATTTAGACGAATGTAAAGGATACGCTCACTCTCGACTTTTACGTACATATCGACGATGAACTCATGAAACAATTGCCTGCAGTTCAATACGTGGTACTGCTCAGTATCTCGAGCCATTAATCTGTACGAATAGAAATCCATCGCTGAAACTTTCTTGCTCGTTGTTTCACCTGTTTTTGGGTTGATCTGCCTCAGATTAAAATGATATCCATCTTCACCATGTGGGGGAATATCACTGGGTACTGCAAAGCATCATAAGATCGATGTGTTTCTGAAATGCGCTGCAATGATTCACCTCGTCGTTGAATAACGATATCCCGTTGATGGAACTCATCGCCTGATATAACCACCGCGACTTCATCTGCTTGAGGAGAGTTAAAGCGCCGCTAGTGTTCACCTGCTGGTCTTCGGTCTGCTCTTATGACTACTTTATATTCATCTGTTGGCATACGTTCCAATGCTGTTTCAAACGTTGTAATAAGATTATTGTGCTCATGAAATATCCTCTGTAAGTTTAACACAATCTGACGTCTTGTTCCCGAGATGTAGGCGCACCTCTGATCAGTTTTCATTTGTTCGTTTTGAATAAAATATTGTAGAAATTTTGGTGGTTGATCTGGCAGCGGAAGCAACGATGGTAAATCTGCCCTTGCACCTTGAATGTCGACGGAAATCCGGGCTGTCCAACAACTGATGTGGCGCCGAATGATGTCATTTGGAAACATGAGTTGTATTTTCTGATGTTACTAAGAAAATGCTTTGACTCTGACGTATCTCCTGATGTGTAAGTCAAAAGTTCTTGTGGTGGTTCCAGTTGGCCGAGTTTAATTTTTCCATTTTTGCAGCAAATACCAGTAGACTCTGATTTAAACTTTTTGGCTTGATAGTAACTACAAACCATTTCCATTTTCCCGATGGTAACACTTGCATGCAACGAGTAGTCTTTATATGAAACGTAGTGGAATCCTTCCATTGCTAAGCTAAAATGGTGCGCAGTCCGTGATCGTTTGACTATATCTCTCTTATCCTGTAGTCGGACCTCACGCTGCTGTGCCATCTCTGTTGCTCTAAATGTAGTAGCTCTCTCTCGCAATCGCAAGTCTTCTATTCCTCTCCTCGGAAGTTTCTTGACTACGCTTATCTTTCATCATCTTAGCTGTTGACTGTACTTGGCCAATCGCCTTCCGTTTCCTTGGAGGCATTGCTACAGCAAAGAAATCTAAAAGAATACAAAAAGTATTTCATAAATTAAGCAAAAGGCACACTCTCACTGAACAATGAAATCTATTATAGAATACGATAAAAAGCTAAAATTAACGAAAAAACAAATTCAAAACAATTCGATTTCGAATAGTTTTTAGCCCCCTAGGGCCAATAGAACGGGGGTTAAGAGTTAGCCTATGCTGACCGCAGTGTTCTAAAGTATAAGTGTACCAAATTTGGTGTGGATTGGTCGAACGGTGTAGATTTGTATAGAAAATATACATATATACATACATCCTATTTTATATATATAGATTATACATACAATAAAGACTAACTAAACAATAAACAATTTAAAAACTCGCATAAGCGTCTTTTTTGCTTGTCCTATTATAATTACTTAATAATAAAATAGAGGAGGTTGATTAAAAGAAACCCCCTCTATCTAAAAAAGTTGGTTGTCAAGAAACTTGAAAGGGTTGATGGGAAAGAAGTTTGGTGACCCCTGATCTAGTGCATCGATATAGAGATAAGCTCAGCCACCTTGGAAGGGTGAGAAAAAGTTACCTTTTCCCAAGTCACTGGTATACGTGGGAATGAACAGGCAGATCAATTAGCTAAGACTGGAGCACAGTTGCCCCAACCTAAATCCCCTTTATTTCTACGTAATCAAGAGGCTTATATGCTCGTCTATTAGTCTATAAAGACTAATAGACTCCCAATACCCAAAAGTTGTCTACAGGAAAGAACTGAAATGTTTTATTAAGGAATAAAGCTGGTATCCCATATTCCTTGCCCATAGCTGTGAGTCGCTTGCTTTTGACTTCTTACCAGACATGACTTCATGCTAAGACACATATACTGTATTGGAGTAGCGAGATCTGTCCCCTTTGCATATTGGATGAAATGACTGGAGACCAAATCAATGACTGCTCTAAAATTCCTGACAATAGAATTGCAGATTCTGTTGATAGTGTTTTTAAGTCATTTTTTTCACTTCAGAACTCCATAGGGCTGCTTGGTGATTGATGGGCAGTAGGACAAAATAATATACTTAGATAAGACTTATGAGTAGACTGAATTGTAAAATAAGTTCCAAAAAAATCACAATAGTTAGTATATACCTCGAAAACCACTTTCACTGACATAATTTAAGGAACGCAATACTTGACATTCCAATTCACGCATTTTAATTAATATGTAGCATTTTTATATTATTAAAATAACTTGTGTCATGACAAAATCTATTTCTATATCACAGTGTTATATTGCACGTTACACTTATTTTAAATATTTCTCACATTGCTTTATCTATTTAATTTATTAGATATTTTGAATTATAATTATGCTTTTTTGTTGGCTTACAAGGGAAAAAACCAAGTCAAAATTTTGCAGCTTTTCTAGACTGAAATATGAATTAGACCAGAACTTTTTGGAAAGCACATTTAGTGAGAATAGCATAGTTAGTAGAATTCCAAGACGTTTTCTCAGAACTGTTTTTCGACTGGATGTGTCTGTTATTAGCCAATGATGTATAGCATATGTAACAAGATCACAAAATACGTAAAAAGTAGTAAAGCATAATTCTGTAAGCAAAAATAGTTTAGCAATATGTGTAATATATTTTGTACTGTGTATATGCAAAATTGGTGAATTTGTAATTTACCAACATTATTCATACTGTCACAAAAAAATTCATTTACATGATAGGAAAAAGCACAAAATACAGCACAGATAAAATAATACAAATTATAGAAATACAAATGAGCACAAAATGCAGGAATAGGTTCTAAATAATAAAAACTTACAATCAATATAAAATTAGGAAAAAGTTTCAATTTTTAAATGTCAATTTTTTTAGAAAACTTCAGGACCGTCAAAGAAAACATCCATGCATTAGTTACTACTATTCAATTAACGTCACACTGGAGCAACACAATGGGCTATTGGTGACGGTCCGGGATCAATCCCAAAGGGAAAGATCCGAGGACAACACCACGTAATTTTGAACCACGGTCAGATGACGAGGCAACACCTGAGCTGGCACCCCACTCTCCAAACTTCCACACCACGCCAACGTGAGGACATTTGAGGCCACGACAGATTTAACGTGCACCAGCCCCCTTTGTACACGGCGGTGTTTGGCTGGATTTGAACTCGCAACCCTTCGGTTGCTAGTCCGTTGCTCTTCCAACCGGGCCACCGCGGCCCTGCGGCCCGGTTGGAAGAGTAGTGGATTAGCAACCGGAGGGTTGCGAGTTCGAATCCAGCCAAACACCGTCATGTACAAAGGGGGCTGGTGCACGTTAAATCTGTCGTGGCCTCAAATGTCCTCACATCGGCGTGGAAGTTTGGAGAGTGGGGGCCAGCTCAGGTGGGACCTCGTCATCTGACCGTGGTTCAAAATTACGTGGTGTTCTCCGATCTTTCCCTTTGGGATTGATCCCGGACCGTCAACAATAGCCCGATGTGTTGCACCAGTGTGACGTTAATTAAAATACCTACCTTGTTACACACGCATGGGGGGTATTTCAATTAACGTCACACTGGAGCAACACAACGGGCTATTGGTGACGGTCCGGGATCAATCCCAAAGGGAAAGATCCGAGGACAACACCACGTAATTTTGAATCAAGGTCAGATGACGGGCACACACGTATGGGAGTAAAATTATGTGCCTAAGGTATCTGAGCGAAGGTAAGTTTCGAATGACGTAAGTGAATATCTAAGTTGTATATAAAAACTAATGTACTAATCTGCTTTCTCTTCAATTTGATTATTAAAATCATTTTTCTCCTCAAACTGGCTGTGTGGTACGTATATTGAGAGCTTATAGCTTTCCATTTTTGTATTGCGTTTTTATGATAAAAACCCGTTAACTTGTGTATGTAGACATTTTTACGACTATTTTATTACTAGAGCTTAATCTAAATAAAGAAAATTCTTGACACATTTTGTTTTTGAAATGAAAACTTAAATACGCACATTTCGTAGTTTATCAATTGAAACATTTACTAAAATATTTTTCTTTCAGGAAGTACTTTATTTATTTTATTTTATTATTTCAATTAACGTCACACTGGAGCAACACAATGGGCTATTGGTGACGGTCCGGGATCAATCCCAAAGGGAAAGATCCGAGGACAACACCACGTAATTTTGAACCACGGTCAGATGACGAGGCAACACCTGAGCTGGCACCCCACTCTCCAAACTTCCACACCACGCCAACGTGAGGACATTTGAGGCCACGACAGATTTAACGTGCACCAGCCCCCTTTGTACACGGCGGTGTTTGGCTGGATTTGAACTCGCAACCCTTCGGTTGCTAGTCCGTTGCTCTTCCAACCGGGCCACCGCGGCCCTGCGGCCCGGTTGGAAGAGTAGTGGATTAGCAACCGGAGGGTTGCGAGTTCGAATCCAGCCAAACACCGTCATGTACAAAGGGGGCTGGTGCACGTTAAATCTGTCGTGGCCTCAAATGTCCTCACATCGGCGTGGAAGTTTGGAGAGTGGGGGCCAGCTCAGGTGGGACCTCGTCATCTGACCGTGGTTCAAAATTACGTGGTGTTCTCCGATCTTTCCCTTTGGGATTGATCCCGGACCGTCAACAATAGCCCGATGTGTTGCACCAGTGTGACGTTAATTAAAATACCTACCTTGTTACACACGCATGGGGGGTATTTCAATTAACGTCACACTGGAGCAACACAACGGGCTATTGGTGACGGTCCGGGATCAATCCCAAAGGGAAAGATCCGAGGACAACACCACGTAATTTTGAATCAAGGTCAGATGACGGGCACACACGTATGGGAGTAAAATTATGTGCCTAAGGTATCTGAGCGAAGGTAAGTTTCGAATGACGTAAGTGAATATCTAAGTTGTATATAAAAACTAATGTACTAATCTGCTTTCTCTTCAATTTGATTATTAAAATCATTTTTCTCCTCAAACTGGCTGTGTGGTACGTATATTGAGAGCTTATAGCTTTCCATTTTTGTATTGCGTTTTTATGATAAAAACCCGTTAACTTGTGTATGTAGACATTTTTACGACTATTTTATTACTAGAGCTTAATCTAAATAAAGAAAATTCTTGACACATTTTGTTTTTGAAATGAAAACTTAAATACGCACATTTCGTAGTTTATCAATTGAAACATTTACTAAAATATTTTTCTTTCAGGAAGTACTTTAAATACACTTGCTATCATATCCACGTGAGCAGATTCTCTGATCGATGGTTTAAAGAGTTACCAATGTCCAGTCGGGATTCGAACCTAGGACATGTTGAATGGAGCTTGGTCAAAGAACTAACCTCTCGGCTGCCAAGCCGAAGAAAATGTGACGTCTATTTCAACGAAATTCTATTGCAATTCGCCTATTGTATACGGACATCTTAATTGAATGCACAAATGCGAATTATTTTATGTTGTGATTTCATTTCTACACTTCAGTTAATTTCAACTCGGTTGTTTTATTTGGCAACTAAGAAACTTAGATTGGTGCAGGCTAGAAAATGAAATTCTTTATTTTGGATATAAATCGAATGGCGTTGGAGGAAAAGGTTTTTCTTTGCAGACCGCAGCGGGTGTAACGTTACTAAAACGATTAGCTTTGTAACTTTCTGTGCTTTAACTTCTGAACTTGCAATCGCCTGTCCCTTCTGCAAATGTTGGTATGGTAATAATTATGTTGAAATCTATTTTTATCTTGCGTTTGGCACAGTTTATCAATTTTTGGATCTTATCCCATAAAACCCAGAACAACCCTTCTGCAAATGAAATCTGGTTGCATCCAGCAGTAAGATTGAGTTCGAGAATTTTTACTCTAAGCAAAGCTCTTATTCTCTAGGTGGCGATAATTTAGGGGTCAATTAAATCGACGAATTTACAATTCATCGTGTGAATGGGCGGTCATCAGTGAAACCTCTTGAAATATACCAGTTAAGGTCTTTTTTAAACTTTATTGCCAAATTTGTTCTCCATAGATAGAGATAATGTGTTAAAGTTAGAGGGAAAGATTAGTTTTAGAAAATGAACCTGTGGTTCATTTTCTAAAAACCTAAAACAATGCTTTCAATATCGTCAGGCAGCGGTAGCCCAGTTGGAAAGCAACGGATTAGCAACCGGAGGGTTGCGAGTTCGAAACTACGTCCAGCCAAAGACCGTCATGTACACGGGGGTCGGTGCACGTTAAATCTGTCGTGGCCGGTACTTACGTATTAACCGCATTCCAGCGATTAATCGCCAAATCTGTTGGAAGGGGTATAAGACGGAAGAACTGGAACAATCTGGTTACTTTGACTGCAAAGTGAACCACAAATACAATTTCATTGATTCTTAAACTGGCACGCACACACAGAATATATAACGCATCTGGGGAAGTGAAAAATGGCGAAATAAAAAACATCGAGGAACATCTCGCCACCACCTCGAGTCCCTACTTCGCAGAGTTTATAATGATAATGATGTTTGATGCCATCCTAAGGGCAATTGCTAAACATTTTCCGCCCGAAACAAAACTTGGCTGATATTCGCCAATGGCATGCGGTTAATACATACGTAAGTACCGTCGTGGCCTCAAATGTCCTCACGTTGGCGTGGTGTGGAAGTTTGGAGAGTGGGTTAACAGCACAGGTATTTTTCTCGCCGTTTGACCGTGGTTCAAAATTACGTGGTGATCTCGGATCTTTCTCTTCGGGAATGATCCCGGGAAGTCACCAAAAGCCCGTTGTGTTGCTCCAGTGCGACGTTAATTTATCCTACCTAAATTCTAAATTTAAAACATTCTTAAAAATTTAAAATTCTAATTCTAAAAATTTAATTCATTCTAAAATTTAAAACAATGTTTTCATTATCGTCAACTGCATTTGTTTGGAATATTTTCAAATTGCTTGAGACTCACTGGGGAAAATGTAAGATGCAAGTGAATATTTGTATAAATTAAAATGTTTTTTATTAGTTGTATTTTTCTTGGCACTGGACTTATGATTAGACAGTTGCAGTCCTCTCTAATTATTATCTCCCATTACCCTTCAGATGAGCTATGGAATACTTGTAGTCTTCGGAAAACTAATTTCCGAATACTTGTATGTTACCTGGTAGTCTGTTTCATTTTTTGATTTGAAAATTAAACTTCAAGTAGAGTTTGAACTAATAGGTATACAGATTGAATCATGTCCATATGGTTGAAGCTGATCAGAAATAAATTTCGAGAAAAATGTAAAATGATTTTATGAAAAGAAAAATAAATTATCCAAATCAATATTTGTATATATTCCTAACTAGATCTATTATATTCACCAATGTAATCGCTGCACATATTTAAAATTTATGCAGATGGAAAATCTAGGCTCATTTAACAGAAATGTGATGTTAATGCATAATTTAAAATATATTGAATTCTAAGTTATCGATTACGTATTGCGAAAGGGATTCGAGCGTTACCACCGAGATAAAAGGCCTGACCGCTGCCATCATGGCGTCTCCCTAGTAGTTATACGAGCGATACGAACGACCACCGTTGTATTGGAATATTCAAAGCCTAATACGGTGAAATCTGTTTACAACGATGCGTAATATATTCTATATACGTCGAGACCACAGGAAAATATTGATATACGTTATTGCAAATTATTATAGCAATTTGTAAATATGGTTTTTGCCTAGTCAAAACTATGATAATCTCAATGAAACTTCCACACCCTCGCGTCTTTCTTCCTTTTCCTTATTTACTAACGATAACAGAGAGTGCGCGTAAATGGTAAAAGCACTAACTTATTAAAAAACCAGCCAAACTTTTATCGTAAATTCAATTAAAAAATAGTGAAAAACTCGCTTATGACTTATTAATTAAAATACACACGTCAATCAAGCTTAATACCGCCATCATAGTTTCTCAAATGCGACCATAAATCAAAAAGAAAAAACCCTTTCTCATAATCTAAAGAAATCCAATTAATGTTTTCTTCATTAAATCTGTAAAAATGGGAAATCGAAGCAATTGAACTGTAAAATACGATTTATGTAGTATGTTACCTATCTGGAGAGCCTCATAACAAGCTATAGCTCTTTCTGCTCTCCTACATTTCTAACCTAATCACCAGTCAACATTATTTTGACCTTAAAAATATCAATATAACATCAGAAATAACAGATGGTAGTAACAGATGTAATACAAAAACTACATATGTTGAATAAATTTATTCTTCTATTATAAACAGATTTCACTGTAAATGAGGGTTTCCTGTTTAAACTGGGCTGCCAATCGTGAACTGAACCCTCAGTCGCACCCCATTCGATTTTTTTGTAAAATGGAAAACGAAATTTCAAAGCAAACCATTATAGAAAATGTCAAAAATACAGATAAAAATAAAATTATTAGAAACCGTATCCAGCTTCCTTTTTTTATTTTTGACCAATCTGTCGTTGGATTTTCCACAATAATTTTTCAATAGAGTGTTTGTTGTGCTATTAATAATGAATTTTAAAATGGTTCCATGCTTATGATTTGCACATGTATTCAATTTGTAATGTTCTGATTCGTGCAGCTGCCAGTATTTAAAAACAAAATTTATTATAAAATCTCTTGTAATGAATGCTCAAATACTCATCATAATATTTAAGTAGTTTGTGTGTGTGTGTGTTGAACAATATATAACTAATTAAAACCACACGAACAACACCATCTTTTGGAAACGATAAACCACCTCGATTCAAATTTTTAATTAAATCATAACTTCCTCAACAACCATATGCTCATCATACACCAACCCTGTTTTACACAGTTCGCACTTTATGTTTCTTAAAATTTTATAACAATAGCCTGCCAAATATATCACTGACATTTCATGTTCAACTTGCTGAAAATAACTTTCTTCGAGATGTATGTCCGGATTAAATGAGTTGTCCAATTGTTTTTGTTCTTCATAAGAACAATCTAAGTTTTCTGAAAAACTGGTTATGGGTATATTTCCGAAAGTTTGTGATGACAATGTGAAAAGAGATTGAATTCTTAATTTTTTCTCCGATTCGTATAATTGCCCGATCGATATGCTGTACTGACCACCTGATAATTGTCTATATTTTCCAAACCGATATTCCAAAGGATCTGTTTGAAATTTTGCTAACAAAACATAATTCATTTTAAGTTCTTGTAAACAATATTGGGTAATTTCCAACATTCCATGAATTGTGTGAGAAAGAGCGGTATGAGTTTGGGGTGAAAGTTTATGAGGAAAGTCACCGGATTTCCAAGTATCAAGCCAGAGAATAATTTTCCGCAAAAATAACAATTTAGGGTCATCTGGATTCTCGATTAGAGGTGTTTGGAAATTATCTTTAAGTCGCTGTCCTTTCAATGGTGTTTTCACATTGACAATTTTCCACCAGGTTGATACAATATCTATGAATTCGGCTGTTTCTTTAGAATTTTCTATTTTCGTTCCAAATTTCAATAGGGCCTCTTTCACCAAACGGATTGAAAACTTTTATAGACTGACATTCGGACGTTCAAAAGTGGTTGGAAATAATGCTTTCAGCGATAAGGAATACCCAAATTTCAATAATTTATGCTCCAATTGATGTAACAATATTAAGGAATTGAAATTTGCAATTTTCTTCCCTCCTGTCTCGAAGTCTGGGAAGGTTAACATCTTGTTACTCTTAGGATTCAACCAATTATTTTTTATACATTTTAGTAGATGAACAGTCGTATAAGAAGAAAATAGGGCACGTGTTGTCACATGTATGTGGATAAACTACGCTTGATTGGTTTTTCGCGGTGAAAAATTCCTCATAGCTTTGCCATTGAGTGCATTGTTATCACTGATAATACAAAATACTTTGTAGCCTATCTCTTCTAATTTAGTGACAATTGTGCGAATACAATCAAAAAGAGTGTCACTGCTGATGGTTGAAGTTGGAAATATATGAATAACTTCTTTTGACTTCGATGTGTGACACTAGATATCATGAATGCGTAAGCGGATGTAGCCAAAGAATTGCCGTTAAATGCATTCCCTACAATATTTTCATCTTTGAAGTCCAAATAAAGTTGAACGTAAATTTCATCCATAAGCAGTATGACATTTTTCTCATGGTCTTCTAAAAGTCTGAAAAGAGAACGTGCGTACGCGAGAAACTATTTTTCTATCTTCATCGGTTGGATCGGTTAAAAATTTATTGCAAACAGTTTTTATTTTTGATTGATGAGGTAAAATCAGTGAACTGTAGTGCCATAAATATTTGTATGCATGTGCGCTTATTGAGCGCATAATGGATGAAAAAATCATTGTATTTGCAGAATAACGATATCTCTCTTTTGGAGTAACATGAAGTTTTAACTGTTCTGAAAGAAAGTTGAGAGAAACACGTTTATCAGTCATCACACTCTACTTCAACCAATACATTTCTTAAATGATGTATGATTTGTTTGATGATTTGGCTGAAGAATTTTTCATTGATACTTCATATTTTTAAAATTCAAACAATTTTCAAATTATTGACGTGACAGGGTGTTTTGATTTGATTGTTATCTACAGAAATTTCTTGGCCATATGTTTCCATCTTCAGATTTGAATGTACTACAACAGTGTAATTTGTAGCAGGTCCTGGATTAAAAAAATTTTGAAAAAAGTAATTTTTGACTCCTCAATTAGTTTAAACCATTTTTGTTTATGGGGTAATGAATCCAGAATTTCTAGTAGCCTATTAAAATTTTGAAAACAAATGGATTCATGATGAGCAATGAACTCAGATTTGCTTTCGTTGATAGCTCTCAATAAATTGGATTCCTCAGTTTCATTAATTTTATCTTCCCTGCTTTTACGAGCGGTGGGACAAGTTTTCGAGATATTTAGGGCAATTCGCGAATATTCTTGTTATAGCACCAACTTTTGAACGGAGACGTTTCATGGAAAAGGTAGAACACTCACCAGTTTTTTGTCGAATTTCGAGATACATTCCGGACGATATCGTTTTGAAAATGAAGTTCGCAAACTTTGCTGCGTTTTGATGGTGTAAAGTCGGCTCTTGGAATCGCCCTGAGCCATCTTTTTCTAATATTTTCATCCTCTGGAAAGGATAAAACCGCCACTTTTGGTGCATCACCATATCCATAATTTCCAGAGCAAGAAGGTACACAGCATCTAAAGGGCATTTTGGAGACTCGTGGTTCTAAAGAAATCGGTCTGGACACACGTTAAACGTGTTGTTTGACGAAAGCCTTTAACACCTTGACACTAATGTTCCACAAATGTTATATAACAATATTTGACTGCAACTGCACTTACTTTCCGGGGTAAAATAGTATAAAAAACCCAATTTCTTACGCTACATTAAAGGCAATCCACTAGTAGCCGGTCATGCGGCGATGTTTGTTATGACTACTAGTTAGCGAGTCACCTGATTGAAGCGTCACAGCTATCTGGCCTTGTTATCTCGGTGGTAACGATTCGAGTCGTTTAAGATAAACTATTTCATATATAAACCCTGATGGTCTTGAGATCCTTTAATCGAAATATGGATTTTAAACTTGGCAAGCCCTCGATGTTCGTATTGAGACTTCTGAGGTGGCATTTACGAAGTGGTATACCTTTTCAAGGATGGTGGGAGTTTGACATCCAATCTCTTTAAAATGGTGTGAAGCTTGGCTATACAAATATAGGTATATTTTAGCTGCTGAGGTGTATATTCTCTTGATTTTCTGACGTGCAAGGAGCTCTCTCGATGGTGAGACGCGAGATCTTGTTTAAGGACGTGGGTCAATTTTGTGTGCAAAATACCTTCTGATTACGAGCAACGCAACGGGCTAAAGATCAATCCCGAAGGGGAAGATCCGAGGATAACACCTCGCCATTTTAAACCAAGGTCGGATGACGAGGTCAGCATCTGAGCTGGCACTCCCAACTTCCACACCACGCCAAGATGAAGACATCCGAGGCCACGACAGATTTAACGTGCCCCAGTACACGACTGTCTTTGATTCGATCGAGTTTTGGACTCGCACCCTTCCGGTTGCTAATCCGCAGTGCTTTCGCGATCCCAGGATAAGTCATGAAATTTTCGTAACCCTACAGTTCTTTGCGGAGAATGAATGATTAAATGTATGAAAAATTTTTAATATTATTTATGAAACAGTTAAATTCGGTGTTTTTACATGTAAATACACAATTCTTCCTTATTTTCCACCATATCCACTTAAAGCACATTTCTCAACTTTTCTTCCGAAATATGTTTGCTAAAACTAAAAGATCTAATATTTTCATGCAAAAGTAAATTATCTTTTTGGAGTAGATTTCTAGATTGAAAAAATATTTCCAAACGCATTCAAAAATGATTATATAACAGTAAGTAACTTAAAAGGCTGCCTTAGATGCCGCTTCTTAAAGAAAACACTAGATGGCGCTCAATGCATAATGATTAAGGCCTATTCTCATTTTTCGATCTGTGGTCTACGTGAAAAGATGAAAATTCATATTGAAACTAATTCTACCAACACTGATTGCGATAGAATGGATGGTGTAATCCCTGTGTAGAGGGGACCGCGGTAGCTCCGTTGGAAGAGTAATGGTTTAGCAACCGGAGGGTTGCGAGTTCGAATCCAACCAAAGACCGTCGTGTACAAAGGAGGCTGGTGCACGTTAAATCTGTCTTTGCCTCAAGTGTCCTCACGTTGGCGTAGTGTGGAAATTTTTCGAGTGGGGTGCCATCTCAGATGTGACCTCGTCATCTGACCGTGGTGTCCTCGGTCTTTCCCTTCGGGTGTGATCCCGACATCGTCGCCAATAGCCCGTTGTGTTGCTCCACAGTGCAACGTTAATTAAAATACCTACCCTATGTGTAGAGGGCCACGGTAGCCAGGTTGGAAGAGCAGCGGATTAGCAACCGGAGGGTAGCCAGTTCGAAACTCGATCCAACCAAAACCGTGAACATGGGGGATGGTGGAACGAAAAATCGGTCGTGCCCCTAATTGTTCTCACGGCGGTGTGGGGAAGTTTGTAGATGGAGCCAGAATCAGGTATTGACCTCGTCATCGGATCGTGATTCAAATGTTTTATACGAAGGGAATTATCATTCACTCCCAACAGCAGTGATGGAAAAAGTAACAAAAGTTATGGAGGGGGGGAATTTCAATTAACGTCACACTGGAGCAACACAATGGGCTATTGGTGACGGTCCGGGATCACTCCCAAAGGGGGGGGGGGAGGGGGGGAATTTCAATTAACGTCACACTGGAGCAACACAATGGGCTATTGGTGACGGTCCGGGATCAATCCCAAAGGGAAAGATCCGAGGACAACACCACGTAATTTTGATCCACGGTCAGATGACGAGGCAACACCTGAGCTGGCACCCCACTCTTCAAACTTCCACACCACGCCAACGTGAGGACATTTGAGGCCACGACAGATTTAACGTGCACCAGCCCCCTTTGTACACGACGGTGTTTGGCTGGATTCGAACTCCCCACAAAAGTTATGGAGTATCCCCTAACTGTATCCATTCATTACCGAGTCAACTAATTTTGTTCCGTTAAATTGGTATTCGGAACAAGTACTCAAGTACACAAAGTATGTATTTGTGTTACATACGTCGGTGGTTATTTGCAACAATTTTCATTGAAAAGAATATTTCGTGACGCCTCAAGCTTGAAAATTCTTCAAGAGCGTCCAATCGTAGAAAGACATTTACATAAAAATAGTCGAATTCGTCATGGTAGGAAGGTATTCTAATTAATGTCGCACTGGAGCATCACAGCGGGCTATTGGCGAATGTCCGGGATCATTCCTCAAGGGAAAGAACCGAGGACAACACCAAGTAATTTTGAACCACCGTCAGATGACGAGGTCAGCACCTGAGCTGGCACTCAATGTTTAAATTGGCCCAAATGTATTAATTTTTGACGTGAATGCATCTTCAAAATCGGGACAGTATTGAGGGCACATGAAAAGTCGAGCGTTACAAAAAGCGCTACAACTGTTTTGTCTTATTTTCAGAACTAAGAAACATCCAGGAGATAAATATATAGCATCGTGAAGACTACCCGACTGACCTTCGGACGGAGTGAGCAGGCTCACTGAGGGCGGGAAGGTCTGCGATATATGGAAATTCTTCTGCGTTGGGCGAGCTTTGAGCCAGTGGAACTTTAGATTTCGTGGAGTGATTAATATTGGACAACAATTTCATCAAAAGCTAATATCAAACTGCACTTCAATCGTTCAAACTGTAAATTGTTGAGTATTCAAAATAAACAATCGTTTAAACTTCCTGTCTGCTACGTTCATTCCACAATCCAACATCAGGCCCGAGTATTCTCGTCAAAACAACGGTCTGTGTCCTCGACACAACCTACTGATTTTTACCTTTTGCTCACTTATAAAGCTGAATACGATAAAGTTAATTTTTCTAACAGAAAACTTCACATTTCTCTTGCTATTGGACCCCAGAACTGTACCGTGTGTGAGGAGGTAGGTAGTTGAATTAACATCGCACGGGAGCAACACAACGGGCTATGGGTGACGGTCCGGGATGACCCACGAAGGGATAGATCCGGGGACCACACTTAATTTTAAACCACGATCAGACGACGAGGTCACACCTGAGCTGGCACCCCACTCTCCAAACTTCCACACCACGCCAACGGGGACATTTGAAGCCACGACAGATTTAAAGTGCACCAGCCCCCTTTGTATACGACGGTCTTCGGTTGGATTTGAACTCGCAGTCCTCCGGTTGCTAGTCCGTTACTTAAATTTTAATAAATTAAATTTAATAAAATAATTTAAATAATTATAATTTTAAATTGAATAATGCCAATTCTCAAATACACTCAACATGTGCGTATTTTTGAGAAAAAAGCAAACTTAATCTCACTACTACAAGTAGATTTCATTTGTAGAAGGGACCGGTGATTGAAAGTTAAGAGAAAGCAAGGCAGAAATTAAAATTAAATTAATCATTTTAGTTAGGTTATACCGCTCCTGTCTGCAAGTCTTTTTCAAAAAGCCTATTGGATTTAAACCAAAAAATAAAGAATTTCATTTACTAACCTACACCAATTTAAGATTTTTAGCTAACCAAAAATTGAAATTATTGTACAAATGAAATCAGTATAAAATAATCCAGCATTTGCTCGTTTGATTAAAATTTCGGTAAACAAATGTATTACAACAGGATCTCATTGAAATAAATAGGCTTCACATTTTCTATTTTCTACGGCTAGGCAGCCGAGAGGTTAGTTTTCTGACCAAGCTCCATTCGACAAGTCCTGGGCTCGAATTCATGTCTGGACCCCATTTATAACTCTTTAAACTGTATATCAGCGAATCAGCTCACGTGAAGGTGATATAGCAAGTGTCAATCTAAACTACCTAAAAGAAAAATATTTTAGTAAAGGCTTCATGTTTCAGTTTATAAACTAGGAAATGTGCGCATTTAAGTTTTCGTTTCAAATACAAAATGTTTTAAGAATTTTCTTCATTTAAATTTAGCTCTTGTAATAAAGTAGTGGTAAAAATATGTGTACATACAACAGGCTAACGGGTTTTTATAATAAAAACGCAATACAATAATGTTCAGCTGTGAGCTTTCAATACACGTACCAAACACCATATATATGGAGTAAACTGCACTATTTCAAAATTTGGAGACTAGATTAGTATTATGTTATTTATAACTTAAATATTTACTTTATTCCCCACTTACCTTTATCGAGTTCACAAGACGCTTAGAATACATACTTTGTAAACCGAAATAGAAATTAACGAAATGCAACTTCTCTTATATCATTTAATACCACACTCATTTCACTTAAAAAAATAATACAAAATATAATTGAGAACAGCTAAGACACTTAACAAACACTTAAATCAAAGAGTTACTCGACATTAATTTCCAGACACTAAATATAAAGCAAATAAACTTATGCGTATCATAACTTTATCAATTAAAAAACGACGAAGATTCAACCAAGTTTTAGGAGTTAAAGTTACCAGAAACAAGACACCCCAATTTGTAATTACACCATACCAGGAATGGATATTGGTATTGGTATTTTCAATTAACGTCACACTGGAGCAACACAACGGGCTATTGGTGACGGTCCGGGATCAATTCCAAAGGGAAAGATCCGAGGACAACACCACGTAATTTTGAAACACGGTCAGATGACGAGGCAACACCTGAGCTGGTACCTCACTCTCCAAACTTCCACACCACGCCAACGTGAGGACATTTGAGGGCACGACAGATTTAACGTGCACCAGCCCCCTTTGTACACGACGATGTTTGGCTGGATTCGAACTCGCAACCCTTCGGTTTCTAGTCCGTTACTCTTCTAACCGGGCCACCGCGGCCCAATGGATATTGAACCATACCAGGAATGGATTATGAATATACATTATCCATGTTCTAAATGTTGTGCCTGTGTCATAAAACAGAAAAACAGTTCACTTACCACTTCAATACGAGCTACCGACGTACTTTATTTATAGGTATTAAGATAGGTTTAATGCATACAATTGCTAAAACTGAAATTAATAATCAGCTTCATATACTAACTTTACACTTATCCAATGAGTTTAAACTAATTCATTTATAGTACTCTAGAACGTACTCAAACTCCATCATGGGATACCGAACCTGCGAAGGGTTTGCGGTAAAAAAAATTTCCCGTAAGGTGAAAGATGACTAGAGGAGAATAATAATTTTTTGTGATGCAAACCAGAAATTTTAAACTATGAAAGGTTTGAAATTTCGCAGGTGGTGCTCTAAATAAATTTTTCCTGTGAGGGTTTAAGAGGCAAGAGACGACCGCGGTTCAAAATAACGAGGTATCCTCGAAAATTTCCTTTCGGGATTGATTCCGGACTTTCGCCAATAGCCAGTTGAATTGTTCCAGTGCGACGTAAATTGAATTACATACCAAGAACGTACTGAAGCCATATATCCAGGATTTGGTTTGGTTGGTTTACATATGCGGCAAGAACCATATTTCATTATGCTTGCCAAACGCTAAGACAAATAATTTAATATAAATTAAAAACTAATGAATATTACATTTGGTTGTTCAACTCGATAACTAGGAATACAATTTAGTGCATACAATACAAAGTGAAAACTATAGCTCATACATAGAACTCTACTACCAACGAAAGTCAACTATCTACCGATGTGTGTAAGGCACAAAACATTAAAAAAACCAATTCTCACATTATCAAATTATACAACGAACTGAAACCAATAACAACTTAAACATATTGCATGAAATATTACGATAAAATTCACAAATAGCACTCGACAATAGTGGAGTGAGAGGAACTTGAAGAAATTGCATTAGATGTGCAAAAGATGCGTATTGAAACACCAGATATTTCTTTGTGTTGCTTCGTCCGATATTTTTTTTGAAAGATAATTGATAGTAAAAAAATGGTGTTTTAAACATGTGTATACGACTTGAAAGGCTGTAACTACTCGTACTCGAAGTCCTGTAATATGTACTTGGATGGCAAGAAAGGAAAAACTTTGGTTAAAAATCAAGGGGCCAAAAATATTCACCCGAATTCCAAAAAACCCACACTTGTTTTAAGTTAATATCGGTAATAACTTTTTAAAACAGAAATTCAAAACAAATACGAATGACATAATAGACAAGGAACAAAAATCAAAAAGAAAACTTTTAGACTTGAAGGTGATAGAATACGACGGAACAAGTATTAATATAGAGATAAATCGAGGTATAATTCGACATTTGGATGTGGAACTCACTTGAAATATAAACTGCTTGCTTCATGCTGCAACCGAATTTATAAAGACAAGACCGCTTCTAGACTATGGATGGGGTGAAGAGTGATCCTAGAGCCTTATTGGGGTTATTGACAGTCAAAAAACTTTAAGAACTTTTAGTGGAGATTATTCCAAACAAGAAATCACCGTGATACCTAAAGGTCCAGACTACAAAGACGATGACCCAGATGGTCATCGTCTTTAAAGAAGATTTTCGAAATGTATGCAAACAGAAATTGGTCTAGTTCATTCTAGATAGCAAACGACGCAGAATTTTCAGGTTTTATTTTATATCCTCGGAATGTTCTTATGATAGTCACTTGTATCAGGGATGTCTATGCCCTAGTCTTGCATCACATCAAGGAACCTTCTGGAAAAGAAGGAGCGTATCAATTGGTTGGTTGCTATGACGCAAAGGTAATATTTATCCAAGATCATGACAATTGGTAGGTAGTTGAATAACATCGCACTGGAGCAACACAACGCGCTATTGGCGACGGGCCGGGATCAACCCCCGAAGGACAAACCCACGTAATTTTGAACCCCAATCAGATGACGAGGTCACACCTGAGCTGGCACCACTCTCCAAACTTCCACACCAAACCAACGTGAGGACATTTGAGGCCACGACAGATATAACATACACCAGGCCACACGTTCACGACGGAATTCGGTTAGATCGAGTTTCGAACTCGCAACTCTCTGGTTACCAATCCGCTACTCTTCCAAACGGGCAACTGTGGCTCATATCAACTAGTACTCGACATTTAAGAAATACTTTTCGACATCATGGTGGCTCCATATTTGGAATAGAAATGGAAATTGGATATTGGTGAACTACACTGCTGGCCACCCAAATTGCAACACCAAGAAAGACAAGAGATATCACAACAAAATTTATTTTGTAGATACCATGTTGACCAAGTATCAAATGATTAAATTTATAGACTTCTGTGAAGTGTGGTTCCTGCCAAAATCAGTAGCCAGAGTAGCCGCCATTGTTGGAGATCACCGCTGCCACACGCCTCGGCATTGATTCAAAGAGACTTTGGATGTGTTCTTGGGGTACAGCAGACCAAGCAGCTTCCACACGTTGCCAAAGTTGATCTGGTGTGGCAGCTGGGGATGTATTCTGGGTCAATCGTTGAGCAACCATGGACCACATGTTTTCTATCGGCGAAAGATCCGGAGAGCGAGCTGGCCAGGGAAGCAATTCAATCTGGCGATTGACGAAGAACCCTTGGACAATGCGTGCCACGTGTGGTCGCGCATTATCCTGTTGAAATATGGCTGTGGGCAAGCCCTGAAGGTAAGGAAGGACAACTGGCTCCAACACCTCGGAGATGTAGCGCTGGCTGTTTAAAGTACCGGCAATGCGTACTAGAGGAGTGCGAGAGTGATATCCAATACAGCCCCATACCACAATACCCGGTGCAGGACCAGTGTGGCGGTGCATAACGCAGCTGTTCAGCATCCTCTCTCCACGGTGTCTCCAGACTCGAATCCGACCATCGTGGTGTTGCAGACAGAAGCGTGACTCGTCAGTAAAGACAATTTCATTCCATTCTGCCGTCCACATCCTTCTTTCATCGCACCATTGGCGGCGGAAACGTCTGTGGTTCTGCGTCAAGGGTAGACGAAGCAATGGACGTCTTGCGGACAGACCACTCTGCTGTAAACGGCGTCGAATGGTACGCACAGACACTGGATGATGCGGTACAGACTGAATGTGCTGTGCTATGGTTCGTTATGTGGCTGAGCGATCCGTCATTGCCATACGCACAATATACCTGTCATCACGTGAAGTGGTGCACTGTGGTGGATGCGATCGAACACGTCGGTCCGTCGTACCCTCATGCATCCAACGATCACATATCCGCATTACAGTTGTTTGGTTTCGTCCAACACGACTACCGATTTCCCTGAAAGATAATCCACAATCTCGGTAGGCCACTATCCTTCCTCTGTCGAACTCGGATACGTGATCAAAAGATGATCGCTGTTTTCTACGAGGCATAATTGATCGTTTTTTTGAAAAAACCACAAGAAAAACACAATTGCCGTACTTGAAATCGTCGAAATCTCCAAGCCTTAAATAGCGCTTTGAAGTGGCGCCACAGGCGCGCGTGATGTGCGTCTGCGCTGAAATTCTAATCATTTGCATATCTCACCTCCGCTAATGCATGTTGTAAATTTCATATTATTTGCATGCTTCCTTCAGGGTGTTGCATTTACGGTGGCCAGAAGTGTAGAACAGGTATATGTGGATTCCAACCCATAAGATAAATAGATTCGTTAGCTTTGTCATTATATTAGTTGTAGTTAATCTTGGATTTTAAGAGAATTATTTGACATAGCTATCCACGGAAACGACGGACTCTACTTTACGAATGAAGAAAATCTTATTTTATGCAATGCTAGAAAACAAACATGAACGTTCGAGACTATTAGCAAGCAGATGAATTAAGCTGCAAGAAAGCAGGCACCCCAAAGAACAATTTAGAAAATTTAAAATCTTCGAAGCAAACTAAAATGCATCGCATTGTATCGATCTTATGGATTGCAATCCGCATCCATCTGCATAGCAGATGCCTAGGGGAAGGTCGTTAGAAGAGTCGGTATATTGCAGAGGTCATCAATATTCAACTTAGACACGTCGATTAATGCCACACTTTACATATACTGGTTCCTGCATTGTCATCATATCGCAACACCATCAAATCGAAAAGTTTGATTTTTTTGTTCAAAATTCCATTTTCTATTCGTAATACTTTTCGAATCTCCAGCTGAAATCAAACCGTTGTGCACGCGGGGGCTGGTGCAAGTTAAATCTTTCGTGGTCTCAAATGTCCTCACGTTGGCGTGGTGTGGAAGTTTGGAGAGTGGAGGTGACAGCTGAGGTGTGACCACGTCATTTGACCGTGGTTCAAAATTACTTGGTGTTGTCCTCGGATCTTTCCCTTTGGGTTTGATCCCGGACCGTCGCCAATAGCCCGTTGTGTTTTCCCCAGTGCCGTCGTTGATTAAAATACTTACCTCCATCTGAAACGTTATTGATATTGTGACGTAACAAGTGTGGTGGGTTTCTTGATACAATCTGGGCAATATCTTTGATTTTCAATCAGTTTTATCTTTCCTGGTATTGGAATGAAGTCACAAAAGACTGCGTGCGAGTGGTTTTCACGTTTCTTTTTGAGTGGAGTTACAGTAGTGTCTTTCAAACATCCAAAATACGGTCGGTTTTGGGTTTTATGGCACAAGGGCCATATTTGACCAAGCAACGCGACACAAGACATAATAGCAAGTAACAGACATACACAAGAGGAAAGTTCTGACACAGAAGAGATTGGTTGGTTTTGGGGTTTTATGGCGCAAAGGCCATATTTGGCCATGCTGCGCCAGACACAAGACACAATATCAATAGACACACACAATGAAAGTTTTACTGACACAGAAGAGAGAAATACACCCAAGGAGGAATGCACCTGACATGAATAGAACCTGCGCCACTTACAACTCGAAGGTTGCTAGCGCAGTGGGCATACCCACTGAGCTACAACAATCCACCGACACAGAAGAAATACACCCAGGGAGGAATCAAACCTACACCTCCTACAACTTGTAGGTTGCTGGCGCAGTGGGCATACCTACCGAGACACGACGGCTTCTTATATCATACGAAGACTGATTCATTTATAGCAATCTACAGCGTGCTAAAGGTAGATACTCAGGGCTAAAATGTACACCAATGCAATATTAAGAGGCTGTAATTCACTTATTAATTTCACAAGTTCATTTACGATACAAGATGAAAGTTAGCTTAAAAGGCTTAATAGACTATACAGTATAGAAATAAATGCAGGAATTGGATATCACCTTTCTATTGAGTCCTTCAAGTTCAACTAGTCAGCTATAGAATTTAATCCGCTTAAATTTTAATAGAACAGTCCACAATAAAATAGTTCATTTAATAAAACAGTTAAATTTCATTAAAAACAGTTCACATGCCTCAGTTTACTTACAAACTGGAGATTAAAATACAACAGCGAACATTATTGCCATTTAGAAACGAATTCACAAAGAATCGACATGCCCTCTTCCTTTTCCAATAAGCTTTCGAAAGTCTCTTCTTCTATTGGCTCATTTGCATAAAAAATTTCGTAGGGGCCGCGGTAGTCTGGTTGGAAGAGTAACGAATTAGCAACTCGAGAATTAGCGAGTTGCTAATTCCACAGTGCGACGTTAATTAAATACCTACCTACCATAAACAATTTCGCAGACGGTAACAGAACTTTTAACTCGTCACCACTTCTAACTAATCGCTCGCATACCACACCTGTCGCAGGATCGATTCCCACATATAACACTTTTGGTAGAATCGTTTGTGCCAGTTGAGGTATGTAGATAGGTAGGTAATTAACGCCGCACCGGATTAACACGTCGGGCTATTGGCGACGGTCAAGATCAACCCCGAAGGGAAAGATCCGAACACAACACCTCGTCATTTTGAACAAGTTGTGTTGCCCCGTTACGACGTTAATTAATTACCATTACCATTACCATGCCCCCACGTTGGTTGGATCAAAATTCGAACAAGCAACCACCCTCCTGTGGGTAATCTGCTACTCTTCCAACTTGGCTATCGAGGCCCCCAAATGTTATCCGAAAATGACAAAATGAAATTTAATGTGCGTAAATGAGTCAAAATCTTTGGAGGATCAAAAGGATTGAACTTTCGGAATCTTCAGAAAACAGGATCAAGACTCTGAACAGAGTGTCGTGAGTTCTTTAGAGTACATAATTGTCAAGTGTGCTTTGATTTTTGTAGCTCCAGAATAAAAAGGAAACACTAAGTCAGTACCAATGAAATGATATCTAACAAATATTTATTTAAATGATCAATTACATTACGATTATTAATTACAGTTATATAATAGGGTGAGAGACCCTGACGTGCCTAAGAAAAATTTTGTGAATTGAAATGAATTCGCAATATGTCTGTTATAAAGTAAAAGTATTTATTTCATCCAGCGTTAATGCTATTTATTTTTATTACACGTGAATTACAATGGCTCTTTTCATAAAAAATAGATTCAAAAGGTAGTTGAATTAACGTCGCACTGGAGCAACACATCGGACTATTGGCGGACGTCCGAAATGAGTCCCGAAGGGAAAGATCCGAGGACAACTCGTCATTTTGAACCACGGCCATAAGACGATGTCAACACCTGAGCTGGCACCCCACTCTCCAAACTTTCACACCATTCCAACATGTGGAAATTTGAGGCCACCACAGATTTAACGGGCACCAACCCCCGCGTACACGACGGTCTTGAGTTGGATCGAACTTCGAACTAGCAACACTCCGGTTGTTAATTCGCTACTCTTCCAACTGGGCTACCGAAGTCCTAATAGGTCCAAAAAGAACCATAAAAGTAATTGTGTAGTAGGGTAAACTTTTGGGTTTTAGAAATTCCTTGAAAAGCTTCAATAAATATATCCTTAAAAACATGTTTTTTAGAAGCGCGAAAAAATTGTAGATCAATAAGATCCCAAAAATGCTTGTGACTGATCCAATTGATTGCATGGGGCAAAATGTTATTTCCATCAGAACTCATGTGCCAAGTTCTTTTTCCTTTTATAACTTAACTTATACATTTACGTAATTCATTGGGAAATTTCAATATTTTTCCTTTTCTACTTCAATCATGTAGCTACCACATTTTAACAGGAATGTGTCTGTAGAAGTTGTTTCTCCTTTTTTTTTTGATTAGAGTGTGCACAGAAAAAGCACCTTCTCAGTGATCGCAATCGATCCTTTCGTCTCGAGATTTCTGCATTGTGTAAAAACACTTTTAAACTGGAATGCGACTGATTTTGGAAGGATTGAGAAACCACTTTCAACGCAGGGGTGGATGCAGCAGTGTAAAAACATAAATTCATATATCCAATATTAATGGAACAGAAATGGTTTATTAAAAAACATGCTGCATTGGTTAGTGTTTTCGTTTCCACGATCATTTTCCCCCATTAATTGTGTACGAATGTAATTTGCTACACTGTGAATACGATTGGCTAACCCGAGGCATACAACCCGCCGTATTATATTTCGTGGCCCACCAAGTCATAAAAAGCCCCGAAAACAAAAACCGTATAAAAATATAAATAAAATACATCGAAGTGTAGTGCGAACTATTTTATCGAATCATATACCTTTAAATTTCAAGACCCAAACCCCAGGATATGTCAATAAATACTAAGGAATTTATATTTTAAAGATTATTTATATTTTTAATTTGGTACATTCCCGGAAGGAAGACTATTTTAATTAGGACTAATATTTATATTTTGAAGTATGGCTCTTTATTAACAGAGATTTTTTTTGAGTTACTGTGAAAGTGTTAGGATTTATGTTCAGAGTGGTTAGGATATTTCAATTTTTTTGCTTCTTAAATGAATTGAAAAGAATGTGGTTATTGTAGAACTGAAATTTAGAAGTTTTAAAGGGGGAGGGGAAAACAAACTTCCAAACAATCCCTCTCCGATGCGTTCTCTCGTCACCTGACCGTGAATCAAAATTACGTGGTGTTTTCCTCGGATCTTTCCCTTCGGTTTTGATCCCTGACCATCGCCAATAGCACGTTGTGTTGCTCCAGTTCGACGTTAATTAAAATACCTACCTACCCATCTGAGAGTCACGAGATTTGCGAGTAGTGTAGTATTGCTTTTACCCCACAACGCATTTAATGTCGAAATAACCACATGTTTCTAAAGAATCCATGGACTCTTCAAACTTTAGAAAGATTTTATTGTTTTTTTCCCAGAGATAGAATTCTTTGGTACAATTCTATTGGCCCATTCCGTAGAATAAAATCATTTGGAAAGATTCTTTCTTCTTTCTTTATATGGATAGATTTCCTTTGGAAGGATTTTATTGCCCCTATTTACAGAAAAGATTCCTTTGGAAATGTTCTATTGATCATTTACTTGAATTGTAATCCTTTGGATAGATTCTATTACTCATTTACTTGGAATAATATCCATTGGAAAGATTCTATTGGTTCTTTCCTTAGAACAGATACCTTTGGAAAGATTCTATTGCCAATTTCCTTAGAACAAAATCCTTTGCAATCATTTTATTGGTCAAGAAGGTCAAAATTTGTTCGAAGTCGTGCAGGGAAGACTGAGATGTAGAATTATGCGTGTTACCCATCAGAGGGTCAACTTGTACAAATCTTACCTTTCTCATCTTTCTTTATACAATTGTACACTTTTATTGCTATAAGGTTTGGTTGGTCACTCTACGGTCCTTTTCGTAAAGGTCTAGTTAGACCTGTAAAGATTTTTAACTTTTGAGTCTAGAACACAGAATGCAACTGCAGTAGTACGAAAACTTTTCCCATTCCCTGGGATCCGGGTCCCGACACTACCCCCTATGTGGGAGCACTGACGTCGATCTTATGCTTGTGTAAGTAATCCAGCTTATGTAGAATGTCATCCATCTGCATCCAATTCGCATTTTCCGTGATTGAATAATCGGTCAGTAATTGCATAAGCGGCCTGGAAGTCAGATTGAACTAATCAATGTGGAGTCAGCGAAAAGCCTTTAATAACATCTTTAGCTCTCATTCCGTACTAATGCTTAACGGATTGGTTATATCGAATAATTCCTCGGATTCTCCGTGTCTCTGCAATAGACTTCAAACGCCATTTTGGATTCAACGCTCTGGAATTCGTTTTTCTGGTGGAATGAAATGGCAGTACATTAAAATTATCTTACACTCGCATTTAATATGTATTGCAAGACGATTTATAAATGAAGTTGGAAATATCGACATATATAATTAACATTCAGATTATACATTCTGAATATTCCATTCTAATAGACTCCTCATGTTTTATGATCCGGAATCAATAGATTCATGATTCTACGGTTACGAACTATATACAGAAATTATATTACGTAAAGGCACGTAATGCGGAACACCTGATTTGAAAAGATTGTTAAAAGAAGGGGAATGGGTTTTTTGGATGGAGCAAGTGTCAAAGTATGACAAAATTTAAGACTGATATGTAAATAAATAATTTATCAAACTGAGTTGCATTTAAAGAAATATAAAAAAATAGTAGGTTGTGTCGAGGACAAACCTAGTTTTGACGTGATACCCGCCCCTGATGTTGGATTATGAAATAAATAAAGCAGACGTACAACGTTTGGATGATTGTTTAATGTGAATATTCATCAATTAAATTTTGTTTGAAAGATTAAACTGCAATCTTATATTAATTTTTGTTGAGATTGATGTTGTACAATATTAATTGTAGAGTATTTCGGTAGCTTTCGAATTACACCCCTTACATAGTCCTTACTCCTCGCAATTCAAAGTTACACTGGCCCAAAGCTCGTCCAGCACTGTAGAATTTCGACATATTGCGGACACCCTCCCTGCGCTCAGTGCGCCTGTGCACTCGGTCCGAAGGTCATGTCAGGTATGGACATCCTTTGTCTACACGACGCTACATTTATTTTCTGGATGTTTCTTCTAATTCTGAAATTTAGATGAAACAATTGTAAGGCTCGACTTTTCATGCATGTCCCCAGCACAGTTCTGATTTTAAAGACATCCAGGTCAAAATTATGTCGATTTGAAAAAGTGGTATGTAATGGAACATTTAAAGAATTTGTCACAAATATGCACAAACTTAACTTAAAAAAAAGAACTAATACGAAGATTTCAGGTATGGACCATATATGATCACATTGAAATGTTCCACACATGACGATTTTATGTTAATTATTTTGTGCATAAAAATTAGGGAGGGGGAATTTCAATTAACGTCACACTGGAGCAACACAATGGGCTATTGGTGACGGTCCGGGATCACTCCCAAAGGGAAAGATCCGAGGACAACACCACGTAATTTTGAACCACGGTCAGATGACGAGGCAACACCTGAGCTGGCACCCCACTCTCCAAACTTCCACACCACGCCAACGTGAGGACATTTGAGGCCACGACAGATTTAACGTGCACCAGCCCCCTTTGTACACGACGGTGTTTGGCTGGATTCGAACTCGCAACCCTTCGGTTGCAAGTCCGTTACTCTTCCAACCGGGCCACCGCGGCCCTACATAAAAATTAGATATAACCACAACAATTTGAGACAATTTTCCTTGAAGATAAGATAGTTAATTAAAAACAGGTTCTGATTAATATAGAATAACAAAAGATACAGCCTTTTCCATGACTGATGAAGATATTTGCAAGGGCTAAATGCTCTGAAAGAAAATGAAATTTAGTTTAGTAACTAACATATTTGTTTGATTATCTCCCTTCAATTATATGTGAGAGCGACAATCTATATATTTGAAATTCCAGAAAAATGTCACCAGCAGCCCGAGAACTAATCCAGAGAACTGCTTAAAGGATAAATTGTAATTAAAAAGATTAAAGCACTCGCTTTTTACTAGACGTTATTGGTATCTTAATATGTCCGGGGCACCTTCAAAATTAACGATGCAATCACGGATTTTTCTATTAGAAATTAGCATCGAAGAAAAATGCGTTAAGATGATCAAAAAATGGGACGAGATTTTTCATTTGGATAAGACGTTAGTGCCAAACGTGATTAATTTATTTAAAATTTGTCTGATTCATATAGCATCTAGCCCATTGTGTTGCTCCAGTGTGACGTTAATTGAAATAATAATAATAAAAAAAAACATATAGCATCAACGCATTTTTCAATGAACTTCCCTAAGTCTGCTACGAGAAGTGAGTGTTCACTGGATTTGATGGCAAAGGAATCTTGTCTTTGATTTACTGTGAGGTTTTTAATTAACACATTCAAAGGTACAATGTTTTTATGTGTTTTTGCAGTTTTTCCCAGACCCAAGAAATAGTTAGCCATCGTGATATTAATTCAGGTTTATGCGAATCCATTAAGTGATGTAGGGCCGCGGTGGCCCGGTTGGAAGAGTAACGAACTAGCAACCGAAGGGTTGCGAGTTCGAATCCAGCCAAACACCGTCGTGTACAAAGGGGGCTGGTGCACGTTAAATCTGTCGTGGCCTCAAATGTCCTCACGTTGGCGTGGTGTGGAAGTTTGGAGAGTGGGGTGCCAGCTCAGGTGTTGCCTCGTCATCTGACCATGGTTCAAAATTACGTGGTGTTGTCCTCGGATCTTTCCCTTTGGGATTGATCCCGGACCGTCACCAATAGCCCATTGTGTTGCTCCAGTGTGACGTTAATTGAAATACCCCCCCCCCCCCCCATTAAGTGATGCTCTATTGGAGCTTTAGCCCGGTTGGAAGAGTAACGGATTAGGAAGGTTGCGAGTTCGAATCCAACCAAAGACCGTCGTGTACAAAAAGGGCTGGTGCATGCTAAATCTGTCCTGGCATCAAATGCGCCTTCTACAACTCGCAGGTTGCTAGATTTTCCATGTAAACAAACTAGAGGACTGCGAAAATTTTACTTCTGTTGTCTAAATTCTCATGCATGATACATAACCTACATACCTTAGGATGTTGCTTATCGCCCTTTTGGCAACATTTGGAGCTCAATGTAATTGATGTTGACCAATCAACTACCATATATTAATTAGAAATTCATTCTTTGGAATTTTTATCGGCGAAATGTTCAAATTGAATTCCAAAAGCAAGTCAAGTGACGTCACGTACAGGAAACACGTATTACCGCAGAAACACTACTACCTCTATTTAGCTAGACATAAAATACCTACTTCATAGCCAACGATCACACAAGTACAATAGGTGCTCAAGTGCGACCTCGTCATCTGACCGTGGTTCACAATTACGTGGTGTTGTCTTCGGATCATACCCTTCGGGTTATGATCCCGGACCGTCACCAATAGCCCGTTGTGTTGCTCCAGTGCAACGTTAATTGAAATACCTACATACCTACCCTTCGGGTGTGATCCCTGACCGTAACCGGGGCCGCGGTGGCCCGGTTGGTAGAGTAACAAACTAGCAACCAAAGGGTTGCGAGTTCGAATCCAGCCAAACACCGTCGTGTACAAAGGGGTCTGGTGCACGTTAAGTTTGTCGTGGCCTCAAATGTCCTCACGTTGGCGTGGTGTGGAAGTTTGGAGAGTGGGGTGCCAGCTCAGGTGTTGCCTCGTCATCTGACCGTGGTTCAAAATTACGTGGTGTTGTCCTCGGATCTTTCCCTCTGGGATTGATCCCGTCACCAATAGCCCATTGTTTTGCTCCAGTGGGACGTTAATTGAAAATACCAATACCAATACCCTGACCGTAACCAATAGCCCATTATGTTGCTCCAATGCGACGTTAATTAAATACCTACCCACAAAAGTACAATTTATTCTAAACTTGTTATGGGCCGCTGTAGCCGGGTGGAAGGCCAACGGATTAGAAACTGGAGGGATGCTAGTTTGAATCCAACACCTAACCCTTGTGTACAAGGGGGCTGGTGCACGTTAAATATGTCGTGGCATCAAATGTCCTCACGTTGCACTGGAGCCACACAACGGACTATTGATGACGGCCAGGAATCAATCTCGAAGTGAAAAATCCGAGGACAACAACTCGTCATTTCGAACGCAGTCAGGTTTTAGCTGGCACCCCACTCTCCAAACTTTCTCCTCCCACCACCTCCCACCACGCCAACGGAGGGACGACAGATTTAACGTGTACAAACCCTATTGTACACGACGGTTTTTGGTTGGATTCGAACTCGCAACCCTCCTTTTGCTGATTCGCGACTCTTCCAACAGATTTACCGCAGCCCCTTTCCGATGATGGTATTGGTATTGGTATTTTCAATTAACGTCACACTGGAGCAACACAACATTGGTGACGGTCCGGGATCAATCCCAGAGGACAACACCACGTAATTTTGAACCACGGTCAGATGACGAGGCAACACCTGAGCTGGCACCCCACTCTCCAAACTTCCACACCACGCTAACGTGAGGACATTTGAGGCCACGACAAATTTAACATGCACCAGCCCCCTTTGTACACGACGGTGTTTGGCTGGATTCGAACTCGCAACCCTTCGGCTGCTAGTCCGTTACTCTTCCAACCGGGCCACCGTGGCCCTCATTCCGATGATGGAAAATATGAGTTCTTTAGGTAAGTAGGTATTTAAATTAACGTCGGACTAGGGAGCAACACGACGGGCTATTGGTGACGGTTCGTGATCAAACAGTAAGTTCTTTAGATGTCTCTTTTGCCATACAATCTTTAACGGGGATCTGTCTGGTTTAGGACCGGCAATACACCGACTGTCGATTTTCAGAATTCTCTATCGCTCGCGAGATTTTTGTTTTTCGCAAACAAAAACTTCCGCTACCTCTTCTCAGTTTTCTCGCCCTTATTCTTATTTTCGGGCCCCCCAGGGTTGTATTCGAAAGCTCGTATTGATTGTCGTGTTCGGAATACTCTTTGAGGCCGGTGGAAGAACATTGCGAATATTTAGGCCCCGGGCGATCATTAGAAGGCGAGACTCGTGTGCAGCAGAGATGTCGCGCAGGGGATGACACACGACTCTCAACAATAGGCAAGCTGTAATGAGATGCTGATGCTTTTATGATGAGGTCCCTTGGAAAAAGAATCTTTGTTCCTCCACGCGCACTCTTCCAGCCTTAAAAAATAAGAAAACCAGCTACATCACAAGAACCTGGTCTCTTTTTAAATAAAATCTCCCTTCCTATTTCGCAAATTGAACTTTTTGGATAACAAAATTCAAATAACGTTACTTCGCTCGAATAATGCGAAAGGGGAAATTGATTCTCCGAGACCTCCATACGGAACATCCCTTTCGTCACAACACTCCGGAGGTTTATAACCCCAAACCGCGTTTTTAAGCCGCACTTTCACGCGAAATTTTTTTCGCATGCACTTGGTGATGGGGGGGGGGGGGGGTATTTCAATTAACGTCACACTGGAGCAACACAATGGGCTATTGGTGACGGTCCGGGATCAATCCCAAAGGGAAAGATCCGAGGACAACACCACGTAATTTTGAACCACGGTCAGATGACGAGACAACACCTGAGCTGGCACCCCACTCTCCAAACTTCCACACCACGCCAACTTGGTGATTTAGTCGTCCACATTTATAATGCTCGTCAAAACGCGAAATAAAGGCTTTTTATGTACCAGTAAAAAGGGAAGACACTCTCACGGGCGAGAAATATTACAGTCGGTACTCTTTATTCTCTTCCTGACAGTGCATTTAACGGCTTGAAAGAACGCTCTGAGGGGGACCCGAAACTAAATAGAGGTGGTTTTCGTTTTGTGTATCGTGAAAAATGATCACCGTGAAGCGGCTACTCAATTCTCCGGCGGAGCCAACGGGATCGTGTCACAGTTCGTTTTGAGATTGCTTTCTTTCCAGGATTAAACTTTTATGGCTTTTTATTTAGGAAAAAAACTTTCGTACTTGAATAATGGTATTAAAACTTCCTATCTGGAGGGAAGCCTTCATGGATCACACGAAGTAACTCGTTTATGAAAGGGAGGGCTTCTCTCAGCAATAGAGGATGCAGAGCGGCCCTTTTCAAAGCAAAGTGGCGAGCAGCGGAAGACATTTTATTAGGTTTGACGCCGCATTCTTCTATCAGTGCACTCGAACCGGAGATTTGTTACAGTCGCGATATCCCGGTAGGGAGAGTAAAGGATTAGCAACCGGAGGGTTGCGAGTTCGAATCAAAGCGAAGACCGTCGTGTACAAAGAGGACAGGGGCACGTTTAATCTGACGTGGCCTCAAATAACTTCACGTTGACGTGGAGTGCAGGTTTGGAGAGTGGGGTGCCAGCTCAGGTGTTGCATCTGACCGTGGTTCAAAATGACGTGGTGTTGTCCTCGGATCTTTCCCTCTGGGATTGATCCCGGACCGTCACCAATAGCCCGTTGTGTTGCTCCAGTGGGACGTTAATTGAAAATACCAATACCAATACCCTGATCTTAACCAATAGCCCATTGTGTTGCTCCAATGCGACGTTAATTAAATACCTACCCACAAAAGTACAATTTATTCTAAACTTCGATTGAGCCTCGCTGGATCGAGCCTCGAATTCGCAATCTCCGGTTGCTAATCCGTTGCTCTTTCAAATGGGCTAGATTCTTGTAGTAGGTGATTCGAGAAAATTATTGGGTTGATTTCTTCGGATTTATTGGCGCAGGTCGAGAGAAAGAAAATTATATATATATACACTGCTGGCCACCTTAAATGCAACACCCTGAAGGAAGCATGCAAATGATATGAAATTTACAACATGCATTAGCGGAGGTGAGATATGCAAATGATTAGAATTTCAGCGCAGACGCACATCACGCGCGCCTGTGGCGCCACTTCAAAGCGCTATTTAAGGCTTGGAGATTTCGACGATTTCAAGTACGGCAATTGTGTTTTTCTTGTGGTTTTTTCAAAAAAACGATCAATTATCCCTCGTAGAAAACAGCGATCATCTTTTGATCAAGTATCCGAGTTCGACAGAGGAAGGATAGTGGCCTACCGTGATTGTGGATTATCTTTCAGGGAAATCGGTAGTCGTGTTGGACGAAACCAAACAACTGTAATGCGGATATGTGATCGTTGGATGCAGGAGGGTACGACGGACCGACGTGTTCGATCGCATCCACCTCAGTGCACCACTTAACGTGATGACAGGCATATTGTGCGTGTGGCAGTGACGGATCGCTCAGCCACATCACGAACCATAGCACAGCACATTCAGTCTGTACCGCATCATCCAGTGTCTGCGCGTACCATTCGACGCCGTTTACAGCAGAGTGGTCTGTCCGCAAGACGTCCATTGCTTCGTCTACCCTTGACGCAGAACCACAGACGTTTCCGCCGCCAATGGTGCGATGAAAGAAGGATGTAGACGGCAGAATGGAATGAAATTGTCTTTACTGACGAGTCACGCTTCTGTCTGCAACACCACGATGGTCGGATTCGAGTCTGGAGACACCGTGGAGAGAGGATGCTGAACAGCTGCGTTATGCACCGCCACACTGGTCCTGCACCGGGTATTATGGTATGGGGCGGTATTGGATATCACTCTCGCACTCCTCTAGTACGCATTGCCGGTACTTTAAACAGCCAGCGCTACATCTCCGAGGTGTTGGAGCCAGTTGTCCTTCCTTACCTTCAGGGCTTGCCCACAGCCATATTTCAACAGGATAATGCGCGACCACACGTGGCACGCATTGTCCAAGGGTTCTTCGTCAATCGCCAGATTGAATTGCTTCCCTGGCCAGCTCGCTCTCCGGATCTTTCGCCGATAGAAAACATGTGGTCCATGGTTGCTCAACGATTGACCCAGAATACATCCCCAGCTGCCACACCAGATCAATTTTGGCAACGTGTGGAAGCTTCTTGGTCTGCTGTACCCCAAGAACACATCCAAAGTCTCTTTGAATCAATGCCGAGGCGTGTGGCAGCGGTGATCTCCAACAATGGCGGCTACTCTGGCTACTGATTTTGGCAGGAACCACACTTCACAGAAGTCTATAAATTTAATCATTTGATACTTGGTCAACATGTTATCTACAAAATAAATTTTGTTGTGATATCTCTTGTCTTTCTTGGTGTTGCAATTTGGGTGGCCAGCAGTGTATATTGGATCTCTCCTTCATATATAACTTTAAGGTTGATACAGAATAGCACAATCGATCGATCTAATGCGAATGATGGTTGGTTGGTTTGTTGGGGTTTTATGGCGCAAGGGCCATATTTGGCCATGTCTAATGCGAATGAATTTCTCAAATAACATCTTTCAGTTAACTATTTGGTTCTAGAATTCCTTCACAAAATATCCGTATTTTACATAATGTCAAATGTATCTAAAACGTTTATCGTACAAACTTAATACCCACATAAGTTGGGCCACGGTAGCCCAGTTGGAAGAGCATCGGATTAGCAACCGGAGGGTTTGTGAGTACGAAACTCGGTCCAACCGAATACCGCCATGTTCACGGGGACTGCTGCACGTTAAATCTGTCGTGGCCTTAAATGTCCTCACGTTGGCATGGTGTGGAAATTTGGAGAGTAGGGTGCCAGCTAAGGTGTTGTTCTTGTCATCTGACCGTGATTCAAAATTACAATTATTTGTCCTTGGATCTTTCCCTTTGGGTTTGATCCCGGACCGTCGCCAATATCCCGTTGTGTTGATCCAGTGCGACGTTAATTGAAAATACCAATACCAATACCCTGATCGTAACCAATAGCCCATTGTGTTGCTCCAATGCGACGTTAATTAAATACCTACCCACAAAAGTACAATTTATTCTAAACTTCGATCGAGCCTCGCTGGATCGAGCCTCGAATTCGCAATCTCCGGTTGCTAATCCGTTGCTCTTTCAAATGGGCTAGATTCTTGTAGTAGGTGATTCGAGAAAATTATTGGGTTGATTTCTTCGGATTTATTGGCGCAGGTCGAGAGAAAAAAATTATATATATATATATATTGGATCTCTCCTTCATATATAACTTTAAGGTTGATACAGAATAGCACAATCGATCGATCTAATGCGAATGATGGTTGGTTGGTTTGTTGGGGTTTTATGGCGCAAGGGCCATATTTGGCCATGTCTAATGCGAATGAATTTCTCAAATAACATCTTTCAGTTAACTATTTGGTTCTAGAATTCCTTCACAAAATATCCGTATTTTACATAATGTCAAATGTATCTAAAACGTTTATCGTACAAACTTAATACCCACATAAGTTGGGCCACGGTAGCCCAGTTGGAAGAGCATCGGATTAGCAACCGGAGGGTTTGTGAGTACGAAACTCGGTCCAACCGAAGACCGCCATGTTCACGGGGACTGCTGCACGTTAAATCTGTCGTGGCCTTAAATGTCCTCACGTTGGCATGGTGTGGAAATTTGGAGAGTAGGGTGCCAGCTAAGGTGTTGTTCTTGTCATCTGACCGTGATTCAAAATTACAATTATTTGTCCTTGGATCTTTCCCTTTGGGTTTGATCCCGGACCGTCGCCAATATCCCGTTGTGTTGATCCAGTGCGACGTTAATTGAAATACCTACATACCTCAGCGATGGATAAAGCAGAGCAGCACTTTTCAAGTCAAAGTAGAGTCGGGGGGGGGGGTGTTTCAATTAACGTCACACTGGAGCAACACAATGGGCTATTGGCGACGGTCCGGGATCAATCCCAAAGGGAAAGATCCGAGGACAACACCACGTAATTTTGAACCACGGTCAGATGACGATAAAGTAGAGTCGGAGGTGGATATGTTATTAGGTTTGACGCCGCCTCTTTCTGTGTCAGTGCCCTGGTATGTACATATTTTAATTAACGCCGAGCTGGAGCAACACAGCGGCCTATTGGCGACGGTCCGGGATCAAACTGAAAGGGAAAGATCCGAGGCAACACCACTTAATTTTGAACCACGGTCAGATTAAGAGGTCACACCTGAGCTGGCACCTCACTCTCCAAACTTGCACACCACGCCAACGTGAGGACATTTGAGGCCATGACGGATTTAAAGTGCACCAGCACCCTTTGTACACGAAGGTCTTTGGCTGGATTCGAACTCACAACCCTCCGGTTTCTGATCCGTTACTCTTCCAACCGGGCTACCGATCAGTGCCCTGGACCCTGAGATTTGTTTTCGTAAAATCAGTTTTGATTTTCTGTTTTCATGTTTCGTACCCGATCTCACACACACTAATGCAATTGTTCTCAAACTGTGATGAGGGCCGCCGTTGCTCACACACACACAGGATATGAGGCGGTTGGCAAAGAAGCGGACTAGCAACTGGAGGGTTGCGAGTTCGAAACTAGATCCAACCAAAGACCGTTGTGTACGTAGGGGGGATGGTGCAAGTTAAATATGTCGTGACCTCAAATGTCACGTTGGCGGGGTGAGGAAGTTTGGATAGTGGGGTGCCTGCTCAGGTGTGACCTCGACATCTGACCGTGGTACAAATTTACGTGGTGTTGTCCTCGGAACTTTGCTTTCAGGTTTGACCCCCGACCATCGGCAATAGCCCATTGTGTCGCTCCAGCACGACGTTAATTAAAATACCTACCTACCAAACTTCTAATTATTTCTCTGTAAAATTCCTTCCTTTCAATCTATAATTACTATTCAAAAATCTGATTATTTGTTTTTGAATTTGTTGTTTTCCAATGAGAGAGGAGGTAATTTTCGCTATTAATTAAGAGAGCCAGCCTGAGAAGATTAATTAATGAGCTCCTAGAAATAGCACTGACCGATCCGCCTTGAGGCTTCACTGTTAAACATCAGAGAAAAATGGTTGCGGAAGTTCCGCCACGAGAAAGAACTTTCTCCACGCTATAAATATTCACATTATTTCCTCCTCCTGAAGAATTATAAGTGATTTCTCGATTGAAAGAAACGGAATAATTGAAACGGAATCCTCACCGATGAATAGCCGAGAATTCAACATTAACATCGAACCCAGCTTTAATTAAAGTAATTGTGAAGAATGACAAAAGGATTCCTCAGGATTTCTCCGGCAAAAGAATACGAGAGTTGATAAAAATGAATAGCGATACTCTCTGACGTAATTAAATGGCGGATCTTCCGACGGTTCGAGTTTTTCGTCTTTTAAACTTGCGCTCGCAGTTTAAGAGCCGAGAGAGGAAGCATTTCGCTGAATATTAATTTGGAATCATCATAAAAATATCATCAGCGTTTCTCGCAAAAACCGAGACAGGGAGAAAGAAAAAATGCGTCAAACGGCAAAAGTGGGGAAAACGAGGAATTTTTTCCTCGAATTCAGCTGATCTTGCTGTTTGTGATATAATGAAAAGAAATTATGTCCCGTTTTTTTAGCATTGGGGGGGGGCGATATAACGCGGTTACGGTTAACTTTAAGGGATAGTGACGTTCGACTGCGCAAGTCGGACATTTATCGCTTGATATCGGGGTCCTTTTAATTTGATTGGCTTTGATAAAAAGTTAGAGAACCAAGATCTATCGAACTTTAGAGATGTATCAATATGTGGAATGACTGAGAGTTGATTTTTGTAGTTTCTCTTTATTTCAAGTACAGGGCCATAATAGCCCGGTTCGAAGAGTAACGGATTAGCAACGGGAGGGTTACGAGTTCGAATCCAACCAAAGGCAGTCGTGTACAAGGGGGCTGGTGCACGTTAAATCTGTCGTGGCTTAAAATGTCCTCACGTTGGCAAGTCGTGGAAGTTTGGAGAGTGGGGTGCCAGCTCAGGTGTGAACCCGTCATCTGACCGATTAATTACGGGATGTTGTCCTAGGATCGTTCGCTTCTGGTTTGATCACGGACCGTCGCCAATAGCCCGTTGTGTTGTTTCAGTGCAACTTTAATTAAAATACCTACCTAAATATGCTGATACAATTAAATACGAATTGTCTTTAGAATACAAGATAGATATATATTAAAGAATTTTTTACCGTTTGTGCATGGAACTATTCATAGTTTTTCTCGACTGGATATTTGTTTATTACTTTGTAACGTATTTCGAAAATTGGATGACGTTGAATTTATTCCATTTTTTCCAAGAATTTATTCCAAAGACAAATATTCTTAGACTTTGTTTTGTCGTCTTCAGAAACAGCTTGCTTTGATTTTAGAACAAGTTCGAAATAAGTTCTTTGAAAATAATTTGTCATTATAGTAAAATTGAGTAAGAAAATTTTTGGTAAAAACCGTAACGAATTTTACAAATTCTGAAGAGTAAATTCTTACAAAATAGCTCATTACAGTAAATCTGAGTTTCGGTGTTAAAATTTGGAAGAGCATAATACATTTTACAAATTCTAAAAAGTGGGTTCTTATAAAATAATTTGCCATTAGAGTAAAATTGATTTAGTAAAAGTGTAAAAACCGAAAGAAATTTAAAAAATTCTGAAGAGTCAGTTCTTACAAAATAGCTCGTTATTAAAATAGAACGATGTATGAAGGATAGATGAAGAATGAATTAGAATGCTAAATGAGACATAAAAAAGTACTTATTCCTAACGGAGATGGAAGCGGCGTATTTTTTTAGAAAACGCAATCTTCAAAGGATTTCTTGGAAGCTCATTCAGAATTTAAATAAGAGCAACTCAAATACACCCGAATTCGTTTAAAGTGCCACTAAATCTTCCGAAAGACAAAATCCACTCTCATCTGGCGTTGAAAATTCCACTCACGTTCGCCCTTCCGTTCAGAAAGCAGAGGCTGGAAGTTCTTCCCAAGTTGGAGGCGATCTCGGCTGGGCCCCTCCATTAGGGGAATGAGTCTCCCTGTCCCCTGGAGGACCCTTCATTACGGTAACAGCTCACCACTTCACGCCCGGGCGTAACTATCGGATTCCGCCGCCCCTTGACCCCCCGCATTCCACGAGGAGGTGTTTAACGAGCTCCACACTTCTGGTGAGGCTCGAACGAAATCCCCGCAAATATTTGGGAGCGACCACTTGTTTCGGCGTTTAATTTTACGGTGATGAGATGTTAAATGGTTCCTCGCGTGATTCTCGAAATCTGGTTCTCCTCACTCCCGGGGCCAGCGATAGCCCTGTTGGAAGAGTAACGGATTAGCAACCGGAGGGTTGCGAGTTCGAATCCAATCGAAAACTCGTGTACAAGAGGGGCTGGTGCTCGTTAAATCTGTCGTGGCATCAGATGTCATCACGTTGGCGTGGTGTGTGAGTTTGGAGAGTGGGGTGCCAGCTCAGGTGTGACATCGTCATCTGACCGTGGTTCAAAATTAAGGGGACACGGTATCCTTAAATTGACCAAAATATCAAAAAAAAAATGTATTGCTAAATTTTAACTATACAACACTTCTGAATATGTGTGCAAAATTTCATAGTTCTAGCAACATTATTTTAGGAGTTATTAAAGTTTTTTCTCTTGGATGTAAAAAACCGAAACCAAAAATTAAAACTTTAAATGGCTTTTTCTCAGCTTTCTGTTTTTGATGACTATGAAGTATTCAAATTGCTAAGGCTTTTTTGAAATTTAATTTAGAGGTTTGAAACTTTTTGTAGTTGTTCGCAATAGTATATTTGACAATTCTGTGCATGGGATAAGAATTTGGATGAGAAAAGTTTTTTTAAAATTGACAAACTAAAATATTCTTGTTTTTTACAGTTTTCACAGTATTTTTTAGAAAAAAATTCTAGAAAAATAAATAATCAGAATACATGCAAACCCATGTACGGAATTGTGTAAAATACTGCAATGAATATTAAAGTGTAAAAAAAATTTAAAAGATGATATTTAAAAAAGTAGTACGGATTTTAAAATGTTGATTTTTTTTTCAAAAAAATTAAATTTCTGAATTATTGCTTTTGTAAAATTAAATATTTACGCCTGAAATATTCATTTTATGTGCATTTCAATATAGTATACTAAAAAATTTTGCTACACATATGAAAACAAAAAAAATTGTTCAAAAGGTACCGTGTCCCCTTAAGTGGTGTTTTCCTCAGATTTTCCTTCGGGTTTGATCCCTTACAGTCGCCAATACCCCGCCACATTGCTCCAGTGTGACGGATATTCAACTATCTCTACCTCTACCTACATATACTTCTTATCCTCTACCTCTATATCTACGCCTTAGCATTCAGGAGCCACCGGCGGCCGATTTCAATTCCTGTAACTACCTTAGGTGCATTTCTTTCCTTGCGTGTGTATGTCCATTTGCTTGACGGAAAAACCATTGTTTGTCAATGGTTGGTTGGGGTTTATTTGGCCATTGCGCAAGGGCAATATTTGGCCATAATGGGGCTACGGTAACCCAGTTGGGAGAGCAACGGATTTGCAACCGGAGGGTTGCGAGTTCAAAACTCGGTCAGCCAAAGACACGGGGGCTGGTGCACAATAAATCTATCGTGGCTTTAAGTGTCCTGGAAATTTGGAGAGGAGCCAGATCTGCTGTTTACCTCGCTATCCGATCGTGGTTAAAAATTACGTGGTATTGTCCTTGGATCTTTCCCTTGTGATTGATCGCCAATAGACCGTTGTATTGCACCAGTGCAACGTTAATTGAATACCTACCTGCTCCCCTTTAAAGGGTTAAATTCACAGTTCAAAATCTTACTCCCTAAACGGAATCCTCTGTGCGAATTTCTACTTTACGATGTTTTCAAGCGTCTTTGGGTCATCCGTTATATAAATCGCGCAATTAAAAGTTGTATAAGAGTTTAAAATTGGTGCTTCTGCGCTTTGTTGATAGAGCAAGTACCCTGAGATGGAACCACCGTTCTGGGGGGGGGGGAGAATGAATCCGCTCCCAGTGTTTAATTAAGAGGGGTTTCCGTGGTCCCAATCCTCGTGTACCATGGAATTCCCGTCGAAACGCATTAGCGGCGGAGTAAATGTGTTTTGCGAAGGGTATCGCTTCTCGGAGATGCCGTTTCCTCCTTAATCAATTAATTACGAGATCCAAAGCGTCTGGCCTCGCCCCAGCTAAATGATAGTTTAGTTGGTTGGTTCTCAATGGCCTAGCTGTTCAAACGCTACGGCTATTCGGTAATTAACAGTGCTTCGGATAGAACTGACATTAAGGTAGGTAGACATTTTAATTAACGTCAAACTGGAGCAACACAACGGGCTATTGGCGACGGCTCGGGATCAAATCCGAAGGAAAAGAGATGCAAGGACAACACCAAGTAATTTTGAACCACGGTCAGATGACGACGTCACATCTGAGATGTCACCCCACGCTCCAAAATTTTACACCACGCCAACGAGAGGACGTTTGAGGCCAACACAGATTTAGTTTGCGCCAGTCTCTTTTGTACGACGGTCTTTGGTTGGATTCAAAATTGCAACCCTCTGGTTGCTAATCCGTTGGCTACCGCGGCCCAGTTGAAAATAAGAGTAGTGAAGATAAAATTAAGAAAGTTCCGATTTCGAGATGAAATGAAGCGATGCAGATCATGAAAGCAATGCCGGTGATACATAAAAAGCCCAGTTTAGTGATATGCCAATAGATCTTTTAAGAACCAAATCGGTTTACTTTGATGATTTTAAAATCTAGACATTTCTGTTGTAGTCAACTTCATGCGTTTATGGTAGAGAGAAGGTAGGTAGGTAGTTGAATTAACGCCACACTGGAGCAGTACAGCGGGCTATTGGCGACGGTCCGGGATTCATTCCGAAAGGAAAGATCCGAGGATAATACCTCGTCATTTTGAACCACGGTCAGATGACGAGGTCAACACCTGAGCTGGCACTTCAAACTTCCACACCACGCTAACGTGAGGACATTTGAAGCCACGACAGATATAACGGGCACCAGCCTCCGTGTACACGACGGTCTTTCGTTAGATTCGAACTCGCAACACTGGTTTCAATTGTCAGAAACAAAGAGAGCAAACTAAAATATTCATCCAACATCCTTCATTTATCGAAAATTTCGCATCCTTATTCGGATATGTAATTGCAGTCAATTAACAACGCACTGGAACATCACCATGGGCTATTTGCAACGGTCCGGGATTAATCCCAAGAAAAAAAATTCAAGGACAACACCACGTAATTTTGAACCACGGTCAGATGACGAGGATAACACCTGATCTGGCACCTCACTCTCCAAACTTCCACACCACGCCAATGTGAGAACATTTGAAGCCACGACAGATTTAACGTGCACAAACCTCCGTGTACAAGACCTTCTTTGGTTGTATTCGAACTCGCAACCCTCCGGTATCTAATCCGTTACTCTTCCAACCGGGCTACCACGGCCCAGCCTTATTCGAAATGCCTTTTCTGCCATTTCAAGCTTTCATTTTCCACCAAGAATTCTCTAAGCATTCTCCCGAAATTTGTTTCCTGTGGTGGAAAGTGTCCAAACAATGCGAAATATTTCTGTGTGTGGAGAAAGAAAAAGGACAGTTTTGGCTAGAGGGAGAGAGAAGAGTTTTTATCAGAAATATGTCATGCGTAAAGAGCAGTCATTCTAAGCGAAAATATCGTTTTAATTGGAATTCTGTCCAGTAGAAATAACTCCTTTCTTCGGATTCCCCCCTCAAAGAAGCCAGAGCGATTCTCTTATAATGGGATCAAGAAACTAGCTTATTACGCTCGAGAAACGTCCACTTTTGTTAGAGGCAGGATTAAGGGAAAGAAAATTTGACAGTTTCTTTACGATTGTTCAAAACATAAATATACTGCAAAGATTGCAATTCTATTCATTAGCTGGGAATTCAGATTTATTTGAAACATCGTTAATTTGAATCGTTAAAAGCAATCTTGCTAATTTTTAGCCCCGTTTTTCGCATCTATTTTCACTTCATTCTTATTTATATCTATTGTACCATTGAATATTTTCAACCCATTTCAAGTTTTCTATCCATTTTGGGGCCCCTCTGATGCAATATCCGTCTCTTGCGCATTTGGTGTCTGTCTGTATGTATGTGTGTGCCAGTACTACGTCCAAACGGTTGAATATATTTCCATGAAACTTTGCATACTGTGAGTACTTACATCCATCTAGTGACTGAACTCGGTTGCGTAAGTCTGTCCGTCCGTCTTCCCGTTCTATGTTCGATTTTGTGTCTGCACAAGTATCACAAAAGATTTATTCAACATATTTTAATTTAGCGTTTTGTATTTGATACACCACATTTTAGTTTAGTGAATGCAATATTTGAAATTTCTTTGCCTACATATTTAGGCAAGTTTCGCGTTAAAACATCTCAGTAACTATACTAAATCAACCATAATTTGGTAATTTTGGAGTAGCTGGGAGGTATATTGAGCATTGCGATTACTTTGGATTTTTTTATCAGTACTGCTGAAATATCAATTATTTTTTCAAAACTATTTTTACGGAATTTAAATTCTAATGGTTTATTTATTTCGAGCCTTATTCTTTTTCTTTACGAAATATAAAAAAAATTCTGAATATTTGAGACAGACGATAAAGAGAATAAAATTTTACATAACAAAGCCTTTTATAATAGGACTGGTAGCTAATATCTGTACCTCAGAACCAGACGAACGTAAGTCCAAAAATGACGATTTTCAGGTTATTAGTTTTGCATATAGAATCTGATTTTACATCAAGCCATAACAGCGAAAGTCTAAAAAATTCTCATTTTATGATTTACTAGGGTTATAAGACCGTATGTCCTATCCTTTGTTTGAGCCAGACAAACGTAAGTCCACTCAAAAAGACAGTTTGTACTTTCATATATAAAAACGAAGCCTGCTGTTAGACAACGGAAAAGAGATGGCACAAGAAACAAAACCGAGAGCCATACATTTATTTTCAACTTTAATAATAAGGAGGAAGTCATTTGCTAAACTTTTTTCCTGAATACGCTTTCTATTTCTAAAACCTTCATGAGAGTTGCTTTAAAAAAAGCCAATGTGTCTGGTTTGGTAACGCCAGACCTTAGGGGAAAACATATTCCAGCAAATAAATTACCGAGTGATAGCTTAGAACGAATCAAAAACCATATTCCAAAGTTTCGGGTGTATGAAAGCCACTACAGCAGGGAAAGATCCAAACGTAAATATTTGGCAATTACCTGAACATTTCCACAATGTACTCACTGTATGTAGATGAGTGCGAAAAAGAAAAAATTAAACAAGAGAAAAAGTGGGTTTATTCTAAAGTTTTCAATGAAGATTTCAACTTGTCTTTTCACTCACCAGATAATGACACTTGTGATGTTTGCGACAAACTAGACTGCGAAATTAAAAATAAAAAAATGATGAAAAACTCAATGAACTTAAATTGCAAAAAGAAAACCACCTGGAAGAAGCTTCATGTAGGTATGAATTAAAAAGGGAGGTAAACTGAAAGGCTGTGCTAATCAAGGTTTGAGAGTCCTTATGTCTGATCTCCAAAAATGTCTTCTAACGACAGGATTTGAAGAACTCTCAAAGTTTTTACTCAAGAAAACTCTAGACATTAAATAGTACAATTTATGACACAACCGTTGACAAAACTTGGTGTATGATCTGGGATGAAGTTACAGCCGGTAGAAGAGGTAACGAAATAGCATCATGTTTATTCATATGCTATTCGTTACTTCGATGGGCGAATGTAGAGCTTCGAAATCCTGATAGGCCTACTGAAAACTTAACAGTGTGTACAGATAATTGCAGTGGCCAAAACAGGAATATTAATGACTTTCATGTACCTATGGCTGTTGGAAAAAGTTTCTACTCTAAAAGAAGTCAACCATAAGTTCCTACTTGCTAGACTCACCCACATCAAAGTAGATGGCAAGCATAGTGTGATAGAGAGAGCGAATAAGCAACTAAAAACCCACACTGTTTTTACCAGAAATGATTGGGCCAATTGTATTGCTTCATGTTAAAAAAAGAACTCCTTTGTTGTGAGAAGGATGTACCTTGAAGACTTTCTTGATTTTCTCTACTTGAAGAGCAAAGAAGCTCCATTTGTTTCAAGGAAGAAAAACACAAAGAACCATTTTTGATATCCAATGCAGTGTGGTTACAGCTTCGCAAAGGAGACAACAAGTTGTACTATAAGACCAGTTTCGCAGATGATACCTTTAAAACTGTTGAATTTAAAAGAAATCAGATAGAACAAAGGGTTGTTATGCCAGCGACAATCCTAAAATTGAAAGAAACCAAAAACAAGATAAGTAATGAGAAGTACAGAGACTTCATGAATTTAATGCAGTGGGTCTCTTAAGAATATAGACCCTTCTTTGAAAACCTTCCACATTGAGAGAAGGAAGGAAACTTTCCTGAGGATGACTTTTTTATACATTAAATATTTTTATACTCTAGGTGTTTGATAATATTAAAGACATTGTTACTAAGATTGCTCGTGTAGTTTACTTGAAACACCTTTTTATAGTGTTACGTAAGTCCTAAAACAGGTTTTTGATGTAGAACCACAATAACGTAATTCCAGCCCTGTCTTAATAAGCTATAAAATTACATAAAAATCAACCAACAATGGATAAAGCATGTATATTTTTATTGTTAACAATCAATTTTTGAAGGCTAATTCAAATACTAGCTTTGTAGCCAGGCAATGAGATCCTTCTTTTCAGTTTTTATGCTCCCCTGATAAGTAGGCATAATGTGACTACGTTCGTCTGATTCTGAGGCACAAATATGGCAGTCTTAGTATTTTTTTAATCGTTTACTTTTTTAGATTTGTGTCCGTTATAATCCAAGAATCTATTTTGTAATAAAAAACAGGTACATTCATTACTTTTCGCTCGAAGCTTTGTAAATCTGTTTCAAGATGCATTTCTGGATTTTCAATTTGATGTTTTTCATTCAATAACTGTAATGAAGGTAAATAATGATTTAATTGGTGTTAAAACATTTTTAATCATTGTATGATAATTTTGGGAAACGCCTTTGCTTTAAAATGACATACAAGGCATTTATATGCATACTCTGAACTATTCTATGCATTCTGGATAACATTGGCACACTAGAAATTTTTCTTTCTTACTAAATATTTAAATTCTACACAAATGTAAAATGTTAAATATGATATTTATTTACATTTGTGAAATTATGTATTTAACAATCATGTACCTTTATTAGAGTGTGGTATTATTACATGTGATGAATAGGAATTACAATTTATGTATTAACGAAAGCAGAAGTTAGTTAAACAATTCAACCTGTGTAACTCGAGTGATTCTGCTAGTTATAAATAAAATATACAGAAGACCTTTCAAAATAGGACTGGTAGCTAATATGGCAACCTTGGTATTTTTTAATCGTTTGCTTTTTTAAATTGGCTTCCGTTATATTCCAAGAATCAATTTTGTGTCGAAAAATAGATACATTCATTACTTTTGTTCGAAGGATTTTTAAATCTGTTTTAAGGTGCATTTCTGGATTTTCAATTTGATATTTTTCGTTCAATAACTGTAATCAAGGTAAGTAACGGTTTAATTAATTTTAAAATCATTTTTAATCAACGTATGATAATTTTGGGAAACGCTTTTCTTTTTAAATGCCATATAAGGCATTTATATGCACTCTGAAATATTCATCCTGGGTAACATTAGCACACTCTAGACTTTTCTTTCTTATTAAAAATTTAAATTCTACACAAATGTAAAATGTTAAATAAGACATTTATTTACATTCGTGAAATTGTGTGTTTAACAATTGTATACCTTTATTAGAGTGTGACAGTTGTTACATGTGATGAATAGGGAATTACAATTTATTAACGAAAGCGAAAGTTACTTAACTAATTCAACCTAAGTAACGCTGGGTAATTCTGCTAGTAGAACATATATTCTTTAAAGTAATGAGGGTTATTTGGTAACTAGTATAGGTTAGGTTTATCGCTCAAGGGTCATATTTTGCTACGCGAGCAGTAATTAGAGCGAGACCTTTAAGTAACTTATGTACTTAGATAATTGAAGTAACGTCACATTGTAGCAACACAATGGGTTCTTCGTGACAGTTCGGGGATGTATCCCAAAGGGAAATTTCCGAGGCCACCTCAGGCCGTGGAAGCCCAGTTAGAAAAGCATCGGATTAGCAACCGTAGTGTTACGAGTTCAAAACTAGGTCCAGCCAAAGACCACTGTGTTCACGGGGGCCGTGAACGTTAAATTTGTAGTGACCTCCAATGTACTCACGTTGGCGTGGTGTGGAAGTTCGGAGAGTGCAGTGCCAGATCAGGTGTGACCTCGTCATTTGACAGTAGTTCAAAATAACGAGGTGTCCTCGGGTAGGCGGCCGGCATGGCCGCCTACCCGAGGATATACCCACTGCGCTAACAACCTTCGAGTTGCAGGCGGCGCAGGTTCGATTCCCGACAGGTGCATTTCTCTCTTTTGTGTCAGTAAAACTTTCATTCTGTGTGTTTATTACTTGATATTGTGTGTCTTGTGTCTGGGGCAGAATAGCCAAACATGGCTCTTGCGCCATAAAACCCCAACAAACCAACCTCTGGTGGGCAGTTAATTAACGTCGCACTGGAGCAAAACAACGGGCTATTGGAATCGGTCCGGGAAAGATCCAAGGACAAATAATTGTAATTTTGAATTACGGTCAGATGACGAGAACAACACCTTAGCTGGCACCCTACTCTCCAAACTTCCACACCATGCCAACGTGAGGACATTTAAGGCCACGACAGATTTAACGTGCAGCAGCCCCCGTGAACACGACGGTCTTTGGCTGGACCGAGTTTCGAACTCACAAACCCTCCGGTTGCTAATCCGATGCTCTTCCAACTGGGCTACCGTGGCCCAAATTATGTGGTACTAAGTTTATTTGATAAACGTTTTAGATATATTTGACATTATGTAAAATACGGATATTTTGTGAAGGAATTCTAGAACCAAATAGTTAACTGAAAGATGTTATTTGAGAAATTCATTCGAATTAAACATGGCCAAATATGGCCCTTGCGCCATAAAACCCCAACAAACCAACCAACCATCATTCGCATTAAATCGATCGATTATGCTATTCTGTATCAACCTTAAAGTTATATATGAAGGAGAGATCCAATATATATAATTTTCTTTCTCTCAGCCTGCGCCATTAAATCCGAAGAAATCAACCCAATAATTTTCTCGAATCACCTACTACAAGAATCTAGCCCATTTGAAAGAGCAACGGATTAGCAACCGGAGATTGCGAGTTCGAGGCTCGATCCAGCCAAAGACCGAATTGTAAACGGAGGCTGGTGCACGTTAAATCTCTCGTGGCCTCAAATGTCCTAACGTTCGCGTGGTGTGGAAGTTTGGAGAGTGGGGTGCCAGCTCAGGTGTCACCTCGTCATCTGACCGTGATTCAAAATTAGGTGATGTCCCTTGGGGATTGTTCCCGGACCATCGCCAATAGCACGTTGTGTTGCGGCAGTGCGACGTTGATTAAAAATCTAATCAACGTCAACCAAAAGAAATTTTTATTCTGGAGTCCAAATGCATTATTTATCAAGGCATATTATCATTATTTTTCAAAATACTTACTTCACGTATATTTTCCCCGAGCGCCTGGATATATGCGAGTAATACCGTGCCGCTTTTATCCCACATGTATGTAGGTAGGTAGTTAACGTCGCACTGGAGCAACACAACGGACTACTGGCTTGGATCAATCCCGAAGGGAAAGATCGGAGGAATTCACCTCGTCGTTTTGAACCACGGTCTGATGACGAGGTCGACATTGAACTAGCACCTCTCTCCCAAATCCCACACCACGCCAAAGTAGAGATTTTAGACCAAGAAAGATTTAACCTGCACCAACCCCCATGTGCACGACGGTCTGTTGGATAGCATCTACTTCAGATTTACTTTAAAATATGTCGATTTTGCTTCAGATTTTATTAATTCAGTTCTGATAAATTTAATTGTGTCAGGGATATCGGCCTCTGGGCATAGTTACGGGTTAGATCGACTAGCAAATTTAAAATAAGTGTTTTTGCGAAAGAAATGTTTGCGATGTCTAAAATTTTTATTGAAATAAACTGGAAAGTTATTTGTATCAGCACAAATACCCCCGTTGCCAATTGAATTAAAAGAACACCCTTTAATTTGTCTCAGTAGAGCGCAGTCTGTTGGCAACTAAACGTATTTTCACTTTCTCCGCGAGGAATTTTCGAGCCAAAAGTTGGTAGTGTCACGTAACACAGCAGCGAAGGGACTTTTTTAATTGGATCGCAGATGTTGACAAAAGGATTTCCTTCTAATACAACTTTCCTTTCTCCTGGCTGTGGTAAGCTTATTTCAGTGTTATGCAAGTTCGAAAGAAGCCTAGACTAAAATATCCACTATCTTTATATAAGAGACTAGATTGCTGTAAGGAAAGTATTTCGTCGGTGTTATGCAATGCATTTATTTCTGGGCTATTGTTATAAGGTTGTTGTATAGATATTTTTATTTGCAAAAATAAGTAGATTATTTCACGATTTCTGTGGACTTTTGATTAAGTAAATATTTTCAAATAAAGTTATGGTAACATAATTGGATTTTCGCAAATGAAGCATGGATCAATCTAAAAAGCTGTTTGGACTTTCGGAGGTGAATGTCTTTAAAGTCGGAACAGTACTGGGGCATGGATGAAAATTCGAATTTTCATCCATGTGAGAAAGTCTAGATTTCTAGATGAAAAGTCTAGATTTCAGAACTGGAAGAAAGACCCACAAGATAAATATAGCGTCGCGTAGAAAAAGGATGTCCATACGTTACATGAACTTCGGACCGAGTGCGCAGGTGCACTGAGAGGGGAGGTGGTCCGCAGTGCGTCGAAATTCTACGGTGCTGGGCGAAATTTGGGCCAGTGTAATTTTGGATTGCGAGGAGTGAGGACAGCGTAAGTGGCGTCATTCGAAAGTGACCGAACAACGCTACCAATCAGACCTTTAGTAAATAAAGTTACCTTCAATATTAATATCAAACTGAACTTTAATCGCTTAAACTATTTATAAAATTGGACAGAGTGTGCTGGCGGCCGGGGGGGGTGACTGCTTCCTCCCCGCCCCATGATTGAAACCTGGCCCTTTTTGGTTCCCCCTTTTTATTTTATTTTATTTTAATTTATTTTATCTCTAGAAGGTTTTGGACTAGGTCCAACCTATTCTTAAAATTTTTAAAGTGACCTTAATTTTATTAAATTTTTATATTGCGACTTTTAACGATTTGGTATAAATATATTTTATCTGGTCCTATTGCTATGTTATTGGACTTATTTTTCTGGCTATGTTATTTTATATTTTGGTTTATCATATTCATAAATTATTTATTTCATCCTCACATGTATGGTTTTTGTATTTTGTATTGTGTGTATTTTATTATGTGTTTTTCTTATATTGTGTACCTCGACCCTGTAAACCGGCGGTGTGCCGGTCGTCTTGATTATTGTTTGGCCCTGTTGGCCTTTGTGTGTATTTTTGATACTTTTAATAAATGCTGGTCCGTGGGTGCGTGTTGGCTGGAAGTTTCCCCTTCCCCCCAGGAAAGACTCTACACCTAACGGTGAGCTGGGAGGAAGTGGGTCCGGAATCGCTTAAACTGTAAATTAATTGTTGAATATTCGCAATAAGGCCATCGTTCCAACACTTCCTAGGTCTGCTTCATTCATTCATACATCAGGCCCAATGGTAGGTAGGTATTTTAATTAACGTCGCACTGGAACAACACAACGAGCTATTGACGACGGTCCGGGAACAAACAAGAAAAGAAATATCAGAGGACAATACCACGTAATTTTGAACCACGGTCAGATGACGAGGTCATACCTCAGCTACATTAGGCCCGAGGATTCGCGTCAAGACTACGGTTTGCGCCCTCAACACAACCTATTTATTGTCCTTTTGATGTTGATGCATCTGGCTGTTATGCATGCCGGGATGCTTTTGTATTCAAGATTAATCCTTTCAAAATTTTCTTCGAATTTCAGCTAATGGATCGTATGTCCCTTCAATCATTAATTGACGAGAACGTTGCAGTCTGTGTTAATCCGGGGATTCATGGGGACCGTCATGGCTCAGTGGGTATGCAACCGAGTTGTAAGCGGCGCGGGTTCGACTCCTGTCAGGTGTATTCCTACCTGGGTGTATTCCTCTCTTCTCTTTTTGTGTCAGTAAAAACTTTCATTGCGTGTCTATTACTTGATGTTATGTCATGTGTCTGGCGCAGCATGGCCAAATATGGCCCTTGCGCCATAAAACCCAACAAACCAGCCAACCGGGACTTCATGGGTGGTGATGCAACATCGCACACACCGTGATCTGTGTGGGTGAAGACATGTTTCCCCAGAGGATTTGGGGAAGCGGGCCTGAATTTGAGTTAAGTACGTACTTTGAGGTGGGTATTTTAATTAACGTCGCACTGGAGCAACGCAACAGGCTATTGGTGACGGTCCGGGATCAAACAAGAAAAGAAAGATCAGAGGACAATACCACGTAATTTTGAACCACGGTCAGATGACGAGATACCTGAACTTGCACCCCACTCTCCAAACTTCCACATCACGCCAACGTGAGGACATTTGAGGCCACGACTGTTTTAACGTGCACCGGCCCCGCATGTACATGACGGTCTTTGGTTGGATTCAAACTCGCAACCCTGCTTATCCGTTACTCTGCCAACCGGGCTTCAGCGGCCAAGTACCTACTTTAAAAGCACCAGGTGTCTTTGGTCTCCAGTGGCTGGAAGGCGTTTTAAAGAGAGAGTCTAAGATCTTAAGAAATGAAATCAGCCACTGCGTGCTGGCGGCTGGAGGGGTGGCGGATAGGCACCCCACAACGATTAATATTGGTGATCTGGTGGTCGTCCCGTGCGGTAAGTAGGGGCCTAAGACTAGGTCTGGCCCCTTTTATTTTCATTTAACTGTTTTAAAATTCTTGAGATTTTTTTTAGATTTTTTTAGAATTGTATATACAATAAAGAATATTTTAAATCTGTGTCGTCTTAAAAAATTGCTGTCTTTTAAAGAAATTTGTTAAATTAATTGTTTCTTTTTTCCTTTATTATGTTTCCAAAATTGTATTTTTTATTAATTTACGTCTTCACATATATATGATAACGACCTTGTAAACCTGCGTGTGTTGGTCGTCTCCTGTTTTTGTTTTGGACCCTGTTGGTCCCTGTCGAGGCCCACCAAAAAAGCAAGAAGTGGACTGTATTTAAACTATCTATTTATTCAAGCTCAACAAGATCGACAATATGGTTCCAAAAGGAACACTTGCGATTTCCTAATCGCATCAAAAAAGGTGGTTCCCGAAAGGAACGCTTGCGATTTCCAAATCGCATCAAAGCAGCAGTAGTCTCTCTACCGCTTCAGAAGTCCTGCTGCAAACTTTGGTTTCTTCTTTTTAATTGCTCAGTTCTGAGCCAATTGGCGCTCGCCAATCACAAGCGATGACGCCAAGAAACCCGAGTCGCCAAAGGCGCGAACAGTCCCTTATATGTAAATTTTCTTGTTATTTTAATAAATGCTGTCCGAGTGGGTGGCTCGTTGCCCTCTTTCGTGGGGCTGGCGATCTACTTCTCCCTCCCCCTCTATGGGCTCTACACCTCACGGTGAGCTGGGGGGAGGTGGGTCTGGAAGTACCTACTTTGAAGAAATAAAGTAGGTAGTTGAATTAACTACGCACTGGAGCAACACAGCGGGCACTGGAAAAGGTCCGGGATCCCTCCCGGAGGAAAAGATCCAAGGACAACACATAATTTTGAACCACGGTCAGATGGTGAGGTCGACGTCTGAGCTGGCACCCCATTCTTCAAACTTCCACACCATGCCAATGAGAGGACATTTGGGACCGCGACTATGTATACCAGCCCACGTACATGATGGGCTTTGTTTGGATCAAGCTTCGAACTCGCAACCCTGCGGTTGCAAACCCGCTACTCTTCCAACAAGGCTATAGCGGCCCAATAAATGGTTGGGTATTGGTATTGGTATTTTCAATTAACGTCGCACTGGAGCAACACAACATAAATGGTTGGGGGGGTATTTCAATTAACGTCATACTGGAGCAACACAACGGACTATTGGTGACGGTCCGGGATCAATCCCAAAGGGAAAGATCCGAGGACAACACCACGTAATTTTGAACCACAGTCAGATGACGAGGCAACACCTGAGCTGGCACCCCACTCTCCAAACTTCCACACCACGCCAACATATTTGGGTATTTGGGTATTTCAATTAACGTCACACTGGAGCAACACAATGGGCTATTGGTGACGGTCCGGGATCAATCCCAAAGGGAAAGATCCGAGGACAACACCACGTAATTTTGAACCACAGTCAGATGACGAGGCAACACCTGAGCTGGCACCCCACTCTCCAAACTTCCACACCACGCCAACATAAATGGTTGGGAAACTTACCCAATATGGAAATATACCCCGGAAAGAACATTTACACTTTATGCTACTGTACGCTGAAACAAATTTGGTTCTTTACCAAAAATTATTATTATTATATTTTTTGATAGATAATCGCGTGAACTTTACTTTCAATGAAACTGGCAGGTAAAATTATGCAACAGCAGTCTAATTTCCATAATGATACCGCAAAAATCGATAAAAAAAAATACCATTTCTAAATCTTCCATTTCGCGATTCTCCTCTGCCAATTTTTTTGAGTAATATTATCAATGGGCAGATTACAGAATACTGTACCCGAGGTAAAAGGGGAAAAGGAAAAAAGATAAAAACGCTCAAAAATGTAGTCAAATTAATGGGTATCATAAGGCTGATTTAAAGAGGGCAATTTCGATCGAAATTGGTAGCGTTGGGACCCAGATGAATAACTCCGCGCTGGAAATAAAAAATGCATTTTTTGTTAAATAAAAGGCCATTCGAAAAGCGCCGGAATTTTAAGCAACTCGAGACATTAAAAAAAGAAATTCCGGGGATAAAAAGAGATGAAGGTATTATCAGAAAGAAAACAAGCGATACAAGGGGAAAAGAATAAATACCCTTCCGGGTGAAGGGGCAAACGAAAAGAGGGCGGGGGTTGAAGGATAGAGATGTGTTCAAAACAAAATAGTCACGAAAAGAATGTAACTCGTGGATAGAAAAGAGGTGGTGAAAAAGTGTGCTTTTACCGCACCACATAATCCGCATACAAATGCATAAAGGAAGATTCATTTTCAAAGGTGGAGCTTAAAAGCACTTGAAAACTGAATCGCTATGATCTCATTCATGAATTAAAGAGTTGAATCGTTTCCAGTGAATCAGTCTTATTCAGGCAGAGCTTGAATGTTGGGTTTATGACTCAAGGGCTATATTTGGCCATGCTGACCCCAAACACGACAGGCAACGCCAAGTAACGAACATACACACAATGAAAGTCTCTCTGACATAGCAACGGGGCTGCGGTGTCCCTGTTGGAAGAGTAACGGATTAGCATCCGGAGGGTTGCGAGTTCGAATCCAGCCAAACACCGTCGTGTACAAAGGGGGCTGGTGCACATTAAATCTGTCGTGACCTCAAATGTCCTCACGTGGGTGTGGAAGTTTGGAGAGTGGGGTGCCAGCTCAGGTGTTGCCTCGTCATCTGACCGTGGTTCAAAATTACATGGTGTTGTCAACGGATATTTCCCTTTTTGATTGATCCCGGACCGTCACCATTAGCCCATCGTGTTGCTCCAGTGTGACGTTAATTAAATACCTACGTGACATAGCAACTGGAGGGTTGCAAGTTCGAATCCAACCAAAGACCGTCGTGTAAAAAGGGGGCTGGTGCACGTTAAATCTGTCGTGGCCTCAAATGTCCTCACGTTGGCGTGGTGTGGAAGTTTGGAGAGTGGGGTGCCAGCTCAGGTGTTGCCTCGTTATCTGACCGTGGTTCAAAATTACGTGGTGTTGTCCTCGGATCTTTCCCTTTGGGATTGATCCCGGACCGTCACCAATAGCCCATTGTGTTGCTCCAGTGTGACGTTAATTGAAATACCCCCCCTTTCCTTTCGAGGGTTGATCCAGGACAGTTGCCAATAGCCCGTTGTGTTGCTCCAGTGTGACGTTAATTAAAAATGCATACCTACCTAATGACATAGAAGATAGAAATACACCCAGGGAGGTATCGAACCTGCGCCGCCTGCAACTCGCAGGTTGCTAGTGCAGTGTCATATTCACCTAACCGCGATGCCCACATGCAGCTTGACGGCTTTTGAGCCATAAAACTCAAACATCCAATCCAGTTTTATTGAACATCAATATTTTCCAATTTGATCAGCTCGTCATCTGACCGTGGTTCAAAATTACGTGGTGTTGTCCTCGGATCTTTCCCTTTGGGATTGATCCCGGACCGTCACCAATAGCCCGTTGTGTTGCTCCAGTGTGACGTTAATTGAAATACCCCCCCCCCAATTTGATCAGGTAGGTATTTTAATTAACGTCTCACTGGAGCAAGACAACGGGCTATTAGCGACGGTCCGAAAACAACACCACGTAATTTTGTATCACGGTCAGATGATGAGGTCACACCTGAAATGGCACCCCACTCTCCAGACTTCTACACCACGCCAATGTGAGGACATTTGATACAACGACAGATTTAATATGCACCAGCCCCTTTGTACACGGCGGTCTTTGGTTGGATTCGAACTCGCAACCCTTAGGTTGCTAATCCGCTACTCTACTAACCGGGCTACCATGGCCCTGAGAACTCGCTGAACGCTCACCCCGTGTTTACTAAAAAGTAAACACCATGGGAAATAAAAGATCACTAGAATTTCCCTGAATCTCTGAAGCCCGTATACACTTAAATATGTGTCCCTGATGGTTACAATATCGTAAGAAATATGTACAGTCGCGGAAAAAAAAACCGAACCACCACTCTTCATTCAAACAATTTTAACAGTAGATCAAATTCAAAGATGGCATTCGGCAGTGAATAACGTCTTCTATAAATTCATATGTATAAAATTTGCATATAGGGCCGTCTCCATGTTAAACTGAGCACAAACTTCATAATTTCCAAAAGCAACTCCTATTTTGAGACACAAAATTTCGAATCTATTATCATAATTTAACTTCAGATATCAAGTTTAATGGCATTCATGAATTTAGAAAATTTGGAGCTCCTAATGTTATCAGTTTCTCAAACTGTTATGAATATCTTCCTAAATAATACACTATATAGACAAAAGTATTTGACACTGCAGAAAATCGGCAAATATGGGGTTGTTTTTCCTGGTTAGGATTCGGCCCATTGCTTTATGTACCTGGTACCATGAACGCTGACGTGTACCTCGACGTTCTGGATCATTCGGCCTTGCCTATATTATGGCAATACTACGGCGATGACGGTTGTTTCTTCCAACAGGATCGAGCTCCATGCCATACTGCAAAACGTGTGCTGGACTGGTTTCCTGAAAATGAGGCGAATTTGCTTGACTGGCCGGCTCAGAGCCCCGATCTCAATCCGATGGAGCACTTGTGGGAAGAACTGGAGCGACGGGTACGACACCGCCACGCACGCCCATCTTCACAACAATCTCTTCTCACAGCCTTACAAGAGGCATGGTGAGCTATTCCTGCCCAGACTTATAGAGAACTTGTGGAAAGTATGCCTCGACGTGTTGCAGCTGTAATACAAGCAAAAGGAAGGCCTACCCGTTACTAAATAGAATAATAAAGCACTTTTTCTGAAAAACATGCAGTGTCCAAATATTTTTGTCCATAGTGTATTCTTACAGCGCTGATATTTTGTACCATGTTGTTTATTAGGTACCTAAACAAAATATACATGTCTTAGTTTTTTACTAATTTTTAGTTTACAATATAAATTATCAAATTAATCGAAAAAATTCTGAATAGAAACCTTGATATATTTTGTCAGAAATCGATTCAGAAATACTTGATATTACCATAAAAAATTTCTGTTCTTTACTCGGGTTAATCTTTGCCGAACATTTAAATTTTTACTACGATGATTTTAGGGGCATCCAAAAGTTGAAACTATGACAAACCTAATAAACGCTAAAGGACTTATCCAAACCTAATAAATGGGTAAATTTTTGGAAACATCATTTATGTAATCTAAAGGGCATTGCCTTCTACCTGTCATATGTGGTACAGCTGAACAATGATCAATATAATTGTAGAGATGTGCGAAACTATGTTTTTACGATAAGTCTTAACGGCTATTGCTAATTTGCGATAACAGTTATTATTAACTGTTATTATGTAAAGCTTATTTAATAGTTATTGACTAAGTTGAACTGTTAAAAATTGAAGTTGACGGTGAAATCAAACAGTAAATATATTGATAATCAGTCTTTAAATTTCTCGTCCATCAAGACTGGTCAATTTTGCAAATGACGAGATGCTTCGACGAGACCACCATGGTGGTTAAGGTTCTTTGTTATCTTTCAGTCAAGCAACAAATGAAACGGTTCCTGATTAACTACAAATAATCTCGATCTACGAATAGCTAATTTCAATGCGGAGATGATCCCTCAAATGGACAACGGCTTTAAAATTGAATATCTCCGGATATAAGTATAGTAAATTCATGAAATTTCATATTTAGACTAATTTGACGATTTTGAATCTTAATTCATCAAAGCAAGGTGTTTCCATTGGAAATTTGGTTGTTTATGCAAAATTTGATTTGAAGACGGCCCCTTATTCAAATTTTGAATTTGTAGAGGACTTTATTCCCTACCATATATCTTTGAATTTGCTCTATGAATAATGCTCGAAATAAAGGAGGGGGTCGTTTTTTCCCCACGACTGCACATAATTATGAAAACGTATTTAAAATTATAAATTTGTTGCTCATTTGTGGGAAAACAAGTTGATGAAACTTTCCATATTATCACAACTGGCGATTTATAGGCCCTTTCAACAACAATGCACAATACTGAATAGTTAGGATGAACTTTTCATAATGCACGAAATACGCATAAAGCAAGTAAAAATTCTGAAAAGTTTGGTAAAAGCTTTTAAGACTGTACACCGAAAACAATTATTTTCAAAAGTTCAGAATTTGTGTTTGGAACTAGGTTGTGAAAAGTCCATTACCGTCAGCAATTAATCATTTCCTGTCGTGTCTGGTATCCTACTAATATTGTAATAGCTTCTTTCCTGCATAACCGATTTAGGTTAAACCAAAAATACTGCCAGTATCACAAAATAGTTTTATCTTTAGCATACCTAAAATCGCTCCCGGGAATACCGAGTTTAAGGAAACTTCAACGTAAAGCTATAATTGCTTTGAGAATAAAAACACATTTGATAAAAGTGGAAAAATATTCGGATAGCAATCTATTTCCTTTGTGGCTTTGCCCGATTTCAGCGAGAGTTTGGGTGATAGTAAACACAATTGGCAATTCTATAACGTGAACATTAGCAGCGATCCCCATATCACCTCTTTAAAAATTCATAAAAGATGGATATAGATTTTCAGAAAGGAACCTTTAACGCCTATTGTCACTATAGAAAAATGCGTGGATTTCCCAGAACACTACTATGAATACAAACTCCCGTTATTTATACAGTAAAATAATAAAGGAATCTTTAAAATAATAAATAACTGGATTGGTTCAGAAAGTTCGACATGAAATAAAATAACAAAGCGTGATATCAATGGGTTGCCTGTTGTCATGATGCAATTTTAAAACTTCATATTCTTACATTTTCAAAAAGTAGTTAAAACAACACAAATGGTTTTGATGCATAGCAGACGACTAACTTAGTTATTGCTGAAAGCAATGAATCTACTTCAACCATAGCTGTGTAAAGGAAGATACATGGGCTTAAACCCGGCTATCTTTTTCTTGAGTCAAAAGTGCCCTTTTCCAAAAATATGACGAAATATGTACATTATTTGTTTAAAAAGTTTTAAAAATCTATATAAATAAAAATGTAATGTTCCCTTGTTTCTTAACGCAAAATCTCCCAAAATGTTTCACCGATTGCCTTGAAATTTTGCCACAACGTTGCATTCGAATACGCGCATGGTTTAGTCTACTTAGCTATATAAATAAAAATGTAACGCCAGGAGGAACTGGTAAAACGTTCCTAATTAAATTGATTATGGCCGCAATCAGATCACAAAATCACATTGCCTTAGCACTTGCGTCGTCCGGAATAGCTGGGACTTTGATACCAGGAGGAAGAACTTCTCATTCCGATTTGAAAGTACCATTTGACTTGCAATTCATTGGATCCCCCACGTGTAACATTTCCAAAGCATCCAGCATGGGAAAAGTGTTGCAAAAATGCAAACTTATCGTTTGGGATGAATGCACAATGGCACACAAAAAATCGCTCGAGGCTCTTGAATCGATCATTGCAAGATTTGCGTGGAAACATCAGACCATTTGGAAACGCATTAATATTGATTGCAGGAGATTTCAGGCAAACATTGCCTGTAATTCCTCTATCAACACCAGCGGACGAAATAAATGCTTGCCTGAAATACTCTACTTTGTGGCGACACGTAAAGAGGTTGAAATTAACTACAAATATGCGTGCTCAGCTGCAAAATAATCGATCAGCTGAGATATTCTCACATCAATTGCTGGAAATTGGGAACGGAAAGGTTCCGGTTGATCTGACCTCAGGACGAATTTCATTCTTGCCGCCAAGAACAAAGACGTCTACGAACTTAACACAGTATTATTCAATCTAACATTCAAAGCGAGGCAGTCACATACAAGTCCGTTGACACTGTCGTGGAAGCAGATGAAGCAGTTAATTATCCAACAGAATTTTTAAATTCACTCGATCTGCCAGGGATGCCACCGCACGTACTGCAATTGAAAATCGGTGTGCCAATTATCATGTTGCGAAATATCAACCAGCCAAAGCTTTGCAACGGCACGCGGCTTACAATAAAAAATTCATGAGCAATATCGTAGAGGCAACAATCTTGACAGGACCTTTCAAAGGTGAAGATGTCCTCATTCCTCGCATTCCTATGACTCCAACTGGTATGCCATTTCAATTCTAAGATTGCAATTCCCAATTCGATTGGCGTTTGCAATCACCATAAACAAAGCCCAGGGCCAATCGTTAGAATTGTGCGGTTTAGATCTAGACACGGATTGCTTCTCACATGGACAATTATATGTTGCGTGTTCTAGAGTCGGCAAACCAGACAATCTTGACAGACAATGGAACAACAAAAAACATTGTATACCCACAAGCATTGTGAAATAAAAAATATTGGAAATGTGTGCTTTCTTTTTTCTTTCTTATCAATTTAACCAGATAAGCCACAGCAACGCGTGGCCCGGTACAGCTAGTATACCATAAAATCCGTTCGTTAGTAGCCATATTCAAGTGAGTTCTTTGTAAATTGAATCACACACTAGATACTTTGAGAGTAAGCATTATCTTGACTCGAAATATTGACGTATAAATATTGTTGCACATATTTAGTAGAAAAAAATTTGAAATATTAGTTTCTAATCTATCTACTTATATAAAGCAGAGTTGGGTCTGACTGTTCCCTATACAAATCTAAGTTTGACCGATCCACACGAAATTTGGTACACTTATACTTTAGAATCCCGCGGATAACGTAGGCTACACATTAACCTCCGTCCTTTTTGTCCTAGGCTTGAAGAGGGGGTTAAAACAATTCGAAATCCCCATAGGAATAAATAAATTATGATTGCGGTACGTAATTCAGTTTGTTTTACGAGTATTGATCAAACAACTTTTTCAATAAAATTGTTTTACCAGTATTGCTCGAAAAACAATTTTTTCTAAAGCAAATTAAATTCTAATATTTATGTTGGAACTGATTTCTTTCTTTCCATAATATAAATAATTTATGAATTTGATTGATGAAAAGATCATTAAAATATTTAATTTTTCATAACTTACATTTTGTAATGGAACACGAAAAGCCAGAACGAAACTCTTTGACCATTAAAGCTTAATTTTGCGATTCGGTATCTGGCAACGCCAAAATTAATGCTGTTTCATAAATTTGATTTAGAATTCCTTGTTTGTGTATTTGAGTTAAGACAGCAAAATGTTGCGGTCATACGTATTTGAGCATTTCTTAAGTTTCTGTTCTTTTGTAAATAAATCATTGCCTTTATCAATATTTTTCAAACGTCTTTTTCGAATTGCTCTATTTCATTAGTAAAATGTACTCAGAAAGTCGAAATTCAACACGCTTGCTAATTTCTTTTGTTTTTCAGAACTCTGAATTTTTTGAATGATCGGAATATCGTTTGTTTGTATTTATGTGTTCCAGTATTTTATATGTTGCAGATATATTATTTGGAAGTTAAATGTTAATGAATTTATTTTATTTTCTGCAAAATATCACTAGACATGGGTAGTTTCTTGGCAGCTTATGTATATTTCGACTACCTTTCCTTAAGTCTGGTTTACTGGTCTGCATCATCTTGTGTTTGGCTCAGTTTGTCCATTTTTGGACCTTGCGCCATAAATTCCAAATCAACCAACCCAATACGTTATGATTTGTAGAATTCTGTTTCATAAAAAAGCATACTGAACAAAACCTTTTCGAGTAAGGTGTAACTTCTCATTTTAAAATGACTGGTAAAGTTAAAATAAAATTATTTTTAAAATAAGATAGGTTACGTTAAATTAAAACGGGTAGCCATACGTTGTAATTCAAAGATATTTATAAATCCACTTCTGTAGAGAGAACACCTTAGAATTTTTTTTCTAGTTTGTCTTACAGCAGAAGTGATATGAATATGAAATGGATTATATGGATGGATATATCGTGTATACAAATTTGCGACGAAGTAAATTGTTGAAGCTATAATAAAGTTAAAAACAATGTTAAATTTATTTTCCGTACACTTAAATGATATTTGCATTTTTCTACGAAAGAAGTGATTAGTCTAATCACTTCTCAATCAGCATTTAACCAATTAAACCCTAGAAACACCGGGTTATTCTGCTAGTTTATATATAAAGCAGAGTTGGCGTCTGTCTGTTCTCCACACAAATCTACACCGTTTGATCAAAACACACCAAATTTGGTACTTATTCTTCAGAACCCTGCGGATAACGTAAGTTATTTATTAACCCCCGTTTTATTGGTTTTGGGTGTGCAGATTAGGCTAAAAACAAGTTGAAATCCCCATAGGAATAACATTGAATTTTTTCCGATCATTGTCAGACCAATTCACACCAAATTTGGTATATTCATTCTGTGGAATCCTGTGGAAAACAGGTTATATCTATAAACCCCATTCGATTTGTCCTGGGTCTGCAGAAGGGACTAAAAACAATTCGAAATCCCCATAGGAATAACAGTGAGTATCCTTACTACCAGTTCGACCAATTCACATCAAATTTGGTGCACTCATTCTACAGAATCTTGCGGGAAACATAGGCTAGATATTAACCCCGGTCTATTTGTCCTGTAAAAGGGGCTAAAACAATTCGAAATCCCTTTAGGAATAACATTGAGTAATGTTACGATGAATTAAACAATTCAACCTTAGAAACACTGGATAATTCAAGTAGTTTTTTCTAAACTTCGATTGATGTGCACACAAAATGTACTTCGAGAACTTTCTTTTATTAAAAAGTTGTTCCTTTTTTCATTGCAGCACTTCTTTCTAAAGAGTTCTCCCTACCCATTTCTACCCTGGGTGTATTTCTCTTTCAATAAAACTTTCCTTGTGTGTATTACCATTACTTGACGTCGTCTTGTATTTAGCGGAGCATGTCCAAATATGGTCCTTGCGTCATAAAACCCAACTTCTTTACGCATAGGTAATGAATAAAGGGGATTAGTTTTTATTCCCGACCACTGACCTCGTCTTCGGCATTACAAGTATCGAACTGGCGGCTATTGGCGAGGACAGACAAGTGGGTAGTCACCACCACTTATAACAAGGACAATCACAAACATCCATCCACTTTCAAAACGCGATTCGAACCCGGGATTTACTGGGTGGTAGACAAACGCTATGAATACTATAAGGTGTGGAGCGAACACACGAGGCGTTTTGAGTAGCAGGATCTGGTGGGTGAATATATTTCAACTGCTCATCAAATCTCAGTCAATCATCTGCGTCAAACAAGTCGGGCAATCTCACCAATCCACTCTTTTCTTGGGTGAGTGACACACGAAGTGGCTTATGAAGCGCGATTCGGGTTCGCTTTTTCTTCCTGACAGTGAAGATAACCGGTAGTGCTTCCAAGTTCGCTACGAAAAAAGAGTAACTCGGGTGGCGCTTAACAAATTGCTTTGTATCGCCAGATACCAGGAGGCCGTGTTATTTAATGAAGTCTCACCAAGGGTTACAATAGGCAAGTTTTAAATATTTTGGTACAGCTTTGATGTATGCATACTTTTGTGGCAACTCTTTTGGCTCACGTTTTTTTGTCACCAAGGAAGAGATTATCAGAAAAAAAACATTTTCTTAATGGAAAATAATTAACGGAAGCAGTTAGATAAAACATCATTTTTCTTAACGGAAAATAATTAGCCTTATTATCGCGAACACTTCTATAGAATAGAAAACAGCAAGAACATAGAAAATGGCAAGGAACGGTACAACCTGATGTGACTGCACTGGGCCGTGACTAAAGTCAAATTCAATAATCGTGACTAAGTCAGTCGTTTTAATATTTCAACTTTACATAAGGAAAGGATTGGAATTTTTTTAAAAGAACCAATTAAATCAAATGACAATTTAACGCAAAAGAAAAGAGCATTTTAGAATATTCAAAATAAAAATTTAAACTTCCCGGGGTTGCCATAAAAGCGGGAATAATCATAATAAAAATGGGTTGCCTTTACCTGCCATACCTCGCTACAGAAAGTGCGCCAAAAGCGTTGCCCCAAAAGTATAAGTACATCAAAAGCTATACTAACATTTTTGAGGATTGTGATGGATTCTGCATAATTTTCACGTCGAAGAGTTATAAGTGGGAATATTGCATGAAACTATTTCGTTGAATAGTTTGACACTTACCTCATCGTCGCTTCGGTTGAAGCTCCACCAAGAGACAGTTCAGTGATATCAGGGTCTTCTTACATGTTATATATCGAGAAGTATTCCACCGTTGATGTAGGAAGGAAGAGACAGAGAGCGACGAGATTCATTTTTATTGAGACATATACAGAGAAATGTTTTGTCGACACACATCTACGTAACAGACAGTGTGTGTGTTGGTGCAAGAACAGAAGAGCATCGAAAAATACTACAGTCCAATGCAAAATAGAGAATCTCCGTCACACGGTGCTTATTGCTATGTACCTCCAATGGCTTCAATGAAATACTGGAGAAGAGGATGGTGTCACTTCGTTTCAAGGTCATTTGGATGACATTCGTTTGAACCCTGACTATTACTTTCTACTTTAACTCCGACTTTGTAAGGAAATTTTTGTCACTTCATTATTCTTTAAGGGAAATAATTCAATTTATATAAGACCATTTAAATTTATAATGGCATGAATGCAATTTTATTTCAATTCCTAACTTTGCCAAAGGCAAATTGTTCTTTCAATGATTACCCCTCCAAGTGGTTTCGACGAGATATCTCGTCCATCGAGATCTGACAGATTTTGCTAATGACGAGATATATCGTCAAGATATTACCGATCTTTTTTAAGATGACGAGATCAAGATATGGTCAGTTTTCTTTTAATGATGAGAGACAAGATCTTGTATCGATGTATCCCGTACATCAAGAGTTGGTCAATTTTGCTAAAGACGAGATACCTCATCGAGACAACCAGCAGGATGGTTAAATAATAAATAGTTTTCAAGGAAATTCTTTCAAAACAGTTTAGGTTCCATGCAAAAAATTTCATTTTAGAAGCAATAAATATATTTTTTAGTTTCCAAAAGATATTCTGCATATATTCATCAATATTAGTATGTATTCGTAGATGAGCTTGTGTTAGATATTTAATCGTTTAATAAGTATTGATTTTGTTACTTTTATTTTTCTAAAAACCTTAACGTCATCTGACCGCAGTTCAAAATGACGAGGTGTTGTCCTCTGATGTTTCCCTTCGGGATGGTTCGCGGACCGTCGTCAATAGCCCCCTGTGTTACTCCAGTGCGACTCTAATTACATACTTACCTTCTAAAACGTCAAAATTTCGCCATTTATCGTCGACTTTTAGCTGCAGGAGCAATCAGAAAATCGCGTTATAATTCCAAATATTTTGACTTTTTAAATCACCACGATACTTAAGAAAAGGGGGTGAATACGTCTGAACGTGTGACACCATTCTCTGCTGTCCACTAAAACTAATTTTCGCCTCTTATTCGTTAGAGAAGAAACGACGAAAGAGAAGACTGAATAAGGCAACAGACACATAGTATAAAAAAATAAAAACAATCTCTCCCCTGTCACAAAAGGGAGACAATAAAAATAACGTATATCATTTGCTAATTTATTTTCCATAATTTTTTCATCCCTCCGTTACATTTTTCAGAATAAATTTGCATAGAGAACACATGTGCCATTGACACAGAACACTTTCAGAAGACATCGATAGAAAGGGAAGAACATCGGTGAGCCCGAACATCTAACTGGAAACAGTCCAGTTCGACTTTCTAGACAGCCAATTGGGAAAGAACACCAACATCCGGGCTCTTGGGGGTGGTAGTGGGGGTAGATATCACGTCCATATCCCCCAGGACCTGGGAGTCTACAGCCTACACCTACACGACGCCGATTTTTTTTCTATTGTAGAGGGGGCATCCATATAGAATATTTATCTTTGTCAACATAGAATATTTCATATGTGAATATATAGATATATATTTATTCATGTACAACGATCGCCTTTAAAATGAGAAAATGCAGCAAGCAATGACGATTAACAACGATGAAAAATAGTTCCAGCATTCCAAAATATTCATCTGACTATTAAAATAATATTTGGTGGTGAACCTTCTTCCTCGACTCGACTGTGCTAAGAACACTGCTGGAATTGACGAAAAAAGAAGCCCCATTCCTTAGGGCGTTCGAAAGACACACAGATAGATATGTGGAGGAAGAGAGAGAAGTAAATGCGATAGAAAGGCCACACCTTTCGCGCTCCAACAGGTTGAGCTCAAAAATCGAAACAGAGGACACTCCTACAAACACTGTGCTACAAATCGGATTAGATTAGATGCAAAGTTTCTTTAGATCCACCGTATGATCGCATTTTAAATCTTCCCTTACGAAATATTTTTATCGAGTACCAAACAATTCTAGAGAAACGAAATTTCGTTTCTGTAGAAACAAATTATATAGAACTCTAGAGGTTTCTATAGAGGAATCGAGTTCTGATTCTATAGAAATGTATTTCTGTAGAATTCTAAATCGAAGTTCTATAGAAAAGTAAAGTCGTAAAATAAAAGAAATGAGCTTTTATAGATGAGTCAAAATGGTTAATATAAGTAGGATAATTGTAAATTTTGCTGTGAGATAAGAGACCTTAGCGCTGACTTAGAATTTAGAGCTCCTTTCCGTTTTTTGTAATAGGGGTTTAAAAATCCAGAGAATAATAATTTACGCGTATTTATAAATTTTTAATATAAATTTGTTATGGTGTAACATAATTTTTTAAATTATTTTTTTGTATATTTTTTAATATATTTGTAATATAAAGACCTTTTTGTGGCAACGCTTTAGGCATGCTTTTTGTGTCTCCAAGGAAGATTTTCTTCGAAAGAACACAGCTTTAGGTTAAGCGGAAAATAATTGAAAAAAATTAAAGAAAAGAATTTTAAAAATAGAAAAAAATCCACACAGCTGATTTTTCTTGCTACTTCTGGGTAAGTATTCACTTTAATGGAAAAATCTTTTCTTTTTCTGAAATATAGTTTTCCAAGCTAAGTAATTTTAGTTAGGAGCCTGATGAAACCAGGCTATATATTATGAATGTTATAAAAGATCACATCAATTCAAGCAAACTCGAGTTATAGGCATGGTAAATAAAAAATATAATGGTAAATAGACAATGATTTACAAAAATTAATAAAAAACATTTAAATAATCGCGAGGTTGCCATAATCCTAATAAAGTGGGGCTGCCTTTGTCTACCACAACTCGTTACAAAAAGCAGGCCAAAAGGGTTGCCTCAAACGTATTTATATCAAAGCTGTACCATTTTTTGGAATTGTAGTACCCTGGCGCTTACGACTAGGCCCAAACCATTTAAGACTCCATACCTGTCAATCTCTAACCTGATAATGAATTCGTCGAAAAATCTTAAAATAGGAAATAAAAGAATAAGGAGTTTGCTTTTCATTATTATATTTTTGTAAATTAGTGAAATGACAATATAAGCCAAATTAGTTTAGATATAAAATATCACCGTTTCGAGTGAAACATGAAACTTGCATGTCGTGTTTTAAATTTTTTTTAAATAAACGAATTCCCAAAGGAGGTTAGGAATGAAACTTAAAGGCTCAAGAGCGTGATTTTTTAAAGCGTCATAACAAGCTCAAATGAAAGAACAGAGTTTCCAGAACGCATTTTGGTTTTACGACCTGGAATTCGAGCATGAGACTGATTTCTCTGGAACTTTCACCGAACTTTTATCATTTTTAGTCAACGTCTTAAGCATTTGAAATGGAGTCACGAAAGAAAAAGAAATGGTTTAAGATGTTTCCCATGCAGTTAGGGCAGTTCCTCCTTTACATAGAATACCAGAAACAATTGAAATGAACTTAAACCTGGAAAGTAGAGTTAGGCTTAGCCGTACGAAAGCTAATGTCTGGTTTCCTCTAAGCGACTTCAGCTATTGTCGGCCATTTGTCTCGATTTGAAGTTGAGCGTATGGACTGAGAACAGTTTATAAAGGAGAGATTCGCCTCTCCTTTATAAGGAAATCTCCCAAAGGAAATTGCATATCGGATTCCAGACTTAAAAATAAGGAAATAGTCTGAACTTAAGTTCTTCGGTACAGTTTTGATCCAGACATTTTTTGGCAACGCTTTTGTTGTGCTTTTAATGTCGCCAGGGAAGAGTTTCTCAGAAAAAACACCGTTTTAGGCTAAGCGGAAAATAATTAAAAAATTAACGAAAATAATTTAAAACAGAAAAAACACACACAACTGATTATCCTTTTTGAAGCTTTTCGACTATTAATCGCAATTTGTTAAGGAAATCCCAAAAGCTACTTATCCCCTGTCATAAATGTATACAAAATAAACGATTAGGGCAGCTTCCTCATTTCCCATATATATATAAAGTTGCCCTACCTATCACCAGAAAAATTTAAGTTCAAATTTCGCGAAAGGACATCCTCAGATTTATCTGCAACACTAAATACAAAAGGAATAGTAAAATAAAAAGGTAATGAACTACAAAAATTAATAAGTGATTCAAATAAAAGCAAGAAACGATATAATTCGATTCGACTGCACCCCTCTGCCGTGTTTAAAATACAAAATAAAAGCTTTAATTCTTCAAATTTACTGGAAACGGCAGGTAGGTACTTAATTAACGTCGCATTGGAGAAACACAACGGGCTGTTGGCGACGGTCCTGGATCAAACCCAAAGGGAAAGATCCGAAGACAATACCACGTCATTTTCAACTACGGTCAGATAATGTGGTCACACCTGAGCTGGCACCCCACTCTCCAAACTTCCACCCCATGCCAATAAAGGAAACGAAAAATGATTAGAAAAGAAAATTCAAAACGACCAATGAAATCAAAGGACAATAAAACGGAAATGAAAAGAACATTCCAGAGTAAACAATGAAAAAGGGCCCGAAATGAAAATTTTAACTTTGCGAGGTTTCCATAATCTCAATAAAGCGGAATTGGCTTTGCCTGCGACAACTCGCTACAAATAGCACGCCAAAAGCGTTGCCACAAAAAGTCTTTATATCAAAGTTGTACGCTTCGGTATTCTTTTAAACTAAAAGTAAAAACAAACTGACTGCATTGAAGAATGCAATATTTCAATCGGAAATCAATGGCAATTTCAGGTTTTTATTTTTTCTATGCATTCAAGCACAATATTCACGTTTATGTTTTAAGAGCCAAATGATTTCTTAATCTTTGTTTTGACGAGTCTAAAAAGTTTCTGAAACAGACTAATTATGTTTGCCAGTAATAGGTATAGTAGATGTATGACAGGGTGAGATTGATACATACAAATTACGGTCTCGTACTGGAAATTATTTTCTTTTCTTCTGAAATTCTAGTTCCGTTGATGGAGATGTTAAAAACACGTTTGCAGCTCGAGTCTGCAGATTTATCAATAAAATATAAAAAAACTGATATTACCTTGCGCATAGAGAAATAAATACAGCGGAATATCGAGGCCTCTGTAACGATTTATCGAAACCCTAAAGCAAATCGAAGCTAACCACGGCTACTACCTTTACACTACACTCAACTAGAGTGAAGGCAAGGCGAATTTTGGGACACCACCGAATTTTTCACAACGTATATTTAACCACGTCAAAAAAGAATTGTACATTGTGACCAAACTATAATAACTAATGTTTTGTTGCCGTTCCCAATAATTCGCCTTTCCCGTGAGATTATGAGACATTGATTTTTACATAGAAATGCTATTGGTCACACATACTTCTCCAACGCTGTTCATGCTGTACAGTCAGACACTAGGAAAAGATTTCAAATGGGATCGATCTAGAGCTTTGAATTACTCATTTAAAGGATTGATTTTGTTTAGGTACGAGAAACAGCAACAGGTGTATAGTCAACCCATAAATGAACAACACAGAATGGACCTCTTTGCACGTTATTTGATACTAGTTATGATAAAAATATTTAAAAAATGAATGAACATGATCACACAAATCTAGAAACTAGGAAATAAATATGCAAGCAATCCAGCATAACAATACATAATTAAAGAACCTTTGAATCTTGACAAACGGTGAATTGAAAGACTTTTAACATTTATCCTTTGTTCATGAATTAAATCGCGATTTATTTATATTGAGAACAAACTTAGCAAAGAAATAGTACTATTCCAGACAAATTGAACATAAACCAATGCCAGACATTGTGTAGGACTTTCATTAAATTTGATGGTTAGGGTAGAAATGCCATTGAAAATTAGACCTTAATATATTTCTATCCACGGAACCTGTGGTATTGAGACGCATTGGTTCTTCATTCTTTTACTAGAGCAATGTATAGAACATTTTCTTAGATTCCAGTTTATTGAAATGATACTTAGCCGATATTTAGGCCATGAAAAATGGAACATTGAATTAGTTAGGGCCATTAGTAGAGTTGGAGAACAACTCAAAATACAAATTTTTCAGTACAAGGATATGCTAAGACCGATGTACTAGGCTTGGCATTAATCAGGGAATGTTTACCTTAATAGGTAAACTATGGTCTATGTTTTGATCCACTGTAATCAAATTTGGCACACTGAACATTACATAAGACTTATTTGGTGGTATTGACTCGTGCACATTAGTTTTCTTCTAAATTTTTTTCAATTACGAACATTTATTAACCCTCCAAATGGTTTCAACGAGATATCTCTTCCATCAAGAATCTGCCAATTTTGTTAATAACGAAATGTCTCGTCATCAAGATATTGCCGATTTTTGATGATGGCGAGATCAAGATTTGGTCAGTTTTCTTCTAACGACGAGATATACCGTCAAACAAGATCTGGGAAGTTTTGCTAATGACGAGATATCTCGTCGAGACAACTACCTGGAGGGTTAAGAGTGCCGAAAGAAATCAGAATCAGTAATTCACTTGAGAATTTCATTTAAACTTCAAAGTATACAGAACAACCTTATGTTTGAATGTGGTATGGCACTATTTGAACTACCAAACTAACAATGGTGGGTAGAAAAGAAAATTTCAAAAATGAAGTTTAAGGATGTTAAGCAATAAGAAATGATTGTAATACATTCATTGTATTTAAAAGATACACAGGAAACTTTAGAATTTGACATTGATGCATATTTAGGACCATTTTAAGTGCCGCTTCAGCAACACTCAAATTTTCAGAAGTACCAAGAGAGAGCCGCTTCTTAAAATGCGACACTTGCTTTCTTTCGACACTCTTCATGTCTCAGACAGGTCACACATTGATCTGACATGCGACACCTGACTAGCGCATGAGTACTCCTTTCTGTACAGAAAACTCTTCGGTGCGCATGCGCATTTCAGCTTATTTAGTGCCGCAGGACTAATTTGTGCCTTGCCATAAAGTTAATGAGATTGCTGAACTTAAAACAAACATGATCGATACAAATAACAATCAATGGATGAAATGACCGAAGCGGTAAGCAACACAAGTTTCTAAACACTCAATCACTGTTCTGCTGTAACGGGAAAATCAGGAACCACTGATGTAACCATCGAACTTCTAATGAAATAGACGGAGCATGTGCGCGCATCTTCACGCTATTTCTTCCGATCGCTCGGTTTGAAGACATGTCACGTGGTATTGGGAGAAAGCACGAATCCCATGTAGGACGTGTATCCATGTATCTAATGACGTATTATTTAACCAATTAGTACACACTAAAAAAGTTGCATTTTGAGTAGTAGCTAGTAGGCCATACACATAGCTACTAATAACTAACTATACTACGAGCAACATGTTACATATTTAGGACAAAAAATGTTTCCCAGATACATATTAACCGTCCAAGTGTTTTCGACGATATTTCGTCCATCAAAATCTGACAAATTTTGCTAATGACGAGATATCACGTCGAGACAACGACTAGGATGGTTAAAATGTTTGACAAAACATGAGTTGAAGATGCAGTTTTAACCCTCCAAGTGGTTTCGACGAGATACCTCATCCATCAAGATCTGACCAATTTTGCTAAGGACTAGATACTCGTCGTCAGGATATTGCCGATTTTTTGATGATGATGTGATCAAGATCTGGTCGATTTTCTTCCAATGATCAGAGACGACAAGCGCTTGATGAAAGAGATATCTCGTCCATCATCAAATTTGCTAATGATGAGATATCTCGTAGAGACAACCACCAAGAGGGTTGACCCTACTTGTGGTTGCCTTGATGAGGTATCTCGTCATTAAAAGAAAACTGACCAAATCCTGATTAGCGAGATATCTCGTCATTAGAAGAAAACTGACCAGATCTTGATCCCGTTATGATAAAGAAACGGCAATATCTTGATGACCAGATATAGCGTTATAAGCAAAATTGGTCGGATCTTAATGAGAGATATCTCGTAGAAACCACTTTGAGGACTAAAGGCCTTATTGACTGCTTAATCCGATAATGGAGCGTTGTTAAAAACAGTTTGAGTTTCGATGGCCAATCGGATCAAGTCAATTCCCAAGCTCACGTGACCTAGACTTCCGAGATCTTACAACAACGGTCCGTCTGTTCCATCAGAAGGTCGACGGACACAGCAGGTTCAGTCGCAGTGCTGTACACTCTAGTACCCGACCCGTCTTGCCAGTTCTGACTGTAGTCCTCCATTGAGGACAGTTCCGCAGAGGACAGGCGGTGGGGAAGTGCGGAGACAGCGAACACCTATTGGGGACACAAACGACCAGAAGACACCGTTCCAGGAGGAGAGTCCAAAAATAGAGAGATATCCCGAAAGGAATCGTCTTTTCAGTTTGGCGAACCGCGGCTGAGGAAGCCTCTCTTCACCTGAGGGGTGGAGTCCACCCTCGAGGGGTCGGATGTCTTCTTCCGTAGATGGTACAGAGACGACCCCCGACGGAATCTGTGTTGGGGGGTCGTCCGGAAATGTGCACGTGCCGTCGCTTCGATTCCTGAGATGGCGAGTGTTGTTCCCGAGGGAGGCTTCCGTAACCGATCGCCAGGGTGCTCAGGGCAGTCATCCCAGGGCGGACTTCAGGTCCGTGGTGTCCACCGACTTGTCCTCGGCAGGTGGTTGGGGCTGGGGGCGACCGTTCTCTTCCGCCTGAAACACACGAAAAGAAACACTTTTGAAACAACCCACTCCTAAGGTGCTAAGGCTGACATAATCAAAAAGGATTTGTATTGAACATAACACATAGTACATTACAATAGGTCAAAATCAAAAAGTACATACAAGAGGACAAGAAAGTAAAAGCTACACTCGCGAGAGGCGAACTGAAAATCAAACCATGTGGACGGAAACTAAGGAGTGAGAAATGAAACTAAGGTATAGGTAGTTAATTAACGTCGCACTGGAGCAACACAACGGGCCATCGGTGACTGTAGGGGATCAATCACGAAGGGATGCGAGACAACACCTCGGAATTTTGAGCCACGGTCAGATGACGAGGACAACACCTCGGAATTTTAAGCCACGGTCAGATACGGAGGACAACTCCTCAGAATTTCGAGCCACGGTCATATGACGAGATCAACACCTAAGCTGGCACTCCACTTTCCAAACTTCCGCACTACGCCGACGTGAACACATTTCAGGTTTCAGATTTAACTTACACCAGACCCTACGTACACGATGGTTTTGGTTGGATCGCGTTTCGAAGTCGCAACCCCCCGGTTGCCAATCCGCTACTCTTAACGACAGGACTAACAGAGCCCTCGATTCCTTGTCGGAAACCTTGTCCAAAAAGTGTTCGTTTTTCGATTGAACGAGGAATTCCGGAGATATTCACTTCGAACGTTTCACGATACCCCTTTGCATTCGAAATGTCAGCTCTCAAAACACCAAACTATTGTTTTGGTGTGCTTGGGGTTACCAGTATTTGGGTTTGTGGCGAACTTAGCTACCACTTCAAAAATTAACTTATGATACAATAGTATGTATAACAGTGTAACCAACTCCACCATGAAGTACTTTTTGGTAGAAAAGATGCACTGTTTCACATAAACTTGCCAAATTGGTAACCGACGTACATGATTTGAGCACGCAAACTTTATAAAAAGCTTCGATGGGTGGTCCAAGATGGGTAGCCAATGCGATGCTAATCACTTACAACAGTCACATGAGGCTATGTGATAGCAGTCACAGCTCATTTTCCTTAAAGGGCTTCACTCCTTTCGTTGCTGTTCAGCCTTCTCTTCACAAGGTGATTCACGCTCCGCTGCTAAAGGCAACACAGAACAATTACGATCGCAAACTTAAAATTGCTTGACCACTCATGAGAAAGTACATCCGTGATTTTAATACAACTCTCACGGTGTCACGCAAATAGCAAGCACTCAACTGGTTTATCTGGTGATTTTATAAGGCTAGAGAAATTGTGTCTAATGGCTTATTATTGCGTATAGTTCGGCTTAGGCGAGTTGATATTTGAGTCACGTGGTTTTGAACGAATCTATTCCTTGGATTGGGGACAGGTTAAGCTTAAACATAGGGTGTTCTGTCGATCGACATCTTAACCCTTCAAGTGATTTTGACGAGGTATCTCGTAAATCAAGATTTGACCAATTTTGCTAATGACGAGATATCTCGACCATAAAGATCCGGTCAGTTTTTCTAATGACGAGATACTTCGTCGAGACAACCATAAGGAATCTTAAGCGGGATTTCTGACTCCTAGTTTACAGATAGATGACGGTTGGTTGGTTGTTTTGGGTTTTATGGTTCAAGTGCCATATTTAGCCAATCTGTGCCAAACACAAGACAGACACTGTTAAGTAATTGCGAAAAGAAAGGATGGAGAAGGAAGAGAAAGATCGCTTGGACATCCTTGCGTCGCGACTCCGCTGTTTACCAGAAGCAGTAAACTCCATGGGAAAAGAATAGATCACTAAGATATCTTGGGTTCGTGAAGCCCGTACACATTTAAAGATGAGGTCCCGAGGGGAGGTAGGTGACAGAAGCGATAGAAATGGCGAAATATGGCGGTCGCCGTGCATGATTTTAAGTGTGGCACTGGTGAACTTAAGCACCTTTGTACAAATAGACTTCACTAAGGTCATCTGCCTTCTCACCGGAGCCGCACTACATATCTTTGACATGTGTTTCAAACATTTAACAGTGAATTAATTCGAATATGAAGTGGATAGTTACTTCGTTTGTCATGTCCCTTGGTTCTTCCCAGCATAGGTCTTGCGTGAGACTCATTCCATTCCTGGAGTCCGAGGTGCTGCAGTTGGAGCAGGTGGAACTCTCCTCCTCACCCTTCAAGTGATGACCTTCCTGCAGAGACAGAAATCAGTTCAGTACTTATTCAGAACAGCATGATCTGAGCGTTTCAAGTTTATGAATGAGGGACCCGGTTGTTCATCCCAGTTTGAACAAGTTGATAGAATAAAATTAGTATGTACAGAAAGCGTTTCTCATATTTAAAACTGAGTAGGCAGCTTGTAAGTACAGTAAACCCTCCGCATCTCAATACATTCGGTCATATAGCTCTTTTTTAGTTTCCACCGTTGGAATTGAAATTTTGCAAAATCAGAAAAAAAATCACTTTGGAATTGGTGGTTTAAAGATAACTTTCTTAGATCCTAAGCTGAATTGAAGATTTAGGTAGGTCACACCGGAGCAACACTACGGGTTATTAGCGATGGTCCGGGATCCATCCCGAAGGGAAAGATCTGATGACACCTCGTTAGTTTGAACCGCGGTCATATGAAGAAATCAACACCTGAGCTGGCACCCCACTCTCCTAACTTCGACACCACGCCAACGTGAGAACATTTGAGGCCACGACGGTCTTTGGTAGGATCAAGTTTTGAACTCCAATCCTCCGGTTGCTAAATCGCCACTCTTTCCACAGCGGCCCTTGATGCAATTTCAAAATACCTGCTCATTCAGTCAGTCGGGTAGGTAGCTGAATTAACATCGCATTGGAGCAACACAATGGGCTATTGGCGACGCATCGGGATCAATCCCGAAGGGGAAGAACCGAGGACACCTCGTCAGTTTGAACTACGATCAGATGACGAGGTCAACGCTTAAGCTGCCACCCCTCTAAAACTTCCACACTGCACTAACGCGAGGACATTTGAGACCACGACAGATTTAAAGTTCACCAGACCTAACGTACACTACTGTCATTGATTGGATCTGGTTTCGAAATCGCAACTCTTCGGTTGCTAATCTGCTATTCTTCCGACCGGGCTATTGCGGCCCCCAAGATTTAGGATTCTCAAACGGGTGGATAAGGAAATTATTCCTTCCCAAAATATTTTTAAATACTTATTAGAAATAAGATGAATAATACATTTTATTTTAACTTTTTGTTTTGCATAATTTTACATAGAATTACGCACTTTTCATTTATAATTTGCGCTCTTCTTTATTCTTAATAAAGAAATTTTACTCTATCACTACCCATGATATATAGCGTTCTTTTCTTGTCCTCAAAAAGCACGATATATCGAAGGGTTACTGTATTTATATATTTTAAATTACGAGAAAACACGTTGAGGCACTAGTGTAACTAATACTACAATGTTCCATGGATCCAAAGTGGATATGCAATTTATATCTAATCCCGAGAATTCATAAATTCCCCTGATTTAAAAACTATTACCAGAGACTGAAAATATTTCTAATAGGAAAATTTGTATAACTAGGGGCATATTTTCAACAAAAAAAATTTGCTATATCATTTTTATTTCTCTGGTGAATTTTTGAATAGGATTAGTTTTCAAAAACAAGGTAAGAATGTGGCTGGCAGAAGACTAGTGATTTTCCTAATGCAGCATTTATGGTATTGGTAAGGCAATGAACAAATGCATCAATATCTGAAAATTATGATGAGAACTAAAGGAAAGTGAGAGTACAAGAATGATAAATTATATTCAAGTTTGTATCTGATTTGGTATTGTTTAGGGCATTTCTGGTTTACTCGCTGACTTACCCTCGTATCCTAGGACAACAAATCTATGATGCATTGATACAGTTCTTAAGAAAAAGGTAGATAATTAATTAACGTTGTACTGGAGCAACACAACGGGCTATTACCAACGATTCATTCCCAAGGGAAAGATCCGAGGACAACACCACGTAATTTTGAACCAAGGTCAGATGACGAGATCAACACTCGAACTGGCACTCTTGAAACTTCCACACCACGCCACTGTGAGGACATTTGAATCCACGACAGATTTAACGTGCACCAGCCGTCATTTACACGACGGTCTTTGGCTGGACCTAGTTTCGAAATCGCAACTCTCTGGTTGCTAACCCGTTGCTCTTCCAACTGGACTACGACGGCCCGTTCTCAGGAGATAGGTAGGTATTTAATCAACGTCGCTCTGGAGGAACACAACGGGCTATTGGCGACGGTCCGAGATCAAACCCGAAGGGAAAGATCGGAGGACACCACCGCGTAATTTTGAATCACGGTCGGATGACGAGGCCACACCTGAGCTGGCACCCCACGCTCCAAATTTCCACACTACGCCAACATAAGGAGATTTGAGGCTACGACAGATTTAACATGTGCCAGCCCCCTTGTACACGACGGTCTTTGGTTGGATTCGAACTCGCAATCCCCCGGTTGCTAATCTGAATCTTCCAACAGGGCTACCAAAGCTCGTTTTAAAAAAAGGTCCGACAAAATCCTCTCTAGTGACCTCTAAGTGTATTTGGAGAAATGAGTGTGAAGATGGACAGATGTACGTACTAGTGCTGATAGGTCTTCATCCTTGAGGTATAGGGGAGCGTTGTGTGCCGTCTGGAAGTGCTGCACCAGGTCCCACCAAGTATTCTGTCTTGACTGGCATTGGGCACACACTGGCATCACCGGGGCTCCTGCAAAAAAACCACACACGAAACTGAAATTGACGTGAATACGTTTTTAAAATTGGAACAGTAGTGGGAGAGTAGATAGAAAATGCGGGTTCTGAATCAGTGGTGGAGAAGGTGGAGAAATCGAGTGGAGTTGAGTTGGACCGGAAGTGACGGCACGACCGGAAGTGACGTCATAACCGGAAGTGGAGAGTTGTACCGGAAGTGACGTCATACCTAGTGGAGTTGAGTTGTTAGTTTCGTTTTCAATTTTGAGTTGAATTTAGTTGTTTTCTTCCTGCTTCGAGTGGAGTTGAGTTGTTAGTTTCGGTTTCTCGGATTTCGTCGAATAACACGTGTTTACGTTTTGGACTTGCGAATTTCAGAGGGATTGGATTTAAGGCGAATTTCAGAGGGGTTGGATTTAAGAGCTGATTTTTCTGTAACTCGTAGCGCCATCTATTAGTACTTTTTGAGTAAAAAAAAATAATAAAATCTTTAAAACATATTTTTAAAACTAAAAGATGTGATATTTTTTTGCTGGGATGACTACCAAAAAGTACTCGTAGTCGAGTGTTAGTTGGATGAGAATATAACCATTCGGCCACGAATACCTGGTTACTTACCGAAATATAATCAATTTAAATCTGAATACATTAAGTGCGTAATTGGCTGTTAAAATAGTATAGATTGCTCCACCACATCAATAAGTTCGATCAGTTTTTATCTGCGTTTCTGACATAGAAAGGTGAATGTGGTGGAGAATGACGTCATTCCAACGAGTTCAAACGTGGAATCAAACACTTGGTGGAGAATGTGGTGGAGAATGACGTCATTCTAACGTGTTCAAACGTGGAATCAAACATGTGGTGGAGAATGTGGTGGAGAATGACGTCAATCTAACGTGTTCAAACGTGAAATCAAACACATGTGGTAGGCAATGAAGTCACTCGAGAGTAGAGTAGAGTTGAGTAGTAAGTTTACCTCCGCGTTTCTGACATGAAAACGTGAATGTGGAGAAGAAAAGTTTTAGTACCGAATCTGGCAATGGTATGTAATAAGGTTATTTGTGGACTCGCAGAATGGCAACACCTGGACCCATTCTAACAGGTCTGACCAGTAAGATTCTTTTGACTGCAAAATATCCCAGAGGAGGACGTGTCGCTGCCCTGAAATCTTGGAAGTGATATCACTTGTATCTTCATTCCTGTTCCTTAGTGCTTTGAGAGGAAAACATGAAGCGATCATTTCCTTTTGGATATACTTTACCCTTTACAGATCAAAAAGTGAATATGCATTCGGGGGCCGATGTACTTTCATCTCAAGTATCTGATTCATCAATGAATGAACTAGGTCCAAATAGCTTCCATTTGGGTGATACCAAATTTGCTGTTGTCTCTTGCTTCAAGGGAATTATCCGCGTGCATATTCGTCATTATTACAGAGATCAGCAGGGAGTGCTGCAGCCTTCCAGAGAGGGAGTTTCTTTGCTTCCTAAAGTCTGGAAAGCCTTCTACGAAGCAATTCCTAGCTTTCGCTCAAAGAACGCTAGCGATGTTATTATCGTTTCAAGAAGCCTTTTACTCTCCAAAGAAATTCGGGGAAACGAGAAATGTGTGAGTTTTCAAAATATGTTTCAAAAGAAAGACTGTGCTTTTCAACTAACTGCAACGCGCATTCTTCTCTCTGTGAAACAATTGGATCGACTGGAAGCTGTATCGGAGGAAATTACTGAAGCCATTAATGAAGGATTTGTTAATGAATCCCTCGATTATTTTGTGAAAGAAGAATTCGTGAAACGTGGAGCAGGAACCGATGAGAAATATTACGGCGATCCTGATAGATCTGAGAAAGTGAGCGAACTTACCGACAGAGTGGCTAAACATCTAAAAGTACTCATTTCGGAAAAAATAAAGAAAATGATGAATTGTTTTGGATGTGAAAACAACTTTGAAAATCAACTTGGGCATGAATGTATGACTATGAGTTTAAGTGAACGTTACGATCGGTATTTCCTAAACGCTTTATATGAAATCGACTGGAATAGATTCGGAGAAACTTTAACTTCGGAGAATATGTCCTTGAGGTATTTATTCTTTGATTTTGACGTTCTACGTTTTGTAAATACAACAACTCTGTACGAAACAGTACGGAGGCTTTATGTTAATGATAAATCTGATAGTTTTACATGTTAAAGAATATAAATATGTTTTGTATATATATATGTATAATCAATAAATTCTTTGTTTATCTTTTTCAAATGTGTCTCTCTTTATTTTAAAATGTATAAGTACTTATTTTATTACTTTTCTTTTTTTTGTATTTGTATACATACTTTTACTTACTGCAGTGTCATTTGACACATTTAGAAATGTATATTATACAGTCTGTTATTAGAACTAAAAAAATGACAAACAAGTAACATATTTCTGTAAAAGACAAGTTTATTCAAACACAGACATGTACACAAAATAAACATTCCCTTACAAGCTTCCGTGTATTTAACATTTAATAGATTGCAAGTTCACAAATTGAATAGATTTGTAACATTGACATTTTTTTCTCTTTCAAAGATTTTCTGAAAAACTTTCTAGAGATCTTTGACGCGGCTGTTTCTGTTTTGGAGAATGAATTGTAATTTTTCTTTCTCCAGGTAGATGTAATTCCATTGTATCATTACACATATTTAAAGAGTAATCATCTATGATTCCATCACTATCACAAATTGTTACATAACCTTTATCGAGTATCATTGTAAGGCCAAATATGAATGCTGAGATTCCCATGAAAATAAGAATAGAAAATGCTCTTCTCTGGATGAGTTCCATTGCTTGAAATGAGACATAGACCTTGATTATAATCAATATATACTGCTTGAATCTTGAAAGCCTCATCTACTTATGGATTTTTTTATAGCGGGGAAATAACTGATGATTTACAGAGGAAGCCAATTACAGACTCGTTTTGGGGTTGGGGTAGGCATCACTTCTTTCATTACCCTCACTGCCTTACCGAGTTGTTGAGGTATAGCAAATTTATTTTTTACAAAGGAACTGGGGAAGTTAATTTCCTTAAGTGCATCTTTAAACTGTTCTTGTCCATTCACGTACTTATCCATCTTTCTTTTTCGCACTAAACGGTCTATCAGGTCAACAATATTAGAACTTTTCACTATATTTTACCTTTATACACAAATTCTCCATTAGGCATCCAAGAAACAACCTCTTTATTGCGTTTTAAATAAAGAATAATATTTGTAGTTAATCCAATTAAGTTTTTGGGAACGGTCTTGAGCACCATCTCCTCCACATTTAACGTTCTTTCTTTCTCATTCGCAATATCTGTTTCCTTCTCTGGATTATCTGACAGTTCTGAATTAATTGTTACAGATGGTGGATTCAATACATTCACGTTAATCCTCCTCTGCAATACTTGATTGTATAACTTAATTTTTTCATCATCATCCATTTTATTAACTAAAATACTTTTCATCTCACAATCTAATTCACTCAGCTGTTCGTTTGAAGGTATATGTCTTGATAATCTCTCCTCTGGAACTAAAATCATTTTCCTTGCATATTGCATGTTTTTACTTGTTAAGTAGAGTAGTCAAGACAGTGAGTGCTGCGGGTATTAAGATATTTAAAAACCCTCCTTTTTGAATAATAATTTTTCGCTTTTTAGTGAGGGTTACTTTTTTATCTGCTAGGTCTCTAAGCGTATGCTTATGACGAGAAAGTTTTTTCTTCTGTTCATCTGTTAAAGGAACATTCCCTTTTAAAGTGTTCAAACAACATTCAGCTATGCAATGGATGCTAGATTTCGGAAGATTTTTTAAAAAGGCTTTCCGACATTTTGTGGGGCATACAGTTAAAAGTCTCATCCGTTGCACGTCTCCTTCTGTTAAAGGCATGATGAACAATGAATTATTTGCAAGTTGGGAGTTTATTTATTTTAACTGATAAACACAAGTTTCTTCTCCTGGAAGGATTTTTGTACGCAGTCGCATACTCTCTTCTGTTTCAGATTTCAAATCTACAAGTAAATAGCTGAAAGGCTTTTTCGTGGCGTCCTCAAACACTTCAAGAAAAAAATGTAAATTTCGAGGGTAGAGTTGTCGACCGAGGTGTATAATTTGACTTACATCACGTCGCGATTTAAATAAAAAAATGTAATGACAGTTTAATGAAATTTCTCTGAATTCTTTTCCTTTATGAAACAAATTTTGCGTTACAGTCATCACAGATAAATTCATATGATGTATACAAGTTTGTTATTCTTTTATCACTGCCACATTCAGAAATTAAATCGTCATATATAAAAAGTGTATTATATCCTAAATATTGCTTAAAGTTTTCGGGTATTCCTTCTACAAAGATGATATTCGGCATCTCATCGTATAACTTTTGATAGATTCCATAAAACCACACTATTTTATCAAGGGTAGGATGAATTATATCTGTGTGGCTGTTTATCAATTTTTTCAAAAAATGCGACTTGCCTGATGATGTAGGTCCACAGACAAGAGCAGTGAAAGGATGATTTAAAGCGAATGAATTCATGGTTACAAATGACAGAAGTAAAGACTAGGGCGATTACTTATACTTTTTTTTATTGAAATAAAGGTACATGTATATTCGAAATTTTTTTCACAAAGTTATACACACGTATATCATTATTTGTAGACTGTCTATCAAATAATTTAACAGTAAATTCCATAGATCTACTTCTAGATCTTTGATACAAAAAGTATACACAATATTGTCCACAAACAGCAGTTTTAACACTTTGAAGAGGTATGTCGTTGTAGACCACATGCGGAACTTTTTTGAAGTAGTCATGTATGTAGCCCAAAAAATACGAAGGTGGTTGACCGAACGAATCGAAAAACTCTACACTTGTTGGTGATTTCATATAAACAGCTAACCAATGAGTCCCTGGTTTGTGATGAGGATCGGTGTTTAAAATAAATGCAGCCGGAAAACTCTTAAAATTCTTGGGAATTCGATCACTTGGGAAAACTCCAACAAAATATAAACGTGTGTATGCATCACTTCGTAAAATGTTATTCAATTGTACCACATTCATATCGAAAAATCACACAAAATATTTCTAGACTTCGTAATTTCGATCACGTTTTGAAATTCTGCATATACCAGCACTGAAACAGTTTTCGGTAAAGCGTTTGCAAACTTTATTTCAATGCGAAGATTTCCTTGATGAATTAAATTTAAATGGTTGCCATCACCCAAGTCTGGTGTTAAGTCAAAGGCATATAGCGTGTACCCTTCGGAAAACTCATCTCTGTTAATATAGATACCTTTATTGGATGAGAGTTTTTCACTTCCTAGGAGCAAACTATTGTAAGCACGAATAAATTGGCCGTCGGCATAATTAGGATCCAAGGGTTTGTAGCTGATAGGATTTCCATCTACGTAAACGCCTATGAAATTTACATGGTTATGCTTGAGGTAAAATGGGTTTGTTGGGTAAGTGCCACTAAATGAATCATGATCGACACATGTTACAACTATCCGTTTCGGGAGTTGCCCAGAAAATATGTTATCCTGTGAAAATGAGAAAGAACCTTTCGATACTGAATATAGCTTACACAAAACTCGATCCATTGGATATTTTGCAGATGATTTTTCTAAGGCTTTGGCATGTCCAATTAAAACACCTGGACTGACTTTCACTTTCCGGATGAAAAGGGATGCATGTTCAATAACAACGTCATAATTTGCTTTTTGAGGAGCAATGAGACAAAACTCCGGTTTGCTGCGTATTAACTTTAACTTTAAGTCTACCAAGTTGAGTAATAGACGATCTTGATAAAACAAGTCGCAATGTAAATTTCCAATCATATCTAAAACTTTACTCTTTTCAATCATAGAAGCCCGTTTCTTCAACCCTGCATTTTCACTTGAAGGATCGGTTTCATCAAAGTGTCCTGCTGTATCTTTGTAGAAGCATTCTGAAGTTAGGAAGCTTTTCTTATAATCAGAGCCGTAATTGAGCAAAGTCTCAATGTAAGCTCGGTAAGGGTAAGTGTTACTGGATGATGAAATTAGACGCTCATTCAAACTCACATCGACTTGGGAAAATAACGAGTGAAGAAATAAGTTACATGGAGCAACTTTTTCATTTTCTGGTAAAACTGCATTGTCCTTTACAACTTTAACTTTTACATAGAGTTGGGTTGCTGATAAATCGATGTATTCCTCACCACTACCAGATATGTTGAATTCGATAGGTCCCCCATCACGAATATTAGCTATGGGATAAAATTCAGACCACTGCCCTTTTTCAATAGCTGTTTGAGTCGGTGGCGTAAGAAATAAGTCCAGTTCAGATTTCACAGAGGGTAGGGAATCATTTCGTATTAAGGCCATGCTAAAGATTATGAGAATATGTCAGGTGCACACAGCTTGCGATACTTCTTTCGAATGATGCGTTTCTTATTTGTGCGTTTCCTTTTATTTCCTCCAACCATTGATTTCACTCGAGTGGATACTTTATCGGTTAAAGTTTTCGTTGCTTCTTTAGCTCGGTCTTTGATAGCTGACTTTACATCTTTACCTTGCAAGTAATCATTTGCAATATCCACCCCAGATCGAAGTGCTTGCTTTCCCAATGCTTTCGCACCTGAATTAAATAAAGGAAAAACCATCCTAAACATGCTTCGAAAAATTCCACCCAAGCCACTTCCTTTCTGCAGAGAGATGCCTTTGTAATATGACAAGCCATTACCTGCTTGCTGAGTATAATAGTCTTCAAATGTTTTGGTGCAACAACGATAAGGTTGATACATTTTGTTCTAGAGATTACAAATGTCTCAAGCGAAAATGTAGTTTCACTATCAACTTCCCGCGTTCAAATGAGACGTAACGACCAGTGTGTGTCCTTATAACGATTTCAATCGAGTCAAAATTTTTTCTGGAAACTGATAAATAATGAGGTCTCTCAAATTGTTCTTGAATCATGTCACCATCTCTTCCCTTCACTGTCAGAGTTCGTAAAAGAGGAGCTAAGACCCCACCAACAAATTCAGGCTGAATGATATCGGTGTAAACGTACAGCAAATGTAAATCAACATTAGGATCCGCAACAAAAGGACTCTCAGTGATTACTGTATCTATGCCTCCATTTCCTGGAATAATATTTTCTCCAATCGCTTTATTAGGTTCAAAACCTAAGTTTTCAGCTAATCCCTTGGATAATCGCAGCTTTGCTCCGTTAGTGAGCTGCAACACCACCTTTTTTGTGTGTTTGTTATATTTCATTTGAATTTTTATGTGCTTCGGAAATGCATTTAAAATGTCAATCGGAGAATCATAAAATCCGCACGCTATTTTTCCATTCGTTTTTACTCCGTTTCCTAAATCATATTCGAAAGAATTTTCACCATCAATAATGTTATTCCACATTCTGGGATAAATTATTTCAACTAATCCAACTTCCCATTCACCTGAGAGTTCTAGACGTTTGGGGAGTTTCGTGTAGAAGTGAGACATTGTGTTGCCAGGATAAAACTCGATAGAGCTGTCGCTGGGCAGTGTGACGTAGAAACTCATTGTGGGTTATGGAAGCGAAACAAATTTAATGAGCAGACTCAATTTATCGAAAATAAGTCTTTGGAATGAATCCAGGCGTTAAATTTGCGAGGATAACCTCTAAACTTGACAAAGTATTCCAAACGTTTCTTAACTACTCTCTTCTTTAAAATTTTCTCAACATGAAAAGAATGCGATTTTTTAACTTTCTGCAGTTCTTCTGAGTAAAATGTACCAGTGATTATTTCTCCCATTAAATCTTTTATCTTATATACTGGTAGCTTTCTACGTATACAACGCTGAATCGTAAATATTTCCTCGGACCAATTATTTTCATATCCTTTCTCAAATGTTAATTTAGTCTTTGCAACCCTAACGAAGTCTCCAACCTGAAATTTGAATGGAATCTCCTTAACATTAGTTTTATTTACATCTCCATATAAGGTATTCCACACTTGTTTTTGATTTTCAACTGTTACATTAATAGGTTCTTTTTTTATGCTGCGATGGAGTGTATGATTATAACTGTGTACGAGTTGGTCTAAGACATCTATAAATCGATAGGTGTTTTTATTGGTAAAGTATTTCCACATTTTCGTTTTCAAAGTACGATTGAATCTTTCAACAACACTAGCTTTGGTTTCATTATTTGTCGTGAAAAACTTTACTTGGACAGATTTTAAATAAGATTGAAATGATTTATTTGTAAATTCAGTTCCTTGATCTGTTTGTAATTTTTTCGGTTTTCTTTCCTTGAAAATTGACTTAAATGCATTTACAATGCTAGATCCATTTTTCCGTTTCAAAGGTATGACCCATGCATATTTAGAAAAAATATCTATACATGTTAACAGATATCGATAACCATCGTTGTATTTTACAACACTTAACATGTCTACTAAATCCGATTGCCATTGAAAATCGATTCCCCCAACAATAACTCTGTTTCGCAGAAAGTTGCGACGAACGCTTTTATGTACGGTGTATGCATTCTGACTCTCCAACCATTCTTTGATAGTCTTTTTTGGAACTTTCCCTTTCATTGCTTGATACAAGGCATTTATTCCACCAAAGCTCCCTGGTAAGCTAGGGTCTTCATAATACTGAGCTAACTCGTCTTTACCCATTCAGTCCAGTTACAGAGATGCAACTTCTGTTACTTTACTGATATTTCTACTAGAAATAGTAAAAAACTCAAACTATACTTCCTTAATTTCATCTACTTTCTATCAAAAAATATATATAAATCTTGTCCAATGGTAGATTATATATATACATGCTTTCAAAATAGTGGTAGAGAAATCAGTTTTCTAATGCAATAACTTTTTCATAACAAATTGCAGATTGTAACCATAACATGAGAAAAATATTTGTTTGTAAGTTTAAATAAAGAGAGAAACATTTTTTTAAAGAAAAAAAAATCGTTTATTAAATAATCATAATCAGAGCATGTATGTAAACAATAATGTACCCCTCAATAGTAAACTGACCCTTATGGCCAAGTCATTAATACTTCTTTTTTCTTTTTTTTATAAGCATAATTCCATGTTCCTTGACAAAACACAATGAATTTCTGGGGTAAAGTTAGGGAAAATATTTTTAACATCTAGTATAGTAACACATAGAATTTATATATATATATATATATAATACATCTCATATTAATTTTTTTAAATCAAATACAAAAGCAATCAGTACAGCAAAATACGAAAGCATTCAGTACAGCAAAATACGAAAGCGTTCAGTATAGCACAATACGAAAGAATTTAGAGCAAATATACATATATACATTACATCAGACAAGCGAGTAATGCCCCCAAGGTAGCGTATGAATACCATCATCGAGAACGTATCGTTTGGAATCAGTGGAGGAGAGGGCAAGTTTATTTTGTGTTATTGAATACAAAGTATGATGCTTGGATTTGATTAGATTCATCTTTGCATGCTTATTTCGTTTATGTAATAGGCATTTTAGATAGTCATCAAAGCTAATGCTTTGTTCAATTGACTGTTTTTTGATGCCTTTCAGTTTCTTAACTACCTTCCTACCTTCGACTTTGTACGAGTACATTTTTGACCTTAACCCTACGAATTCGGTCATAATACTACCACTATTCTCGTCCTTCATTTTACCTACTATTTTCTTATTTAATTTGGGAATATCATATTTATTGTTTTCTGGGAAATCTGAAGTGTCATAAAGGTCCAAATTTTTTTTAATATCTTCGAAAAAATCATTTGTGCGAATATGATAAATAAAAGAGTCCGTATCAGTATATAATAGTTTTGCTTTTACGTCATATTCATTTTTTATCACATTATAGTGAAAATCAGTCATTAAAGTTTTGGATATGTCCAGTATTGACATACCAATACAGATGGGTTTGTTAAAAATTAGTTTAGTTTTTTGCATATGAATGGTTACTAAATTTTCTGAAAAAATTGTCCTGCGATTAAAATTAGGTTTAGCTATCAATTTTGAAGCGGACTTTTCGTTTGAGCATAACCGAATGTCAACTCTTCGTCGAATATTTTCGATGGTTTTTCCAAATATAGAGTTGTTCATGAGTTTAAAAAAATCTTTTTCAAAAGAGTTTTTAGCTATTGCTCTCATATTTGTATTCAGTTCTATATAAGTTTTTAACCAATCTGTTTCTATAAATTTTATAGCTCTGTTAATTTTTTTTAATTTTAGACCTAAATCCAAATAATGCAAAAGAGATTTATGATGAATAACATACCTCTCCTTGTGAGTGAGCGTTAGTAGTAAGCGATTTTCCTTATACCCAGGAGGAACGGCATTTAGGGCAGCTAATGGATAATCACTATGTAGATCATGGAGTTCCTGTGGATACTCCAAGTCCACATCTAAAATGTATCCATTTTGGTCATCATTACGCAGTGTATCTATATCAATAATGTTGCACCACTCAAATCCTTTGAGAGGTAGTTTCTGGGACATCGCCCAACCATACAAATTATTGGCGTCTAGGTAGAGAAGGTAGCTGGAGGGCTGAGAATCATCATAATTAGACATATATTTATTATTTGCTTTAGCATGTCGATGAGAACATTGAGAAACTCCTCCCCTGATTCCTTGTTCGACAAACATAAGCATGTCATAATCTGTTAAAAGTTCTATTTTCACTCCGGTACTCTTCAACATGGCATCCCAAGATAGTCCTGGAGCGGTATAATACCATGCAGGATCTAGCTTGTAGGATGCCATGCATAGTTTTCGAAAATTTTCGAAAACGTCGCAGAGCAGTAAAACATCAGTTTTAACATATAAGTCCGAATATTCTCCGAGGGTTTTAATGTTGAAAGATTTCCACACATTTTTTGCATGAGCGTAATCACTATCCGTAGTTGCTGTTTTATTTAACACATTATAAAATTTTTCTTGAGATGGAAGTTGTGTTTCGGAAAATTTATCCATGGAATCCATGTAATCATACGGGTACACACCCTTTCTTATCATAAGTTTCCAATTTGAAGGAAAATGATTCTTCGTATGGTGAAATTCATGTTGTAGGAGATTATTCGCGAGGGTATCTAAACTACTGGCCATGAATTTCATTGTGTCCAAAAACCTCAAATTAAATTTATTCCCGGTTTTTTTGCTAATCGAGATGTATCTTTCTTCTGTATTCGGAATCACGGTTATGTTTTTAGAGTCCTCCGCTAATTCCCGAATAAAAAGATGCGAGTCATAACCTGCGAGGTTATGGAGAAAAACCGGGATAAAATTTGGCAGTTTGTAGTTGAAATTACATGACGCATGTGCCGGTCCTCGGTAATTCCCAGTCACATGGTCATGATCCCTCACTTTTATGTCTCCAGCTGAGATTGGCTTCTGACAGATGAAGCACACATTTGATTCATGGAGTTTTTTCTGCGACTCATTCAATTCCTTCATCGGCACAAAGTTTGTGTACTTTGACTCGATGATCTGCGCCTCCATCTGAAGGCATTCTATGAATTTCCGCGAAGCATCTTCTCCTCTATAAACTACCGGAGGTTTGGTTTCTCCTCGACCGACTACGTAATAGCAGAAGCTTACAGGCTTGTGCTTTTCGTACACGTTAGTGTATGAGCAATCATCATCAAAAGGAGCACTGGTGGATACTTTTTCAGTCAATGTTTTAAAATCAGCATAAATAACGTAAGGCACGTATTGAGAATGCTTGAAATTATTAAAAAAAAACCACTTCTTCTCTTCAGAAGGCATCTCTATTTTGCAAGGAACATTCATTTTGCAAAGCTCAGAGTGTAAAGTTAAACTATCGTTTGAACTAAAAAAGCTTAAACATCGTCTACAAATGAAATGTCTTCGCTTTCCTTTGGTTAATTGACTTGAAACAAGACGTGAAAGACTAGTAATTGTACAATAATGAGATTTTTCTTTCTCTTTAATAAATAAAAGATCAACGTGTTTATTTTTAATTTTGGGTGTGACTACTAATGGAAAAATCATCATATCTTTACAAAAAGAGTAAACGTTAATAGAAATATCATTATTGTTTTTTTCAAATATTTTTATTTCTTCTGGTTTTGTAGGGAAACTTATCCCAGAAAAGTTAAAAGCATCCTTAAAGTTGACATAGTTTGAAACTCTGGATGTATTTTGATCTGCTGGAAATAATGCAGCTAAAATGGCCCAACGAAAACATTCATTGTCTGAATTTCTAACATTTACAACCGCACGTTTTAATTTTATTTCATTTGGTAACTCTATAAAACTAGTTCCTCGTAAAGGTAAATATTTATTACATCGTATTTCCAATTTAACAATAGATTTAAGGGCCCAACCTGAATCCTTCATTTCAAATTCTTCGCTTTCTTTTAAAATTTTTTCTGAAGCATTACTGAAAGCGTAGTCAATTTCATTTATAGATAATAATGCAACATTTTTAGTTTTAAAAGAACACTCTTTGAAAAGTGAGCCTTCCGAGAAACGTTCATAGATACATATAAGTAGAAAATTTACCTTTACTGCATTCTGCTGATGAACAATTTCTGTAATTAGTTCCACAGCTGCGCTCCTCTTTGCCTCCATAAACTCGGAGACATCTAGTATGCCTTGCGGGTTCGAAAGAGTCCAAGTAGAGAGACGATTTCCAAACGCACTCTCTTTCCGTCGCACAGTTCGAGAAGAAGCTCCACTCGTTGATGTCGATGCTTCAGGATTCACTCCACCCGCTGATGTTGATGGTCCAGGATTCACTCCACCCGTTGATGGTCCAGGATTCACATTATTACCCCCTTGAAAGTTTTCACTGCGTCTGGGCCGCTTGCTTTTCTCAGGGTTAGCCTCGCCGGGTTTTTTTCTTTTTGGAGGTTGTTGATGGAGGCTTTTTTTATGTCGCGTAAGTGCGTCAAGTCTTGAAAATGCCTTATTGCACACATCACAACGGAAATCATTGTTTTCGTGTACACTGGCTACGTGTCGCTGAAGGGTTGATTTTCTATTAAAGTTTCGCTCACATAATATGCACGGAAATGACTCCTCGTTATGCACGGAAGAAACATGACGTTCCAAATTAAACTTGGAGCTGTAGGTGTTGCTGCAAAGTCCACAAACGTGTGTATTCATTACATATGGTATACTGGCTTGCAAAGTTCTATGAGAAAAATGAGAATGCGTCCCTCTCTCACACACAGGTTAAGTATAAGAGGCAGGAAAATGAGAAAGCGCTACACACGCTCACAGGATAGAATGAGAATGCGAAACGACTACACGTACTATCTTGAAATACAGGTAGGGGCCAATCCCTTGGAATGCAGGACAAGTACGTACAATGCTTTGGAATGCAGGAGGGTAGATAACAAAAGGCTAGTTTCTGACATGAAAGAGGGGTGTACTCAATGCCTTGGAGTTCAGAAGGGTAGATGACAAAAGGACTGGTTTCAGGACGAATCGGCCTCAGAAAGCATATCCACTTTTTTATCTGTAAAGGGTAAAGTATATCCGAAAGGAAATGCTCGCTTCATGTTTTCCTCTCAAAGCACTAAGGAACAGGAATGAACACGTTTGAAGATACAAGTGATATCACTTCCAAGATTTCAGGGCAGCGACACGTCCTCCTCTGGGATATTTTGCAGTCAAAAGAATCTTACTGGTCAGACCTGTTAGAATGGGTCCAGGTGTTGCCATTCTGCGAGTCCACAAATAACCTTATTACATACCATTGCCAGATTCGGTACTAAAACTTTTCTTCTCCACATTCACGTTTTCATGTCAGAAACGCGGAGGTAAACTTACTACTCAACTCTACTCTACTCTCGAGTGACTTCATTGCCTACCACATGTGTTTGATTTCACGTTTGAACACGTTAGATTGACGTCATTCTCCACCACATTCTCCACCACATGTTTGATTCCACGTTTGAACACGTTAGAATGACGTCATTCTCCACCACATTCTCCACCAAGTGTTTGATTCCACGTTTGAACACGTTGGAATGACGTCATTCTCCACCACATTCACCTTTCTATGTCAGAAACGCAGATAAAAACTGATCGAACTTATTGATGTGGTGGAGCAATCTATACTATTTTAACAGCCAATTACGCACTTAATGTATTCAGATTTAAATTGATTATATTTCGGTAAGTAACCAGGTATTCGTGGCCGAATGGTTATATTCTCATCCAACTAACACTCGACTACGAGTACTTTTTGGTAGTCAGTTCGATCCCAGCAAAAAAATATCACATCTTTTAGTTTTAAAAATATGTTTTAAAGATTTTATTATTTTTTTTTACTCAAAAAGTACTAATAGATGGCGCTACGAGTTACAGAAAAATCAGCTCTTAAATCCAACCCCTCTGAAATTCGCCTTAAATCCAATCCCTCTGAAATTCGCAAGTCCAAAACGTAAACACGTGTTATTCGACGAAATCCGAGAAACCGAAACTAACAAAACTCCACTCGAAGCAGGAAGAAAACAACTAAATTCAACTCAAAATTGAAAACGAAACTAACAAATCAACTCCACTAGGTATGACGTCACTTCCGGTACAACTCTCCACTTCCGGTTATGACGTCACTTCCGGTACAACACCTCCGGTTATGACGTCACTTCCGGTCGTGACGTCACTTCCGGTACAACTCAACTCCACTCGATTTCTCCACCTTCTCCACCACTGATTCAGAACCCGCATTTTCTATCTACTTGGGAGACATGCATGAAAAGTCGAGAATAATGACAAAAAAGCGTTACAACTGTTTGATACCAGCACTGATCACTGGGAGGGATCCGCTTTATGTCGAAATTCTAAGGTGCTGAGTGAGGTTTGGGCGAGTGTAACTTTGGATTGTGTGGATTGAGGACTGCTTAAGCTGTCATTCGAAAGCTACCGATCTACGCTATAATCAAGGGTCTTTAATCAATGAAATTATCCTTCAATATTAATTATCGAACTGCGCTTTAATCGTTAAAACTGTAAATTAATTGTTGAATATTTACACTACACAATCGTTCAAACTTGTCCTCAACACAAACCATTTTTTTAAATAGTCTCATCTTATGGTATCAAGTACCCAATCGGAACTCGAAGAAACAAGTCATCGGCTGAAAAATTTTCTCTTTGAGTGCGATAAAAATGAGATGAATTAATCGTCTTGATATTTATTACCTTAACCAGTGTATTTTATGGGGCCGTTGTGGCTCAGTGGGTATGTCCACTGTGCTAGCAACCTTCGAGTTGTAGGCGGCAAAGCTTCGATTCCAGTCAGGTGCATTCCTCCCTGAGTGTATCTTCTGTGGCAGTAAAACTGTCTTTGTGTATCTGTCTATTACTTGATATTGCATGTCGTGACTGTCGCAGCATGGCCAAATACGGCCCTTGCACCATAAAACCCAAAAAACCAACCAACCAGTGTATTTTATATTTAAGTAATAGCCGGTTATCAGGTTGGTTGGGCTTTATGGAATAAGGACCATATTAAATCAAGCTACGTCAAACGTCAAGTAAATGAACAGGAAAGCTTTACTGACACAGAAAAGAGAAATACACACAGGAAGGAATAGAACCTCCTACAAATCACAGGTTACTAGCCCAATGAGCAAACCTAAAACCCTATCTGGGGCTTCAGGGGGTTTTGACAAGTTTTTAGGCTTGTTTAACCCTTCAAGTGGTTTCAACGAGATATCTTGTCCAAGATCTGGTCGATTTTGCTAATGACCCGATATCTCATTCATCAAAATAAGGTCAGTTCTGCTTTTGACGAGATACCTCCTATTACTCCAAGGGGAATGAAGATCCAAGTCAGAAAATCAAATTATCCCTTGCTTAGAACTGGTGATAGCTTGGAAACGGTTTTGCACAAGATGTTGACCACTAGAGTAGTTTTCGATGCGAAGATAAACACCAATAGGGTTAAGAGAATCCGTTCCTTTGTTTATAGAGGGTTAAGCTGACGAAATTGTTTGATTAACCGTCCAAATGTGACCTTTGTCTATTGTAACTGCAATGTCTACTATCGTCACCTATTAAGAGTAGATAATTTTAAGTGTGGGCTATATAGAATTATTGTTTCCGACACTACTCGCTACGTTACCATGTCACACGAGTAAACCTCTAACACGCTGGATTAAATAAATAATTTACAGTAACTAGCGTGCCCGTGCGAGAATTCTCGCATGAACAATTCCAATGTTCATTAATTCGCGTGGAACATGCGTCGTTTAATATCCTTATATCATCAAATCACGTATTCATAAATTATTGATATTATGGAAAGAAATGAAAAACAGTTTAATACATAAATAATTCGTCGCGTGTAAGAGGCGTAAAAGGGATCTATACTATAGAGATAATATAGATGATGAAAAAAATAGTTTTAAGAGTAATACTGGTAAAACAATTTTATTGGAAAAGTTGTTTTTCTATTAATACTGGTAAAACAAACTGAATTGTGCACCACAATTATTTTACACTCAATGTTATTCCTATGGGGATTTCGAATTGTTTTTAGACCCCCCTCAGCACACCTTGAAGGAATAGAACGGATTCGTCAATGCCCCTGGAAATTCTCTTTCTTTTGATACCTCATTTGTTAAGATTCGTCGCGCGAAAGAGGCGTAAAAGGGATCTACTATAGAAATAATATAGATGATGATAGCAACTTATCAGACCAGCTGTATAAAAATCAAATCTCAGGACGAGAACACGTTTATTTAGACAAGAAACGGTATACATCTCCAAACGGACAACAGAACGATTGCCCTCTCGCTTCTTAACAGAAACAGACACTAGCACTTTCAAACGGGGCACATGCGCAGAAGAAAGCACGATCATATGCCCTTGGAAACAGCTGATAAACAGTTCCTCGTTCCGTTCGGGGAAGAGAAAAGAAAAACACTGCTGTTCTGTTACAGTGTGTTACAATTGAGTTATAATGACTATTCATTGTGGTGAATGCTACACCGACTATTTGCGCTGCATTCACTTATATGAATACTGCAAGTATTCGTTGACTAATAGGCCAAGATCATAATTCTTAACCCTCCAAGTGGTTTCGACGAGATATCTCGTCCGTCAAGATCATGTTAATTTCACTAATTACAGATACATCTTTGAGACAAAACTCCAAGGGAAATGCAGATCGAAGTAGAGAAAACATTGTTCCTTGCTCAGAACTGGTGACAATTTGGTACAGGTTTTGTAAAAGCTGGCCACTACAGAGCAGTTTTTGACCCGGAAATAAGCCACAAGGAGGGTTACGGTAATGAAAGGAGAGAGCTTGATTTGCTGGTCATAGGATCAGAGGAACGATATTTGTAAATAGAATAAATAATTTCTGCATCGACACATTACATTTTCTTTGAAAATTGCCTGTTAGATGCATAGATTTTGTTTGAAATTTTAAAATGCAATTCAAAACCATTTTGATTTTAACATTAAAGAGTAAAATTACTCTTATTTTAGTGTGAAAGAAATGTTGTAGTACGCAGCTTTGAAGTTTAAGTATGAGGGTTCTAATATTCACACATATTGAAACAAAAGCTATCTAAGAAACCCAGTACGGTTCTCCACTTACTTCAAACCTTTTGGGTGACGCCCTAAGGAGATATAGAACCGTCTTTCCTTCTAAGATTTAATCTTGGGCAATGCACTGGAGGGAGATACTTGAAAGGATGATCAAATGATACTTTAATATTGATGTCATGATATATATTTAACTTAGAAGAGAGCGTGTTCATGGTCATTGCTCATAATTTGATGAAGCCCCCCTGAAAAGAAACTTAGACACATGCAATATTCTCGTCATACAAGGTTTAAGCCAGGCCTTTATTGACCTTTATTTCCAAGATAATATCCATTTCTCCAAGTTAAAAATTAATGTGAATATAACGGAACTTTCAAGGTTTAATCTAGTGTTCTATCTAGAATTCCTGAATGACAAGAAGGATAATTTGTTAATGGAGTTAGGGTAGGTACTTTAATTAACGTCACACTGAAGCAAGAGAACGGGCTATTGACGACGATCCGGGATCAAATCCGAAGGGAAAGTTCGAGGACAACACCACGTAATTTTGAACCACGGTCAGATGACGAGGTAACACCTGAGCTGGCACCCTACACTCCAAACTTTCACACCACGTTAACGTGAGGACATTAAAGGCCACGACGATATAACGTGCACCCCCTTTGTACACGATGGTCTTTGGTTGGATTCGAACTCGCAACCCTCCGGTTGCTAATCCGTTACTCTTCCAACCGGGCACTCGCGGCCTAATGGAGTTAGGGAACCATCGTGAAAATTGAGAACTATATTCCCCTCCCAAAAAATTAAAGATCTATGACTAAAATTTTGAAAATAAATTATTCATACATAAGGTGAATTGAGAGGAATTGACTTGTTTCATTTTAAAATATCTATAATAATGAAAAATTGGATAAAATTAATATTCAAATTTTAATTATGCATTTATTTAAATTGGTTAAAACTTGAAAATGTTTGTATAAAAGAACTGGCCATTTGTCAATTTATATAATCCTTTTTCAGTTTTGAATACTATCTTTGATAACATTTAGATCAAAGTTTTTTTGCGAAAAATGTTTTAATTTATGAAGCATTTATAAAAGAAATATTTTTTACTGCTTTAATCCTGCTTTAATTAATTTTACTGCTTTAATTAAACATTTTTACTGATAAATTTAAAGAAAACCAGTTTGTTGGTAGATATTGAAAAATAACTATAGTAATGGATAATTGGATCAAACTAATATTCAAATTTTAAATGATGCATTCATTTAAATTGGTTAGAACATCTGGAAATACTTGAATGAAATAATGTGTTAAATAACCAGTTTGGTGGTAGATGAGTAGATCTCAAAAAAGGCGAAAAAATCACTAACACGTCTGGAAATCCAAAACTTTCAATCAAAATTTGTATAATTTTTTAGCATTTCTTTTTAATACTCAATCAAGTATTCAATAACAAACAACTAAAACCCGTTTGTAAATTCAATACAACGCTTGAAAGTCTCGAAATCTAAAAAATACTGACAGCTAGGACTCAGGGAAACATCGAAACAAATATCATTTCGCGTATTCGGGTCACATAAAATTGTACGTTTCCTAGACTTTTTCCGCACGGTTTTTCAAACAGTTTTCTCAACACTATATAATTGTTTCGTGAAAGGAAAGAGGAGCTTGACAACAAAATTTTACTGCGACGAGAAGTTAAGTATATGCATTCAAACTTTTGTTTAGGATCCTGTGAGAGAATAAACTGCAGTGAAGGGGTGTTCTAGAGTGAAAAGAAGACATATGGAGGATATACATACCTGGAGGACTAGAGGTGTGTTGGCAGCGACACGTGAATCGGAGTTTGCAACTCTGCTTCTTGTGCTCGATCAGCTTGTGGATACCGGGGAACACTTCTTTGCAGTTACCACAGATCAGAATGTCCGGCTCTCCTGCAACGAACAATGGTAAGTAGGTATTTTAATTAACGTAGCACTGTAGCAACAGAATTGCTATTGGTGACGGTCCAGGATCAATCCCAAAAAGAAAGATCCGAGGACAACACCACGTAATTTTGAACCACTGTCAGATGTCGCGGCAACACCTGAACTAGCACCCCACTCTTTGTAAGATGGTGATTTCTGATTTGTGATGGAAGAGGATTGAATTATGATCGTATAGTGGTTTGTAAATGAACGAAACAAGAGTTGGATTAAATATATATTAAAGCAATACAAAACAAATACACTTCTCTATTGTTCAAAATCTAAAGAGGGACTTAAAGGGGAATTCCTAACTATGTATAGATATAAAATCACACACTATGAAGAATAAAGTAAATTTTGTCTGAAAGACTCACGTGAAGCGGCGTGCATCGTCAGGACCCCGTCATAATCTAATTGTAAATACCCCAATGATACCAACTTTCGACGGTTCAAAGGAACTTGCACCTTCTTTTTTAAGCATGACATTCAGCTTCGACCAGTTTTCTATTGGTAGCTTGTTGCTTAGATTCATTGTGACGTCTTTCACGCAGTTTATATTTAGCTGAATTGCTTGTTATGGAACGTTTTCTTTTTGGCATTGTCGTTAAAAAGAGTAATTACAACGCAAAAAACAATCGCTATAAAAAGGCAGCAGTAAACAATTTGAAATTACAAATTACGAAAGACTTAATAGTTGAATTAAATTTAGCATTATCATTCGGATGTAAAAGTTTTATGGTTTCATGTGTCATGGGATAACTGTTAGTAAACGACATACGACCAGTCTTCTATTGGTAGCTTGTTCCTTAGATTCATTGTGACGTCTTTCACGCAGTTTATATTTAGCTGAATTGCTTGTTATGGAACGTTTTCTTTTTGGCATTGTCGTTAAAAAGAGTAATTACAACGCAAAAAACAATCGCTATAAAAAGGCAGCATAAACAATTTGAAATTCCAAATTACGACGGATTTAAGAGTTGAGTTGTACAGATTTGCTGTATTGGATGTGAAATAATTATGAAAAATAATGCTTATTTAAAGAAGTAGAATATAAGGCTCGAAAAAGTAGTGTATTAAATGTTTATTTAAAGCAGTAAAATGTAAGACACAAAAAAGTACTGTATATTGAATTTTGAACATTTTCTACGTTTTTTTTCTCGAATTTAACACGAATATTTAAGTCAAGTCTGACAAAAAGACATAATAAAAAAGTTGGGTCAAAAACCGCTACAGAAGCGTTACGGAATCAGCCAGTGACGTCACGGCACTCTGTCCAATCAGGTAATTTTTTGAACATTTTATGTTAAAATTTAAATTTTTGAAAATTTTAAAGGGGCGGAATAACTTTCCCAGTTTATTCTGCGTATTTTGACACCTCTCTCAGATCTCTACGTGCTGTGGTTGAGACTAAGATAGATTTCCAACAAACTATCACACATTAATAGTGTAGATAGATGTAAAGTGATTAAATCTATTTCATCGCTGCCCGAGACGAATCAAGATAAAGTAAGAGAAATTAATCTCTCTACATTTGAAATGGCCGTGATCGTATAGTGGTTTGTACACTTTTCAAACTAACACACAACGCCAACTTGAGAACAGTTGAGGCCAAGATGGATTTAACGTGCACAACCCCCTTCGGTCGGGGACCAAATCCGAAAGGAAAAATCCGAGGTCAACGCCATGTAATTTTGAACCACGGTCAGATGACGTGGTCACACCTGAGCTGGTACCCCACTCTCCAAACTTACACACCACGTTAACGTGTGGATATTTGAGGCCATGACAGATTGGACGTGCACCATTCCCCCTTTGTACACAACGGTCTCTGGTTGGATTCGAACTCGCAACCCTCCGGTTGCTAATCAGTTACTCTTCCAACCGGGCTACCATGGACCCGAACAACAATACAATGAAGATGGTTTAGTTATTTAGCTTAAAGTAAAGTTAGCAGAAAAACCAGACTTCAATTGAATCTCTCACTTAGGCATTAACAACCGGAGGGACAGAGTTCGAATCCAACCCAAGACCGTCGTGTACAAAGACGTGCACGTTAAATCTGCCGTGGCTTCAAATGCCTCGCGTTGGCGTGGTGGGGAAGTTTGGAGAGAAGGGTGCCATCTCAGGTGTGATCTCATCATCTGACCGTGGTTCAAAATTACCTGGTGTTGTCCTGGTACCTTTCCCTTCGGGTTTGATCCAGGACCGTCGTCGTGAGGATTTTTGAGGCCATGACAAATTTAACGATCAGATGTGTTGGGATTCACTAAAATAGGTGAATTTTGAGTGGACGTACATATTTCGTTGATTCGTTTATTAATAATAATAAAGAGATGGAAAAGATTATTTATTTCGTTTTTAACCTAAAAACCTATTTTAAACAAGGTAAGAAAACATGCATATGCCACTAACCAAACAGCGAACAATATTATCAAACTCGACTGTAAGAAAAACGATAAAACGTCACCTCTAACAAACTCACAAACTCGAGAATCATCAATCTTTCACAACCTCAAAAAAGTGCACAAATTTAATTGAATCTGCACACCGCAAGATATTTCTTTAAAAAAATAACTAACAAGATGCACAGCAAATTGAACACGTTTTATTTCGGGATCTTGACTCTCCGAGCAACACATCTTCAAATGTATTCAACCCTTGGACCTGCCTAGATTCCCCTCGAGCTCAACCCCATCATTCAGCACGCCCCCTCTCCCAAACATCCAACCAATTAATGTCACTGCAAAGGAAAAAGTCCAAACCACCCCGTGGAAATTAACGAACTTTCGTTCTTTCTCCTTAAAAGAGAAGAAAAACGTTAAATAAAAAGACGTCCACAACACCCCCTCCCTGTTGGGGACCTTTCCTTCGCTCATTACTCGGGGTGTGGTGGTGGTGAGAAAAAATAGTTCGGAGAACAAATCACTGCGCCGTGGAGTAAACAGGCTCTCGACACCTTGGTCCGCCTAGAGACCATCTCTACATCAGAATGGATTACGCGGCCCGCGTGGGCTTCTCTATAATTTTCCTTCTTGTCTTTTCTGAGGGCTTTGACAAGGAGAGAGTGGAAACAACGGGAACAGGAGAGCGCCCCAGAAAGATAAACTTTCGGAGGGAGAGTGTCCGGGAGGGGGTCGGCCGGATAGCGATAGCGGCCGCCGCTAACGAGACGCTTTTGTTCTGCCTCGATTGTCCCGGACTTCGTTAGCGCGGACGCCTCATTAGGTGGGATGGGCCTTTTGGCCGGATGGTGTCCGGGCGTGCTCCGATGGTTCCCGGGATGGTAATTTCCTTTGCTCTCGCGCCGCCCTCCACCCCCCCCTTTTGCCGGATGCGGTTAAAGTTAAATTACAGAATGGTGGTGACGCAAATGATCGGCTGGAGACGTTCGAAATAAAGAGCGCCGAGATGGGATCGAATTTTTTAAGTAAAAAAACCGAACACTGCCGAATATACGTAGAAAGGGTACGGAAAGCGTCTCGGAGGGTTTCTTAATGAACTGAAGGGAGTGTGGTCGCGGGTTTGGAAATGTTTATTACGGAACGCCGGGGCACTCGCATTTGGCCAAGGAACTAATTTGCGATGGAATTGCTCTGGTATTATTTTATACACGAAAAATTGGAGTCCTAAAAAGATCTAGAATAAATTAAAACGAGCAGCTTTAAGGTGCTGATGAGTTTTCATTGTTACTTATGTGATGGTTTGAAATGACAAACCTAAATATCTGGGATTATTTTATAAACGGAAAAATTAGAGTCCTATATAAAAATATCTAGAATAAATTAAAGCGAGCAGCTTTTAGGTGCTGATGAGTTTTTCATTGTTGCTTATGTGATGGTTTGAAATGACAAACCTAAATATCTGGGATTATTTTATAAATGAAAAATTGGAGCCCCTAAAAGGATCTAGAATAAATTAAAACGATGCTGATGAGTTTTTCATAGTTTCTTATAAGTAACGGCTTGAAATAATTGAGACCTGAATATCTGGGATTATTTTATAAACGGAAAAATTAGTCCTAAAAGGATCTAGAATACATTAAAGCGAGCAGCTTTTAGGTGCTGATGAGTTTTTCATTATTGCTAGTAGGGAGAAAATGGGGATACAACGCCAGAGGGGAGCCAGGGAGCTGGGGAGCCAGGGATCGGGAAGTGACGTCATAACAGGAAGTGGAGTTGAGTTGCTTCTCCTGCTGTTGCAGGAAGTGACGTCATGACAGGAAGTTGAGTTGTTTTACCGGAAGTGACGTCGTAACAGGAAGTGGAGTTGAGTTGTTTCTGCCTACCCGTTGAGTTGTTTACCCCCTTCTACACGAAATGAGCAGAGCCGGAAGTGAAGTCATCAGGAGTTGAGCTGTTTACCACCTACTGTTATTTGTACACCTCCTATTTGTTTATGTTTTGGACTTGTGCTTTTCATCATGTTGGATTGTTTCGTCGGAGTTACTATGGTGATGAATCACTGGTGGTGCCATCTGGTGGAGAAATTCGAAACCCTATTATTTTCAATTAAAAAGGAGTTCCTTGGATTCGAACCCGGGACCATAGGATCCAAAGTCAAGTGCGCTATCCGTTAGGCTGTAAGAGAGTTAACTTAAGATGGTGAATTAATGTAGTGTTTCTCTCTCTTTTGGACTTGTATTTTTTCTGAGTATTAGGAATGGGTTATTTTTAGAAAATGGTTTGAATAATTGCATGGCGGTTTTAATAAATGCTTTTACAAAATGACTTATGGCGCCATCTAGTGATTTTAAAAGTAATTAATCTAAGGAACGAATTGATTTCTTAATGTTTTTACTTTATTCATCACCAGTAACGTCAGTGTGTTTACATTTGGGACTTGGATTTTTCCTTCTAAGATTTCGATGTGACGTCACGATTATGTCCATCGAGCAAGTCTGAACTTGAATAAGGGTGAATGTTTTGTCGGGAAATCATTATTACAACTTAAGTGGAGGACTTTGAGCTATGAAACATTCGTGTTAAGTGAAATATACACTTTAAAGGAATTAAAGAATTGTGCCCACCTCCACCCGGTAAAAGAATTTACCGCCACAATTCAATTATTTGTTTAACATACAAAACTAAATTTTGTAATGACCATAAGCTAGTGTAGACACTCCACCTTCTAATATATAACGTTTGTCGTCAAATGGTGAGAGAGCGATTTTTCTTGTCTTCGTAGTATAAAGATAATGTTTTTCACTCTGAATTGCATACTGTTCTTCTTGAGTTATCGATGCATTAAAAAGACATTCTTTATAGTGCTGGTGTTTAATTTTTTTCTTAATAACTGTTTTTGAAATTCCTTTTGCTGTCTTTTTCTCTCCACACTCCGACAAAAGGGAATACATTTTTGATCGTAACCCCACGAATTCTACTGCGGGTTTGGAATTTAATTCATCCTTAAAATATCCAATTTTCTTTTTATTTTTTTCGCTGTATGCAAAGTGATCTTTAGGATAATCGGATGTGTCAAACTGATCGCTATGGATGTGCATATCTTTGTAAACATCTTCGGTTTCAATCTCATAAGTTAACGAGTCTGTGTCAGTGAAAAGTAATTGAGCCTTTTCTCCATATTTCTTTTTAATAAAATTATAGTGAAAATTGTACATATGTAATTTACTTAGTTCTAAAATAACGAATCCTACGTAAATAGGTCGATTCAGTGTTACTTTTGTTTTAACCCTCTCAACTCCGACCAAATCTTCATTGAAAATTGAAAATGTGTTAAATGAGGGAGATGCAATCAATTTTACAGCTCTCTTTGGATTATTGACAAGTTGAATATCAACTCGATTTCTTACATTTTCCATTGTCTTTCCATACACAGAGTTGTTCATTAATTTGAAAAAATCCTTTTCGAAGAGCGTAGTAGCGTTTTTCCGGCGATCTGTGTTGAAATCAATATAATTTTTAAGCCAAGGTTCCTGCTTAAATTTTATAATTTTATGAATTTTAATTAATTTCATTCCCAGTGACAAGTACAATTTAAGATTTCTATAGTAAATTACATAATTTTTCTTATCGCTTAAATTGGGTACTAATTTTGAGCATACACTAAGACCCTCTGAAGGAAAATGCTCTTTGCTATACTCGGACCACATTTCGATGTTGATTACTTTTCTTTCCGGGGCAAGTGGGTAATCATTATGTAAGTGGTGAATCTCTTTGGGGTAGGCTAAATCCACCTCTAAGATGTAGCCCTCAGCGGAATCGTCAGGAATTGAATGAATCCACGTTTCGTCTACCGATTCGGTTGTCATCCATTCCAGATTAGCATAGGGTAGAGGCTGTGACATAGCCCAACCATAGAGGTTGTTGGCATCCCAATACATAATGAATTTATTAGGTTTCGAAGGATCGAAAGGGTCTACATATTCATTATTGGCTTGTGACCAACGTTTACTTATCATTGACACTCCACCTCGAATACCTCGTTCTAGAAAGAGATATACATCTATATCTGTTAAAAGTTCCAAGGATCTCCCCGTCATCTTTAGGCAAGCTTCCCATGCCAGTCCTGGAGAAGTGAAAAGATGTGCGCAGTCCAAATCATAATTAACTTTACAAATTTTCCTAAAATTTTCAAACACGTCGGCCAACTGCAACACATCACTTTTCACATACAAATCGTGATATTCCCCCAAATTGTTTAAGTTAAATGTTCTCCACACATTCTGTGCATGTTCATATTCCTCATCAGTAATGTGTTCTTCTGATAGTGTCGAAAAAAAGGCTTCTTTTGGTGGCAAATTTGTTTCATGAAACTTTTGAAAGGATGATATGTACTCATATGGATATATACCTTTTCTTAATAGCAAATCTGTATTAAGTGGAATATTTTGAGATAATATGTGAAAATTTTGTCTAGGCAAGTTAGATACTAACTTTTCTAATGACGCTGGCATAAATTGCAAACTATCAATGAATCTTACGTGAACTGGGTTGTCTTTGCTTCTGCTGGATATTGTAAAAGAAATATATTTTTCCATATTAGTGGCTATGACGCTAAACTCACGATTTTTGACTTTGCCTAACCCCTGCATAATGTGATGAGCATCATAGTGTTTTAAATTGTGAAAAATTACAGGAATTACTTTTTTTAATTTGTATTTTAAATTACATGCATTGTGCAAAGCACCTCTGTATTCACCAGAAAGATGATCGTGATCTCTCACTCGATCCACTTTGTCTAATTTTTTCTTGCATAAAAAGCAAAGCGTTGCCGCTTGAAATGCACTTTCTTGCTCCCTTGTCATTGCTAGAGGCTTAATCGTGAACATGTGTTTAGCAAGATCATCCGTTTCATTGATAATATTTTCTAAAAAATCATCGACAGCATCACTGCCCCTATACCATCTGATTGGTTTATAACAACCCCCACCTGGTCCAACCACAACGTATGCATATCCACAAGGGACGTGTGATGCCATTTTGTGAGTGTTTTTACACTCTCCACTCAAATCTATTGGCTTTATAATTGATTCAAAGTCCGCATAAATAACAAAAGGTAGGGAATGTTGATAGTGCTGGTTTTTGAACGTAAGCATATTATCTCCCACCGCAGGCATTTCAATTTTTTGTACATCATGCTCATTGCAGTACTGAAGATGGTTTATTAAACCTATTTCTTGGGAAAAACTGTGCAGGCAGCGATAGCAAATGTATGCTTTTGCTTTATGTTTAGTTAGGTGATTCAATAACCTCGACATACTTCTAATTAAACAATAATGATGATTTGTTTCATTACTGATGAGGAGTAAATTTATACAATCTTCATGTTTTTCCTTTGAAATATACAACGGAAAAATTTCATCGTTTTCACTCTCATAACCAAACACATTAATTCTTACATGATTTAATTTTTCCACAATAGGCACCTTGGTTACAGGTACGGGAAACGTTACATCACCCATGTTTACGCTATTTTCATGTACATGATAATGAGTGACTCGGTGTGGATGATCTTTAAAACTTATATTTAGCTTATGAGCAATTAAAGTCCAAATGAAACATTTATTATCCTCGTTTTGGATATTAAGGATTGCTTTTCTCGCTTGCAGTTTTGGTGGAAGGGGAATATAACTGCTTGCCGAAAGAGGAGAGTATTTAGCAGAACATAATTCAATGCTTAGAATTTTATTCATAGTCCATCCAGATCCGCGTTGTATAAATTCTTCGAACGAAGTAACTATTTTAGTGAATGCTTCTTCTATATGTTCGGGTATAGACTCCTTCATTAAATCTACTTGACACAGGCTTCTGAAATGGGTAGTTATTGTTTCTTCCTCTCCCTCAACAGAAATTTTACTTAGGCTTATTTTTATTACTAAATACCACTTAATGGCATTGAATCTCTCCATTTCTTCATTTAATAATTCATTGATGGGCAATCGCATTTCAGTTAAACAAGCCATTAAATCAGCGCATACTTCTTCGGGAGGAGATAAATGGTGAGTGCAAAAAGCGTCAAGAGCAACTCCGTTTTCTTTCCTGCGTTTATTCTTAAGGAGAGGCTTATCGTTTTTCCTTTTACGAGGAATGGTACTATGTTGTGTGCGCTTATGGTGAATAAGAAAACTTTTATGAGTAAATTGATAACCACATTCCTCACAACGGTGCGAAATTTTATGATTAATGATATGCCTTTTCAAGTTGTCCTCTCGCGAAAAAAGATCTCCACACACATCACATTGAAACTTTTTTTCATGTGTAGTCATATGTTGAATCAATTTATCGTTGCGATAAAACGTTTTTTCACATATAGAACATGCAAATTCTTTATCTTGAGAGTGTAATTTTATGTGCCTATTTAAATTCTTCTTTAAAGTAAAAGACTTTCCACGCGTAGTGCAAATCTGCAAAGTTAGAAAAAAGAAAATCTCTATAAATTTAAGGTTGAAATCATATTTGATTAAAATTAATTTTACACCTACACTATGTTTCTATATTAAGAACTACCTTTAAACACTGAAGTGAATCTAGATTTCATATAAAAAGACAATTTCAAGACAACTTATTTTTAACAATACTGATTATACTAAAACGGATAAAATACACTATACGTTGAGCACGGAAGAAATAATTTCAATACAACTTGATTTAACAATACTAGTTATTCTAAAACGATAATATACTTTTATTACTTCACATTCACTATATTTGAAAACTTTAATTGCACGCCTACTAAAACTGAAAGACTCGAAAGAATGAAATTGAATGAATTATTTTATGAATTCATACAATTTCAATAAAATATTAATTAATGTACTTACATGCACACCGCTAGGACCAGCACGTTGTTCATCATTCATGCTGGAAGTAGCTCGTTGTTCATTCATACCAGAAGTAGCTTGTTGTTTTGCATTAATTTCATGATTAATGATATGCCTTTTCAAGTTGTCCTCTCGCGAAAAAAGATCTCCACACACCTCACATTGAAACTTTTTTTCATGTGTAGTCATATGTTGAATCAATTTATCGTTGCGATAAAACGTTTTTTCACATATAGAACATGCAAATTCTTTGTCTTGAGAGTGTAATTTTATGTGCCTATTTAAATTCTTCTTTAAAGTAAAAGACTTTCCACACGTAGTGCAAATCTGCAAAGTTAGAAAAAAGAAAATCTCTATAAATTTAAGGTTGAAATCATATTTGATTAAAATTAATTTTACACCTACACTATGTTTCTATATTAAGAACTACCTTTAAACACTGAAGTGAATCTAGATTTCATATAAAAACACAATTTCAAGACAACTTATTTTTAACAATACTGATTATACTAAAACGGATAAAATACACTTTACGTTGAGCACGGAAGAAATAATTTCAATACAACTTGATTTAACAATACTAGTTACTCTAAAACGATAATATACTTTTATTACTTCACATTCATTATATTTGAAAACTTTAATTGCACGCATAATAAAAGCGAAAGACCGTAGTTCTTCAATGAATTAATTTAATTCCAATAAAATATTGAATAATGTACTTACATGCACATCGCTAGGACCAGCACATTGTTCATCATGCATATCAGAAGTAGTTCGTTGTTCATCGTCCACACTAGATGTAGAACACGTACAGCTTACTGGTGAGGGCTAGAAATGAAAGGAGATAAAAAAATATATCATAGACTTTAAACTATGAAATTATTTTATATTTAAAAAAATATTAACAATACATTTACCTCTGAAACCATTTTCCCATGGACGTTCTTACTCATATCGACTTCTCCAGTTGAAATCTAAAACAGGAATGGTTAAACCAAAGAAATAGTGTCTTACATTATCGTTAATCTTAATGATAAACTAGTCTCGTGATATGCCAAAACAACAAAGTTAAAGATAAACTGTAGATGACCAATGAAAAAATTCCTAGCATGTTCAAAAGCGAAGTGAAATGAAAACATGACGTGAATTTCTCCTAAGAGAACTTGCAATGGGAACAAGATCAGACATGTAAGAACGAGTCCTTTCTCGTATACTGAGTCTTACGTCACACAAGGCACCGCACTTCGTAGTCAAGAAGCCCTTAACCAGCTAAACATCCCGCGCTGTGACGTCACTTACGGCACCGCAATTTGCTCATAACATGCATTTTATATCATAAATTCGTTGCCATTCTGCTAAAGATATGGAGTTGTGTTGCCATGGTGATGAATCACTCGTAGTGCCATCTGGTGGAGAAATTCGAAACCCTACTATTTTTAATTAAAAAGGAATTTCTTGGATTCAAACCGAGGACCATAGGATCCGAATCCAAGAAATTCCTTTTTAATTAAAAATAGTAGGGTTTCGAATTTCTCCACCAGATGGCACTATGAGTGATTCATCACCATGGCAACACAACTCCATATCTTTAGCAGAATGGCAACGAATTTATGATATAAAATGCATGTTATGAGCAAATTGCGGTGCCGTAAGTGACGTCACAGCGCGGGATGTTTAGCTGGTTAAGGGCTTCTTGACTACGAAGTGCGGTGCCTTGTGTGACGTAAGACTCAGTATACGAGAAAGGACTCGTTCTTACATTTCTGATCTTGTTCCCATTGCAAGTTCTCTTAGGAGAAATTCACGTCATGTTTTCATTTCACTTCGCTTTTGAACATGCTAGGAATTTTTTCATTGGTCATCTACAGTTTATCTTTAACTTTGTTGTTTTGGCATATCACGAGACTAGTTTATCATTAAGATTAACGATAATGTAAGACACTATTTCTTTGGTTTAACCATTCCTGTTTTAGATTTCAACTGGAGAAGTCGATATGAGTAAGAACGTCCATGGGAAAATGGTTTCAGAGGTAAATGTATTGTTAATATTTTTTTAAATATAAAATAATTTCATAGTTTAAAGTCTATGATATATTTTTTTATCTCCTTTCATTTCTAGCCCTCACCAGTAAGCTGTACGTGTTCTACATCTAGTGTGGACGATGAACAACGAACTACTTCTGATATGCATGATGAACAATGTGCTGGTCCTAGCGATGTGCATGTAAGTACATTATTCAATATTTTATTGGAATTAAATTAATTCATTGAAGAACTACGGTCTTTCGCTTTTATTATGCGTGCAATTAAAGTTTTCAAATATAATGAATGTGAAGTAATAAAAGTATATTATCGTTTTAGAGTAACTAGTATTGTTAAATCAAGTTGTATTGAAATTATTTCTTCCGTGCTCAACGTAAAGTGTATTTTATCCGTTTTAGTATAATCAGTATTGTTAAAAATAAGTTGTCTTGAAATTGTGTTTTTATATGAAATCTAGATTCACTTCAGTGTTTAAAGGTAGTTCTTAATATAGAAACATAGTGTAGGTGTAAAATTAATTTTAATCAAATATGATTTCAACCTTAAATTTATAGAGATTTTCTTTTTTCTAACTTTGCAGATTTGCACTACGTGTGGAAAGTCTTTTACTTTAAAGAAGAATTTAAATAGGCACATAAAATTACACTCTCAAGACAAAGAATTTGCATGTTCTATATGTGAAAAAACGTTTTATCGCAACGATAAATTGATTCAACATATGACTACACATGAAAAAAAGTTTCAATGTGAGGTGTGTGGAGATCTTTTTTCGCGAGAGGACAACTTGAAAAGGCATATCATTAATCATGAAATTAATGCAAAACAACAAGCTACTTCTGGTATGAATGAACAACGAGCTACTTCCAGCATGAATGATGAACAACGTGCTGGTCCTAGCGGTGTGCATGTAAGTACATTAATTAATATTTTATTGAAATTGTATGAATTCATAAAATAATTCATTCAATTTCATTCTTTCGAGTCTTTCAGTTTTAGTAGGCGTGCAATTAAAGTTTTCAAATATAGTGAATGTGAAGTAATAAAAGTATATTATCGTTTTAGAATAACTAGTATTGTTAAATCAAGTTGTATTGAAATTATTTCTTCCGTGCTCAACGTATAGTGTATTTTATCCGTTTTAGTATAATCAGTATTGTTAAAAATAAGTTGTCTTGAAATTGTCTTTTTATATGAAATCTAGATTCACTTCAGTGTTTAAAGGTAGTTCTTAATATAGAAACATAGTGTAGGTGTAAAATTAATTTTAATCAAATATGATTTCAACCTTAAATTTATAGAGATTTTCTTTTTTCTAACTTTGCAGATTTGCACTACGCGTGGAAAGTCTTTTACTTTAAAGAAGAATTTAAATAGGCACATAAAATTACACTCTCAAGATAAAGAATTTGCATGTTCTATATGTGAAAAAACGTTTTATCGCAACGATAAATTGATTCAACATATGACTACACATGAAAAAAAGTTTCAATGTGATGTGTGTGGAGATCTTTTTTCGCGAGAGGACAACTTGAAAAGGCATATCATTAATCATAAAATTTCGCACCGTTGTGAGGAATGTGGTTATCAATTTACTCATAAAAGTTTTCTTATTCACCATAAGCGCACACAACATAGTACCATTCCTCGTAAAAGGAAAAACGATAAGCCTCTCCTTAAGAATAAACGCAGGAAAGAAAACGGAGTTGCTCTTGACGCTTTTTGCACTCACCATTTATCTCCTCCCGAAGAAGTATGCGCTGATTTAATGGCTTGTTTAACTGAAATGCGATTGCCCATCAATGAATTATTAAATGAAGAAATGGAGAGATTCAATGCCATTAAGTGGTATTTAGTAATAAAAATAAGCCTAAGTAAAATTTCTGTTGAGGGAGAGGAAGAAACAATAACTACCCATTTCAGAAGCCTGTGTCAAGTAGATTTAATGAAGGAGTCTATACCCGAACATATAGAAGAAGCATTCACTAAAATAGTTACTTCGTTCGAAGAATTTATACAACGCGGATCTGGATGGACTATGAATAAAATTCTAAGCATTGAATTATGTTCTGCTAAATACTCTCCTCTTTCGGCAAGCAGTTATATTCCCCTTCCACCAAAACTGCAAGCGAGAAAAGCAATCCTTAATATCCAAAACGAGGATAATAAATGTTTCATTTGGACTTTAATTGCTCATAAGCTAAATATAAGTTTTAAAGATCATCCACACCGAGTCACTCATTATCATGTACATGAAAATAGCGTAAACATGGGTGATGTAACGTTTCCCGTACCTGTAACCAAGGTGCCTATTGTGGAAAAATTAAATCATGTAAGAATTAATGTGTTTGGTTATGAGAGTGAAAACGATGAAATTTTTCCGTTGTATATTTCAAAGGAAAAACATGAAGATTGTATAAATTTACTCCTCATCAGTAATGAAACAAATCATCATTATTGTTTAATTAGAAGTATGTCGAGGTTATTGAATCACCTAACTAAACATAAAGCAAAAGCATACATTTGCTATCGCTGCCTGCACAGTTTTTCCCAAGAAATAGGTTTAATAAACCATCTTCAGTACTGCAATGAGCATGATGTACAAAAAATTGAAATGCCTGCGGTGGGAGATAATATGCTTACGTTCAAAAACCAGCACTATCAACATTCCCTACCTTTTGTTATTTATGCGGATTGAAATCAATTATAAAGCCAATAGATTTGAGTGGAGAGTGTAAAAACACTCACAAAATGGCATCACACGTCCCTTGTGGATATGCATACGTTGTGGTTGGACCAGGTGGGGGTTGTTATAAACCAATCAGATGGTATAGGGGCAGTGATGCTGTCGATGATTTTTTAGAAAATATTATCAATGAAACGGATGATCTTGCTAAACACATGTTCACGATTAAGCCTCTAGCAATGACAAGGGAGCAAGAAAGTGCATTTCAAGCGGCAACGCTTTGCTTTTTATGCAAGAAAAAATTAGACAAAGTGGATCGAGTGAGAGATCACGATCATCTTTCTGGTGAATACAGAGGTGCTTTGCACAATGCATTTAATTTAAAATACAAATTAAAAAAAGTAATTCCTGTAATTTTTCACAATTTAAAACACTATGATGCTCATCACATTATGCAGGGGTTAGGCAAAGTCAAAAATCGTGAGTTTAGCGTCATAGCCACTAATATGGAAAAATATATTTCTTTTACAATATCCAGCAGAAGCAAAGACAACCCAGTTCACGTAAGATTCATTGATAGTTTGCAATTTATGCCAGCGTCATTAGAAAAGTTAGTATCTAACTTGCCTAGACAAAATTTTCACATATTATCTCAAAATATTCCACTTAATACAGATTTGCTATTAAGAAAAGGTATATATCCATATGAGTACATATCATCCTTTCAAAAGTTTCATGAAACAAATTTGCCACCAAAAGAAGCCTTTTTTTCGACACTATCAGAAGAACACATTACTGATGAGGAATATGAACATGCACAGAATGTGTGGAGAACATTTAACTTAAACAATTTGGGGGAATATCACGATTTGTATGTGAAAAGTGATGTGTTGCAGTTGGCCGACGTGTTTGAAAATTTTAGGAAAATTTGTAAAGTTAATTATGATTTGGACTGCGCACATCTTTTCACTTCTCCAGGACTGGCATGGGAAGCTTGCCTAAAGATGACGGGGAGATCCTTGGAACTTTTAACAGATATACATGTGCATCTCTTTCTAGAACGAGGTATTCGAGGTGGAGTGTCAATGATAAGTAAACGTTGGTCACAAGCCAATAATGAATATGTAGACCCTTTCGATCCTTCGAAACCTAATAAATTCATTATGTATTGGGATGCCAACAACCTCTATGGTTGGGCTATGTCACAGCCTCTACCCTATGCTAATCTGGAATGGATGACAACCGAATCGGTAGACGAAACGTGGATTCATTCGATTCCTGACGATTCCGCTGAGGGTTACATCTTAGAGGTGGATTTAGCCTACCCCAAAGAGATTCACCACTTACATAATGATTACCCACTTGCCCCGGAAAGAAAAGTAATCAACATCGAAATGTGGTCCGAGTATAGCAAAGAGCATTTTCCTTCAGAGGGTCTTAGTGTATGCTCAAAATTAGTACCCAATTTAAGCGATAAGAAAAATTATGTAATTTACTATAGAAATCTTAAATTGTACTTGTCACTGGGAATGAAATTAATTAAAATTCATAAAATTATAAAATTTAAGCAGGAACCTTGGCTTAAAAATTATATTGATTTCAACACAGATCGCCGGAAAAACGCTACTACGCTCTTCGAAAAGGATTTTTTCAAATTAATGAACAACTCTGTGTATGGAAAGACAATGGAAAATGTAAGAAATCGAGTTGATATTCAACTTGTCAATAATCCAAAGAGAGCTGTAAAATTGATTGCATCTCCCTCATTTAACACATTTTCAATTTTCAATGAAGATTTGGTCGGAGTTGAGAGGGTTAAAACAAAAGTAACACTGAATCGACCTATTTACGTAGGATTCGTTATTTTAGAACTAAGTAAATTACATATGTACAATTTTCACTATAATTTTATTAAAAAGAAATATGGAGAAAAGGCTCAATTACTTTTCACTGACACAGACTCGTTAACTTATGAGATTGAAACCGAAGATGTTTACAAAGATATGCACATCCATAGCGATCAGTTTGACACATCCGATTATCCTAAAGATCACTTTGCATACAGCGAAAAAAATAAAAAGAAAATTGGATATTTTAAGGATGAATTAAATTCCAAACCCGCAGTAGAATTCGTGGGGTTACGATCAAAAATGTATTCCCTTTTGTCGGAGTGTGGAGAGAAAAAGACAGCAAAAGGAATTTCAAAAACAGTTATTAAGAAAAAAATTAAACACCAGCACTATAAAGAATGTCTTTTTAATGCATCGATAACTCAAGAAGAACAGTATGCAATTCAGAGTGAAAAACATTATCTTTATACTACGAAGACAAGAAAAATCGCTCTCTCACCATTTGACGACAAACGTTATATATTAGAAGGTGGAGTGTCTACACTAGCTTATGGTCATTACAAAATTTAGTTTTGTATGTTAAACAAATAATTGAATTGTGGCGGTAAATTCTTTTACCGGGTGGAGGTGGGCACAATTCTTTAATTCCTTTAAAGTGTATATTTCACTTAACACGAATGTTTCATAGCTCAAAGTCCTCCACTTAAGTTGTAATAATGATTTCCCGACAAAACATTCACCCTTATTCAAGTTCAGACTTGCTCGATGGACATAATCGTGACGTCACATCGAAATCTTAGAAGGAAAAATCCAAGTCCCAAATGTAAACACACTGACGTTACTGGTGATGAATAAAGTAAAAACATTAAGAAATCAATTCGTTCCTTAGATTAATTACTTTTAAAATCACTAGATGGCGCCATAAGTCATTTTGTAAAAGCATTTATTAAAACCGCCATGCAATTATTCAAACCATTTTCTAAAAATAACCCATTCCTAATACTCAGAAAAAATACAAGTCCAAAAGAGAGAGAAACACTACATTAATTCACCATCTTAAGTTAACTCTCTTACAGCCTAACGGATAGCGCACTTGACTTTGGATCCTATGGTCCCGGGTTCGAATCCAAGGAACTCCTTTTTAATTGAAAATAATAGGGTTTCGAATTTCTCCACCAGATGGCACCACCAGTGATTCATCACCATAGTAACTCCGACGAAACAATCCAACATGATGAAAAGCACAAGTCCAAAACATAAACAAATAGGAGGTGTACAAATAACAGTAGGTGGTAAACAGCTCAACTCCTGATGACTTCACTTCCGGCTCTGCTCATTTCGTGTAGCAGGTGGTAAACAACTCAACGGGTAGGCAGAAACAACTCAACTCCACTTCCTGTTACGACGTCACTTCCGGTAAAACAACTCAACTCAACTTCCTGTCATGACGTCACTTCCTGCAACAGCAGGAGAAACAACTCAACTCCACTTCCTGTTATGACGTCACTTCCCGATCCCTGGCTCCCCTCTGGCGTTGTATCCCCATTTTCTCCCTACTATTGCTTATAAGTGATGGTTTAAAATGATTGAAACCTAAATATCTGGGGTTATTTTATAACTGAAAAATTGGTCCTAAAAAGACCTAGAATAAATTAAAACGAATAGTTTTAAATGATAATGAGTTTTTCATTACTTATGAGTGATGGTTTAAAATGACGGAAACCTTTGGTTGGATTCCTACTCGCAACCCTCTTGTTGCTAATCCATTACTCTTCCAACCGGCATTGAAAGCTTCCAGATGATTTTCTAGTCTCCATTTACTTTAAGTTTTGACATAAAAGCTGAAAACTAATTCATGGAAATCCTTCATAGTCCACCGCACTTTTGCCTACTAAAACTATTTGGAGCTCTTTTTATATCATGCTATTAACTTGTATATTCATGAAAGACAACCCAAATTTCACTTTCTTTTGTTACTGTGCAGAACTAAACTACCCTAAAATAACTACATAAATGGCTAATATATAATAGTACACATAGGTAGCAGAGTAATAGATGTGTACTATAAAAGTATCTTTCAATAGACTGAAATTATTTCTTTCTGTGAACTGCTATCTTTTCTAACCATCTAAATAAGCTATTTGTTACTTTACTACCCGTGTACCTACAAGCTTAATGGAACCTTCTTTTTGAGTGAAGCTTTAAGGGTGACGTCGACAAGAAACTCGTGAAACAATGCAACCCATTCAATGATGACTTTTATCGGTGAAATCGGAAAACGTCGCACTGGAGCAACACAACGTGCTGTGGGCGACGGTTCGCGATCAAACCCAAAAGGAAAGATACGAGGACAACACCATATCATTTCGAACCACGGTCGGATGACGAGGTCACAGCTGAGCTGGCAGCCCGCTCTCCAAACTCTTCCACACCACGCCAGGCATTAGAGGCCACGACAGATATAACGTGCACATGCTGCCTTTGTACACGACGGTCTTTGGTTCGACTCGAACTCGCAACCCTCCGGTTGCTAATTCGTTACTCTTCCAACAGGGATACCTCGACGGTCCGGGAACAGTCTCGAAGGAAAAGTTCCGAGGACAATATGTCATTTTGAACCACGGTCAGAGGACGAAGTGAGCACACCTGAGCTGGCTACCCACTCTCAAAACTCCACGCAACGCCAACGTGGACATTTGGGGTCGCGACAGATATAGAGTGCAGCAGCCCCCGTCGTTGTTTTCGGGTTTTTTGGTGCAAGGGCCATGTTTGACCTAGCTGCGCAGAAAAAAGACAGACAGCCAATGAGGTAGAAGAAAAAGCAAAAAACAGAAAGTTAGGCGATGATAGAAATGAAAGGGAAGACACACAGATCATTCGAGTACCTCGTAATTTTGTGTCGGATCGAGTTTCGAATTTGCAACTCTCCGGTTACTTATCTGCGACTAAAACATCGGAAAGTCGTTGGGTAAGATGTTTGGACGCAATTTCAATGCTCTTTGTGTTTATTTCCCATACACACCACTCGCGAAACATTTCCTTTGTTCTCAGGCAACAAAAAAATAAGATATTACTCCGAAAATTAAATTACGGCCTCCATTTCTTGCATTCATCTCGAACTCACCTTTACTATACGATCCCAAACATGCACTTATAGCTTCGATCCGAATTCGAAATCGGCAGATATGGGAACAGAAAAACCCATCTGAGCAGTCTCAATCATCATTCATCAAAGAGCTACCGAAAAGGGAAAAAAGGGACCTTTACTTCTCCAATCTAGACGATCACATATCACCCAATTTGAAAAATAAAATCCATCCCTTTGCGAAGAGATATCTTCCTTTATATATATGATAGCGATATTTCTCGGGACACTGTCCATCTATCTCTCCAAGGATTCTCGTATGACTGCTCAAGGAGGCTTGGTGCTTGGCATACAATCGATTTTATGTAAATCGATTGGAGCGGTCATTAATCGTTGCAGACGGATGGCATTCGCTCCTCCGCCCACGCGAGTCTCACCCCCTGAGGCGATAATTCATAATTCCCAGCGAAACCAAGGCCCGAGGAGGCAATCGACATCCGAACCATGTGTTTACCCCGGGTGAGAGGGGTAAGACGCAGTCGGGCTCATTACGCGGCCTTTTATCATTTCTCACGCAGCAGCAGAGGGCATTTATGAGTAGACAGTGACGGAAAAACAATGGATGCAGATGAATGGACTGATGCTGCGAGAAGTTGTCGCTTTGCTTTCTGTGAGGGTGCTCTGGAGATGGATGGATTCTGCGCGAGGTGGAAATAAGGCATTCCCACTGGTGTTGGTCGCTTAGTGGAAGCATGATTGAGCATCATGTTTCCGATTACTTTTACTTACTTACTGTACCCTCGCAACTCCGACTCACCAGAGGTTTAGAGTTTTCAATGGAGTGACGGGGAGAGGGATAGCGAGATAAAAAAGACAATATAAAATTTGGATATGTACAAGTGCACAAACGGAACAAAAGGCATCAGTGGAGGCAAAAATTAAAATTTGTTGGTTGTCTTTGGGGTTTGATGGCGCAAGGGCCATATTTGACCATGCTACGCCACACACAAGACATACAATATCAAGTAATAGACACACACAATGAACGTTTTTATCTGCCATGGCCAACCTCGGGCAGAGAGACAGAACCTCGGGCAGTCGGTGTTGTGCTGTTCCGGATGAGAACTGGACACGACTACCTTGCTGCCCACATGTACAGGATCCACATGCTGTTCTTCCCACAATGCCTGCTGTGCGGTCAGGGCGTCATGGATACTGCGCACCTGCATCAGTGTCCAGCCTCGGACCAAGAACCAGACACCAAAGAGGACGAGTTGAGAAATCCGTCTCTACTGGTCGGCCGCAACCAAATGGCCCAACAGCCAAGGGTGGGCGTTGGCTATCAAGCAAGCTTCTACTCATGCAAGAAGAGAAATACACCCAGGGACGAATGCACCAGAGGGATTGGGACATAATGGGATGAAACTAGAAAAATATCGCTTGGGTAACCCGTTTTCGCTAAAGATGGTAAACCCCATGGGAGTAGAAAAGATTACTAGACTACCTCTGATCCGTGAAGCCCGTACACACCTATCGTCTCTGAGGGCTCTGACGATCGGGATTTTCGCACAAGGATTGTTACGCAAAGTAGGGACATTTCGATTTGTAAATGGACGAATTAACGTCGCACTGGAGCAATTCAACGAACCATTGGCGACGTTCCTTGATCCATTCCGAAGGGAAAAATCCGAGGCTCAGGTGTAACCTCGTCATCTGACCGTGTTCAAAATGCCGTGGAGTTGTCTTAGGATCTTTCTCTGAGGATCTAATCCCTGACCGTCGCCAATAGCCCTTTGCATTGCCCCAGTGCGACTTTAATTCAAATACCTACCTGAGAGCTTCTGATGAGTCTGCAAGTAATCATTTTGTTCTAAATGAATTGCCGACGTATGTAGCGCAAGTACATCGTTGATGCTTCAAGAAAACTATACTGATTTTGTGTGCTTGAGTACTTGTAGTTTCTTAGTACTATTTTAAGGAACAGAATTAGTTCACTCAGTAATGAGGTAGGTAGTTGAATTTACGCCGCACTCGAGCAAATCAAGAGCCTGCTGGCGACCGTCTGGGATCAATCCCGAACGGAAAGATTCGAGGACAACACCTCGTCATTTTGAACAACGATCAGATGACGAGCGATACACCTGAGCTGGCACCCCACTCTCCAACCTTCCACACCATGACAAGGTGAGGACATTTGAGGCCACGACAGATTTAATATGCAACAGACTCCGCGAACACGACGGTCTTCCGTTAAGACATTCTGATGGAAACTGATACTGGTGATCCGGGCATTCCCAGCAGATCACAGATCAGCGGGGATGCATTTTGGTAGGTAGATACTTAATTAACGTCCTTCTAGAGCAACGCAACGGGCTATTGGCGACAGTCCGGATCCATCCCGAAGGGAGAGATCCAAGGACATGCCACGTATTTTGAATCCTGGTCAGATGACGAGGACCACACACCTGAGATGGCACTCCACTCTCCAAACTTGCAAACCACACCAACATAAGGACATTGGAGGCCACGACCGATTTAAAGTGCACAAGCCCCCACTATGGTATTCGACCGGATCGAGTTTCAAACTCGAAATCCTCCTGTTGCTAATCCCCTACTCTTCCAACCGGGCCATAGGGCCGCGGTATGCTGGTTGGAAGTGTAACAATTAGAAATCGGAGGGTTCAAATCCAACCAAAGACCGTCGTGTACAAAGACGGCTGCTGCAAGTTAAATCAATCGGGGCCTCAAATGTCCTCGTGTTGGCGTGATGTGGAGAAGTTTGGAGAGTGGGGTGCCAGCTGAGGTGTTGTCTTCGTCATCTGGCAGTGCTTCAAAATTACGTGGTGTTCTCGTATGTTTCCCTTTGGGATTGATCCCGAACCGTCGCCAATAGCCCATTGTGTTGTTCCAGTGCCGATGTCAATTAAAATACCTGCCTCCCTATCCAACCGGGGGCCATTTTATATTCAGAAATTGAAGTTATTTGTTCGCATTTTCACATAAAATATTCCCGTATTAAATTCCTTCAGGTCACACGACTTATGCTTCATTAAACTGCTAAACATTTGGCTGAATGGGAAACTATTAAGGCCTCCGGAATCGTGACTATCGCAAGATCGTGTGCACACTGTTCAACTGAGGAAAATTTATCACAGAATCATTGGATGCGGATAGGATTACGATTCGTATCAAAGCGAACGTGACCCCTTTGAATGGAGACTTCAAACAAAAGGAACTCCAAAGGGAACAAGGATGGTTCGATTGGCCACACAACCGGGGGGGGGGGCGCTATCTCGGAATATTTGGATTGTATATTGATTGACGAACATTGGAGTCCTGTCGTCATTTTATGGGGAACATCAATCCTAAGGGGAAGATGCACGAATTCCGTTATTTTGCTTATTATATTTGATTGATTCGTCTTGCAATTATTGATTCGCGTAGCTACATTGTGTACTGAAGAGAAGAATGGATTGAGGCTTTGAGTCTAGGTAAGAGGAAAGGAATTGTATCTCCTCCCTTTGAAATAAAGTTCCCCATTCCAAACTGTATATTGTGGAACAGACGATTAAGCATTCCGAGTTAAAGGAATCCATGAAAATCAATTTCTTTGCAATTTTCTCGACTTTTGATGTTAAAACAATTTTATACTCGTATTAGTTGAATACAATCAAAGACAGTGTGTTACAAATTCTGCAATTGCGTAGGTCGCCTGGAGTAGTGAATGGCAGGTATTTCAATTAACGTCACACTGATGCAACACGACGGGCTATTGGTGATGGTCCAGGATCAATCCCAAAGGGAAAGATTAGAGGACAACACCTCGTCATTTTGATTCACGGTCAGATGACGAGGTCAACACTTGAGCTGGCACCGCACTCTCCAAACATCCTCAGCACGCTAAAGTGAGGACATTTGAGGCCATGGCGGATTCAATGGGCACCATCCCCTATGGCAAACGTCTTCTGACCGCTAAGGTTCGAAACTCGATCCAACCTTAAGACCACCATGACGTGGGGGCTAGTGCATATTAAATCTGTCGTGATCTCAAATGTCCCCAGGATGGCATGGTGGGGAAGTTTGGAGAGTGGGTGCCAACTCAGGTGTTGTCCTCGAAATTTGACCGTGGTTCAAAATGGCGAGGTGTCTTAGGATCGTTTCTTTTGGGATGGATCCAGGACCGTCGCCAATAGACCGTTGTGTTGCTCCAGTGCAACGTACTTGGCTGGTTGTCTGAGGCTTTATGGCGTTCCAATAGCGGACAAGCTGCGCCAAGCATAAGATAAAATAATAAAATTACGTAGATATAAAAACAAAAAATAAAGATAACAAGTCGAGCACCAAATATGAAATTAAAAAATATATGTTGGCCTGAACATATAAAACAAATAAAAATATAGACTATAAATATGAATTTTTGATTGTTGAGAATTTAAACACACGATGGGCAACAGCATGAAAGAGGTATAAAAAGAGGTAAGAGAGACATGATTGGTTGATTTCGGGTTTTATAGAGGACATATTTGGCCAAGCTACGCAAAACACCAGACAGACAACTTCAACTAAAAAATGTCGTGACAGGGTAAAGGTAGCCAATTATAGCGTGCACTGAAGCAACACAACGGGCTATTATCAAGATTAGGAAAAAAGGGTAATTGGGGTATTGATTAATGGCATCAAAACAGAAAAAGATCGTTTGGGTATCCCAAGAGCGTGATCCCCGTGTTTACTATAAAGACAGTAAATCCCTTGGGAGAATAAAAGTTCACCAAAGTACCTCGGGTAGGTGAAGCCCGTACACACCTAAAGGAGATGTGCCCCCTGAAGGCTAAAGATATAAATTGATGTCTAACACATTAATAAACATGATATACAATATTAAAAGCATGAAAATGATGAAAAATATAGTCATTACGGATGAAAACATGATTTAAAAACTCAAATGGAAATTTTTTCGGTTCAACGTAACCGACATGCTTCTTTAAGTCTTAATAACTTTCTGTATGCAAACACGTGGTACTAAGCTACTACTGAATCACCGAGTAGTTAGCAAAGACACTTTTTAAGAGCCAAGTGAATGGACTCACCATTGTTGTAGAGAGAGTCGATGGAAGCCTGGTCCTTGTCCGTGAATCGAGGGAGAGAAGACCTTCCTCCAAGAAGCTCCATCCTCGCTCGTTTCAAAGGGGGAACACCTCGGCTCATATTCACGAATCTGAAACAAAACAGCACAAGCGTCAGGTTCTACACTGGCAGACTGGTAAGATATGTGATCCAAAAGCCGCAGTAAAAGCAAAAGTTCAATAATTCGAAAAGTATAGACACTAGCACGATACGGTTTTCACAGAAAGACATGGGATTTCTTTTAATAAAAAAAAATTATTGCCATAATAGCAATAAATTAGCTTGGCAAATGTAACTATTCTATCAATGAAAATTTTCGTTATTAAAAACTGCAATGTCTTTCTGTGAAAGCCGTATCGTGCTACTGTCTATGCTTTTCGAATTATTGAATTTTGACTTTTTCTGTGACTTTTGGATCACCCTGTATTATTGATTCAATTAGTATAGATAGAAGGAATAAAAAAGTGTTAGGTTGTGACGAGGACACGAACAGTAATTTTGACGCGAATTCTCGGGCTTGATGTGTGGAATGAATGAAGCAGACAGGAAGTTTGAACGATTGCTTATTGTGTGTGAATATACAATTAGTTTACAGCAGAGAGAGAGTTTGAAAGATTAAAGTGCAGTTTGATATAAATATTTTAGAATATTTTTAGTGATTAAAGGCCTGTTATTGTAGCGTTTACTATTTCGCTACTCTTCCAATCGAGGACCTCAATTCAATATGGAACTCGGACTATCAAATGCAGAATCGATTATTTCGGATAGAATCGATGATTTCCCTGAGATCAAAGACTTCGTCACATTTCTCTTAGAAACGATTAATATCAACCTTTTCGTGATAAATGATAAACCTTCCGTCCACCAACTTTCGTGAACAAAAGACGGCGGGGCGTGCAAACGATGTTAAAAAGAAGAGAACAATCCCACAGAACAGCAGAAGATGGAGAAATTTCTATTCTCTCCCCAGGCCATCCCCTCGCTGCGTAGAGCATTTTATTTCATATTTCTCCCATCCTCGCAGCAAAACCAGCCCATAATTCTCGGGATCGAAGTAAAAGCGCGTGACTTGAAGGGTAGGGGAGACAATGTGGGGAGGAATATATATCAGAAAAGGCCTAAAAAAGGATTTTTTGATTCCAGGAGGGGGGGGAGGTGTCTTTCTCGCCTCTCGTGGGGTAGTCGTACATTTCCCCCCTCTAAGAGAGGAGAAAAGGAGAAGCGTTTTACGACCTGCCCCTGAAACTGGAGATAAGGAATTTTTCCCGGAAAAGCCCACCGCCGCGTGGAGAGTGCGGGCATAAACAAATGCCTATCTTTGGGACGTAAGAGGAAGAAAACCGGTCCATTTCCTTGGAGAGGAATTTCGGTGGTAACTTTTAGGCTCGTTGCATTTTTTAGATATAAAGGCGAGAGGCGCATGGGGTGAGAAGGTCCATTTATATCGGAGAGAGGTTGAGCCTCGGAACATAGTTTATGAGCCTCGGAAGGAGCTGAGATACAGCGCTTGAACTGAAGGTACACCAATTCAAGTACGAAGCGATCTCGGGAGTTGGTGAAGATGCTCAGAGACTATTCGACAGACCAAAATTAAGTTCTATAGCAACTTATCAGGCCAGCTATATAAAAACTCAGATAAAATCTCAGGACGAGGCACAACCTTTAATTTCAGGCAAGAAACTAAAACGGTACACACCTCCAAACGGTCAACAGAACGATTGCCCTATCGCGTCTTAAAGAAACAGACGCTAGCACTTTCAAACGGGGCAAATGCGCAGAAGAGAGCCCGACCATGTGTCCTGCAAACCAGCTGATGAACAGTTCCTCGTTAAGATTGAGGAAGAGAGAAGTAAAGCATCGATGTTCTGCTAGTTTCATGTATTTACTATTTCTCGGTTGCCGTATTTTTGGCCAAGCTGTGCCAAACACAAGACAACGTCGAGTAAGCAATGTCGTGAAAGGGGTTCGTTGGTTTGGGGTCTTACGGGGCAAGGGCCACATTGACCAAGCTGCACCAAACTCAAGGCAACGTCAAGTAAACAATGTTGTGAGAGGGGTTGGTTGTTTTTTGGGGTCTTATGGCGCAAGGGCCATATTTGACCAAGCTGCACCGAATACAAGGCAACGTCAAGTAGACAATGTTGTGAAAGGGGTTGGTTGTTTTTTGGGGTCTTATGGCGCAAGGGCCATATTTGACCAAGCTGCACCGAACACAAGGCAACGTCAAGTAAACAATGCCATGAAAGGGGTTGGTTGTTTTTTGGGGTCTTATGGCGCAAGGGCCATATTTGACCAAGCTGCACCGAACACAAGGCAACGTCAAGTAAACAATGCCATGAAAGGGGTTGGTTGTTTTTTGGGGTCTTATGGCGCAAGGGCCATATTTGACCAAGCTGCACCGAACACAAGGCAACGTCAAGTAAACAATGCCATGAAAGGGGTTGGTTGTTTTTTGGGGTCTTATGGCGCAAGGGCCATATTTGACCAAGCTGCACCGAACACAAGGCAACGTCAAGTAAACAATGCCATGAAAGGGGTTGGTTGTTTTTTGGGGTCTTATGGCGCAAGGGCCATATTTGACCAAGCTGCACCGAACACAAGGCAACGTCAAATAAACAATGCCATGAAAGGGGTTGGTTGTTTTTTGGGGTCTTATGGCGCAAGGGCCATATTTGACCAAGCTGCACCGAACACAAGGCAACGTCAAATAAACAATGTTGTGAAAGGGGTTGGTTGTTTTTTGGGGTCTTATGGCGCAAGGGCCATATTTGACCAAGCTGCACCGAACACAAGGCAACGTCAAGTAAACAATGCCATGAAAGGGGTTGGTTGTTTTTTGGGGTCTTATGCCGCAAGGGCCATATTTGACCAAGCTGCACCGAACACAAGGCAACGTCAAATAAACAATGCCATGAAAGGGGTTGGTTGTTTTTTGGGGTCTTATGGCGCAAGGGCCATATTTGACCAAGCTGCACCGAACACAAGGCAACGTCAAGTAAACAATGCCATGAAAGGGGTTGGTTGTTTTTTGGGGTCTTATGGCGCAAGGGCCATATTTGACCAAGCTGCACCGAACACAAGGCAACGTCAAGTAAACAATGCCATGAAAGGGGTTGGTTGTTTTTTGGGGTCTTATGGCGCAAGGGCCATATTTGACCAAGCTGCACCGAACACAAGTCAACGTCAAGTAAACAATGCCATGAAAGGGGTTGGTTGTTTTTTGGGGTCTTATGGCGCAAGGGCCATATTTGACCAAGCTGCACCGAACACAAGGCAACGTCAAGTAAACAATGCCATGAAAGGGGTTGGTTGTTTTTTGGGGTCTTATGCCGCAAGGGCCATATTTGACCAAGCTGCACCGAACACAAGGCAACGTCAAGTAAACAATGCCATGAAAGGGGTTGGTTGTTTTTTGGGGTCTTATGGCGCAAGGGCCATATTTGACCAAGCTGCACCGAACACAAGGCAACGTCAAGTAAACAATGCCATGAAAGGAGTTGGTTGTTTTTTGGGGTCTTATGGCGCAAGGGCCATATTTGACCAAGCTGCACCGAACACAAGGCAACGTCAAATAAACAATGTTGTGAAAGGGGTTGGTTGTTTTTTGGAGTCTTATGGCGCAAGGGCCATATTTGACCAAGCTGCACCGAACACAAGGCAACGTCAAGTAAACAATGCCATGAAAGGGGTTGGTTGTTTTTTGGGGTCTTATGGCGCAAGGGCCATATTTGACCAAGCTGCACCGAACACAAGGCAACGTCAAGTAAACAATGCCATGAAAGGGGTTGGTTGTTTTTTGGGGTCTTATGGCGCAAGGGCCATATTTGACCAAGCTGCACCGAACACAAGTCAACGTCAAGTAAACAATGCCATGAAAGGGGTTGGTTGTTTTTTGGGGTCTTATGGCGCAAGGGCCATATTTGACCAAGCTGCACCGAACACAAGGCAACGTCAAATAAACAATGCCATGAAAGGGGTTGGTTGTTTTTTGGGGTCTTATGGCGCAAGGGCCATATTTGACCAAGCTGCACCGAACACAAGGCAACGTCAAGTAAACAATGTTGTGAAAGGGGTTGGTTTTGGGTCTTAAGACTCAAGAGCCACATTTGACCAAGCTGCGAGAATTGTCATCAAGTAATCAAGTCAATAAAGTAATTACCCCGTTTACCAGAGGAAGTAAACTCCCACGGGAAAAGAGTATCACTAAAGTACCTCGTGTCCGTGAAGTCCGTACGCACCTAAAGATATGCAAATGAATGGTTTTTATTTCTCGGAGGTGATGGAAACTATATTACAAGCAGATGTCTACATGCGTTTTTTGAGCAATGTTTTGTCAGCACGGTCGTGCCGTCGACCTTATAATGAAACAGACAGCATATGCATTCAGCTTCATGCTATTTCTTTCGATCGCTCGGTTTAAAGATCTGTCACGAGGTTGTGGGAAAAAGCATAAATCATAACGTGAGAAAAATTATTCATTGATCAAGTAATTATTCGGCTTGATTAAAGGGAAGTGGTAGCCAAGTTGGAAGAGCAACGGATTAGCTACCGGAGGGTTGCGAGTTCAAAATTTGGTCCAGCCAAAGACAGTCGTATACACGGGGGATGGTACGCGTTCAATATGTCGTGGTCTCAAATGTCCCCTTATTGTCATGTCCCACATGTCACTTACCCTTCTGAGATCTTACGACAGCGACTCCGCCAACATGCTGTCTATTTCATTTGAAGGTCGATGGATCATACTTGGAAGAGGGTGAAAGCGGATGGTTTAGTTAAGACATGCCAGTTTAAGAGTGGAAGTCGTGATTGTGAACGGAAGTGTGTTTTTAGACGCGAACGAAAGATGTAAGTTACATGCTTACAGAGGATAGTCAGAATCTTGTGTTCTCGGCTTCGTGTCAAAAACCAATACGAAAAAATGCTGTCTGCCTTTCGATACACGTGTAGCGCGTAACGAAACGTGTTAGTCGACCACGTACAACGATATTGTTTTCTGATTTTTTCCCACGGAATAATTTTGCATTTAAAAAATATTTTTTAGTTCTAAGTTGTGGCAACTTCTACAAGGCCAAGAGGTCTTAAAAATCACGAATTATAATATTTTGAAAAACTATTTTTTCGCTGACATTGCTCTATTTTTATTTCTGTTTCCTGTGATGTTTGCTAATTTTATAAAGGCTAAATTTTTATATTTAAATTGTAAAATGTATTTCACGTTTTATTTAACGTCACACTGGAGCAACACAACGGGCTATTGGCGACGGCCCGGGATCAATCCCGAAGGGAAAGTTCCAAGGACAACACCTCGTAATTTTGAACCACGGTCAGATGACGAGAACACCTTAGCTGGCACCCCACTCTCCAAACTTACACACCACGCTAACGTAAGAACATTTGTGGCCACGACAGATTAAACGTACATCAGCACCCACATACACGACGGTCTTTAGTGGGATCGAGTTTCGAACTCGCAACCCTCCGGTTGCTATACCGTTGCTCTTCCAACTGATTTCATGTATCCGAAATTCATAATCGGACAAATATGTATGTGTTCTGAATAGTCTTGTGGTACCGAAATCCACACAAGAGATTTATTATAATTTTACATGTAAATCCAGCAATGATGATGTGGAACATGACTTTTGGAACTTTATTCATATACAAGGTACTGAATTCCACGAGTACGATTTGAGTCGACTACATTGGAAAACAATGTAAGAAATTTTTTTTGTCTCAATTATATATCCCGTCTTTAAAATAAAATTTTCTTTTCGATATTGCGAAATGTATTTTCAAACTATCTCTCGTTAATTTTATTAGCTCAATGAAAGCTGAGCCCCCAAAAGTACGAAAAATATTCAAAAGTTCTGAACAATATTGTTGTACGATATTAATTCTCGAAATAGGGAATATGAATGATATTACTCAACGAACTGGGAGGAGTGTTACAAATTCATTTTCCAAACCTCAAATGGGTAGTTTGGGAATGATTCCACAGTGCGTTATCTTTTGTTTTAGACTGTTATTGAAAACATTAAAAATGCTTAACACAAATAGGTATGCTCTTGCGTTTTTCATTTAGTTGTTTTAATAAAAGCTTCACCAACAGTTCTTTTAGTTGTTAGTCTTGGAATGGAATTTGAGCTTTATGGTGCAAGGTTCAGAACCAAACAAGCTGCACCATTGTGTCTGAAATAATTTGAATTGAATAATGTCCTCTATTTCGTGAACATTTTACATAACCTTTGCATATCTATCTTCTCGACAACACATTTCCTCTTGACACTTGTTCCAAATAGAAGTTACGTGGAACAAAATGCACGAACGTTATTAAAGCATTTAGATTTAGAAGCATTTAGATCTGATTCCACTACAAACTATACGTAGCTTTTAGTGCAGTCATATATACTAATATGTACTCGTATATATGTTTTTATAAACACAAGCTTTAAAGCACCATCGTGCGATGATTGCAACAAAGGAGACAAAAAGAATAAATTGTTACAAAAGTCGACTGATATTCTGAATAACGTTTGAGCAAACATTCTTCTGCTTAGCACCAAAGTAGACTTGAACTGATACCCAGAGATCATTCTCAACATTTGTTAACTTGGTGCTATTCTGAATAATATTTGTGCAAACATTCATTTGCTTAGCACCAAAATACACTTGAACTGATATCCAGAGATCATTCTCCCAACATCTACTCACTTGATGCTATTCTGAATAATATTTGAGCATTCATTTGCTTAGCACCAAAATAGACTTATTCTCATCTATTAACTCGGGGCTGTTCAGTTATTCCCGTGAGGTTGGATTTTAGGTCTCTGCAATATAAATAAAAGATTACCCCTAGGACAGTTAGTCCGAATAAAACAAAGTACAGCCCCTTAAGATTAACAAGTTCATATCAGAAAGAACTATCTATCATTCTTTTTACTAGAACGATCAGGAATCACAAAACAAGGACCTCTTTTATTATCTCATGGACACCCTCTAAAAGAGCAATCCTGCGATGTTAAGTCATCAGACAAATCTTGTGCTTCAGAGAGAAGATCTTTTGATCCTCAGCCAACATTCCAACGCCCCCTTCGCCGGTGTTCGGCATCATCTCCAGAATACTTGGTCCCGTTCTCATCTCCCACAATTAAAAGACGGCGGCGGCGTTCGAAGAAATACATGTCTTTGTTCTCTTCTCAATCTTTTTGTTATAGTATGGAGGAGGATCAAAAAGTCTTCCGCAATCTTCGTGAAGGCAACCGTCCAAGTCGGCAGGACTCGGCCAGCTGGCTGCGAGCAGACGATCTGCAGGGAGCTCTCTGCTCAGTAAAGTCGAAGCAACCGGTGGTCTGGGTTGGGTCCGCCTCTTTGGTTAAACTTTGCTGCACGAGGCTAATTAGGCCAGGACCTACACATGTCACACGAGAAGGCATTTATCAAGTATGACAGAAGATGCACAGTAGAAAAGGTATTCCTTTTTATCTAGTTAGTAGGTTGCTTCGGGATTTCATGGCACATATTTGGCTAAGCTGCGCCAAACACAAGACAGACAATTTCAAGTAAAAAAGGTCGTGGGAGGTTGGGTCCGTTGCTTTTGCTAACGCTTGTGCACGAGGGCTGATTAGACCAGAACCTACACATGTGGCACGAGAAGGTATTTGTCAAGCATTAGGCATAAAAGAGCATAGTAAAAAAGTATTCCTTATTATCTGGTTAGTTGGTTGTTTTGGGGTTTCATGGCATATTTTTGGCCAAGCTGCGCCAAACACGAGACAGACAACTTCAAGTAAAAAAAGGTGTGGAAGGGGAAAAGGTATTGGGCTGGGATGATTGCGGGATGATGGTTGGTTTAAGATAAATTTGCGCAAGATCCAGTTTTGGACAAGCTGCGCCAAAAGCAAGACCAAATGAAAATCGATAAGTATACATGAAACATTCAAAATATCAAAACAACAATAAAAAGTTTATTAAAAACAATACAAAAGCGGAACATGTGGAAAAAAATTTAGATTTTTTCAAAGATATGGCAAAGCATAAGATTAAAATTTGTCATCATTAATATAAATGTATAAAATAATAGATTATATGAATTGATTTAAAACATGACCAGCAACAAGGAATAATGGGATGGAAGCAGAAAAAGATAGTTTGGGTATCCAGGGGGTGCGACTCCAGTGTTTACTAAAGACAGGAAGCCCCATGGGAAAAGAAAGGAGAGTACCTCGGAACCGTACACACCTAAAGGAGATGTGTCCCTGAGGGCACTTACTATCTGGATCACTTGTTTCTGTGGAGAACAATAAACAGATCTTTTAGAGTGTTGGGTTTTATCGATTGAAGACAGAGTATTACAAACTGGATTTTTGTCAATCAGTTGGTTTTATGGTGCAAGGGCCATATTTGGCCATGCTGCGCCAGACACAAGACAGACAATATCAAGTGATGAGCATACACACAAGGAAAGTTTTTCTGACAGAAGAGAGAAATACACCCAGAGAGTAATCGAACATGTTCCACCTACAACTCGCAGGTTGCTAGCGCAGTGGTATATCCGCTGAGCCCCGATGGCCCCTTTTGTAGATCGAACTTGTAGCCTTTTCGGTTGTATGTCTCCATAAAGAATGCCACTTGCAACAATCAGCAACACTTCGGTGGATGGTCCTCTTTAAGCAATTGAATTATCAATCACTTTCAATTACGATCTGAAGAGCAGTGATTAGATACTGCTTCTATTCCTATCACGGCTGCTCTTCGTTGCCCCTCAACCTTCTGTTCACACAGCGCCTCACACTCGGCTGATAATAAAGGCAACACTGGACAGTCATCGGTCGTAGTTATCCATTTCATGATCACACAAACAGAACACCCGTGATTTCAAAACAGCTCTAGAGCAATTGACCCTCTGTCAACTAGTGGTAGCATCTATGGAATTCAGTCCGTGTTAGATTATGGAGAAGGAATATTGTGGTGAAAAGACCACTACAAAAATAGAACTTACAATACAGTAATTCATATAACAGCGTAACCTTTCTCCAACATGAAGTACTTTGGGCAGACAAAGTTGCACTATCTTTCGCACTGTTTTAATAAAAAGCTATTCAGTGTTAATCCTCTGTGGTTTGGACGATAATCTCGTCCATCAAGATCTGACCAATTTTGCGAATGTCGAGATTACAATCGTCAGTTCTTTTCAAATAACGAGATATCTCGTTCATCAAAATCTAGTTTGTTTTACTAATGACGAGATAACTCGTACACTAGGACAACCACCAGGAGAGTTAAAGAGAAAAATCATCAGCTTTGATATACAGTCTATGGAGTGTAAAGCGACCCTTACGAAAAATTTTAGTACTATTCTATAAAAATTTATTTAGAATCTGGTCCATAGAATCCTATAGCATTATGGCCCGTTTTTCTACAAACTCTATACAGTAACCTTAATAAGTAGGTATTTTAATTAACGTTGCAGTAGAGCAACACAATAGGATATTGGCGACGGTCCGGGATTTAACCCGAAGAGAAAAATCCACCATGCCATTTTGAACCACGGTCAGATGAGTTCACCTGAGCTGGCACCCCCTTTCCAAACTTCCACACGATGCCAACGTGAAGACATTTGAGGCCACGACAAATTTAACGTGCACCACTTCCCCTTGTGCACGACGGCCTTTGCATGGATCCGAACTCGCAACCCTCCGGTTGCTAATCCGTTACTCTTCCAACCCTTCAACCTCGGCCCTGTAACCTCTATAGTAAATCTCTAGAATTCTATAGTAGCTCATTTCTTTTGTTTCACAACTTAGCTTTCCCCTATAGAACTTCTCTATAGTATTCTATGCAAATCCATTTCTATAAAATCAGAGCTCGTTTTCCCTATAGAAACATTTATAGAATTTTTTTCTATAGAAACGAAATGTCGTTAGAATTCTATGGAACTCTAAAAATGTTTCGTAAGGGGAGATCCTCCTTCTACACCACCCCCACCAGTAGCAAGCTCCAGCAACTCATCCTCTAAAATGTCGCCTCCCAAACGGTAATTTAAACATTTCCGTATCGCCACTGATGATCTTCGTCACGCAAGCCATTTCACTTCTGTCCGCCCACGCGCAAAGTTCGAATCTGCTCCTCCCCCGCCTTTTCTGCAATTCCCACAACTGTACACCCCCTACCCTCCAGGCGTCAATTCCAGTCCTTCCCAGGAACAAAGACATAACGAGCCGCGTTATCCAAACTGGAGAGGTAACTGGATTTCCTGAGCTGATCGAAGGTGGGGGATGAGTAGCAGGTGGTTCACAGGAACCGGAGAGACGGTCATTTCCGCGGCTGCCGCTGGTCGTAAAATTGGAATCCGCAGATGATTGAGTCCGAAAATTTGCGAGCACGCCCGTTCCACGGATGGACTTTGTTATGGTCATTTGGGATGAGTTAGCGAATGTAATAGGGGCTGTGAGGTGAAGTTTCTCCATTGCCTCAATCAATAGAGGTATGTAAGCTTAGATGCTGATTAGAACCTAGTGAGGTCTAACTAGCTAGATACGAATTAACAATACGCCGTGGATATGTACCTTTCCCTAAGGATATTATATGGGTACTTTCAAATTTCACAATAATAAATGTTAAATTATGCAAGAGGTAGGTAGGTATTTTAATTAACGTCGAACTGGAGCAACACAACGGGATTGGCGACGGTCCGGGTCTAATCCCCAATGGAAAGATTCAAGGACAACACGTAATTTTGAACCACGGTCAGATGACGAGGTCACACCTGAGCTGGCGCCCCACTCTCCAAACTTCCACACCACGCTAACGTGAGGATATTTTAGGCCATGGCAAATTTAACTTGCACCAGCCCCCTTTGAAATTATGCAAGAGAGTGATGATTAACAAACAATACTAAGTGTACACACAACATTGATATACAAAATATTTCATATTTTTCTCAATCCGTAAATAAGTAGCCAAAGTATAGTAATAAAATAGGGCAAATATATAATTGAATTAACGTCACACTAGAGCAACACAGCAACACAGAGGACTATTGACGACGGTTCGAGACCACATATTATAAAAAGAGAATTTTGTGTCAGTAACATCTTTGGTGTTTTATTAACTCATTGAGGAAGTAACACACATATATATGTTCAGAAACCTGCAGACTTCCCTGTATGATATCTAAACAGTTTTGATATTTTTGACCGATAGATTGTTTTTAGGGTCATTTAACTCTCCAGGTGCTTATCTCGACGAGGTATCTCTTTTCATTAAGCAAAACTGATGAGATATTGATAGACGAGATATCTCGTCATTAGAAAAACTTTCCATATCTTGATCTCGTCATAAAAAAATCGGCAATATCTCGATGAAGAGATATCTCGTCAAGATATCTTGTCGAAACCACTAGGAGAGTTAAACCAAAAGATGGGATCATTTCGTTATTATGTGTCGTGGGGAAAAAGCAATACTACACTACTCCGAAATCTCGCTCAAAGGGTAAAGTCGACAGAACAAAAGACTTCGCCATTCTTTCAATCATCAAGATTCACACTAGTATAACCAACCAAGCCAAATATCGGCAGCAAAACCAAGTCCTCTACCAAGGTAGGTGGTTAATCAACGTCGCACTGGAGCAATTCACCGGGCTATTGGCGACGGTTCGGATGGAAAGATTCGAGGACAACGCCTCAGCATTTTGAACCACGGTCAGATGACGAGGTCAACACTTGAGCTGGCACCCACTCTCCAAACTTTCACCACGCCAAATTCAGGACATTTGAGAGATTTAACGTGCACCAGCCCCCACGTGAACGGTCTTTGGATGAACCGAATTTCGAACTTGCAACCCTCCGGTTGCCAATCCGTTGCTCTTCCAACTGGGCAACCCCGGCCCTCCTCTAACCAAGACTAGGCACTCATTATAAGACTCTTGCCCATCTAGATACGAAATTCCAACTCCTTTCAAAAAGTACACGTAATCTCCATCCACGCAGCACGTAAAACCACCGCCAGAGACTTTATCGATAGAGAGAGGGCACGTTAGAATGCAGCCAAACAGAGGCCGCAAATGAGAGAGCCAAAGAAATCTTTCCTTTCCCGAGAATCAACGAAGGAGACTTTATTCCGAGGGCTTCTGAGATAAGACGTTACTCAGCCTTCGGTGTCCTTCCGTGTGCTGTTTCATTGTCAGCCTCCCCCTTTCATCTAGCGCCATGCCCCCCCCCATGATGTTGTGCAAGGGGGAGGGACGAGAATATAAAGAGATGAAGAGAGGTCGGGGAAAATCTCGTTTTTTTCTTTATGCACGAAACTATTTTTTGTTGCCAACCCCTGTCACCTGGGAAGTAGCGAATAGTTTCTTTCCAGTCTCATGTACCGAGTTTATTTCTTTAGTTACCCGTTGAGAATAGCGGTTTGGATTTAGGATCAATTTCAGGTCCCCCTTAACAATCAATCATTCCATATGCGTTGTTTTGGGTTGGTTGGTTCTAGGGTTTTATGGCGCAGGGGCCATATTTGCCCATGCTGCGCCAGACACGAGACATACGATATCACGTAATAGATATGCGCACACAACAAAGTTTTACTGACACAGAAGAGAGAAATACACCGATGGAGGAATACACTTGGAATCGAGCCTACGCCGCCTACAACTCGTAGGTTGATTGCACAGTGGACATATCCACGACGGCCCCGAGTTGTTTTGGGACCTTCGTGGCTCAGTGGGTATGCCCACTGCGAGTTGTAGACATCGACCTTCTAATGAAATAGACAGAGCATGTGCCAATCTTTATGCTATTTCTTCCGGTCGCTCGGTGAGGCGACCTGTCACTTGATTGTGGGGAAAAGGCACGAATCCTAAATTATTGATTGGTTAAAGTGATTATTCACCGTGATCTAAAACACTGGTCTGCGCCTCGGTAGCCAATCGACTACATCGATTCGTTCGCCACGTGACTTGCCCTTCAGGGATCTTAAGATAGCGGCTCCGCCCACAAGAGCCATATGTGGCACAGCATGGCCACATATGGCTCTTGCGCCATCAAAACCAACCAAGCATTGCGTTATTTTAAAGCCGTGCTCCGATGAATCCTTCATTTTTGAAAGATGGCATGTGCGGTGAAATTTTGCACTATTTACCAGAACTCATTATTAGCTAAGATGTAATAATTCACAATTATTAAAATGGAAAAACATTATATATTTTCGCCCTTAAGGACGCGCGCGCATAGATCCGTCTGGCCAATTGAAGTCTTCCTTGCATGACCAGTTTTGAATTTTTTGACGAATAGAATTTTCGTAGGTTATTATCAACCAATAGATGTTTAGTCGTTATGTGTGTTGTAAGATATAAGCAATACTACGGTTAAGATACTGTAATTTTGAATGGTGTTACAGAATTAAGGTCACAATGGTACAACACACCGGCTATTGGCGGCGGTCGAGGATCCATCCCGAAGGGAAAGAACCGAGGATAACACCTCGTCATTTGGAATCACGGTCAGATGACGATGTCAACACCTGAGGTGGCAGGCACCCCGCTCTGCAAACTTCCCCACCACACCAACGCGAGGCCATGACAGATTTAACGTGCACCGACCCCCGTTAACACGACTGTCTTTGACTGGACCTAGTTTCGAAGTCGCAATCCTTCGGTTGCTAATCCGTTGCTCTTACAACTGGGCTACATTTAAGAGTGGAAGTCAAGAGTTGAAACATTCATCATCCTCTAATGATAAACTATCTGTCTTTAGATTTAATTTTCAAAGGCAACATAAATACAATCCAAAATTTCAAGTAACGAAAATGACGAGGCTATCATTTACAGTTGCGAAACAATTTTGATTTTTAAGCTCATTACCAGAGCTTCCGAGAAATATAACGAAACATTTATTCTGATTTAAAATAACAAAGCAGATTTCAGACTTGTGTCTTAAACGACTGTACCTAATCAAGTAATGAGAGAAAATATTTATTCACAAGTTTGAATCCTGACACAAAGCTTTCGAAAGTTGTTTTATTTTTAATACTTAAAAGACAATTAGTTCTTAATTCTTTACTTCAAGTTAAAGATTATCTAGAGAGACTCAAAAACTCATTATTTTAATTTTGTTTTAAGTTTAAGCTCATTACCAGAGCTTGCAGAAACAACGAAACATTTATTCTGACTTAAAATATCAAAGCAAGGGTTCAGACTCTTTATGTCAAAACGACTGTACCTAATCAAGTAATGAGGGAAAATATATATCCCCAAGTTTGAGTCCAAAGTTTTTCTATTTATTTAAAGCTATTTATTTTCAATACTTAAAAGACAATTAATACTATTCCTTTACTGAGTAAAAGACTACCCAGAAAGAGTAAAAAAGAAACATTTTCACTTATTTATTTAAAAGTAAATCGGACATTTTTATTTGTAGTGATATTCTCTTTCGAGTATTCAAAATCCTCATCCTGAAAGCTAGTTCCATTTTATGGCTTGATCTCGCTTGACTTGAGATCTTTTGTATCCACGAAAAAGCTTTAGGGTACTCACTACATGAAGCTACCGCTCATAAAAGTTTAGAGCGCTACCAACGACCTTTTTCGTTAGGGATAGGACTTGAGACAAAGGATTGAGGTTGAATACATCCAGCGTTAACTCTCAGTGACGCGAAAATAAGGTACTGGGATTTAGTTCACGTCGTTCTTCAGCACCAAACTGGGCTACTCTAGCCCGATTGGAAGAGTATCGGATTAGCAACCGGAGGGTTGCGAGTTCGAATCCAACCAAAGACCACCGTGTATAAAGGGGGCTGGTGCTCATTAAACCTGTCATAGCCTCAAATTTCCTCACGTTGGCGTGGTGTGGAAGTTTGGAGAGTGGGGTGCCAGCTCAGGTGTGATCTCGTCATCTGACCGTGGCTCAAAATTACCTGGTGCTGTCCTCGGTTCTTTCCCTTTGAGTTTGATTACGGACTGTCGCCAATAGCCTGTTGTGTTGCTCCAGTGGCACGTTAATTGAATACCTACCTATCAACCCCAAATTACCACAGCCATAGTGTATGGGCACTTTAAGTATTTATAAACGGAATGTTCTAGACCTATTATAAGGTAAGATGGGCAAAAATGGGTCTTTTTCTGCCATCAAAAGGGTGCATTCTTTCAGAAATTCTCGAAACGTCTACAAACGCTTTGTCAGTCATTTTCAATTCAGATATGTTCCGAGTGTAAAGTTATACAGGGTGTAGTCGCGGAAAAAACAGAACAGTAGTATACCGGCCCGTATATGCGGCGGAAGTGACGTCATACCACGTGACCAGAAGTGGGCGGGGCCACGTGACGTCACAGCGTGACGTCATCCAAAAGCGGAAGTGACGTATTGTTTGTTTACATTTGGATTTTTTTTGTCATCGACTTCGTGCAGGCGTTGAGTTGTTTCAAGATGGCGTCGTTTTGTTGCCATGATGACGAATCACTCGTAGTGTCATCTGGTGGAGATATTCGAAACCCTATTATTTTTAATTAAAAAGCAATTTCGTGGATTCGAACCGAGGACCATAGGATCCGAAGTCAAGTGCGCTATCCGTTAGGCTGTAAGAGAGTTAACTATGGGCGGTGAATTAATGTAGTGTTGGATTTTTTTTTCTCTTTTGGACTTGTATTTTTTCTTAGTATTAGGAATGGGTTATTTTTAGAAAATGGTTTGAATAATTGCATAGGGGTTTTAATAAATGCTTTTTCAAAATGAATTATGGCGCCATCTGGTGATTTTAAAAGTAATTAATCTAAGGAACGAATTGATTTCTTAATGTTTTTACTTTATTCATGATTAGTGACGTCAGTGTGTTTACGTTTGGGACTTGGATTTTTTTTCCTTCTGAGATTTCGATGTGACGTCACGATTATGTCCATCGAGCAAGTCTGAACTTGAAAAAGTCTACTCACAATTCTTTATGTTATGAGTATGGTAAATTGTTTACAGATCGTGAAGGCTAGGCATATTTCCGTCGATTGGAAAACGAATTAACGTATTAAAAAAAGACGAAATTTAGAAATTTTAGGTCAAAAATATACTGTGCCTTGTCAACTTGTAGCATACGAAGACGAAGGAATAAGCTATACTTTTAGCGGGTCTTCTATTACAGCCAAGCCTTGATCTCCTAAAGTATTGGAAATAAAGGGAGAAATGGAGCGAATAATTGGTGCAAGATTTAATTTTGAGTTGGTGAAGCGTTATAAAGATGGTAAGGACTGCATAGTTGCGCCAATAAAAACAACGAGAAGGACTTGGAACTTTATGCACCCATAGCGTCTGTTTCATTTGGACAGAAAAGGCAATTTGTGTTTTCTAGAAAGAACTACAATTCTTTAAAAATTGTTCTGGAAAATGGAAGCTTGCTTGAGATGAAGTATCAAACAAACCAATTTTGGTTTCACAGCTTGCCCCGTGCATTATGCCCTAGAATAAATTTAACGTTTCGTAAAATTCTTGTATAAAGCAGCGATAAACCACTTATGTGCCCCCGAACTAGAACTCAGTGTCGTACACTAGACGATATTTGGACAAAGTTGCAATTGATCTTTGCCTTTCAGAATAGTATTTTTATAAATGCTTACATCTCGTTTTTAAATAAATTTTTAGCGTGTCTTACCACATATACTGTATTTTGGATTATTTGGTTTTTTTATTACATGGTTTCATAAATTTTCTTTTAAAATGCAAGATCTGAAATGAAATTTTTCTTTGCTATATAGATTTATGTTTTTTTTTTAAGTTAGATGTATTTACTCAAAAATTAATTATACATTAGATGCTATAACACCTATTTTATAGCAGAAATTTTGTTTAAAATAATATACACTTAAGTAAGAGTAAAATTTTTGAAACTTTACGAGACAAATACTATGAATATGTTTTCTTGTACATTTGAAGAAGTTATAATAGTATAAAAAAACCATTTATTCTATAAATCTAAATTAAAATGTTATTTTTTAATTAATCTTTCCTTGCATATTATTTTTACTTTGAATAAATCTTCATAAATTTTAGTGATTTAATTTATATTATATAGATTTACAAACCTGTTTTTGGATGAAATATAAGGATTTAATATTTTAAAAATTAATGTTTTTACTTAAAATTAATTATATATTAAATACTATTACACATATTTTTAATGTTGAAGATTTTTAGAAAACATTTTACAATTGAAACATATACATTAAATATTATGACAAACACTTAAATGCAGATCCATAAGGGAATATTGGAAATCTTTTTAATGCTTACACCTTTTCTATTCTAAATAAACTTTTGCTTGTCTTACCACATACACTGTATTTTGGATTATTTGGTTTTTTTTTATTACATGGTCTTATAAATTTTCTTTTTAAAATGCAAGATCTGAAATGAAATTTTCGTTGATTTTAAGATTTATGTTTTACTCAAAAATTAATTATACATTAGATGCTATAGCACATATTTTATTGCAGAATTTTTTAATATTATACACATAAGTGAGCGTAAAATTTTTGAAACTTTACAAGACCCATATTATGAACATGTTTCCTTACACATTTGAAGTAGTGAAAAATAGTATTAAAACCCTTTATCCTGTAAAATATAAATTAAATATTATTTTTAATTAATTTTTCCTTCCATATTATTGTTTACTTTAAATAAATTTTCATTCATTTTAGTGATTTTTAGAAAACGTTTAACAATTGAGAGAGAGAAATATATACTTTAAATATTATTACAAACATTTAAATGCAATTTGCTTTCTATTTTTTAATTTTACAATTGAGACATTTTTAAAAGTTTGGTTCTTAAAGTGCGTTTTATGCATAGTAAAAAAAATTATTATAAAAAACCTGTAAGAGTAAAAAGAATTTTATACATTAATTTGAAACTTTACAAGACCCATACCATGTTTCCTTGCACATTTGAAGTAGTGAAATATAGAATTAAAAACCATTTGTCCTTGAAGATCTAAATTAAAAGTTCTTTTTCTTTAATGCTTTTGCAAACCACACATTTTACTAAATATGAACTTCCTTTTATTTATTTGAAATCCTTATGCACATCGTACAATTTAAATTGCACAGCAAAATACCAATACTGTACGAAGCTATGAAGTATTTTACAAGATACTTTGTACTGTTTTCTTAATTTTAAGTGTTCTACATTGCTATATTAAATGGGTAGTAAGTGGGTTTTCTGTTTTTGAAAATAATGTGTGCACATCTGTGCTGCTAAGCAAATTAACTTTTGCCCTTTTCTTGATATTAAATGCATAATCTAAATATTTACTCACACCGCTGATAGTTTTACCTATGAGTAAAATTAAATAATAGCTGAAAATTTTAAGTATTAATGTGAATTTTAAAATGAACAAAAATTATTGAAATAATGGATTAAATCTGAATTCTATGTATTCTTAAAACAATCTCTGCAAATCCAGCAGACAATTCTTAAACAGATTGAAGGAAGCTACATGGAAACAAGGTAAATTATAACACTTTTTAATAGTAAAAACATTATGATTAATATTTTTTACAAAAATAATACATTGTAGTAAAAAAAAGGAACTTATTTTTACATACTTGCATTTTTTTTAAGAGACACATATTTCCGACAAGCCAATTATTCAATGCCATCACCTCAGCTATGGGGCAATGCAAATTATTTTTGTGATGACCACATTATAGTTTTTGGATATCTTTGTTGCTACTTAGAGCACATAATGCATCGAATTTGGGACACCCATATTGTTCCAAGTTGATATTCGGAATATTCAATGCATCTAAGCGTTTCTTTTCCACACAACCACCTTTGTAAGCAATTAGGTACTGAGTGGCCCTCTTGGTCTGCTCGTACAATTCTAAAAGCTTAGTCTAGACTTTCTAAGGGAGCACAATTTGCTATGTCATGGAAATGAAGTGCACATACGTAATTTTTAACATATCACAGTTGTACGATTTTGGCACTAAGTTTATGCTCAGACGATAAGTGAAAACGAATACTTGAAGCTACTTGCGATTTTTACAGCATTGTATACGTATTTACATACTAAGAAACTTTTCTTGAGTCTGAAATCCATCAAAATCCACAATTGCACAAATATTAAGCATTGCTATTGAAAAGCGTTAGCTGTTCTTGGAAAAATAATTGTAAACTGGAAGCCACGAAGAACTGGACTATATAACACCTGTGAGGATTCATTGACAGACCCTCAATTATCCCTCCCAAAGGCAAACCCGCCGACAGGTCGTAAAAAAGCCGGACAATACATTTCCATCTCTCTGGCGCCAGACGGTCGGGACTTGGATCGAAGAGGACAAAAGGAGATTCGTTCCGTAAAAGAGCCCAGGTGTTTAGGAGTGCACCTGCCAGGTGATTAAGTCCACCTGCTAGGTAATCAAGCCACCTGCGCTAAGTAGCTGATCCCATTTTACGTCAGAGAGTCTCTACCGAATCAGCAACCTCAAAAATGAGCAAAGTAAAAACGAACCAATTAAAAGTAAGAACCAATCAAGAACGAACGAATCGGGAACCACCAGCGAACAAAGGCTGGGAGGTTTCAAAAGGAAAAGTAGGGAGTCGAATCGGGAGTTCTTGCCTGTGATCTCGTTCGAGAGGCTTAACTCAGCGACCCTTCGAGCGGTCACTCCTTTGGGAGAAAATATATTTTTTGAAGACGGTTCTCTCAACCTGAGAGGACGCGTTCTTGTAGCCTGGCGTAGGCTGCCCATTTCGAGTTCTTGCCTGTGATCTCGTTCGAGAGGCTTAACTCAGCGACCCATCGAGCGGTCACTCCTTAGGGAGAAAATATATTTTTTGAAGACGGTTCTCTCAACCTGAGAGGACGCGTTCTTGTAGCCGGCGTAGGCTACCCATCTCGAGTCTTGTTTGTTTCCCGAGCTAACGTCTTAGCTCAGTGACCCGTTGAGCGGTCAACCCCATTAAGGAGCTCTTAATAATTTGGAAGACGGTTCTCTCACCCTGAGAGGACGCGTTCTTGTAGCCTGGCGTAGGCTGCCTATCTCGAGTTCCTGCTTATTTCTCGTTCGAGACTTGAACCAGCGACCCCAGCGGAGCCGTGCCTGTCTTGTGCCGATCCGACGACCCCAGCGGAGCCGTGCTGTCTTGTACTGACCCGACGACCCCAGTGGAGCCGATCCCTGATTGTGCCGAGCCGACGACCTGCGGAGAGTTCGGTACCGACTTCTCGTCCGGCAGTGAACCTGCCTTGTCCTGTCGTCCAGTGAGGATCCAGTGCTGATCTTGTGAAATCGTCACCCGACGAGTAGAGTTTCATCTAGAGACTGTTGAGATACCTTTCTCCAACTCAGAGACTTTCGTACGTCCTGAGATTTCGACACCCTGTCGCATCCAGTTAGCAGAGGCGTGAAAGTGTCGTGTAAATAGATTCTAATTAGTCAAGACATTGTTTTAAATAAAATTATCGTTTGTTATTTAAGCTAGACTGTTCTCTGTAGATTTGAATCTACCACGCTACTCAGAGAATCACTACAGTCTACTTAAATTATTGGTGGCAGCAGGTGGGATTGTTAGCCATTAAATAAAAAATTGGCAACCACACCTTTTGCGTAGTAAGCCCACCCAGGATTTATTACGTGAGGACATCCAGTCCAGAGGCAAACTCAAGAAGAGTTGTGAAGTGAGAAAAAGCAGAACCATCCAGAACTGCTACAACGTGAAGGACATCCTGTCCAGTGTTGAAAAAAGTGTTAGTGTGCCAGTGAAAGAAAAAAAACGAACGCCCGTCTGACATCCCAACAGAGGCAGAGCAGAGACCTGTCGCAAAAGCAGAGCCAGTCGTCAGACAAGGTAAGCTTGGCATTTCTTTAGAGGCAATTTAATAGATTATTGTTTTAAATTGTTGAGAAAAAAACTGTTGTGAAGAGTGTTTAAATTTTTAAATTGATTTAATTGTGGAATCCATTCTAAAGAAATTCTGATTACTAGTGTATGCAAAGTCGCGGAAACGTTAGGATTTAATAATTGCAGTAAATTTGTAGTGAAGATTTGGAAATTGTCAGTTTAGCAATTGCTCGAATAAGTTCCAGGGCTGTGGATGATCTGGTACCTTTAGCACATAGTTAAATTAACTTAGATTGTGAAGTATCTACGCAATTGTGAACTACCTAGTCAAGTTGAATGAAATTTAGTGAACTTGTAGTAGAGATTATTATTGTGTATTATTTTAAGTAAAAATATTTTAATATTGCATGAGTCTGGAAAATAGTTAAGGCTTAGGAAATTGACTGCATTGTGTATTATTATTTTATGTGTGTATTGTTATTTGAAAATTGAAGTTCAGAATAGTTGGTGATTGAATTTTGTAATTGTGTCACTGGGAAAATTTAGTGTAGAACCATGGCGTTTTTAACTAAGCAGAAAAAGGTAGACTTGCAGAAATTAGCATACGAGTTTAATGTTGAGTTTGGTTCCGACGATCGAATTATCGATCTAGCAAGGAAAATACAGGGATGCAATGATTTTAGCGAGGAAAGCGCTAAAGATATGATAGTTAATATCATAGAAGAGAGGAAATTGGCCGAGGCTAGAGAAGAGAGGGAATTGGCTAAGGAAGAGGAAAAATTAGCTAAGGAAGAGGAAAAATTAGCTGCGGAAAGGGCTTTCGAACTAGAGAAGCTAAGATTACAACAATCGGGAGAAGTAAATAGTTTAAGTTCGTCTAGCCATGATAGCGGGAAACCGTCTAAAAACATTAAATCAGTCATGCAAAAGTTTGATGCTGACAAAATAAATATGGCCTTGTTCTTAACGCTTTTTGAACGCCAGAGTAGAAAATTAAAAATCGAGTATGACGAATTGGTCTCACAGCTGCTTAGTCTGTTGCCGATTGAAATCGCGGAGATTATTATTCGTGAACCCGAGGAATTGAGTGATGATTATGATCATGTAAAGTCCGTACTTCTCGCTAGATTCAAGCTTAGCGCAGAATCCTTTAGATGCAAATTTCAAACGCATCAGAGACAAAATGGCTCTTTATGGAAGGACATGATCTTCGAACTAAGAAGCTATCTAGAAGGGTGGCTTAGCGGAATCCAAGTTGAGGATTTTGATTCTCTTAAGAATCTGATGATCGCTGATCAAATGAAAAGAAGGGTACCGGCCGACATAAAGGACCACTTTATTGATCAATGGGGCGAGTTGACCGAACCGAGCGCATTGGCTGAGAAGCTAGACGCGTACGAGTCAACCCGTCGAGTCAAGAAACAGGTGTTCTCCAAACTACCGGAGAAAAGGGCTCTCGACCGCCCAAAACCTAGTGAAAAGCCGAATCAGGGAAAGAAATTCGGGGGGGGGGGAGAAAAATCACGGAAAGGACTGGAGATCGGGAAGTAAGGGAACCAACACAGAATGGCGGACAAGGGAATTTGAGAAACGTAGTGGCCCCGTTTGTTTTAATTGTAACTTACCTGGTCATATACGCCCTCAATGCCCCGAGTTAAAGAAAGTAGCGGAACCCTTAAATAATCTTGCTACGAGCGCAAATTTTGCTCCCTCATTTGAGCCTTATTTAAGCAAGGCCAAAATAAATGATGTTGACATGGTATTGCTGCGTGATTCAGGAACAACCATTGACCTGGGACCCCTAGACTTGGTGAAACCTGAGGATTTTACAGGCGAGCACATTTGGGTTAAGCAACCTCTGGACAACCACTTCAAGTGCCTACCTTTGGCAAGAATTAAAATCGAAAGTCCAGAACTCGGCGTAATTAGAACTAAGGCAGCAATTGTAGGTAAATCCGTCGAAATGCGACATTACCTCTTAGGAAATTCCACCCAGGAATTAATTGAATCGCAGAGAGTAAAACCAGAACTGGTAAACGCGATTATGACTAGGAGTCAAACCAAACGTCTGAGCCCTGAACAGACTGTAGTTGAGGAAAACCAGACAGAAATAGATCCACTTGAGGTAACGGAACCTGAAAATGAACTAGAGGACGAAAATTTGGGGATAGAGTTACCACCCTTACAGGAAAATTCGGAAATCGAATTAGTAGGCATTCACGCTGAAACTTTTGCCAAGGAACAGCAGAATTGTCCCGAACTCAAATCTATTTGGGATAAGGTCAGGCAAAATAAAACGAGTGAGTTCGTGATTGAAAAAGAGCTACTCTTTAGGCAGTCTAAGAATCATCGAGGCGAAGAGCGGAGGCAGCTATTAATACCCGCTATATATAAAAATAAAATTTTAAGCCTTTGTCATGATGGGTTCGGATCCCACATGGGCAATACGAAAACTAAAGATAAGCTGTTGCGCTATTATTTCTGGCCCCAGTGTATTAAGGAGATCGAGGAATATGTGAAATCGTGCGATGCTTGTCAGAAAGTCGGGAAATCCTCGGAACAAAAGAGAGCGCCCCTTAAGTTAGTGCCCGTGATCACCGAAGTGTTCGCGAAGATGAATATAGACATTGTGGGTCCCTTGCCAATATCACCGAAAGGGAACAAATATCTCCTGACGGCTATTTGCCTTGCTTCCAAATACCCGGAAGCTATTCCTTTATCAGCAGTGAACTCAGAAACCGTCACTGATGCCTTGCTTGCTATCTTTAGTAGAATAGGTTTCCCCAAAGAACTACAACTGGACAATGCTACGTATTTCACTAGCAACCTCACAACTACCTTCTTTGAGAGGTTTGGGATTAAGGTGGTGCGTAGTTCGATCTATCATCCGCAAACGAACCCGGTGGAACGGTTCCACCGGACCCTAAAGAGACTTTTGAAAGCGATGTGCCTGGAGCTAAAAGAAAATTGGGAGGACGTACTTCCATCGGCTCTCTTGGCTTTGCGGAACGTCACCCATGCGTCAACCGGTTTTAGCCCCGCAGAGCTAATTTACGGGAAGAATTTGAGAATGCCCGAATCCATTTTATTTGACAAATGGTGCCAAAGTCCCCCATGTGAAGACATTGTCACGGAGTACGTATTCCAGTTGATAAATCGATTGCGACGGTGTCAACAGGTAGCCACCGCAACCGAAACGGACGCAAAAGTTAAAAGGAAGTCGTACTACGACAAAGGATCGGTGAAGCGCGAGTTTAAAGTAGGCGATCGCGTCTTAGTATTGTCATCTTGCCAACAAACAAAATTCGCCGTAAAATGGGTTGGTCCGGGAACTATAGAGAAACAGCTTTCGGAGACCAATTACGTTGTTAAGATGCCAGGGAAGGTAGAGAAGGTACGAGTGTACCACATTAACTTATTAAAGCCATACCACCAGCGGATGGAAAGCGTAAATGTTTTGATGAGCGAAGTATTCTCTCACGACACCGTAGAATCTGATTTGGATATTCAGTATCCTATCGCAGATCCGAATATTTTTGATTTCGGAGAGGTAGTGAAAAACAGTAAATTGGAAGAGCGATGCACGCAGGATCAAATCAATGAACTTGGGAAATTGTTAAAATCCCATAGGCAATTATTTTCAAATGATCCCGGTAGGACGAATCTTATCGAACATGATATCGATTTAATTAGTGACAAACCCATTAGATCGAAACCCTACCGCACCTCTCCTAGACAAACGGAAATCCTCAAGTCAGAAATTAAGAGGATGTTGGATTTAAAAATCATTGAGATCGGGGAGTCCGATTACACTTCCCCTATGATTTTAGTAGAGAGTCCAGGACGTGACCCTCGCCCTTGTGTCGATTATCGTCGATTAAATTCCATCATTAGGACGGAATATTATCCACTGCCTAATATGGACGAGCGAATCGAACAAGTGGCAGCCGCAAAATATATAACGGTCATAGATCTGACCAAGGGATATTGGCAGATACCCTTGAGTCTTAAGGCACAAAGATTGGCCGCTTTCGTGACTCCATTCGGGTCATATAGACCACTAGTTCTTCCGTTCGGACTAGTAAACGCGCCATATTGCTTCTCAAAATTCATGGCTCAACTCTTACAAGGGTTAGATGAATTTTGTGTACCCTACTTAGACGATGTAGCTATATTTTCGCAAACTTGGGAGGAACACCTCAAACATCTCGATGTGGTTCTTAAGAAAATCACGTATGCGAAATTAACAATTAAACCTGCCAAATGCAAGTTCGCACAGAGCAGTGTCAAATATTTGGGACATATGGTAGGGAGTGGATGTAGAACTCCGACTGAGGCGAAAATCCAAGCGGTAGTTGATTTCCCCACACCCAGGAATAAAACACAGATCAGACAATTTTTAGGTTTGAGTGGATATTACGCCCGGTATATCCAAAATTATGCCATAATAGCCGAGCCATTAACGAGGGCATTAAAAGGAAAGAATAGAAGGGAGGAGGTAGAGTGGTCCACGGAATGCGACTCAGCTTTCCGAGAGCTGAAAACGAAACTCACTGAGAAGCCGGTGTTGTACGCCCCAGACTTCTCAAAGGAATTTATCCTCCAAACTGACGCTTCCAACCAAGGAATCGGGGTAATCATGGCACAAAAAGGGCCAGATAAAGTTGATCACCCGATATTATATTTAAGCCGGAAGTTTACCGACACAGAAAAGGAATTCTGCACTACCGAAAAAGAATGCGCAGGCATTATTTACGCAATTAAAAAGCTGCGGCATTACTTGGACGGACAACGCTTCACTATTGAAACGGACCACAATCCGTTAGTATTTTTAAAGAATAACTCCGGGAATAACCCGAGATTGATGAGGTGGGCGTTGGCTTTACAGCCCTTCAATTACCAGATCATCCATAGGGCTGGGAAGGACAACCAACATGCAGATTGTCTGAGCAGAATGCTGTCGGAAAATTAAATAATACCAAAAGTACCGATTTAAATTGTACATAAACCCCAGTATTTGATTGAACTTATGTGATAAAATATAATTGTATCACAAGAGTAGGATGTAAGAGTATTGTAAATAGTAGATGTAACTTGAAATTTAAGTGTTGAAATCATGTTAAAATTTTGTATATAAATTCTTAAAATTGTTGCCTCTAATGATGTGTCGAGTTGCCATGTCTAACCCTTGCCTTATAGATTTTGCCATACCACAAAATCTTTCTTAGGGGGGAGGGGTTGTGAGGATTCATTGACAGACCCTCAATTATCCCTCCCAAAGGCAAACCCGCCGACAGGTCGTAAAAAAGCCGGACAATACATTTCCATCTCTCTGGCGCCAGACGGTCGGGACTTGGATCGAAGAGGACAAAAGGAGATTCGTTCCGTAAAAGAGCCCAGGTGTTTAGGAGTGCACCTGCCAGGTGATTAAGTCCACCTGCTAGGTAATCAAGCCACCTGCGCTAAGTAGCTGATCCCATTTTACGTCAGAGAGTCTCTACCGAATCAGCAACCTCAAAAATGAGCAAAGTAAAAACGAACCAATTAAAAGTAAGAACCAATCAAGAACGAACGAATCGGGAACCACCAGCGAACAAAGGCTGGGAGGTTTCAAAAGGAAAAGTAGGGAGTCGAATCGGGAGTTCTTGCCTGTGATCTCGTTCGAGAGGCTTAACTCAGCGACCCTTCGAGCGGTCACTCCTTTGGGAGAAAATATATTTTTTGAAGACGGTTCTCTCAACCTGAGAGGACGCGTTCTTGTAGCCTGGCGTAGGCTGCCCATTTCGAGTTCTTGCCTGTGATCTCGTTCGAGAGGCTTAACTCAGCGACCCTTCGAGCGGTCACTCCTTAGGGAGAAAATATATTTTTTGAAGACGGTTCTCTCAACCTGAGAGGACGCGTTCTTGTAGCCGGCGTAGGCTACCCATCTCGAGTCTTGTTTGTTTCCCGAGCTAACGTCTTAGCTCAGTGACCCGTTGAGCGGTCAACCCCATTAAGGAGCTCTTAATAATTTGGAAGACGGTTCTCTCACCCTGAGAGGACGCGTTCTTGTAGCCTGGCGTAGGCTGCCTATCTCGAGTTCCTGCTTATTTCTCGTTCGAGACTTGAACCAGCGACCCCAGCGGAGCCGTGCCTGTCTTGTGCCGATCCGACGACCCCAGCGGAGCCGTGCTGTCTTGTACTGACCCGACGACCCCAGTGGAGCCGATCCCTGATTGTGCCGAGCCGACGACCTGCGGAGAGTTCGGTACCGACTTCTCGTCCGGCAGTGAACCTGCCTTGTCCTGTCGTCCAGTGAGGATCCAGTGCTGATCTTGTGAAATCGTCACCCGACGAGTAGAGTTTCATCTAGAGACTGTTGAGATACCTTTCTCCAACTCAGAGACTTTCGTACGTCCTGAGATTTCGACACCCTGTCGCATCCAGTTAGCAGAGGCGTGAAAGTGTCGTGTAAATAGATTCTAATTAGTCAAGACATTGTTTTAAATAAAATTATCGTTTGTTATTTAAGCTAGACTGTTCTCTGTAGATTTGAATCTACCACGCTACTCAGAGAATCACTACACACCATACACTTACTAATCATACTAATCAGTAAAGTTAAAATTTATCTTTTGCGTTCCATTGTTACTCACAAAAGATAAGACTAAGTGAAGAATGTACATACTCAGAAAACATGTGTTTGTGATAATGCACGAAATAAAATTTTATGTTGTAATACAAGATTTTAACGAAAGGATATACTTAAATGTGCGTGTGATTTTTTTTACTCTACCACGTTTATGCGCTCTGAATGCAATTCAATTCTACGACTAAACTTGAGCAAGAAAAAAAAAACATAACCAAATATAATTTATAAGATAAACGTATTTTGACTTTCTTTAAAATGAGAATTTTAAAGTATACTGAATTCTCTTAATTCTGCAGTTTTATTTTTTCTAAAATTACATCAACAAATTGAATTATTTATTTGTGGGCACACACAAGTCTTTGCCTTTGTTGAAAGGAAACTAGTATCTCTGACAAGTATCAGATTTTTAAAAATTGAGTAAAAGAACCTTTTTTCATGGGATTTAACTCAATCTGCTCCATAATTTTATACTTAAAAGTAATAGAGCATAATATAGTTAAGGAAAATGAATAACCATTATGCAAATTTGAAGCCAAAAGTTCCAAGAATGTCTATGCGTCTATCTACGTTTAGAGATTGGCCAACGCACAGACGTTGACATTAGGGACCTAGCCAAAAACGGACTGTATTATACCTGTGTCTTGGACGTGATCAGGTGCTATTGGTATGGCGAAGGGCTTGAAAAATTGGTAAAAAGAAGATGTAGTGAGATACAAACCCAAAGTTTTATCCAAAATGTTTGGTAGCCCATAGATGAAATTGTACAGGTGCTGGATGAAATCAACAATAATATCAATGGTTTTATAAAAAAACGATGTATAGCTTTACCCCTTATACAACGACAAGGACGAACGACTGTAAAATTTGCAAGGAATCGGAAAATGAATGCTACTTTACTTTTTCTCTTTAACTTTTTTTTTATTGTTTAATTTTTTTCTGTTTTTTGGTAGAAAAAAAAAACATTAAGCAGTAAAAAACCAATTGAAAAAGTTAAACATTAAAAAAATTTAAATAGAAAAAATTAACCAATAAAAAAAGTTAAATAGAAAAAATTAACCAATAAAAAAAGTTAAACAGTGAAAAAAGTTAAACAGGAAAAAAAAGTTAAACAGAAAAAAAATTAAACAATAAAAAATGTTAAAGAGAAAAAGTTAAACACTAAAAAAGTTAAACAGAAAGAGTTAAACAGTAAAAAAGTTAAGCAGTAAAACATAGTTCAACAGTAACAATAAAAAAAGTTAAGCAGTAAAGTAAGAAAGTTTTAAAAAATTAATAAACATTATTTTAAAATGCTTTTAACAAAAGTTTTAATAAGCCCCCTAAAAGAAAGAAACACTCAAAATGAATATTTAATTCAAGTATTCTTTCTTGCATTACAGAGTACATTTACACATCTTTCCTAAAGCATTTAGTAACTCCTGTTTAAGGCACTCTTTAAAATTCTTTAGTAAATAGGTTTAACATGTAATCCACAAACGACTAATAATTAAAATAGTCAATATATTTATAAGGTGTATAAGTCTTTCCTACACGATTTTTTTCCTTAATAAAGAGTCTTAAGGTTTTAGAGTCTCAAACTTCCTTACTAATCTTTTTACTGAAGCACTTGTGCCAATTTAACAATTTTCAACTCAATACCACCCTTTTACAATTGAATTTTCTTCCTCACCATGTTCAGTATATCACTTGAAATTGCATCTACTACATGTACTAATAAATAGACAGTTTAGTGACAAATGTACGTTTTAATTTTATGTAAAATATTGGTTCGGCACATAGGACACGTTGAAAGACTCTTCGTACATCTCATGCATGTCACCAGATGACCGCAAGGCTGTAAAGTAGCATTCATTTTCCGATTCCTTGCAAATTTTACAGTCGTTCGTCCTTGTCGTTGTATAAGGGGTAAAGCTATACATCGTTTTTTTATAAAACCATTGATATTATTGTTGATTTCATCCAGCACCTGTACAATTTCATCTATGGGCTACCAAACATTTTGGATAAAACTTTGGGTTTGTATCTCACTACATCTTCTTTTTACCAATTTTTCAAGCCCTTCGCCATACCAATAGCACCTGATCACGTCCAAGACACAGGTATAATACAGTCCGTTTTTGGCTAGGTCCCTAATGTCAACGTCTGTGCGTTGGCCAATCTCTAAACGTAGATAGACGCATAGACATTCTTGGAACTTTTGGCTTCAAATTTGCATAATGGTTATTCATTTTCCTTAACTATATTATGCTCTATTACTTTTAAGTATAAAATTATGGAGCAGATTGAGTTAAATCCCATGAAAAAAGGTTCTTTTACTCAATTTTTAAAAATCTGATACTTGTCAGAGATACTAGTTTCCTTTCAACAAAGGCAAAGACTTGTGTGTGCCCACAAATAAATAATTCAATTTGTTGATGTAATTTTAGAAAAAATAAAACTGCAGAATTAAGAGAATTCAGTATACTTTAAAATTCTCATTTTAAAGAAAGTCAAAATACGTTTATCTTATAAATTATATTTGGTTATGTTTTTTTTTCTTGCTCAAGTTTAGTCGTAGAATTGAATTGCATTCAGAGCGCATAAACGTGGTAGAGTAAAAAAAATCACACGCACATTTAAGTATATCCTTTCGTTAAAATCTTGTATTACAACATAAAATTTTATTTCGTGCATTATCACAAACACATGTTTTCTGAGTATGTACATTCTTCACTTAGTCTTATCTTTTGTGAGTAACAATGGAACGCAAAAGATAAATTTTAACTTTACTGATTAGTATGATTAGTAAGTGTATGGTGTTATATAGTCCAGTTCTTCGTGGCTTCCAGTTTACAATTATTTTTCCAAGAACAGCTAACGCTTTTCAATAGCAATGCTTAATATTTGTGCAATTGTGGATTTTGATGGATTTCAGACTCAAGAAAAGTTTCTTAGTATGTAAATACGTATACAATGCTGTAAAAATCGCAAGTAGCTTCAAGTATTCGTTTTCACTTATCGTCTGAGCATAAACTTAGTGCCAAAATCGTACAACTGTGATATGTTAAAAATTACGTATGTGCACTTCATTTCCATGACATAGCAAATTGTGCTCCCTTAGAAAGTCTAGACTAAGCTTTTAGAATTGTACGAGCAGACCAAGAGGGCCACTCAGTACCTAATTGCTTACAAAGGTGGTTGTGTGGAAAAGAAACGCTTAGATGCATTGAATATTCCGAATATCAACTTGGAACAATATGGGTGTCCCAAATTCGATGCATTATGTGCTCTAAGTAGCAACAAAGATATCCAAAAACTATAATGTGGTCATCACAAAAATAATTTGCATTGCCCCATAGCTGAGGTGATGGCATTGAATAATTGGCTTGTCGGAAATATGTGTCTCTTAAAAAAAATGCAAGTATGTAAAAATAAGTTCCTTTTTTTTACTACAATGTATTATTTTTGTAAAAAATATTAATCATAATGTTTTTACTATTAAAAAGTGTTATAATTTACCTTGTTTCCATGTAGCTTCCTTCAATCTGTTTAAGAATTGTCTGCTGGATTTGCAGAGATTGTTTTAAGAATACATAGAATTCAGATTTAATCCATTATTTCAATAATTTTTGTTCATTTTAAAATTCACATTAATACTTAAAATTTTCAGCTATTATTTAATTTTACTCATAGGTAAAACTATCAGCGGTGTGAGTAAATATTTAGATTATGCATTTAATATCAAGAAAAGGGCAAAAGTTAATTTGCTTAGCAGCACAGATGTGCACACATTATTTTCAAAAACAGAAAACCCACTTACTACCCATTTAATATAGCAATGTAGAACACTTAAAATTAAGAAAACAGTACAAAGTATCTTGTAAAATACTTCATAGCTTCGTACAGTATTGGTATTTTGCTGTGCAATTTAAATTGTACGATGTGCATAAGGATTTCAAATAAATAAAAGGAAGTTCATATTTAGTAAAATGTGTGGTTTGCAAAAGCATTAAAGAAAAAGAACTTTTAATTTAGATCTTCAAGGACAAATGGTTTTTAATTCTATATTTCACTACTTCAAATGTGCAAGGAAACATGGTATGGGTCTTGTAAAGTTTCAAATTAATGTATAAAATTCTTTTTACTCTTACAGGTTTTTTATAATAATTTTTTTTACTATGCATAAAACGCACTTTAAGAACCAAACTTTTAAAAATGTCTCAATTGTAAAATTAAAAAATAGAAAGCAAATTGCATTTAAATGTTTGTAATAATATTTAAAGTATATATTTCTCTCTCTCAATTGTTAAACGTTTTCTAAAAATCACTAAAATGAATGAAAATTTATTTAAAGTAAACAATAATATGGAAGGAAAAATTAATTAAAAATAATATTTAATTTATATTTTACAGGATAAAGGGTTTTAATACTATTTTTCACTACTTCAAATGTGTAAGGAAACATGTTCATAATATGGGTCTTGTAAAGTTTCAAAAATTTTACGCTCACTTATGTGTATAATATTAAAAAATTCTGCAATAAAATATGTGCTATAGCATCTAATGTATAATTAATTTTTGAGTAAAACATAAATCTTAAAATCAACGAAAATTTCATTTCAGATCTTGCATTTTAAAAAGAAAATTTATAAGACCATGTAATAAAAAAAAACCAAATAATCCAAAATACAGTGTATGTGGTAAGACAAGCAAAAGTTTATTTAGAATAGAAAAGGTGTAAGCATTAAAAAGATTTCCAATATTCCCTTATGGATCTGCATTTAAGTGTTTGTCATAATATTTAATGTATATGTTTCAATTGTAAAATGTTTTCTAAAAATCTTCAACATTAAAAATATGTGTAATAGTATTTAATATATAATTAATTTTAAGTAAAAACATTAATTTTTAAAATATTAAATCCTTATATTTCATCCAAAAACAGGTTTGTAAATCTATATAATATAAATTAAATCACTAAAATTTATGAAGATTTATTCAAAGTAAAAATAATATGCAAGGAAAGATTAATTAAAAAATAACATTTTAATTTAGATTTATAGAATAAATGGTTTTTTTATACTATTATAACTTCTTCAAATGTACAAGAAAACATATTCATAGTATTTGTCTCGTAAAGTTTCAAAAATTTTACTCTTACTTAAGTGTATATTATTTTAAACAAAATTTCTGCTATAAAATAGGTGTTATAGCATCTAATGTATAATTAATTTTTGAGTAAATACATCTAACTTAAAAAAAAAACATAAATCTATATAGCAAAGAAAAATTTCATTTCAGATCTTGCATTTTAAAAGAAAATTTATGAAACCATGTAATAAAAAAACCAAATAATCCAAAATACAGTATATGTGGTAAGACACGCTAAAAATTTATTTAAAAACGAGATGTAAGCATTTATAAAAATACTATTCTGAAAGGCAAAGATCAATTGCAACTTTGTCCAAATATCGTCTAGTGTACGACACTGAGTTCTAGTTCGGGGGCACATAAGTGGTTTATCGCTGCTTTATACAAGAATTTTACGAAACGTTAAATTTATTCTAGGGCATAATGCACGGGGCAAGCTGTGAAACCAAAATTGGTTTGTTTGATACTTCATCTCAAGCAAGCTTCCATTTTCCAGAACAATTTTTAAAGAATTGTAGTTCTTTCTAGAAAACACAAATTGCCTTTTCTGTCCAAATGAAACAGACGCTATGGGTGCATAAAGTTCCAAGTCCTTCTCGTTGTTTTTATTGGCGCAACTATGCAGTCCTTACCATCTTTATAACGCTTCACCAACTCAAAATTAAATCTTGCACCAATTATTCGCTCCATTTCTCCCTTTATTTCCAATACTTTAGGAGATCAAGGCTTGGCTGTAATAGAAGACCCGCTAAAAGTATAGCTTATTCCTTCGTCTTCGTATGCTACAAGTTGACAAGGCACAGTATATTTTTGACCTAAAATTTCTAAATTTCGTCTTTTTTTAATACGTTAATTCGTTTTCCAATCGACGGAAATATGCCTAGCCTTCACGATCTGTAAACAATTTACCATACTCATAACATAAAGAATTGTGAGTAGACTTTTTCAAGTTCAGACTTGCTCGATGGACATAATCGTGACGTCACATCGAAATCTCAGAAGGAAAAAAAATCCAAGTCCCAAACGTAAACACACTGACGTCACTAATCATGAATAAAGTAAAAACATTAAGAAATCAATTCGTTCCTTAGATTAATTACTTTTAAAATCACCAGATGGCGCCATAATTCATTTTGAAAAAGCATTTATTAAAACCCCTATGCAATTATTCAAACCATTTTCTAAAAATAACCCATTCCTAATACTAAGAAAAAATACAAGTCCAAAAGAGAAAAAAAAAATCCAACACTACATTAATTCACCGCCCATAGTTAACTCTCTTACAGCCTAACGGATAGCGCACTTGACTTCGGATCCTATGGTCCTCGGTTCGAATCCACGAAATTGCTTTTTAATTAAAAATAATAGGGTTTCGAATATCTCCACCAGATGACACTACGAGTGATTCGTCATCATGGCAACAAAACGACGCCATCTTGAAACAACTCAACGCCTGCACGAAGTCGATGACAAAAAAAATCCAAATGTAAACAAACAATACGTCACTTCCGCTTTTGGATGACGTCACGCTGTGACGTCACGTGGCCCCGCCCACTTCTGGTTACGTGGTATGACGTCACTTCCGCCGCATATACGGGCCGGTATACTACTCAGAACCACCCCTTTATTTCGAGCACTATTTATAGTAGAGCAAATTCAAAGATATCATTCAATAGGGAATAACGTCCTCAACAAACTCAAATGCAAAAAAATTGCATCAGAGGACGTCTTAATATCAAATTTTGCGCAAACAACAAAATTGCCAATGGAAACACCATGTTTTGATGCCTTAATCAGATTCCGCATCGTTAAACCAGTCTAAATATGAATATCATGAAATTACTATCTTTATATCCGGAGATATTCAATGTTAAAGCTGCTGTCAATTTCAGGGATAATATCCCCATTGAAAATCACTATTAGTAGATCGAGATTAAATTTTAGTTATAGATACCCGAATTTCAAATTCGAAACTATTTCAAACGTATTTGTCAGCCATGCAAACGATCCGAGAATTATATTTATTATGCAAGTGCAAACGATCCGAAAATTGTTATCCGTGGTTTGTCAGAAGCTTTTTAAACTTTTAATTGCCCCTAAAATCACCATAATAAGGAACATTTAATGTAACGCAAAAACTAACCATTGGAATGAGCTGAAATTTTGTATGGTCATATTAGAAGTTCTGAATCTATTCCCATTAAAATATAGTAAGGTTCCAATTTATAATTTTTTTAAACATTGATTAAATTATTATTATTGCATACAAAAAACTGTTTTTAAAATAAAATATTAGGTGGATTTTGTTTGGGTTGTTTAACATGGTACAAAATATCAGCGGTATAGAAATAATATTTAGAAAGATATCCATAAAAATCTCAGAAACTGATTTAACATTAGGAGCTTCAATCTTTCTGTGCCCATAACTTCGAAACGGTAAAACCTAATGACATGAAATTTGGTACCTGAAGTTAAATTTTGATATAGATTTGAAATTATGAAGGGGTTTCCATTGGAAATTATGAAGTTGGTGCTCAATTTAATATGAAGACGGCCCCTTATGCAAAATTTATGCATTTGAATTTATAGATGTTAACTCCGGTCAAATACCATCTTTGAATTTTCCCTACTGTTAAAATTACTCGAATGAAGAGGGGTGATTCGTTTTTTTCGCGACTGTACATAAAGTCTTTCCTTGATTAAGAAAAATCATAAAAAACATAAGCCAACTAGAAACTAGACTAATTAGAATGCGGTTGGTTGCATGAATATGGTAAAAACAAAGCTAGTTAGAAACATAATTTTCTTACATTTTAACCTCAGTTTTTTCTAAGACATTGATATAGTTTAAATAGGCTCGTTATGTTGCACAGGGAACTTCTAATCGTTACATGACTTCTATCCATGTTAACCCTCCAAGTGGTTTCGACGAGATATGTCGTCCATCAAGATCTGATCTGAATTTTTAGTTTTTTCCCTCGTAATATTCATAGGCGTTGAATGCCTGTAACGTAGTTGGTTTTGGAAATGCATTGATCCTCCTGGGGCTTGTCTCGACGAGGTATCTTGTCATTAGCAAAACTGCCCAGATCTTGATGGACAAGATATCTCGCCATTAGAAGAAAACTGCCCAGATCTTGATGGACGAGATATCTCGTCATTAGAAGAAAACTGACCAGATCTTTATGGACGAGAAACCTCGTTATTGGAAGAAAACTGACGAGATCTTGATTTCGTCACCATAAAAAAATCGGCAATGTATTGGTAACGAGATAACTCATCGTTAGCAAAATTAGTCAGATCTTGATGGACGAGATATCTCGTCGAAACACCTTGGAGAGTTAACGTGGAGAGAAGTCGAGTGTCGATTGAGGAGATACGTGCAAGGAAACGAGTCCATGTTGAACTATATTGATGTCCTGGAAAAAACTTATGGGGATTTAGGTAAACTAAGAAAACTCTTTCTAACTAGCCTAATTTTAAAGTCACGAATTTTCCTAATAAGACTTTATGAACATCCTGAATTTTACGTTTTTTTAGTATTGGATACCTTTACCATCACTTGAGAATGAATTATACTTTTAATAAGTTTGTAAAAATTATTACAATGCTTCTAAGTTTGAACTTATTAACACTGGTGTAGTAAAAACGGACTTGCTAACATCTTATACTGATTTTACTTTAAGTTTCGTTCCTAATCTCATCCTGCCACGACCAGTTAATCTAATGGAACACTTAATCACGACTGTCCATGACCTAGAATATTAATATATCACCCCATCGCCCCTGAAAAGGTTAATCTTCCGAGGCATGACACCGACAAGCACCTGAAGTGCTCTTCTAGACACCATTTGGCACGTCTCAGTCTTCTAAATCAATGCCCACCAGAGAATAGTTCCCAAGTAACTGTGAAACAGCTTAAGGTTCAAGATGTCACCCCAAGCACCTTGGTCGAATATAATCTTAGGAACTGTCACGGTGATGCAAATCCGTTTCAGTAGCAAAGGGATTTCAAGGTAGAATTGAACTTCCCAAACACTCATTATCCCCTTTTAAAAAGGGAAAACATCGGACTAAATCTGTATGGGGGCCATGGTAGCCTGTTTGGAAGAGTAACGGATAAACAGCTGGAGGGTTGCGAGTTCCAATCCAACCAAAGACCACTGTGTACAAAGGGGGATAGTGCACGTTAAATCTGTCGTGCCGTTAAATGTCCTCAAGTTTGGAGGTTTGGAGAATGGGGTGCCAGCGTAGGCGTGACTTCGTCATCTGACCGTGGTTCAAAATTACGTGATGTTGTCCTCGGATCTTTTCCTTCGGGTTTGATCCCGGACCGTCGCCAATAGCCCATTGAGTTGCTACAGTGCGACGTTAATTAAAATACCTACCTAAATCTGTTTGGTTGGTTGCATTGAGTTTTATGGCCACATTTGGCCAAGCTACGCCAAACGAAGACAGACAACATTAAGAAATGGACAATGAAAGCTTTACTGACATAGAAGAGAAAAACACCCAGGGTGGAATCGAACCTGCGCCACCTACAACTCGTAGGTTGCAAGTGCAATAGACAAACCCACTGAGTCATAGAGGTCCCTAAATCTGTATGGATATGCTGTGATAAGAAATGCGTGTATCATCACATATTTATAATTTAATGCCATTTTTACCTGCCTATAAATTTTCATTTTATAAAATTCCACAATACTATTTAGCAGGTATACGGATGCAATATAACTTTATTGAGTTCAGAGCTATTAGCTCCGGTTTCAAGTTCCTTCAAGCTTTTATATTGTACTACTATACAACATAAAAGCAATGTTAATAAAACCGGTAACGATCTACTAGGTACACACAATCTCGACAAAACTTCACTCTCTCTGGTATTGAAAAAGAAGATGTATTCCAATGTTTCCTCTTCGTTCAAACAAACTAAGGTCGTCGTGGCTCAGTGGGCATGCCCACTGCGCAAGCAACCTGCGAGTTGTAAGTGGCACAAGTTTGATTCCTCCTTGGGAGTATTTATCTCTTCTGCGTCAGTAAAACTTTCTTTGCATGTGTATGTACATTACTTGCCGTTGTGTCTGGTGCAGCATGGCCAAATATGGTTTTTGCGCCATAAAACCCAATCAAAACCTTTCAAACAAACAAGGCACCTTCTCGAGTCCAAAAGATGAAACCTGTGGATGCATTAGAGTAACAATTTGACTCAATCTGATTCCAAAAGTGGCAACTAGACGGGGATCCTCTTAAAGTATGTAATATCATTAGGTTTCTTTAAAATATTGACGACTTAAACCCGTGTTGCTCCAGGAATCACACCAATACCGTCTGTTTTTGTTCTTAATCTTACTAAAACTTCTGGTGAGTGTAACCTGTGGAAAATGAACCGGAATGTGGAAATAACCAGCTTAGACAACCAGTAATCCAATTCCTTTCCACGTATGCCACAGAACCAGACCCCACTGAAAAGCAATGTACCAGTCGTGTTCATTTCTGAGTCAGATGTCGCCGTGTGCATTTTGCACAGCCTTGGCGATGTCGATTATTTTCTCACTGTAAAGCTGTTCTTCAGGATGGTAATCGATGGCTTGAAGAGCAGTTACTATTGCAGGGCAGGTGGATGAGGTGAGTTCAACTCCCAGACAATTGTTACAATATCTGTATGTTCTGGTTCCATCACAGATCATTTTCATGCCTTTAAAATGTCCTGTTCTCAGTCTGGATAGTGTGGTGGTAGTTTTTCTATCGATGTAATTTCACAAATTTGTTTTTTTTTGTGGTATGAGTGGATTTTACCAAAGCACTAGCATCAGTAAGAGTTAGTGGTTTTTTGACATTTAATTCTCTGACTACCTTTGCCAATTGGTCTGCAGTTTCATTTCCTTCAATGCACATGAGCGGGAATCCATTGAAAAGTGTGTACTTTTTCTACCAAACACGAGTTTGTGCAGAACTGAATGGACATCTTGGGCACATTTTCAGTTGCTTCTAGGCAGATCTGGAATAGCTAAAGAAAATAATTTCTTCGGTTTGTTGTGATGAGAGATATAAAAAAGTTTCAAGAGAGCTTTATTTATAGTTATGAGTTCACTGGTGAAATTGGAGGATATTTTCCAGTTCCAGCCTTTATTTGTAATTTCTAATATCCCAGTTCTTTAATTGAAATAGATTTTTCAACTCTGCAATTCGAAAAAACCCAGTGTTGTGAGACAAAAAACGTTCCTGTTGCTAAGCAACAGCGCTTTATTATTCAGCTTGCTTTTTTAGAATTTATCGGCAGCAAGCTGAATAATTTTTCTTTGGAATTTTTTGTTATGCAAGCTTGGGGGTTTTCTTTCAGAACTTGCTATGCCGTTATATTCATAATCTTTTGTAGTTTGCATTTTTCTAGTTTTTTTTTGTTCTGATCGTTTGTATTTTAATTTCAACATTTTTGAAAGGAATTCAACGTATCAGAATTCTGGTTATAATTCTCTTGTTTTTGTGTTTCTACTAGATCCTGGTACTTTGAAAGTTCTTATAAAGAGGCAAAGTAAATCTATTTAGAAAAAAATGACAAGAGTATTCTTGAATTAATTAAAATTTTGAAGACATGGACCTCTGAATTGATGCCATGGAAGTCATTCTACAAAGCCAACAAAAATTCGTAAGTTCTTTTTATTTCCTTTCAAACAAGTAAAATATATTAATATTCATCTGAAATCAAAGCTCACATTGAAGATTCGCAGGTACTTGAAGTTTGGATGAAAAGTGCGTTTGTTTCTGACGCGAGAGGGTAGGTTTCAGACGCAAGGAGTTCACGATTGTAATTTACTTTTGCTATTTTTGGCTATTTCTACTGCCAAAAACCCAACTTTAAAAATGTTCGCACTTATGAAAGAAAGCAGCACTTCGTCAAAAAGATAGATGCACTTACTGAATTGATAGCAGTCGAATTTTTTTATTCATGTCGTAGTCGTAAAACCAAGCACCATATTATGGTTGATGATTGATGGGCTTTGGATTTTATGGCGCAAGGACCATATTTGGCCATGCTGCGCCAGACACAAGACATACAATATCATGTAATAGACACACACAATGAAATTTCACTGACACAGTAGTGAGAATTACACCCAGGAAGGAATGCACGTGACAGGAATCGAACATACGCCGCTTACAATTCGAAGGTTGCTAGCGCAATGGGCATAGCCACTGAGCCACGACCCATTATTGTTGAACTTTACTTCATTTGAAAAACTTTATGAGATCCCCTAATATTCAACTCACGATCCAGTTTGAGAATCTGTTATAGAGGGATCTGAAGACCCTTCAATTACAAAGACCAGGTACTTCGTACTGCTTTACTCTTTAAAATGAACTAAGAAATTCCTACGGGTGTCGACGGTAGCTCAGTTGGAAGACTAAGATTAGGAATTAGAGGGTTGCGAGTTCGAAAATCGATCCAACCAAAGACCGTCGTGTATGTGAGTACTCGTTAAATCTGCTGTGGCTTCAAATGTCCTCATGTTGACATGATGTGGAAGTTTGGAGAGTGGGGTGCCAGCTCTGGTGTTGTCCTCGTCATCTGATCGTGTTTCAAAATGATGAGGTGTCCTCGGATATTTCCTTTCGGGATGGATCTCGATCCAATAGTCCGTTGTGTTGTTCCAGTGTGGGGTTAATTAACTACCTACCTACGGTTGTAAAGCTGATGATATAAATAAATTAATTTGACTTCCTAAAGGATGTAGTCTTCTAAATGACCTGTCTTATTGAAGATGAATTATTGTTTAGTTGAATAAATTTGCTTTGGAACTTGTGGATAAGATGTACCAAATTGCAATTATTATTTGCTGCATGTAAACATTTTTCAAAGGTTAAGGGTACAGAGGGGTAAATACTTATATGTTTATATCGTGTATGTATATGGTTCGAATGTTTATTTGGAGCACTACCATGTATAAACTAAATCCTTAAGGCATCACTTCACATTAAGTAGTCTCAACACTCGTTGTAGTGACTGCTATATTTCATAATTATGAACATCAGAATTGATAAATATCACAAAAGGTTTAATAGGTTAATTAAATCTCGACACTCCTTGCAATGACTGCTATATTTCATAATTATGAACACCACACTTAATGAATAGCACAAAAGGTTTAATAGGTTATTTAAATTTTGACACTCGTTGCAGGGACTGCGATATTTCATAACTAAACACATCAGAACTAATAAATATAGAAGAAACTAGAAAGTATAAATAAATTCAACGAAATGAACTATCAACAAAAATGAGTCCTTTTATGAATGACATTAAGCTGCGATCAAATATATTCTAAGCCGCTAGTAGGGATCTAGACAAACGCGTTCAACACTTCAGTCAATACCGCTATATGAATACACAAGTGTAACTAAACCCACTCTTGTAAATTACTGACCACAAGGACACAATTTCCTGAATATTTAATGCAGTCACAAGTACCTTCTGCACCCCCCTCAAATTAAAGCAGTTGCACCCGTAAACTCGATCTTTAGTCCACTTTCATTCAGCTTAAGCTTTCTTGATGTCCTCCGCAGCGAATATGTGCCTTGTTAGGAAAGTAAAATGAGGAAGGAGGCTAAATTAGTTTTGGTGGATTAAACCAATTAAATTGCTTAAATACAAACATGTATTTAAATTAAAAGTTCTCTGCATCTCAAATTTTTTGGCTTAGTTTAATTTATTTTAATGTTTGTTTAATTATCGTTTCTTTTATTCACAAGCTTCTGAAGTGCTTTCTAATAAATGCTGATATACGCACACTGCTCCAGGTTTTAACTCTGCAAGTGGTTTCGACGAGATATCTCGTTCATCAGGATCTGACCAATTTAGCTAATGACGAGATATCTCGTCATCAAGATATTGTCGATTTTTTATGGGGAGATCAAGATTTGTGGTCAGGTTTCTTCTAATGAGACGGCGTAAGCTTGATGGACGAGATATCTTTCATCAAGACAACTCAGTTTTCAACTGCTCATCTAGGCCATGTGTCCCAACCTTTTTTTCTCTCCCGTACCCTTGATAAAACTTTTCATTTATGAATACCTCCTTCTCTCATAACCCTTCTCACCCATCCCTCTACACTCTACGCAAAAGAAAGTTCGTTTTTGTTAGGTAATAATGTTCTTAGGTTAGCTAGAAAAATTAATCAAACGACTCAAATTTATGACACTTATAGGCTTTGATTTTTGATTTTACATTTTACAATTTTTAAAATAGCAGCCTAACATCAAAACAAATAGCATTATAGTAATTTTCAATCACATAAACTTATGAAAGTTCACAATTTTTCAGCTTGATAGGCATGTTTTCAAACGTGGCCTTCAATAATTTCAATGAGATCCTTGAGCTTGATTCATGGAGCTAAGTTTTCTAAAATCAGATTCAAATGAAGACAGAGATAATCTCAAGTCAGGAGCTGCATCAAGCCTTGTTTCGATATTTATTCTTAATATACGCATAAGACGAGAACGTTCTTTCGACAAGCTCTGTGTTCGTGAGAGGCAATAAATATTTTATTGCTTTATAAGAGTTCTTAGTACTCTTCTTTCACTGCTACACAGAAATTAATGAGATTTCTTTTTCTGAAATCAGAAGAAGAATCAGTCGAAAGTTCAATCAACATTTCTTTTTCAGAAATTGATAATTTTTCGGCTTGTTGAAAGAACAATTCGTCGAATGGATTTGAAGTCCAGTTATCTTCACTATTTCGCTTTGGAAAAATCTGTCTGAAGGATACCTTAAGTCCTTTTAAGTGAGCTATTATACTACTTTTTACTTCTTTTGACAATTTCAGTTCGTTTCCAGATAAGAAACTGTGAAGTGTCTGAAAACTTCACATTGGTCTTTTTTGATATAAGATTCCCAAATATCCAATTTCTTGATCATAGACTCGATTTTATCAGACACCTTAAAGACGGTTATAATAAAAGTAATGTTATAGTATAATGTTTTGTAATCCTAAGTTGAGTTTATTTCTGAAAAATATCAGATAAATATGCAAGCTGTTGAAGCTTCATGAAACTACTCACTTTCGCTTTCATGAAACTTAGAGCTCAACTAAAAAGGGTGGTCTTCAAAAAGAGTTGAACTTAATGTTTCAATTCAATCTTGTGAGTACTTTTCTTCGTGAAACCACCTCACTTCAATGTGCAAAAGTAATGTTTTGTAGAGGCTGTCCATCTCTGCACACAAAGATTTGAATAGTCTGGAGTTTGTTGAATTGGCCTTAATAAAATTAACAACTTTCAGATTGATTGGAGCACTTTCTTCAATGAATGTGTCAGGGGTTTGGACGCTAGGCTTTGTCTGTGAATACTGCAAAGGCTCCAAGCTACATGGAGAGCGACTTCTTTGATGCGACCACGTAAGCCTGTATAACAGCCAGACAGATTTTCCACCATCCGTGTAAACACCACAGAAATTGGTTCAATCAGTACTTTCTTCACAGAAATAACCCTGAATGGCATTAAATATAATCACCTCTGTGCATCTTTCAGTGAGAGGATAGCACAGTAAAATATTTTCTTCAAACATGTTGTCATGCAAATATCTTGCAACATGCAAAATTGCCAGATTGGAAACATCAGTGGAAAACAGTCTCGTCCACCTGTATTGAATAGAAGACTGTTTTTTATTCTTTCAATTACTGTAGATTCAATGTCGTCAGACATGTCGTTAATTCTTTGAGAAACTATTATTTGAGAAGGGAATATTGTCAATTTTTCGGACATAGTCTTCACTGAACAAACAATGAACAGCATCTTTGATACAAGGAGATATCAAATGTTCAGCGATTGTGTGATTTTAACCGCTTTTAGCAATACGATAACTTATTCTGTGCGATGCTTCAACCGCATTCTCATGAACTTTGCAGATAACACTAAAGATGTCAGATTAGGACCGTTTGATAGTCGCCGAAAAAAGTAACGTCTTTGTTTATAAATTGAATGCTTTGTCTCTAAATGACGTATTAATAAGAATGGTTTCATAGCATCGTTCGACAAAATCTCTCCATAAACAACGAACAGTTGTTTTATCGTCTTCATCTCCCGTTACTAAAAATCCATGACAAGTATTCATCACAATATTTTCTCTTTTTTTCGACGAGCACTTTTGTTGTGGTTCTCTTGCTTGTTGCTCCCTTGCGCTTGTAAATCATCTGATTGTTCCGAAGTATTTGCTGCTTCCGATACAGCGGGTTGAATTTCAATGCTATTTGCAGCTTTCATAATACCTGTTTTCAACCACTTAACCATTTTGAGACACAAAACAGTAATTTAAAACGAGAGAAAGTAATTTAAAACGTTAAAGTAATAGCTAAGCACTTCAAATTAAGCACTCAAAAAAGGAACGAAGCTAGGCCTATTAATTCACGTTACTCAATTGGCGCCCAATTCGAACACTAAAATGATGGCCGGCTTTCAATCGTGTTTTAAATAAAAAAATATCGATCGCGGAAGCTCTGAGACGATTCGATATTTTTCTAGAGAATTACTAGGAAACGAAAGAAACAACAAAAGAGAGGGGAGAGTACATGCGTAATCTCGTGATATGATTGGTGGTGGGTGGGGCAATGATCAATCAATTACTAGGTTTACGTCTATTACTTCCTTTTTTCTTTTTTTAGGTGTTTTCCGCCATTACTAATATTATTTTCGCGTACCCCCAACCGGACCGCCACAGCGTACCCCAGGTTGGGAACCGCTGATCTAGGCAACTCAGTTTTCAACTGTTCATCAAGACAACTCAGTTTTCAACTGTTCACCAACAAACTCAGTTTTACTAATGATGATACCTTGTAGAGAAAATCAACAGGAGGGTAGGTAGGTAGTTAATTAATGTCGTACTGGAGCAACACAAAGGGCTATGGGTGACGGCCTGGGATCAATCCCCAAGGGAGAGATCAAGGACAACGCCTCGTAATTTTGAACTACGGTCAGATGACGTATCATCAGGAGGGTTGAGTATGGAACAGTAAACAGAAGTTTTGCAGTTCAGATATTCTGGTTGGTTGGTTGATTTGGATTTTATGTTGCAAGGTTCAAATTGGACAAGCTGCGGCAAACGTAAGACTAAAAAGGATTCTACAATACAAAAACAGATTACCTCCACAAGCAACCAAATCATCATTAAAAGGTATGTTAAAATTATGCAGGTAATGAACATGAATGAATTAACATGGAAACAAAGTAATGTACTAAAAAAAAACTATGGAAACAATAAACGTGACGTCATCAACATAAAATGTAGAACTAATATACTGACACCATTTTTTCGAATCTGCTTTTCCTTTCAACAATAAATTGGGAGTTTAAGGTCTTCTAAAGGCTTTGTTTTCACAAGATACATACTCTGATCAATTATATAATCATAGGTAGGTAATTGAATTAACGTCTCACTGGAGCAGCACAATGGCGACGGTCCAAGATCAATCTCTTTCTTGTAAGTAAAAAAAGTTGGGATCGTAAATTTTTCACCAAGGCAAGGGAAGGATCAAGGGGAACACACCTCGTCATTTTGAACCACGGTCAGATGACGAGGTCAACACCTGAGCTGGAACCCCACTCTCAAAACTTACGTATCATTCCAACGTGAAGATATTTGAGGACACGCCAGATTCAGCTTGCACCAATCCCCACATACACGACTGTCTTTGGTTGAATCGAGTTTCGAACTCGTAACCCTCCGGTTGCTAATTCGTTACCCTTGCAGCCGGTCTACCACTGTCATATACACTGCTGGCCACCCAAATTGCAACACCAAGAAAGACAAGAGATATCACAACAAAATTTATATTGTAGATAACATGTTGACCAAGTATCAAATGATTAAATTTATAGACTTCTGTGAAGTGTGGTTCCTGCCAAATCAGTAGCCAGAGTAGCCGCCAATGTTGGAGATCACCGCTGCCACACGCCTCGGCATTGATTCAAAGAGACTTTGGATGTGTTCTTGGGGTACAGCAGACCAAGCAGCTTCCACACGTTGCCAAAGTTGATCTGGTGTGGCAGCTGGGGATGTATTCTGGGTCAATCGTTGAGCAACCATGGACCACATGTTTTCTATCGGCGAAAGATCCGGAGAGCGAGCTGGCCAGGGAAGCAATTCAATCTGGCGATTGACGAAGAACCCTTGGACAATGCGTGCCACGTGTGGTCGCGCATTATCCTGTTGAAATATGGCTGTGGGCAAGCCCTGAAGGTAAGGAAGGACAACTGGCTCCAACACCTCGGAGATGTAGCGCTGGCTGTTTAAAGTACCGGCAATGCGTACTAAAGGAGTGCGAGAGTGATATCCAATACCGCCCCATACCATAATACCCGGTGCAGGACCAGTGTGGCGGTGCATAACGCAGCTGTTCAGCATCCTCTCTCCACGGTGTCTCCAGACTCGAATCCGACCATCGTGGTGTTGCAGACAGAAGTGACTCGTCAGTAAAGACAGTTTCATTCCATTCTGCCGTCCACATCCTTCTTTCATCGCACCATTGGCGGCTGAAACGTCTGTGGTTCTGCGTCAAGGGTAGACGAAGCAATGACGTCTTGCGGACAGACCACTCTGCTGTAAACGGCGTCGAATGGTACGCGCAGACACTGGATGATGCGGTACAGACTGAATGTGCTGTGCTATGGTTCGTGATGTGGCTGAGCGATCCGTCACTGCCATACGCACAATATGCCTGTCATCACGTGAAGTGGTACATTGAGGTGGATGCGATCGAACACGTCGGTCCGTCGTACCCTCCTGCATCCAACGATCACATATCCGCATTACAGTTGTTTGGTTTCGTCCAACACGACTACCGATTTCCCTGAAAGATAATCCACAATCTCGGTAGGCCACTATCCTTCCTCTGTCGAACTCGGATACTTGATCAAAAGATGATCGCTGTTTTCTACGAGGCATAATTGATCGTTTTTTTGAAAAAACCACAAGAAAAACACAATTGCCGTACTTGAAATCGTCGAAATCTCCAAGCCTTAAATAACGCTTTGAAGTGGCGCCACAGGCGCGCGTGATGTGCGTCTGCGCTGAAATTCTAATCATTTGCATATCTCACCTCCGCTAATGCATGTTGTAAATTTCATATTATTTGCATGCTTCCTTCAGGGTGTTGCATTTACGGTGGCCAGCAGTGTATAATCGTAATTAGTAGAGTCAAATCATGCACTGTTTAACTTTTTAGCATACCAATTTTACAAATGACACATAAAGAAAAGTTTCTGAACGAAGCTTATAAGGATCAATTTGTGTACACTCGTTCACATTTTCATACTGTCATTCTTTAAGTTCAGAAATCATTTGTGCAGTTTTATATTAGTTAAAAAAATTTTAAAATTGTAGAAATCCCTAGTTTTACTTATTACACACATATCACTTTATACGATATAACTTCAAAGTTTTAAAATAGCTTCATGGAGCTCCAGGCTAAGTTTTTAACACTGTGCTATTGTAATTTGTTTGATTTTGTGCACTGCATCTTAAGTACCTAAGCACCTAAGTTTTGTATTGTTTTATGAAATCCGCATTGATTTAAATGTTTGAATTTATAGACAATCAAGTAGTTGATTAACGTCACACTGGAGCAACACAACGGAGTGTTAGTGACGATCCGAAATCCATCCCAAATGGAAAGATCCGAGGACAGCACCACCATGAGGACATTTGAGGCCATGGCGGTTTTTCTATCGGTGTTCTTTTCACAAACATGTTTCATCAATTATTACTTAGTTAAAAGCAAACATTAAATGGATTGTAGAGTAAAACTAAGGTTGTTCACTTTTTGGCTAACCCAATACATTCCTACTATTCAACTCTACTGATCTTTTTCTTCTTTTCCTCAGTCATATTTTACCTATTTGGTCATTCTCGCAGATTTTTTTTATGTTAAAATCTGCAATACGCAATTACAAACGTGTCCCCGTCTTCCAAAAATACCCCAAAACGGGTTTCATCAATTATTATTTAGTTACAAGCAAACGTTAAATGTTCATGTCCATTTCTGAGTCAGCCTGCATTTTGCACAACTTTGGCGAAGTCTTATTTTCTCGCTTTAAAGCTGTTCGTCAGGGTCGAAATCGATTGTTTGAAGAACAGCTGCTACTGCAGGGAAGGTGTAGCAAACTTCTGGTCCGATTTCAAGGAGACTAATCTGGCAACAGCACCCAACTTCCCAATGAAGAGTCAAATGATGAATGTTTGTAGGCGGTTTGTAAGTAAGAAAGTAAGCTTATTCAAGAATGTGACATCGTCTTTTACAATGCTTGTAGGTTGGCTATCTTCCAATAATCTCACTTACTGTGGGACGAATATATGTGTGTTGTCGTTTGGTCTGTAACGGGGAAACAGATTTAGAATGGAAGGTTTTTGAACCTATACACATCACTTTCAAAAATAATTTCAGAAAATATTATTTTATAATGAAAATTACCAGCATATTTGATACGCAACCTCGAGTAAAATATTGAAGTTGAATATAGGTTTCTATAAAAGAATGTCTATTGTCAATTTCGTGTAGTGGAAAATAGTTGATATTTTAGAACTTAGTTTCCTCTAATACGCAGTATCTCCGATTGTCTATAAGAATTAGTAACCAGAGGGTTGCGAGTTCAAAACTCAGTCCAACCAAAGACCGTCGTGTACGTGGGGGCTAGTACACGTTAAAGCTGCCATTATCCAGACTGAGAACAGAACATTTTAAAGGCATGAAAATTAACTGTGATGGAACCAGAACATAGACTTTGCAACAACTGTCTGGGAATTGAACTTACACCTCATATATTCACATGCCCTGCAATACTAGCTGCTCTTGAAACCATCGATTACCATCCCGAAGGACAGCTTTACAGCGAGAAAATAATCGACATCGCCAAGGCTGTGCAAAATACACGGCGACATCTGACTCGGGAATGGACACGGCAACAACTTACAAACATTTCGGGACACCCTAAGACAACGGTGGAACAGGCGTGTGGGGAGAGAGAAAGATTCTGGGAAATCGAAACGAGAAAAGATTTCCCGTCTCGTTTATTTTGATACAACGAAAATAAATTCATAACCATGTTCAGCTGGTTCCACCCAGTTTTCCCATTTGTCATCCTTGTTCTAGTGCCACGATATTCGAAATTGAAAGATTATTCGAGTTCTTTTGTAGGAAATGTTTCCCAACATCTAAGGTAGGTAGGTTGAATTGACGTCGCACTGGAGAAACACAACCAGCTATTGGCAAGGGATCGATCCCGAAGGGAAAGATCAAGGGCAACACCTCGCCATTTTGAACCACGGTCAGATGACGAGGTCAACACCTGAGCTGGCATCCCACTCTCCAAACTTCCACACCATGCCAATGTGAGGACATTTGAGGCTACGACGGATTTAATGTGTAACAGCCCCCTTTCTACGCGACGGTCATTTAATGGATTCGAACTCACAACCTTCCGGTTGCTAATCCATTGCTCTTCCAACCGGGCTACCGCGGCCCAAATGTTGATTGGAGCAACTCGAAAATAAATAGGAATGAAGTTTATGATTGCTGAAACTGAAAATGCGGTAGTTAACTGTTGAGTTAGAAAAAATTGAATTCTTCAAGAGACTAACCCTATGAGATTGCAGCGTGACGTAACATGAAGGTGTGCAGACGAATCGAGCTTGCATCGTTGTATGCCAAAACTAAATGATAATTCAGAAGTAAAACAATACGGAATCTTAAATATTAATTTAGTATGTCAGAAACGTATTAAGGGGGCACAGTACCTTTAAGCATACAAATCAACAGGTAAAATAGACTAATTTCGGTAAACTGTATCACCAAAAGTTTTATGTGCATCATAATGAAATTTTTTGCAGGGTTTATTTATACTTTATACTACACAAATGCAGAAAAATTGGTTTGATTTTTAAAAATTAAGTAATATTTTACTAGAATTTACATTAGGTCATTTTTAACATACTTTTTTTACAAGCATAACTTGTGCGCAACATTCTGAGTCATCCTCTGCATTTTCTATAAAACTAATGGCTGGTATGAGTAACACACAATGCTTTCATTTTAAATTAAAACCAAAAAATAGTAGTTAAGTAACACATAAATATAACAATCAATTAATATTTCACTTCATTAATTTTTTCCAAATTTTCGCTCATACTATATCAAAATGTTTTAATATATTTTTAGATTTGAGTCAAACTTTGGTTTCATTTTGAAACCCTTTTGATAATCTATTTTCATTCAAAATTTCAGGAGTCTACGTTCATTTGTTTCAGAGTTATAGTGCGCGCAAGCTTGAAAATTACCATTCTGAGATAAATGCAATTAAAGTTGAAACAGTTATTTTTAGCATTCACGTGCGTTCAAGTAAACAAATAGATTTGAGAAATGAAAGAGTTGAGTAGTACATATTCTGCTTATATTTGTTACAGTAAAAATATTATTATTAAACTCGATAAAAATAAATAGCATAATTCCAAAAATTAATGGCATAATTCCAAACCAAAACTAAGAAACGTAAACAAACGAACAAGTGAAAATAAAAATAGGTGTGTTCGAAAAATCCTCATTACGAACGAACGAATGCGAATGTTTTCATGCGGTTGTTTTTGCCAGAATCAGAACATTTCAAACTATCTAAATAGATCAAAATGGGAAAATCGATTTTTAAGGTTTTAAAGGTACTGTGCCCAATACATTGTTGTACTCTCAAATAGTTATCAAATAAATGCCAGCGATATAATCCCTTAAACTTTTATTATGTACATTGAATCAAGCCTTTTATCGCTTTCGTAACTTCGTTTATAGGATTTATATAAAATCGTTCAATAAGATTCCTTATTTTTCATAAAAATTTTTTCAAGTATTAAATTAAGTTCAAATATTTTTCAAGCAATAAAAATATAATGTTTGGTATATGGTACATTCCTTTTATTAACCAGAAAAGGGAACATAAGTTACTACAAAAGTCTGAATAAAATCGAATTTAAGAACTCGGCTTCCTTTGCTATTCTAGAATGCCCATTGACGAAAAGAACGCTGTAATTGCAAAGGAAAGACAATTTTGATTCACGTATACGGGTTCTAAATAGTATTTCAGACGATAAAATCGAGTCTGCACTTGAGACGTAATTTAATAAAGTAGTTATTCAGAATGATTTGTGCAGCCGAGATCTAAATGTGAAGATACTTTCGAAATTCTCGCAATAAATCTGATTCGCAAACGCATTATAAAGGATGTATTATCAAGTGGAAATAAATCTATTACATAAATTGTTCCTTACGATTCAAAGCTCGAATGAAGTTTGGACGAAAGGTATAATTTGAAACGATTTTATATTTTAGGATTTCTCATAACTTTTGAAAATTAATTTGAACGTTTTTAGAAATGATTTGATTTTGTGGTGATGCAGATAAAGTTCCATAATTTGAATTAAATGAGAGTGTTACTTTGTACTGTCATTTTGTAACACTTTAAATATAGCGTATCCAAAGATACAAATGATCTTTTTAAAGAGTATGAACACTTTAGGAGATAGTAATTACATTCAATTCATGCATTTTAAAGAATTATATACGCAATACCGAATTGGAGGGTAGTTAAATTAATGTCGGAAATGGAGCAAAGCAATGAGCTTTCGGCGACCCAATAGGGAATTGTAAAAGTAAGTTTTCAAAAATTCTATACCCAGGAAAACATACATATTTCGAAAGATATAACTTTCAATCATTCCTAACTCTTAGTGCAATGCATATTCTACAACAAGGGCTATATTTATTTTAATTCAATGGTATATTTTATAACTTCGCCAAAATGAAAACATTACATCGAAAAAAGGAAAATTCATAAAATGGGGATGGAAATGTAAAAATTAAAGTTGTAGGTAGATAAGTATTTAATTAATGTCGCGCTGGTGCAATACAACGGGCTATTGGCGATTGACCGGGATCAAACCTGAAGGGAAAGATCCGAGGACAACATCACGTAATTTTGAATCACGGTCAGTCACCACCGTGGCGAAGTCACACCTGAAGACACTTGAACCACACCACGAAGTCCCACCTGAACTGGCATCCCACTCTCCAAACTTCCACACCATGCCAACGTGAAGACATTTGAGACCACGACGGATTTAACGTGCCCTCCCCCGTGTACACGAGTCTTGGGTTAGATTTGAACTAGCAATCCTCCGGTTGCTAAACGTTTCCTACCAGAATACCTCGGCCCTTAAAGTTCTGGGAGTAGTAGGAATCTGTAGCGTTTCGATTGTTTGCGTTTGGATCAAGGGCTATATTTGGCCATACTGCTTCAGACAAAAGACACAATATCAAGTAATGGACATAAACACAAGGAAAGCTTACTGACGCAGAAGATAAATACACCCAGGGAGGAATCGAACCTGCTCCGTTACAACTAACAGGTTGCTAGCGCAGTGAGCACACCCTCTCACGATTAGCGTTTTTTTATTTCAAATTGCTGGTTTGTTGCATTTTTTGGCTAACCAGGTTCATTAGAGTGTGACCTAAGGCTAAAGATGATTTTAAACCACTACGAATATCCGCATTCAAACCTGGATTTGATCCACGGTCCTGTGAATGTGTAGTAAAATCATTAAAAATACATGTTTTTGATTTTGGAACTATCAAAATGTATAATGTAAAAACATTACGTTTATAAATATATATTATTTAAGACTCTTTTGAACTAGTTTGTTCAGGGCCGATTTTTAGCGGTCATTCACTCATAATACATTTTGCAAATAAAATTCTGACTTCTCACTTAAATCTCAAATTTCATGGTGATAATCAAAGCAGCTCTTAAAAATATCTAAAATCCCAAATGGAAGAATAGCGGATTAGGAAACGGAGGGTTGCGAGATCGAAACTCGACCCAACCAAAGGCCGTCGAAGTCGGATTCTGGTGCACGATAAATCTGTAGAGGCCTCAAATGTCTTCTCCGTTGGCGTGGTGTGGAATTCGGAGCATGTGGTGCCAGCTCAGCTGTTGATCTCGTCTTTTGACCGTGGTTCAAAATGACGAGGTATTGTCCTCGGACCTTTCCCTTCGGGATTGACTTCGAATCTTTACCAATAGCCTGTTGTGTTGCTCCAGTGCAACTTTAATTCAATTACATACCTATCTTAAAATAAGTATAGGTAACGGAATTTTTATATTTTTGAGAAATTTAAATTAATGGAATTATAATGTTTTTGTATATTTTATTATGAATAAGCTTTTTAGCATCATGAAGTTTAAAAAATACTAGTATTTCTAGAATAGTATATCTAGTTACATAAGAGAAATTTTTTGTTGGAAGTATTTCCGCAAAGTATTTACCACACTTGCTCAAAAATGAGAAATAATTATTCTATGGTCAAATGTATTCTTCCTCAATAAAAATCTCGTTTTTGTCAATTGATTATCCTCCAATTAAATAATAGTTATTATACCTGTATCTTAATACCTAGGTTATGAATTTATAGAGCACTAACCAATTTAAATCCAATGATTTAATCATCCTTAAAAGGTTGAAAATCAAATCCTTCGACTAAATTAAACAAATGAACATTTTATCTTTAATAAAAACAAAATCCTTTTATTGTTCTTCAAAGTTTGTAACTACGTCGTTCCCATTTAAAACTCGTGGAAAGATTTTTATCTTGAACGAATTCAATTTCTTGAAATTATAGGGCAAATACTTTTCAATATCGAAGTTGTGTAACTCATTAAATGCGCTGTCTAAAAGGTATTTAAAAACCGTAAATAAGGGTTTTAAGACTCAGCATAACAATTGCGAGATCAATGTCAAAACATACAACCGATTCTCGACACGATGATACTGTAATCGCGTATCTCAAGGCTCTGGTGCTTATGAGATCAGAGAACCTGGCCTCGAACGGGCCTGAATCTACACTATTGACAGTATAGCACTTGACAAATGGGCCTGCCTTGGTATTTGGGAACCCTAATAAATTGGTAGATTAAGAAAAGAATTGAATATATATAAATATATATATTGACAGTTTTCTTTTTAGCATTGTACTAGTTGAATTTACCCGGCGTTGCTCGGTTTAATTGGTTAAACGTCGATTGAAAGTGATCTAAAAATCATTTTTCTGTCATAGAAAATGCAAATATAGAGAAAAAAATAAGCGAGCACAAAATAATTTTTTAAGCTGAGATTTTTTATGGCTTCTACAATTTACTTTAGATCCATTTCACATACTATAGGTAAGACAAACCTACAAAAACTGATACTGAGATGACTATATATACAAAAGTCGATTTTGATTTTGGATGATTGTGAATGCCCTTTAAGTTCATTTTCTTAAAAAAATGACATGCATAGTATCATTGCAGTCAGTTTTTTTCTTATCAATATTTTCTTACTTGTATCACCTTGGACCAGAAATGTGAATTTCGGAATTCCACCATCAGAATGAAAGGTTAAAAATCATGCTGATACGATATCATGATCAACGTTTCAAGCAATTACACTTTATGCTTGAATATTTCATTCCGCATTTTACAGACAGGATACATAAACGATATGATACTGAGCGATTTTCAGCTCAACCGACCCATCTGCGATTGTATCATACTCTAAGATTCTAAAAAACCTCCAACGTCATCTTGAGAGGCCGACTTCTGTATATGTTAACTCTGACGCCATTTGCACAGCCAGATCGGAGAGAGCGCCACCTAGCAATATTCAATGTTATTCCTATGGGGATTTCGAATTGTTTTTAGCTCCCTACGACAAATAGAAAGGGGGTTAATATGTAGCCTACGTTACCCGCAGGGTTCTAAAGTATAAGTGCACCAAATTTAATGAGGATTGGTCAAACGGTGTAGATTTATATAGTGAACATACAGACAGATGCCAACTCTGCTTTATATAGTATATAGATTTTAATCACTGAATCTGACTCTGTAGAACAAATTTCCCTGCTAGCATTGTTTAAGTATCAGAAATCGCCTTTACAGGGGCTACAGCCAAGCTTTCCCTGAACGATTGGGCTACGGATCGCTAGCAAAATTCCTATAAAATATCTAACGAATAAAATATTCAGTTATATATTACAAGATTTATTTACGTGACTGAATCTGTAAGATTAGCAAATTAAATTAGTCTTTGGAGTACTAAGGGGTATCTAGGTAAGAACTGTTGAGGAACTAAGTTATGAATTAAAGTTAGAAACAAAATCTCGTCCATAAAGATCTGACATTTTTTTTAATGATGAGATATGTCGTGAACATACTGCCCTATCCCCAAGGGAATGGAGATCCAAGTGAAAAAAGAAATTCTCCCTTGCCCAGAACTGGTAACAGTTTGGAACAGGTGTTTTCATCATAGGCTGGTCGATAAGTTTATACGCGAAGATAAACCATCAGGAGCTAAAAATGCTAAGACTTTTTCATAAACACAGATATGAAGATTTTTCTGGTAGCATTTTAGGATGCATTTGATAACTTTGATCATGGAATAAGAATTTAGAATAGTTAATTGTTTAAAATTGATAACATTAATTATGACTGTTTTTTACTGTTTTTTCATTCTGGCTATTATTAAAATATCTGTTAACAATTAATAGTACATGAAAATTCACGCACGAAATTGTGGGAAATACTACAAGGAAAATAAAAAATACATTTGAAAAATAATTGTAGTGTACGAATAGGAATTTTATTGAATTATTTTCTAAAAAATTGAATTTTTTTAATTATTGGTCATGAATTATTATTTTGCTTTTGTAATGTATATTTCATGCGTATTGTAAAACGTTACAGTAAAGCATTTTGCTGTAAATGTAAAATCAAAAACAATTCTTCAAAGGGTACTCTTAAATAACAAAAAATGATGTATTAGCAGTAAGTGTAGATTTGATTTTGCTACTCTTCGTTTTTTAAATCGATTTTGTTATTAAAAGAAAGTTTACTAGTAAACAATATTCATAACAAGCTGGAAAATAAAACTTTGACCTTCTAGAATAACAACCTGCAAGTAATTTTAAAATAAAAACAATACTTCAATACCTTTGCAAAAGATATATTAAAATACAACTTCGATGTTTCTTCTCTTAAAACATTTTATTGGCACCGTAATATCCAAAATGCTGAGAAAGACTGTCTACCACAAATTAGTTTTACAGTTCATTAAAGGTGTTATAAGCAGAGAAGGTTCCACCCATTTGGGAGAAAACTCCATTATATTTTATTTATTTTAATCAATATAGCTAATTAAGCACTTCAGGTTCTAAATTCATTAGCTGAATTGAACTAACACGTCGCTTGAGGCATACTGTGGAGAATTTCCCTTAGCTTGTGCAAGAGACAATCTTTTTTTTTGTGTTTCAGCATCATTAAAACAGATAAAATGGCAATAAAGAAACAATCAGATAAAAATTTAAATTCTTTTAGAAAAAAGTGTGTAAAACTATTGTTAAAAGGAAAAGTTAAACCAAGAAGAGAATAAACACAATTCCTGAAGAATTGTCTAAGCATTCTTTCTGCATTCGATAAAAAAAATGATATTTCAAAAGCTCGAATGATTAGTCTAGGTTAACATGCCTTAACGTTTATTTCATTTTCTTTAGTTAGTAGTATTTTTTAAACACCAATGTTTCACATAATAGTTTATATAATTATTAAATTGGCTTTTTTTCATTGATGATTTGATTCGAGTATAATTTGGATTATAGCAACTTCATTATCCTTCAAAGATATTTTTATGAAATAATTTATTCAATTCAATTTTGTACCATTAGATTTTAAAATAGTTTGGTATCCAGACATGAAAAATTGTTTATTCCTTTTTGAAAAATTTCCGTTATGACAATTACTTCAAGAGAAAACCGATTAGGTTTCTGATTTTTGAAACTCGTGAACTTCAAAAAAGCAAAAGAATTGCATTCCGATTATAGTAATTGGAATAAAAAAGATGATATAAAAAGTAAAAAGGATTATAATTTAAAAGTAGCAATTCAGTGGATTATGATATATAACTATTCTAGCGATTTACTACAAATCTTTTCTTTATATAAATGAACATACTTTGATTTTTAATACATTATATATAAAAAAAAACACAAAACAGCAAAATCCAAATTATTTCACACCGTAATGCTTATAAAAACATTATTGGGACACATTGACATTTTCGTATCAAATGAATTATGTTCTTGTATTTGCTGTGTAATTGAATATTTTTCTACAGAAAAACTACAATTAAATTAATTTATCATTTACATTTCTTCTAAATTTACATAATCTACATTTACTTCTTGATACATGAGTACGGTAAATAAACGCCGATTTCACGATGTTTTCTATAAACCAGTTAAGCAGTATACATAAAATGAACATTAAAAACACAGAAAGAATACACATTTGCTTTAAAGTAGATAGGTAATTAATTAACGTCGCTCTGGAGCTAAGGGCTATTGGTGACGGTCCGGATCAACCATGGCCAGATGACGAGAACACTGAACTGGCACCCTCTCCAAACTTCCACACCACGCCAATGTGAGGACATTTGATGCCACGGCAGATTTAACGTGCACCAGCCACGCATAAACGACGGTCTATGGTTCCACCGAGTTTCGAACTTGGTTGCTAATCCGTTACTCTTCCAACTGGGCTACAGCGGCCCCCATTTGCTTTATAATTCTAAAAATGTTCTATCTGATGCATAAGAGAGTTCTAAAAGTGTTCTCTCCGGTGCATTCGAACACGATTTGCTCCGAAGTCTCTTCCTCATCAAGGCAAATAAGGCACTTGTAGGAGTGTAAACGAACGAAAACGATTCAAGTAGGCCTGAGTTACACTGCGGATTATTCTGGCTTTAGCAAAAAAAGTGGCAACCGCTCTAGGGATTTTTTTAAAGTAATGGCGATCATTAGGCTAACTCTGGAATTGAAAAAGATGGGGATTCATTCCACAGTGTTCTTCCATAAAGTACACCAAAGTGATCTAGCCTCTCCAGTGACACTACCCAGATACCATCAAGGTAGTTGATGGCAAAGGAACAAACAAAACTAAATCACGGAAAATTAACTTTCATAACAAAGTACTCACTGTCAACTGCTTTGTAATCTTTGGCCAATTTTCAGTAGTAAATGCTAGTTGTGGCGAACTTAGCTATCAATACAAAAATTAACTTATGATACAATAGTATATATAGCAGTGTGACACAATTCTACTATGGAGTACTTTTTGGTGGACACAAATTACACTATTTCACACCAGCTTGCCAAAAGTTTTTAAGATTTCTAAATATGAAATTCTGTGGTAGATATGCAAACTGACATCGATTTAATTTCCATCTCAAATATGTCCCTGAATACGTCCGAGATTTTTTGATGTATAACTAGCACGTAGAGTGGTCACGAACGGGAAAGCTTTCAAATAGCTGTTTTCGTTCACTGGATTGATGTGGCAAAAATATTGTCTCCCTGTTTACTTTGGTGTTTTATGGCGCAAAGGTTACATTTGGCCAAGCTGATGCAAACGCAAAACAAAATGTCGTGAAAGAGTAAAAAGGGGATTGCGGAACAGAGTAGTAAGAAAGCAGAAAAAGAAACGGTAAGCAGAAAAAAAGATGAAAGCAGAAAAGATAGCTTGGACATTCTGGGAGCACGACTCCCGTGTTTACTAAAGACAGTAAGCCCCATGGGAAAAGAAAATATCACTTAAGTACTTCGGGTCCGTGAAATCAGTAGACATCTAAAGGACATGTCAAGACATTGTGAAAGGAAAGGGTGAAGAGGAGAAAGATCGCTTGGTCATCCTGGGGTCACGACCCCATGTTTACTACAGCCAGTAAACCCCCATATGAATAGAAAAGATCACTAGAGTACTTCGGGACCATGAAGCCCATATACATCTAAAGGAGCTGTGCCCCTGAGGCCAGGTTTCCTTAGGTAATCTGCAGATTACCTGATTTTCGTACGTTAGCGGTAAAATACACATGAATAATCTAATAGAGTTCAAAAATCTCGCGATTTCAGTTGAAGTAACTATCAATTTATGTGAACATTAGAAATAAATTGTTTCTCAAAATGAACAATCCCATTTTCTAATTGTTTAGTCCCCTTTTCAATTTGATCCTGCAAATTTATACTTAAAATAAATTTAATACGATTCACATTAGGTAGGTAGGTATTTAATTAACGTCGCACTGGAGCAACAAAACGGGCTATTGGCGACGGTCCGGGATCAAACTCGAAGGGAAAGATCGAGGACAACACCACTCAATTTCGAACCACGGTCCCATGACGGGGTCACACCTGAGCTGGCACCCCACTCTATAAACTTCCACACCACGCCAACGTGAGGACATTTGAGGACACGACAGATTGAACATGCACCAGCCTCTCCCTCTTGTACTCGAAGGTCTTTGATTGGATTCGAACTCGCAATCCTCCTGTTGCTGATCTGTTACTCTTCCAACCGTGCTACCGAAGCCTCAATTCCCATTAAAACACTATTTGAGATTGGAAAAAAATTAATTCATGAACCCTCACTGGATTTAAAAACTTTTTCTCATAATATATACCATTTGCGTTCTATTCTGAACATTAAATTGCTCAAGACTCAATGTGTTTTATAGAGATGAAATTCTTTTAACTACTATTTTTTCATAACCGTTCTTTAAGCGAAAATCAAATTACTTCAAAGCCGTACTCCAAAATTTTTTCATGTTTTCTTCAGACGGTGTAATCCATTTCTTTACTCTATTGCGTTCCCACTACTCTTGTATAATATTATAAAACTTTCCCTTGGCTAGACTTCTTTTCTAAAGACGGGATACAACGCACTTAAGATGGAAATAAAATTCTTACCTCTGCGTTCCGAAGTTTTTGTTAACTTTCGTGAAAATAAAATTAATTTGGATATGTGTTCCACTTTTTTAAGTCTTTCTCTAAACAGACTCGCTTTCGAGAGGCGGATGCGAAGTGAAATTCCTTTAAAACTGCAAAATGCTTGTATCTTATTACGGAACCCCTTTTAAGATGCATTATTTATTGTCGCGGTAGAATGGAAATAAAGTTTCGTCTCATTCAGCACGTCTTATTTTAAGATAAAAATTATAAAACTTTGTAGCTTTGCTTGTCGGGAAGCGTAAAACTGAATTTCGTGTTTGAAAATTCTAAAAACTTAAAATAAACTTATTTGTAATCTGCGTATTCTAATGGGATGTTTTAGACTCCATTTTTTGATGTTTTAAAATATACTCAAGATGAAATTTAATTCTTTATACTTATAAAATATTATTTTCGTAAATATCTTAAGAACACAATTTAGACAAATCTATTTCTAAAGATTTCATATATGAAGGTGTTAAGGTAATTCCTGATTCAGTTAAAGCTCATATAGCAAGAAAATCAGTGGGTCGATTGACAAGACAAACCTAAGAACTTGAGCTTATCTAATATCAAAGTTCATATAATTATGTAGGTAGTTAATTAACGTCGCACTGGAGCAACACAACGGGCTATTGGTGACGGTCCGGGATCCATCCCGAAGGAAAGGATCCGAGCACGACACCTCTTAATTTTGAACCACGGACTGATGATGAGGTCAGAACCTGAGCTGGCACCCCACTCTCCAAAATACCACGGGAGCCTGGTTGGAAGAGTTACGGATTAGGAACGGGAGGGTTGCGAGTTCGAATCCAACCCAAAACCATCCTGTAGAAGGGGGCTGGTGTGTACATTAAAAATGTCGTGGTCTAAAATATCCTCACGTTGGCATGGTGTGGAAGTTTGGAGAGTGGGGTGCCAGCTCAGGTGTGACCTCGTGATCTGACTGTGGTTCAAAATTATGTGGTGTTCTCGCATCTCTCCCTTCGGGTTTGATTCCGGATGGTCGCCAATAGCCCGTTGTGTTGTGTCACACACAGTGGGATGTTAGTTAAATAATCACCTACCTACAAACTTTCACACCACATTTCAGAAGATAATATTGAAAAGTAATAAATATGAAAAAGTAGTTTTTGTTGCTCGTGCTAGTAGCCATTTTTTTATAGACCGAGAAAATATAAACGCTGTAGTCTTCTTTAAGATATATTGGGAAACTTTTCAGAGGGTTTGTAAAAAATATAAAAAACGACTAAAGGGTGAAAACCTAATCCGGTATTCGAAATTTCATTTAGGTTATTTTCTTTAGCTTTAGCAGCATCTCTGTTCTGAAGACGGAAATTAAGATGCTTTCCCACCGTTCTATTGTTTTTGTATTTTTCATCCAGCACGTAAATAGCAAATTGCTTTAATTCAACGTCAAGCAGCTTTCTAAGGACGGAAATTAAATTCCTTTACCTTTTCACGCTGTTTCTCTTTTACGCAAATATTCTCAAAAGGGAATTACATCACCGAGGAGACGATAAAATTCTTTTGATCTACTTAAATTGAAATTCTATTAAAAGCTTCAATTGGACTTCTAGAACTCTGACACTTTTTGCTATTTTTATAGCATGAAATCTTGCATTCGAGAAAGAAAAATGTTCATTTATACTACTGTTTTTGTCAACTTTCTCCGATAAAATTCCGTCAAATCTTTCAAACTACCGTAGTCAACATCACAAGAAAAATTAGTAGATTATGTCGAGGGCAAAATACGTAGTTTTGACGTGAAGACTCGGGCCTGATATTGGTAGATAGGTTGGTTGGTACTGGGGTTTTATGGCGCAAGGGCCATAGTTGGCCATGCTGCGCCAGACACAAGACATATAACATAAAGTGAAGACACATAATGAAAGTTTTACTGACACAGAAGAGAGAAATACACCCAGGGAGGAATAAACCTGACAGGAATCGGACTTGCGCTCCCTACATCTCGGAGGTTGCTAGCGCAGTGGGCATATCCACTGAGCCACGACGGACCCATTGGTAGGTAGGTATTTTAATTAACGTCGATCTAAAGCAACACAATGGGCTATTGGCGACGGTCTGGGATCCAACCCAAAAGGAAAGATCTGAGGACAATACCACGTAATTTTTCACTGTGGTCAGATGACGAGGTCAGACCTGAGCTGGCACCCCACTTTCCAAATTTCAACACCAAGCCAACATGAGGACTTTTGAGGTACCTTCGTACACAACTGTCTTTGGCTAGATTCAAACTCGCAATCCTCCGGTTGCTAATCCATTACTCTGCCAACCGGGCTACCGCTACCCGGCCTGATATTGGATTGTGGAATGAATAAAGCAGACATAGGAAGTTTGAACGATTGTTTATTGTCTGGATATTCAACAATTAATTTACAGTTTGAATGTTTAAAGTGCAGTTTGATATTATTATTGAAGGATAATTTTTTGATTGGAGACCTGTGATTGTAGCGCAGTTCGCTCGCTTTCCGAATGACACCACTTACGCAGTCCTCTCTCCACGCAACCTAAAGTTTCACTGGCCCAAAGCTCGCCCAGCACCGTAGAATTTTGACGTATTGCGGACCCTCCCCACGCTCAGTGCGCATGCGCACTCAGTTCCAAGTTTGTCAGGTAAGGACATGCTTTGTCTACACGACACCATGTTTATCAAGTAGACGTTCTTGTTCTGAAATCATAAGGAAAACGGTTGTTATGCCCTTTTGTCAAGCTCGACTTTTCATGCATGTCCCAGTACCCATTTTTAACTTACGTCAATGATTGATACAGTGACGATGATACACGATGTCTTCACGTCAAAAAGACCCCTCACATTCCACATGGTAGGTAGGTAGTTAAATTAACGTCGCACTTGAGCAATAAATGGGCTATGGGCAACGATCCGGGATCCATCGCGAAGGGAAAGAACTGAGTTCACCCCTCGTTATCTTAAACAGTCAGATGACGCGGTCAACACCTGAGCTGGCACCCCACTCCCCATACTTCCACACCACGCAAACGTGAGGACATTTGATACCACGACTAACTTCAAGTGCATCAGTCCCACGTATATTTGGCTTTGGATGGTTTGGCCACGTCTTTGGTTGGATTGAATTTCGAACAAACAAAGGAAAATTTATAGTGGTGACTTAAATCAAAAGTGCATAAGCATAAATGATAAGCTAAAATGTGTTCAGGAGGATTTTCTTTACATATATTTTTAAATTTTCCACCATTTTGAGTGCAAAATAAAAATTAGTATAGTTAACCGCGGCAATATTTAACGTTCCTCATAGCTGCATATAAATTAATTAAATTAGAATCTTTCTACAGAACTAGACATCCTGCCTCGCTCGTTCCACAAGAAAACGAAATCGCGTTGAAGATTCTCTTCCAATTAAACCATCGCACCTAATCCTCTGGTTAAGTGCTTCATTCTCCCAGAAACGTTTTAATTAGGAGATACAATCAACCGCTATTTCGAGTTATGAATCAATAGCTGGATGCAGATGCCCGAGCCTGTTTGCGAAGGCGCATTAACTGCGAACGAAGAAAATAAGCGAGGGCTTAAATATGATAAAGCCGAAGTAGGTTTGCGTGTGGAGCGTCTCATAAAATTAAAATCAAGTAAAGTTCAAGAAATTTATTCACTGTTTTCGGTCTCGTTTGCTTCGCATGGAGCAGGTAGTTATTACTCCAGGGAGATACATAATGGAACCAACTTAATTTCCTTATCAGTTCTTGAAATCCTTACAAGTCTTAGGGGCCACGGTCTGGTAAAGTAGCGGATTAGTAATTGGTTGGTTGGTCGGTCAGTTTGAGAGTTTTATGGCGCAAGGGCCATATTTGGCCATGCTGCGCCAGACACAAGACATACATCAAGTAATAGGACACACACAATGAAAGTTTTACTGACACAGAACAGATAAATACACCCAGGGCAGGCATTAGCATTCGGAGGATTGCGAGTTCGATTTTCGATCGTATGTGGGGATGGAGAACGTTCAATCTGTCGTGGCCTCAAATGTCCTTACGTGGTGTGGAAGTCAGATCATGGTCAGAGGATGACAGTATTTTAGGTCACTTTCGCTCTGCCCATGTTGAAAGAAAATTGACTGGTAGGTAGGTATTTAGTCGCACTGCAGCAACACGACGGGATATTGGTGATGATTTAGGATCAAACCCGAAGGAAAAAGTCCGAGGACAACATCACGTAATTCTGAACCACGAACCATTGGCTGTTGTGACTTCCAACCGTGTCTTGCGAAACTGCCAGAACGCAAGAATTCGAAAACTTTAACCGCCGGTTTCTTCACCAAATATATTCTTAAAGTTCGAAAAAATTAACAGAGATATGTTCATCCGAGGTGGACAATTTTCTATTAGAATTTGTTCCTGCAAAATTCAATTAACGTCGCTCTGGAGCAATACAAGGGCTACTGGCGACGGTCCGGGATCAATCCCCAATTGAAAAGTCCGAGGACAACACCACTTCATTTTGAACCACGGTCAGATGACAATCTCACACCGGAGCTGGCACCCCACTCTCCAAACTCCAACACCAACGTGAGGACATTTAAAGCCACGACAGATTTAACGAGTACCAGCCCCGTGTACACTCCGATCTTTGGCTGGACAGAGTTTCGTACTCGAAACCCTCCGATTGCAAATCATTTACTCTTCCAACCGGGCTACCGATGCCCTTTTTAAAACATTGGATAGCAGTATTCTCCGACGCTATATGAAGCACTTACTCATGCTAGAGGACGCAACATTTTAAACGCAGTGTAGCAAACAATAGGGTGGGTGGTAATGTCGTTAGAACTATCAATTCGTGTTCTAACATGTTCAGGCTGGAAGTTTGTGAACCATACAACGTGTATGAAACCGCGGTTACGCTAAAGAATTTCGCCTTCATCGGGCTTCAAGCAAAAGGTGGACCTCCGGATCGAAGAGGCTAATTGTCCCGGTAACCTCCTAACCTTTTAATTAGAAGACCCCATAAACGGAGGTTCCCAGACACGAATCAATGGCGGGCAACAGATGGCGGAGGGGCAGAAGGAGGACGAGGGCTGCATTTATTTGGGGGCGCACGTGATGCCGGGGCACCATCTGTGTGCCCCGTCCGATCGATCGGCTAGGCTTTTTGCCCGACATCGATCTTCTTTCGGTCGGAAGCGGCATTTTGCGGACACTGGGCTCGGTAAATTACCTACGCTGAATGATAAAGACTGGACGAAAATGTTCAATAGGGACATCCCGCTGACACGTATGGGACCAATCATACCTATTTCGGTCGTGAAAAAAATCTGCAATTTTTCTTCGTTAATCATAACACTTTTTTGAAATTATTTTTTTTTTAATTTTCGTCAAATAAGCTTATCTCAAATTTTTGGTTGGTAGGTATTTAAAGTCGCACTGGAGCAACACAGCGGGCTTTTGGAGAGGGTCCGGGATCAAATCCGAAACGAAAGATCCGAGGACATTACCATGAATAGATCACTAGGGTTCCTTGGATTCGTGAAGCCCGTACACATCTAAAGATGTAATAATGAGATGCCGAATTTGTTTGAACGAAAATTGTTTGGTAATCGTACTCAGTATTGTTTTTTTAATTTAAAAGCAAATTAGTTCAGGATACGTACATTTTGCCATGGCGAAACTACACGCATTCGGTTGGTGTCCAAATTGGAAATACTCTACTGAGGTAAAGGGCTAGGTCTGGTTGTTTTTTTGGGGGGTTTTATGGCGCAACGGCCAAGCTTCGCCAAACAAGACACAACGTCAAGTCATCATACACACACTAAAGTCACACAGGGAAGACTGCGGGTTGCACAACGGAGATGAGTGTGACAAAGGTTAATAACTAGATAGCCGTATATTGGCTGATAAAATCCTAGGGGAACCTTCTACTTGTTAGGATATTTAAAACATTTTCGAAATCATAATTGGTTTGGTTTTATAGCACATGGGCCTTATTTGGCTAATCTGCGCCAAACACAAGACAACGTCAAGTAATAGACAAGCACACACAAGGGAAGATTTGTTGACATGGTATATACGTAGGCAATTGAATGACTGGAGCAAAACAACGGACTATTGGCGACGGTTCGGGACAAACCATGAGTGGAATGGTCCGAGGACATCTCGTCATTTTGAATCATGGTCCGGCCAACACCTGAGCTGGCACCCCCTGAGCCAACACCTGAGCTGGCAGAACACTTTTTGAAATTATTTTGTTTTGAATTCTTGTCAAATACTTCTCAATATAATATAAATTCTCGTCTCAAAACTTCTACACCATGCCAAAGTGAGGACAATTACGGCTACGACAGATTCAACTTGCTTCAGACCCCACGTACACGACGGTCTTTGATTGGATCGAGTTTCGAACTCACAACCCTCCTGTTGGTAATCTGCTAGTCTTCCAGTGGGGGAACATTTCAAGAAACTGATCACTCTTATACAGTATTGTAATTAAAGCAGTCGCATCGATATTCGCTGCAAATATCATAGGTGCTTGGTTGTAGTCAGTGCAATACTTAGTCTGCGTCGTTTTTTTAACGGAGACTTGCTAATTGTTAACGGTACCACTACCTTATTTACGAGCCTCTTATTTTCTGGTGCGGCGACAATCGTACCTAATGGGTCCAACCAAAGACCGTCGTGTACATGCGGTGCTGCTGCACGTTAGATCTGTCTTCTCAGAGATCTTCACATTGGCGTGGTGTGGAAATTTGAAGAATGGGGTGCCAGGTGTGACCTCGTCATCTGACCGTGGTTCAAAATTACGTGGTTGTCCTTGAGTTTTCCCTTTCGGGTTTGATCCCGGACCTTCACCAATGGCCCGTTGTGTTTTCATCAGTGTGACATTCATTCAACTACTCTCTACCTTCCCAATAAATTCGTAACTAACCATACCATCCGCTTTCTCTCACGGAAGTAATTTCCATAGACCGTCGTGTACAAAGGGGCTGGTACATGTTAAATCTCTCATAGCTTTAAACGATCTCACATTAGAGTGGCGTGGATTGTTGGTTGGTTTTGGGGTTTTATGACAGAAGGGTCATATTTGGCCATGCTACGCCAGACACAAGACATACAATATCAATAGACAGACACACAATGGAAGTTTTACTGACACCGAAGAGGGTATTTCAATTAACGTCACACTGGAGCAACACAACGGGCTATTGGTGACGGTCCGGGATCCATCCCGAAGGAAAGGATCCGAGCACGACACCTCTTAATTTTGAACCACGGACTGATGATGAGGTCAGAACCTGAGCTGGCACCCCACTCTCCAAAATACCACGGGAGCCTGGTTGGAAGAGTTACGGATTAGGAACGGGAGGGTTGCGAGTTCGAATCCAACCCAAAACCATCCTGTAGAAGGGGGCTGGTGTGTACATTAAAAATGTCGTGGTCTAAAATATCCTCACGTTGGCATGGTGTGGAAGTTTGGAGAGTGGGGTGCCAGCTCAGGTGTGACCTCGTGATCTGACTGTGGTTCAAAATTATGTGGTGTTCTCGCATCTCTCCCTTCGGGTTTGATTCCGGATGGTCGCCAATAGCCCGTTGTGTTGTGTCACACACAGTGGGATGTTAGTTAAATAATCACCTACCTACAAACTTTCACACCACATTTCAGAAGATAATATTGAAAAGTAATAAATATGAAAAAGTAGTTTTTGTTGCTCGTGCTAGTAGCCATTTTTTTATAGACCGAGAAAATATAAACGCTGTAGTCTTCTTTAAGATATATTGGGAAACTTTTCAGAGGGTTTGTAAAAAATATAAAAAACGACTAAAGGGTGAAAACCTAATCCGGTATTCGAAATTTCATTTAGGTTATTTTCTTTAGCTTTAGCAGCATCTCTGTTCTGAAGACGGAAATTAAGATGCTTTCCCACCGTTCTATTGTTTTTGTATTTTTCATCCAGCACGTAAATAGCAAATTGCTTTAATTCAACGTCAAGCAGCTTTCTAAGGACGGAAATTAAATTCCTTTACCTTTTCACGCTGTTTCTCTTTTACGCAAATATTCTCAAAAGGGAATTACATCACCGAGGAGACGATAAAATTCTTTTGATCTACTTAAATTGAAATTCTATTAAAAGCTTCAATTGGACTTCTAGAACTCTGACACTTTTTGCTATTTTTATAGCATGAAATCTTGCATTCGAGAAAGAAAAATGTTCATTTATACTACTGTTTTTGTCAACTTTCTCCGATAAAATTCCGTCAAATCTTTCAAACTACCGTAGTCAACATCACAAGAAAAATTAGTAGATTATGTCGAGGGCAAAATACGTAGTTTTGACGTGAAGACTCGGGCCTGATATTGGTAGATAGGTTGGTTGGTACTGGGGTTTTATGGCGCAAGGGCCATAGTTGGCCATGCTGCGCCAGACACAAGACATATAACATAAAGTGAAGACACATAATGAAAGTTTTACTGACACAGAAGAGAGAAATACACCCAGGGAGGAATAAACCTGACAGGAATCGGACTTGCGCTCCCTACATCTCGGAGGTTGCTAGCGCAGTGGGCATATCCACTGAGCCACGACGGACCCATTGGTAGGTAGGTATTTTAATTAACGTCGATCTAAAGCAACACAATGGGCTATTGGCGACGGTCTGGGATCCAACCCAAAAGGAAAGATCTGAGGACAATACCACGTAATTTTTCACTGTGGTCAGATGACGAGGTCAGACCTGAGCTGGCACCCCACTTTCCAAATTTCAACACCAAGCCAACATGAGGACTTTTGAGGTACCTTCGTACACAACTGTCTTTGGCTAGATTCAAACTCGCAATCCTCCGGTTGCTAATCCATTACTCTGCCAACCGGGCTACCGCTACCCGGCCTGATATTGGATTGTGGAATGAATAAAGCAGACATAGGAAGTTTGAACGATTGTTTATTGTCTGGATATTCAACAATTAATTTACAGTTTGAATGTTTAAAGTGCAGTTTGATATTATTATTGAAGGATAATTTTTTGATTGGAGACCTGTGATTGTAGCGCAGTTCGCTCGCTTTCCGAATGACACCACTTACGCAGTCCTCTCTCCACGCAACCTAAAGTTTCACTGGCCCAAAGCTCGCCCAGCACCGTAGAATTTTGACGTATTGCGGACCCTCCCCACGCTCAGTGCGCATGCGCACTCAGTTCCAAGTTTGTCAGGTAAGGACATGCTTTGTCTACACGACACCATGTTTATCAAGTAGACGTTCTTGTTCTGAAATCATAAGGAAAACGGTTGTTATGCCCTTTTGTCAAGCTCGACTTTTCATGCATGTCCCAGTACCCATTTTTAACTTACGTCAATGATTGATACAGTGACGATGATACACGATGTCTTCACGTCAAAAAGACCCCTCACATTCCACATGGTAGGTAGGTAGTTAAATTAACGTCGCACTTGAGCAATAAATGGGCTATGGGCAACGATCCGGGATCCATCGCGAAGGGAAAGAACTGAGTTCACCCCTCGTTATCTTAAACAGTCAGATGACGCGGTCAACACCTGAGCTGGCACCCCACTCCCCATACTTCCACACCACGCAAACGTGAGGACATTTGATACCACGACTAACTTCAAGTGCATCAGTCCCACGTATATTTGGCTTTGGATGGTTTGGCCACGTCTTTGGTTGGATTGAATTTCGAACAAACAAAGGAAAATTTATAGTGGTGACTTAAATCAAAAGTGCATAAGCATAAATGATAAGCTAAAATGTGTTCAGGAGGATTTTCTTTACATATATTTTTAAATTTTCCACCATTTTGAGTGCAAAATAAAAATTAGTATAGTTAACCGCGGCAATATTTAACGTTCCTCATAGCTGCATATAAATTAATTAAATTAGAATCTTTCTACAGAACTAGACATCCTGCCTCGCTCGTTCCACAAGAAAACGAAATCGCGTTGAAGATTCTCTTCCAATTAAACCATCGCACCTAATCCTCTGGTTAAGTGCTTCATTCTCCCAGAAACGTTTTAATTAGGAGATACAATCAACCGCTATTTCGAGTTATGAATCAATAGCTGGATGCAGATGCCCGAGCCTGTTTGCGAAGGCGCATTAACTGCGAACGAAGAAAATAAGCGAGGGCTTAAATATGATAAAGCCGAAGTAGGTTTGCGTGTGGAGCGTCTCATAAAATTAAAATCAAGTAAAGTTCAAGAAATTTATTCACTGTTTTCGGTCTCGTTTGCTTCGCATGGAGCAGGTAGTTATTACTCCAGGGAGATACATAATGGAACCAACTTAATTTCCTTATCAGTTCTTGAAATCCTTACAAGTCTTAGGGGCCACGGTCTGGTAAAGTAGCGGATTAGTAATTGGTTGGTTGGTCGGTCAGTTTGAGAGTTTTATGGCGCAAGGGCCATATTTGGCCATGCTGCGCCAGACACAAGACATACATCAAGTAATAGGACACACACAATGAAAGTTTTACTGACACAGAACAGATAAATACACCCAGGGCAGGCATTAGCATTCGGAGGATTGCGAGTTCGATTTTCGATCGTATGTGGGGATGGAGAACGTTCAATCTGTCGTGGCCTCAAATGTCCTTACGTGGTGTGGAAGTCAGATCATGGTCAGAGGATGACAGTATTTTAGGTCACTTTCGCTCTGCCCATGTTGAAAGAAAATTGACTGGTAGGTAGGTATTTAGTCGCACTGCAGCAACACGACGGGATATTGGTGATGATTTAGGATCAAACCCGAAGGAAAAAGTCCGAGGACAACATCACGTAATTCTGAACCACGAACCATTGGCTGTTGTGACTTCCAACCGTGTCTTGCGAAACTGCCAGAACGCAAGAATTCGAAAACTTTAACCGCCGGTTTCTTCACCAAATATATTCTTAAAGTTCGAAAAAATTAACAGAGATATGTTCATCCGAGGTGGACAATTTTCTATTAGAATTTGTTCCTGCAAAATTCAATTAACGTCGCTCTGGAGCAATACAAGGGCTACTGGCGACGGTCCGGGATCAATCCCCAATTGAAAAGTCCGAGGACAACACCACTTCATTTTGAACCACGGTCAGATGACAATCTCACACCGGAGCTGGCACCCCACTCTCCAAACTCCAACACCAACGTGAGGACATTTAAAGCCACGACAGATTTAACGAGTACCAGCCCCGTGTACACTCCGATCTTTGGCTGGACAGAGTTTCGTACTCGAAACCCTCCGATTGCAAATCATTTACTCTTCCAACCGGGCTACCGATGCCCTTTTTAAAACATTGGATAGCAGTATTCTCCGACGCTATATGAAGCACTTACTCATGCTAGAGGACGCAACATTTTAAACGCAGTGTAGCAAACAATAGGGTGGGTGGTAATGTCGTTAGAACTATCAATTCGTGTTCTAACATGTTCAGGCTGGAAGTTTGTGAACCATACAACGTGTATGAAACCGCGGTTACGCTAAAGAATTTCGCCTTCATCGGGCTTCAAGCAAAAGGTGGACCTCCGGATCGAAGAGGCTAATTGTCCCGGTAACCTCCTAACCTTTTAATTAGAAGACCCCATAAACGGAGGTTCCCAGACACGAATCAATGGCGGGCAACAGATGGCGGAGGGGCAGAAGGAGGACGAGGGCTGCATTTATTTGGGGGCGCACGTGATGCCGGGGCACCATCTGTGTGCCCCGTCCGATCGATCGGCTAGGCTTTTTGCCCGACATCGATCTTCTTTCGGTCGGAAGCGGCATTTTGCGGACACTGGGCTCGGTAAATTACCTACGCTGAATGATAAAGACTGGACGAAAATGTTCAATAGGGACATCCCGCTGACACGTATGGGACCAATCATACCTATTTCGGTCGTGAAAAAAATCTGCAATTTTTCTTCGTTAATCATAACACTTTTTTGAAATTATTTTTTTTTAAATTTTCGTCAAATAAGCTTATCTCAAATTTTTGGTTGGTAGGTATTTAAAGTCGCACTGGAGCAACACAGCGGGCTTTTGGAGAGGGTCCGGGATCAAATCCGAAACGAAAGATCCGAGGACATTACCATGAATAGATCACTAGGGTTCCTTGGATTCGTGAAGCCCGTACACATCTAAAGATGTAATAATGAGATGCCGAATTTGTTTGAACGAAAATTGTTTGGTAATCGTACTCAGTATTGTTTTTTTAATTTAAAAGCAAATTAGTTCAGGATACGTACATTTTGCCATGGCGAAACTACACGCATTCGGTTGGTGTCCAAATTGGAAATACTCTACTGAGGTAAAGGGCTAGGTCTGGTTGTTTTTTTGGGGGGTTTTATGGCGCAACGGCCAAGCTTCGCCAAACAAGACACAACGTCAAGTCATCATACACACACTAAAGTCACACAGGGAAGACTGCGGGTTGCACAACGGAGATGAGTGTGACAAAGGTTAATAACTAGATAGCCGTATATTGGCTGATAAAATCCTAGGGGAACCTTCTACTTGTTAGGATATTTAAAACATTTTCGAAATCATAATTGGTTTGGTTTTATAGCACATGGGCCTTATTTGGCTAATCTGCGCCAAACACAAGACAACGTCAAGTAATAGACAAGCACACACAAGGGAAGATTTGTTGACATGGTATATACGTAGGCAATTGAATGACTGGAGCAAAACAACGGACTATTGGCGACGGTTCGGGACAAACCATGAGTGGAATGGTCCGAGGACATCTCGTCATTTTGAATCATGGTCCGGCCAACACCTGAGCTGGCACCCCCTGAGCCAACACCTGAGCTGGCAGAACACTTTTTGAAATTATTTTGTTTTGAATTCTTGTCAAATACTTCTCAATATAATATAAATTCTCGTCTCAAAACTTCTACACCATGCCAAAGTGAGGACAATTACGGCTACGACAGATTCAACTTGCTTCAGACCCCACGTACACGACGGTCTTTGATTGGATCGAGTTTCGAACTCACAACCCTCCTGTTGGTAATCTGCTAGTCTTCCAGTGGGGGAACATTTCAAGAAACTGATCACTCTTATACAGTATTGTAATTAAAGCAGTCGCATCGATATTCGCTGCAAATATCATAGGTGCTTGGTTGTAGTCAGTGCAATACTTAGTCTGCGTCGTTTTTTTAACGGAGACTTGCTAATTGTTAACGGTACCACTACCTTATTTACGAGCCTCTTATTTTCTGGTGCGGCGACAATCGTACCTAATGGGTCCAACCAAAGACCGTCGTGTACATGCGGTGCTGCTGCACGTTAGATCTGTCTTCTCAGAGATCTTCACATTGGCGTGGTGTGGAAATTTGAAGAATGGGGTGCCAGGTGTGACCTCGTCATCTGACCGTGGTTCAAAATTACGTGGTTGTCCTTGAGTTTTCCCTTTCGGGTTTGATCCCGGACCTTCACCAATGGCCCGTTGTGTTTTCATCAGTGTGACATTCATTCAACTACTCTCTACCTTCCCAATAAATTCGTAACTAACCATACCATCCGCTTTCTCTCACGGAAGTAATTTCCATAGACCGTCGTGTACAAAGGGGCTGGTACATGTTAAATCTCTCATAGCTTTAAACGATCTCACATTAGAGTGGCGTGGATTGTTGGTTGGTTTTGGGGTTTTATGACAGAAGGGTCATATTTGGCCATGCTACGCCAGACACAAGACATACAATATCAATAGACAGACACACAATGGAAGTTTTACTGACACCGAAGAGGGTATTTCAATTAACGTCACACTGGAGCAACACAACGGGCTATTGGTGACGGTCCGGGATCAATCCCAAAGGGAAAGATCCGAGGACAACACCACGTAATTTTGAACCATGGTCAGATGACGAGGCAACACCTGAGCTGGCACCCCACTCTCCAAACTTCCACACCACGCCAACGTGAGGACATTTGAGGCCACGACAGATTTAACGTGCACCAGCCCCCTTTGTACACGACGGTGTTTGGCTGGATTCGAACTCGCAACCCTTCGGTTGCTAGTTCGTTACTCTTCCAACCGGGCCACCGCGGCCCCGACACCGAAGAGAGAAATACACCAGGGAGGAATGAACCTGACAGGAATCGAACCTGCATTGGCTACAACTCGAAGGTTGCTAGCGCTGTGGGTATACCCACTGAGCGTGGTATGGAAGTTTAGAGAGTGGGGTCAGGTGTGACCTCGTCATCCTGTCGCGGTACAAAATTACGTGGTGTTGTCCTCCGATCTTCCGGGTTTGATCCCGGACCGTCGCCAATAGCCCTGTTGTGTTGTTCCGGTGCGACGTTAATTAAAATACCTACCTAACGGAATCATTTCGGGAAAGAACTATTTCCCTCCGCACACAGAGGACGCTTACTACGCGATGCACGCAAGCGGAAGGGCCATCCATTAGCCTTCGCGTAATCCTTCGGTCGGAAACTTTTCACTCGGGGAATCACTTTCGCCGCTCCGAAATGGAGCACAAATCCAATTTCCAAATCATAAGACGCGGCGTAATTACTCAGCCACTTAGAAGAGCAGGGAATAATATCGAAGCATCGCCGCCATCAAAATCTGATGAAAGCGTTTTGCTGAACATTGCGATAAAAGCGAAGCCTTCCCAAGATTTATCACCTCCGTCGGGAGAGATTTATTGCAGCGAGATGGATCTCTGGATTCGCTGTGAAAAGGTTTCGGAATTTAAATTACTTTCCAGTTGGTAGGTAGGAGTTAACGTCGCTCTGTAGCAATACAACGGGATATAGGCGACGGTCCGGGATCGCTCCCGAAGGAAAGGATCCAAGGACAACAATTTTGAATCATGGTCAGATGACAATAACACCTGAGCTGGCTCACCACTCTCCAAACTTCCACACCACGCCAACGGGGAGGATGTTTGAGGCAACGACAGTTTTAACGTGCATCAGCGCCCTTGTACATGACCGCCTTTGGAAATCACTTTGGTGGGAGAAAGTGGATGGCATGGCTAGTTACAAATTTATTGAGAGGTTAGAGGGTAGTTGAATGTACGGCGCACTGGAGCAAACACAACGGGCTATTGGTAACGGTCCGGGATCCATGCTGAAGGGAAATACCGGAGGAAAACACCTCTTATTTTGAAAAACGGTCAGATGACGAGGTCACACCTGAACTGGTACCCTACTCTCCAATACATTTTTCGGCTCTACTTCATGAAACAACAATTCACGTACAGCTGTGGGGAGTAATCATACCACCCCTTTATTCGAGCATCATTCATAGCAGAGTAAAGCAGTTAAAAAGTATTCAATATCAAATAACGGGATCAAACCTGTGAGGGGTAGTAAAGAGGTCCCAAATGAACAAATTTTGTCAAAGAATGCGTCCGGTAAGGCTACGTTTAGGTTGTAGAGGGCGGTGTTTAGGCCAGTCGATAACATCGTTTGTGGCATAAGGTGTCGTTTCCCGCTCAGATTTTCAAAGGCAAACTTTAAATTCGTGTAGCGATGCATGCCAGAATGAATTTGGCAAGATATTTTCAAAACACTTAGTATACATACAACCCCGTATATCGAATGTCTACTGTGTTTCTGAAAGAAACTCGAAAACTAAAAAGCCCCTCTCCAGGTGAACATTCCACATTTTTTTCATCATTTTAGTTTTCAGTATTCTTAGATGGTTTGTATGAATTTTTACAGTAAAATATGATATTTAGCAACCAGGAGGCTGCATATATCCTTTAAGAAACAAGTGTCTAATCTGTTCACTGGAAGTGACGCGAATTTTTTTAAAAATATTATTTTTCTATTCGTAATGAAAATTAAACTGCCATTTTTAGATAGAAAATGTAAATCAATTCATAACGTTTATTTTTCACGGAATGTGAATGCGAGAATTATAGGATTAAAAAAGTTAGTTGTTTTAAATTTTCTCAAAAGTATCAACGTGTCATTTTTGAAACAATCGATACGAATATGCATGCACAAGAGAAGAAAATAGACCATGCATTTGACTAATTAACACTAATATTTTAAAATCTAAACGAGTTTATTTCAATCTAAAACGGTTATGAGATTTCTAGAGATGTATTGTGCGTGGTAAAGATTCTATTCCCCTGTATTTTAATTCTATTTTACCTTCTTTCAGGGGGAGGGAAGTAAATTTAAAAAGAAAATGGCAATACTCACGTGGCCGGATGGAAGATGGATCGTTTCCTGCTCACTTGGTGAGGTTTTGGCTCCGACACCATGTTCACGTCTGCGCAACACAAAAAGAGAAAAAGAAAAGAAGCTCAAAAATCACAAAATGGCGGCAAAAAAAATCATCCGCACAAAAATAGAACAAAAAATTTTACAACAAAAACATATCAGTTTTCTTTCGTATAGAAAGAGAGGAAGAAGGAACAAAGAATACCCTTCGTCATTCTTTTTCAAAAGTAAAAAACTTCTTTCCATGTATAAATGTGCGCACGACGTGTGAGAGAAATATGGCGGCCGATAAATAAGCAGAACAATAGAAGAAATATTCCGGTTCGCTTGAAATCGCTTTTAAGAACTTAATGGGTATATTCTGTCCGGACTCGGCCCGGAACATTTATCAAACGATGCAAAGTCGCTGAAACGAGAAAAAATAAACTTCCATTCGGAAATTAAAAAAAATGGCGCACACGTGTGAAAATTAGAAACGAAACAAGACTGGTAATTGAAACGTTCCTAAAGACAGATTACCAGAAAGATTTCGTTCGAGACGTGTTCCCTCGAAAAAGCGTGAGAAGAGAAAATAAGCAAGAATAAAAAATACTAAAGACAGTGTTGCTTATATATTCTTTTTTCCAAGTGTTCGATCGAATGGTTTTCGCGCGCGCTTTTAATTAAGGCGACGAATTCAGTTCTATCTAAGCTTGCGGATTTCTTTTTCGATTAAAAGAAGCAAGAAGAAAAACACGCTGGAGGAAAAAAGGCGGATGTTTTTTGTTATTTAGAAGATTTTCTTGTTGATTTTGCTGGAAGCTACTTCGAAATAGAGCAGCTGAAAAACTTGTTTTATTTTCTGTCAACTTTTCAGTTCTGTTGTGGCTGTGTCTTCGTGTCTTTCAAACATTGGTTCCGTGCTGCCGAATTTATTGACTCGAACTTTTAACGGAAATGAAGAAAACATTATTTCGCCCCTTAACGACTTTTTGAACTGCAGGATATTGACACTTTTTGGTGGATGAATGTTTTGGAAGCAATTAAAATCCTATCGTTGAAAATGTCCCCAAATAAAAAAATGCGGAGCAAAGATAAATTTCAAGTGAAAAACGGAAAAATAATTAATTTCTAGATCAAGATCTGGGCATACATTGAGATCTATAGTATCTAACTAGATACTAATTTGAAGTTTCTAAAACGACTTTAAATACAATTTCAAGGAATTAAATACAAGGGAGGCTAAAAATTTCAGGAAACAATATCTAACAGATGCAGTAAATAGAACTATTAGCATGTTGACAGCAAGCTGAATATTGGCATGTTGGCAGTCAACTACGCTTCCATTCACCATGCTAGCAAAAGGAAAATGATTTTTTTATCAATTGTATACGAAAAGCAATGAAATTTGCATTGTATACGGCGATGACCCTCATTTTTAAGTTATACGTATAAGATACGTATAACATGTATTTGTTATATTTGATTATCGATATATTTGTTTTTAATATGTACTACTTTGAACGTTTTCTCGTAGTTAATGTTATGGAATGTGATGAAGATGTGAAGCTGGGTGACACGGAGTTGAGAACTAACACAACATTTAATTATTCTAAAATTAGGTACAGGAAAGGTTAGATGGATCACGGCACAGCCTACACGCTGGCACATGTATGATTTATAAGGACGGCGCAGTCACAACTCCAATTCTGAGTGTTTAGAAAGCAAAATTACAGTTTTGCTCAGCGCGATCTCTGATGGTGGTATGAGGATGGATTCTACATTAATATGTATCTGAAATGCAATTTATTATTTATAGCTTTAAATTAGAAATGTATAAATCATATTATACAAATACGTTACGAGTTTGGTACCTGTTAGAAGCGATTTAAGCCTGTTAGAAGCGTCAATTTGTGCTTCATTCCTACAGACAATATACTTACGAAATTTAATTTCACAACACGCTCGCTTAAACTAATTCAGAGGCAATAAAACATGGGTAACGAAACCTCCAACATACACTGTCCGATGATTCCTCATTTTTAAACTTCCGATAGGATTTATTCCTTCCAAACCCTCTCTCGATTCTGCACTGTCAGATGATTCCAGAGAGGTATGACCAGGGACTACTTTTTACGATCTCCTCCCCTGTTCCTGCATTTCCACCACCAGGAGTTATTTTCTTTCCTCGCAAGAACTATTTTCCGAATATTCATCCGGAGGCAGGGAACACATTTTCCTTCCTCGATCTAAATGGCAGCTGTCGCCTCCAAGAACCCGCGCGGAGATTTCGTCTCTGGAGAAATATTTGTTTTCGCCAGTCTCCAACGGATCACGAAAATGTGTTCCAGAATTCTCCCCCCTCCCTCAGCCAACCCCCTCCCAAAAGTGCGAGTTTTCCGCTCACAACTTCCGGAGATGTCTTCAAGTATCGAGCGAAGTTTCCCGGAGTTGTTGCTCTTGAAGTTTTGATTTCTGTGTTGGGCAGAGAAACCTCTGGTGTAGGTATTCGCGAATAAACTGAAAGGAGGGATTTTTTCCAAGTAGCGTTAAATTCGAAACATGAGATTCTTCCGTACACTTATGAGTGTGTTTACATGCAAGTAGTTTTAGAGTATTGATTGATAGTGGGGTAGATTCGCAGACGAGGGTTGTTTGATTGAGTTTTTATGGCGCTATGGCCATATTTAACCGTGCTGTGCCAAATACAAAACAGACAACATCAAGTAATGTATGTATGTACGTTACGTGATGTTGTCTGTCTTGAACACTGTCTTCATGTTCTACTTTGATGACAATACTTGAGATTAATTGATGTTGTCTGTCTTCACATACAATGAAAGGTTTTATTTACACAGAAGAGAGAGAAATACATACAAGGCGAAATGAATCTGTCAGGAATCGAACCTGCACCGCGCCTGCAACTCGCTGGTTTTTAGCATAGTGGGTAAACCCACGAAGCCCTGACGGCGAATGAAGAAACGGATAGGTAGGTAGTTAATTAACGTCGAACTGCGGCAAAACAACAGGCTATTAGTGAGTGTCCGGGATCAATCCCGAATGTAAAGATCCAAGGACAACGCCTCGTAATTTTGAATCAAGGTCAGATGACGAGGTCAACACCCCAGACGGCATCGCTTATCCAAACCTTCACACCACGCCATCGTGAGGACATTTGAGGCCACGACAGATTTAATGTGCACCATCTCCCTCGTACACGACGGTATTTGTCTGAAGAAAGGGGATACAATTCAAGAGTAAACCCTTTCTTCGGGATAATTTTATGTAAAACATTTAGTTCGCAGGTTGATTTATTTTTGCCGAAATTAAATTTCGATCCGAAGTAAATCCTTTCAGGCATAAATACAGTGAATACTTTTATACATATAACACGCAGCATTCACTTAGTGTGCAAGAGTGGACAAGAATGCGAGGCACGAACTTCTTAATGGAAGATGTGAATAATATGCTCCATTAAACAACTTTCTTTGCAATTAGAATTTCAACGAATAGCGATTCTAAAAGGTACTAAAAAATAATTAACCCACTTTATATTTGCAGCGTCCATTACAGAATCATTACAAATGTTTTATATTTACTTATGGATAAGCTTGTTTACTTTAAAATGTGATGACTGCTAAGTTGATATTCAAAGGTTTCTTAAGCACTTGGATTCTAAAATCAGGATTCCCTTATCAGTTGCACTGTTAATGGTAAAATGTTCTTAAACAATAATAGTTGCAATTATTTAAAAAATTACTGAATATAACTATTAAAGAATTCTAAAAATGAAACAAGCGAACTAGTGCATATATTTTGCATTGAATCAAACGTGATTCTTGAGCATTAACTCTTTTAATTTGTTTTTAACCTTATTGTGAATTGCTGATGTATTTAGTTGGCATATTTGCTTGGTTTTGGGTGTTTTATGGCACAAGGGGCATATTTGGCCATGATACACAAGACACAATATCAAATAATAGACACACACAATGAAAGTTTTACTGACACAGAAGAGAGAAATACACCCAGGGAGGAATGCACTTGACAGGAATCGAACCTGCGGCGGCTACAACTCGAAGATTGCTAGCGCAGTGGGCATACCCACTGGAACACGACGGCTCCGCTGATTGGCTTGGTTGGTTCGATTGGATTTTATGGCCCAAGGGACATATTTGGCGAAGCTGTGCCAAACACAAGACAGAAACACAATGTGGGAGGAAGAAAAAGCAAAAAGCAGAAGGGTAGGCGAGGGTAAAAATGAAAGGGAGGAAAGATAACTTGGTTGTGATGGCCATACACACCTAAATAAAAGCCCTTAAATGAAGGGATTAAACACAAAAGATTGAGGTGCATGGATTTTATAAATTTGTATTTTTATTTTATATTTAAACCTCCCAGTGGTTGCCTCGAAGTGGTATCTTATTAGCAAAACTGGCCAGATCTTGATGGAAGATATACGTTGTCATTAGATGAAAGCTAACCAGGTCTCGACCTCGTCATCATAAAAAATAGGCAAAAACTTAATATAGAGATACCTCGTCATTAGTAAAGTTTGTCAGATCTTGATGGACGAGATATCTCGTCGAAACCACTAGGAGGGTTATTAATCAAAACTTGAATTTTTGAAAATAACTTTTTACGAAACACACATGTTCATCGCTATCCTTGAGCACATTCGGTTTCGGGATTCAAAGATGAGATAAAATACAAAAGACGAGCCTGTATTCAGCTTTCAATGGGGCTTTTATTTTTAAAGGTTTAAGGAAATGCATATTTTTATGTTTGATATAAAAATATTGCACAATAAATCTTTAAGAGACAGCACACAATCCAACATCTTAGCATTTGTGTAAAATGAAAGTGTATTGGTCCTACAATGTTTGCCTTTCAATCTCACACTATGCCCATCATAACAAAAAAACAGGTTATAATCTAACAATTACTATAATGGCGTTTCTATAAATATAAGGGTCGTGTTAGCACGGTTGGTAGAGTGGCGGATTACCAACCGGAGGGGTGTGAGTTTGAAACTTGATCCAACCAAAGACCGTCGTATAAGCGAGGGCTGGTGAATGTTCAATTTGTCGTGGCCTTAATTGTCCTCACGTTGGCGTGGTGTGGAATTTTGAAAAGTGGAGTTATAGCTTCAGGTGCTGCCTTCGTCATCTGACAGTGGTTCAAGATTACAGGTGTTGTCCTCGGATCTTTCAATTGGGGATTGGACCTTGACCGTCGTCAATAGTCCGTTGTGTTGCTCCAGTGCGTCGTTAATTCAACTATCAATTACCTACCAATAAATGTAAAACTGAGAGAATTTCATGTTCAAATTTATAATTAAATATAGGTAGGTATTTTAATTAACGTCGCAATGGAGCAACAAACGGGATTGACGATGATCCGGGTCTAATCTCCAACGGAAAGATTCGAGGACAAAACCACGTAATTTTGAACCACGGTCAGATGACGAGGTCACACCTGAGCTGGCACCCCAATCTCCAAATTTCCACACCACGCCAACGTGAGGACATTGGAGACCACGACAGATTTAACATGCACCAGCCTCCTTTGTACACGACGGTCTTTGGATTCGAACACGCAACCCTCCTTTTACCAATCCGTCACTCTTCTAACCTGGCTATCACGGCCCTTAGCATTCAATGCGAATCTAAGTAGCTAGAATCATTTTTCAAAAGTGCATCGTGGATGAGCTCTGTCGTTGGAAGAATCTGTCCAGTTGAGCTAAATTTGTCGTGAAATGTTCTCCTAAGAATCTCCTGCGTTTGAGCCAAGGGTGTTTCGTATAAATAAATCTCAGACATTGTGGGGATGAGCACTTCGCTGTCTACTTTCAGTGATGACGCCATGGCTGCACTTGCAATTTCAAAAACTTTAATTGGGCTCTTTTATTGCCACTGTATGCCTTCGGAACGAATCACGATTCCTATGGAATGCTTTTAGAAGCACGTTTTAATGGACACCCGTTCACTAATTAACATCACTTTCATACATCTCTCTCGAAATCCTATCCTATGGCCTCATCGTGATGAGAGGATGAAACGGGTAGCACAAGGGAAGTACGTCGGGAGTATTTACTCCTAGTAGGGCCACCCACAAGGCCTGAAGGCTGTGCTGCTTTACCCGGCTAATGTTGGAAGCTAAACGGGTGGCCAAGTCGGACTGCTACAGAGATGGCTCCCAGATCTTATGATCAATAGCAGACGCGCTCTACCCATGTCATGGACATGTGCAAAAATACTAAACGTTTTTTGCACTCTATGACTTAGTGTAATTTGTTATTTTTTTACAATGGGATAAGAAAGGAGACTTCCATACATTCGTTCAATTCTCCAGAACAATATGAGACAGTGAATCAAAATGACGCCATAAAAAACAAAAGTATTAACCAAAAACAATTAAAATTATAATTTTCAGACAGCTCCATGACGTACATAAATACAAAAGCTGTAAAAGGTGTCACGCTTAGAACCATTAGACAACATGAGACAGTGAATCGAAATGACGCCATAAAAAACAAAAGTATTAACCCAAAACAATTTAAATTATAATTTTCAGACAGCTCCATGATGTACATAAATACAAAAGCTGTAAAAGGTGTCACGCTTAGAACCATTAGACAACATGAGACAGTGAATCAAAATGACGCCATAAAAAACAAAAGTATTAACCCAAAACAATTTAAATTATAATTTTCAGACAGCTCCATGATGTACATAAATACAAAAGCTGTAAAAGGTGTCACGCTTAGAACCATTAGACAACATGAGACAGTGAATCGAAATGACGCCATAAAAAACAAAAGTATTAACCAAAAACAATTTAAATTATAATCTTCAGACAGCTCCATGACGTACATAAATACAAAAGCTGTAAAAGGTGTCACGCTTAGAATCATTAGACAACATGAGACAGTGAATCGAAATGACGCCATAAAAAACAAAAGTATTAACCCAAAACAATTTAAATTATAATCTTCAGACAGCTCCATGATGAAATAAATACAAAAACTGTAAAAGGTGTCACGCTTAGAACCATTAAGCACCATCAATATCCTAGTTCTAACCCTCCTGGTGGTTGCCTCGACGAGGTCCATCGTCATTAGCAAAACTAATCAGATGTTGATGGACGAGATATCTCGTCATTAGAATAAAACCGACCAGATCGTGATCTCGTCATCATAAAAAAAATAGTCGGGACTATCTTGATCACGAGATATCTCGTAATTAGAAAAATTGGTCAGGTCTTGATGGACGAGATATCTCGTCGAAACCACTTGGAGGGTTAAGGTTCGTATATTTTTATGGTTTTAAGAAAACGCCTATTTCCTGATCTATCTACAAGAACCAATGATGTAAGTCTCTCATAAAAAATAAGCACAAGGTAGATAGGTAGTTGCATTAATGTCACACTGAAGCAGCACAACGGGCTATTGGTGGTGGTCTGGTATCGATCCCGAAGGGAGATACGAGGACAACACCTCCAAATTTTGAACCACGGTCAGATAACGAGGCAACACCTGAGCTGGCACCCCACTCTCGAAACTTCCACACCACGCCAACGTAAGGACATTTGAGGCCTCGACAGATTTAACATGCACCAGCCCCCACGCTCATAAATATCTTGATTGGTTGGTTATGTTTTTTGCTTCAAAGAATTTACGTTTTAAACTATGTTCTCAAAAGACTTATTTTTTGTAACCCGGTTGGAAGAGGTTTGGTTGGTTTTCTTTTTTTTTTATGGCGTAAGGGCCATATTTGGTCATGCTGCGCCAGACACCAGACATACACTATCAACGGACATAAACACACACAAGGACAGTTTTACTGACACAGGGGAGAAATACACACTGGGAGAAATAGAATCTACGACGCCTACAACTCATGGTATGCTAGCGCAGTGAGCATACCCACTGTGGTACGACGCCCTCGGTGTTTGACTGGATCGAGTTTTGAACTCTCCACCTTCCGGTTGTTAATCCGCTACTCTGCCAAGTACCGCGGTCATACTAACACCAGGGATAATGGAAATAATTATTTCTTGAGCCCCATTTTGCATTCAACATTTTCACAAGCTTCTTTTCCGAGATGCAAAATAATTGCTTGTGAACGCCGCTAATAAGAAGCGAGGATAAATGTCACTTTCAATTTGAATTTTTCAAAATGTGAAACCGAAAAATAATTAATTCAACGTAGTACCGTTGATAGCTCAAAGACGACCGAGGAAATAAGGTGTAATCAAATACTATACAAATCGCAAAAAGCATACATTAACTGACACAAGCACACAAGAAACTCATCGAAAGGTTTCATTCCCACACATTCAGACGTCACGATGCTTTTCATGAATTAATCAATGAGCCATGAACTACTCTGCTTGCTTTGAGAAAAGAAAGCAGTGTTAGGTAGGTAGGTAGTTTAATTAATATAGCACTGGAGCAACACAACGGGCTATTGGGGATGGTTCAAGTTCCATCCCGAAGGGAAAGATACAACACCTGGTAAAGATGTAGAATGTTTGTCGCCAAGCAATTTTTGTCGCCAAATCAAGATGGCGTCCAAAGCCAGTATGTTCGTTAAAAAAAAACGCGGACTTTCCTACGCGAAAAACCTTTTGCATAGGGTTGCCATAAAGCTGGATCAAAACACCAAGGTTACCATATTTGGCGATAAATCGCTAGTGCCTCGGATTCGACATCTCCACCCAACACCTCATCATTTTGAACCACGGTCAGTTGACGAGGTCACACCTGAGCTGGCACACCAATCTCCAAATTTCCACACCACGCCAACGTGAGGACATTGAAGGCCACGACAAATTTAACGTACACCAGCCCCCACGTACATGAGGGTTTTTTGGTTGAATCGAGTTTCGAAATCGTAACCCTGGTTGCTATTCCGCTACTCTTCCAAACGAGCTACGGCGGCCCCAAAGCAATATTAGTTAGATTCTCTTTCGAATATAGCCAAAGATCTGTTTACTGTCTGTCTGGAAAACTTATCTCAGCGACCGCAGACTGTATTCTGCCAAGGACGGTTTGATTCGTAATGCAAGAGGTGCTTTGAGTGTAGAAAGATACGACCAATTTAATTTGCAGGTTACAAATACATATGAAACAATATTTAGTCATCTAACAAAGATGTGGGAAAGTTTTAATATAACAATGGTCATAGCATATTGATTTTCTTGAGATGGTTATATTTTATTCAACAGGGTGTATCGGAAAGTCCTATTATAAGCCTTTGTTTTATTAAACTATTCTGCACTTCTCAATTGCTTACCTGTATTTGGCTTGAAGGACTAAGTCAGCGTTTTTCGAGCCAATATTCTAGACTAATATCTGACATTAGAGCCCATACGAAAAAGTTTCGTTTGATGATCTTCGCGAAGGTTTGCTATCAAAAGGGTTTGTATTCAATTAAATTCAATTGAGATCGATATTTTATTGAGATTATTATATTTTATTCAACAGAGGTGTTTCGAAAGCCCTATAATGAGCTTGAAAGACTAGTCAGCGTTTTTTAAGCCAATATTGTAGACAAATATTTTACATTAGAGCAGATTTCTACCCTAACGAATAAGTTTCGTTTGATGATCTTCGCGAAGGTTTGGTATCAAAAGGGTTTGTATTCGCAATTAAATTCAATTTAAATCGATATTTTATTGAGATTATTATATTTTATGTTTCGAAAGCCCTGTAATGAGCTTGAAAGACTAGTCAGCGTTTTTTAAGCCAATATTGTAGACAAATGTCTGACCATTAGAGTCCAGATTTCTACCCATACGAATAAGTTTCGTTTGATGATCTTAGCGAAGGTTTGCTATCAAAAAGGGTTTATTATTCGCGATTAAATTCAATTGAAATCGACAGAGTAGTAAATTATTTCGCGTAATCATTTGACTGTACCCATGTACTGAAAATGATGTTAATGCTTTTAAATAGCAAATCCAGGTAGGTAATTAATTAACATCGCACTGGAGAAACACACCGGCCTATTGGCGACCGTCCGCTATCAAACCCGAAGGGAAAGAGCCGAGAACAATACCACGTAATTTTAAACCAGTCAGATGACGAGGTAAACGAGTAATAACGAGATAACCCCTGAGCTGGCACCCAAATCTCCAAGCTTCCACACCTCGCCAACGTTAGGACATTTGAGGCCACGGCAGATTTAACGTGCACCAGCCCCCTTCTACACGACGCTCTTTGGTTGGATTCCAACTCGCAACCCTCCGGTTGCTAGTCCGTTACTCCTCCAACCGGGCTACCGCGGCCCAAATAGCGAATCCAGTTTCTTACTAAAACAGGGTGGTCAACAATGTACTCTGTAACTGCTGTAGGTAGTAGTTATGGTTATATTGCGAATCAAAGATTATAACCTCTATATTCAACCTGAGGGGTTCACACTTGTTTGCAATCTGTAGTATTCCCTGCATAACTCATAACCACTTTCGGTCTTGACCAATAAAATCTCTGTTAAGATTCTTTCAACTAATAGACGTTGCCATTAACCCTCCATGAGTTTCCACGAAATATCTCGTCCAAGATCTGGTCAATTTCGCTTAGGACGAGATATCTCGTCGAGTTAAAGCTGCCCTATAGCAAGGGGATCGTGTCTGCCCTATACCAAGGGGAGATACGATCCAAGCAGGAAAAACAAATTGTCCCTTGCCCAGAAATGGTGACGGTTTGGAACAGGTTTTTTGCACCGGAAACTGGACTTATATCGCAGTTTTCGATAAACCACCAGGAGGGTTAACTCATTATGTGTGTTGTGGGGGAAAATCAATCGTACACCACTCTGAAGAACGCGTGTCTCTCTGAGGGTTAAAGAACCAGGAATTTCAAAACTGAACTTCATGTATGTAACAAAATGGCTGCTCTTTTAAGTAGTTCCACTGGATGCGGGGATACGCCACTTTCCCGTTCAGCCCATCCAAACAATTAATGGCTGCCCATTTCAAATGCTGCCGAACAAATGATATTGCGATCAGGTTTTATCTGCGCCCTAACAGTTGTAATAACAATCTTGACTCCCATTTCAAAAGTGATCTACCTTTCCATTTTACGACTCGTCTTAATAGAAAACCATTCTGAGGAATTAATCCCTCCTAATGGATGGGCATTCTCTACAGAGCTTCGGATCGAGTTGGTGCTAAACCCCACCAGGTGGCGCTGCTAAATACAGTTCATATGAGGTTCATTAATTAGGAATTTTGCATAATGGCTATTGTTTGGAAAGGAGGTGGTGGGAAAGACTTGTTAATTACATAAGTTTTCAACTGGTGGGCCAATTTAGTTTAGTAGCCTGCTGGATGGGGTCGTTACTGGAAAGTTTAATGATAAGTAATTGTTTAAAAATTTGCTTAAAACTGCCATTAATTCCGCAATGAGAGCTTTTAAGATCAAGGGATATTTGGGAGGGGGAATAAAATTGCCGAGTTGAGAAGCAAATAAATAACGAGTTTATTGGTTCGATTTAAAATTTTATGTGCGGTGTCTGTAAAATTAGTCAGTCTTCCTCGGCGGATAATTTTATTATATTCGTTTTTTGCAACACTTTCATCTAACCTCTTATGGATATAAGTTAGTAAGCCTAATAGAAAAAATAATCGAGGTCAATGGTTGGTTTTTTCGGGTTTTATGGCGCAAGGGCCATACTTGGAAAAGCTGCGCCAAACGAGACAGACAGCACAATTAGGGGAGAAAAAGAAGCAAAAGGGTTGGCGAAGGTACAAATGAAAGGGAGGAAAGATCACTCGGGAACCATTTTGATGTGATGCCCATACACACGTAAAGGTGTGCTCATGAAATCTCAAACTCAATGAAAACACGAGGTTGATTCGTTAAAACCTCGTTCTAAACTGCATAGATAGAACCTGGTAGTACAACTATAAAGTAAGATAGGTAGTTAATCAACGTCACACTGGAGCAACACAACGGGGTATTCGAGACGGTAAACTTAATGTAAGCTTAAAAAGGTTGAATTAATAAAATATAAAAGCACCCATCTTAATCATAAATTAACTCTAGTATTAAAATGTAAGTATAGTTAACCCGTCTGTACATTTAAGAGCTAACATAATTTTATGACGGTGAGCTAAAATTAGAACAAGCCTCAGTATTCTATAGGTAGGTAGTTAATTCGCACTGGGGCAGCAAAACGTGCTATTAACGACGGTCAGGGATCAATCCCTAAGTGGTGAAAGATACAAGGACAACGCCTCGTAATTTTGAACCACGGTCAGATGACGAGGTCACACCTGAGCTGGCATCCCACTCTCAAAACTTCAACACCACGCCAACGTGATGACATTTGAGGCCCCGAGATTGAACGTGCACCAGCCCCACTACGGTCTTTGGTTGGACCGAGTTTTGAACTCGCAAACCTCCGGTTGCTAATCCGCTGCTTTTCCAACTGGGCTACCTCGAACCCTGGTCTGTATTCGGATTTATCTGCTTGACCAGAACGCATCTAACCTAACTTCTCAGACACCACGGAAACCCTATTGTAAGAGTAGCGGATTAGCAACCAAAGGATCCAGCCATAGACCGTCGTGTACAAAGGGAGGCTGGTGCACTTTAAATATGTCGTTGCCTCAAATGCCCTTACCTTGGCGAGGTATGGAAGTTTGGAGAGTTTTCAGGTGTGACCTCGTCTTCTGACCGTGGTTCAAAATTATGCTGTTTTTTCCTCTATTTCCCTTCGGGTTTGACCCGGAATGTCGCCAATAGCCCATTGTGTTGCACCAGTGCGACGTTAATTAAAATACCTATCAAGTTCAACCGGGCTACCGTGGCCCAATTATTTCAAGTTTGTCAGAATTTACTATATTATGATACACTGTAAATAGTATACAAATTTAACACAAAGAGATCTACATTTCACCACAAGAATATCTTGGCAGTTGAAAAGCATGTCCATTTATGGCCGTTGCGCAGAATGTCAGAATCGACTTCAAATCAGAGTGAATCGTGGGTTGTTTTTAAATCACCCACACGTGCTTCAAATAGCTAACTTCATTTCAATTTAAACATGATTATTCCATTGTCCCAATCGGTCTTTGTCTCGTCCTCGAGCAAGTGCCGCAAATAAATAGGCTCGTTCTGAGGTTACGCCAGCTTTCAAAAGAACGAAAGACAAAACATCACATTTGGTCATGAGTGTTTTTCGAAAGGCCTCGGTTAAAAGGTAATCACGTCATTAGATGCGCAAAGAAATAAAAAATAAAATCTGCCGGAGCAACAATCGATATGTATATTTTCCATCATTCCCTTTTTGTGGTTAGTGAAAGAAGTTATTCCAATTCGAATGGTAATGAGAGTGAAAATAAGCATTTAGGGGTGGTACTAGTTAGGTGATTATGCGACTGACGTCCATTTTTTTAAGGGATGGGATTATTTCCATTCACGTTAATGTGATCTCAGAAATTTAACTACGGTAGTTTCTTCTAATTCTTTTTCGCTAGTCAAGCTTAATGGGGCAGTTTAGTACAATATAAATCTGTTTAAGGATTCGCTAGAAAAAGAGAGAGGTCGAAGTGAAAATGTATTAGCACCATTATATAAATGAGACTGCTTGGGAAGAATATTTTTCGCTTTAAATTAAACGACCGATGAGAGAGAAGAAAATTACGCCTTTTTCTGGCGTTGTGACGCTTTTTTCTGGCGTTTTTTCATGCGGCGGCGTAATGCGCATGTCGCATGTCCAACATTGGACCAGCGTGCGACTGGCCTGAAAGACGCGATTCGCTGTAGGAAGAAAGATACGTTTCTGAACGGTGTCTTTTTAATTTTGTGGCTCATATGTATACTGTTTCTTTTTCGATATCCGCATCTTTCGACGTGAATGTCTTGAAAATCGGAATACTGGGGAATGCATGAACAGTTGAGCTTTACAGAAAAATTTTACAACTGTTTTGTCTTATGATTTTAGAACTAGAAGAAACACCCAGAGGGTAAATATAGCGTCGTGCAGACAAAGAATGTCCGTACCTGATATAACCCTCGGACCTAACCCTCAGGCGCAGTGAGAGTGGGGAAGGGGTCCACAATACGTCGCACTTCTACTGTGATGGACGAACTTTGGGCCAGTATCACTTTCAATTGCGTGGATTGAGACTGTGTAAGTGGTATCATTTGAAAGCTTCCAAACTACGCTGGAATCAAAGGCCTTTAATCAATTAAACTATCCTTCAATATTTATATCAAACTGCATTTTAATCGTTCAAACTGTAAATGAATTGTTGAGTATTTACGCTAAACAATCGTTCAAACTTCCAATGTCTGCTTCATTCATTCCACAATCCAACATCAGGCCCGAGTATTCACGTCAAAACTACGGTTTGTGTCCTCGATGCAACCTACTATATTTTCCTTTGTTTTTGAAGTTTGGAATTTGTGATATATGCTATAATCCGTTTCAAATGAAGCGAAACAAAGCACCTATTTTGCCACAGGACTCCATTAGAGCATGCGCACTCGCGTTGATGCGAGGAGCTTGCACAGCAACGTATATTGCATTGCGTTATAAATTGATTTTTGCGTGTCCATTGTCTGTAAAAGAGCACACAATTCCAATAATTGAGATAGTAATCTTAACTTTTAATTATGCATGAATTTTTCAGTTTTGTAAATATTCTACATTCAATTCGCCGAAATATGAAACCGAAACAAAATAAACCCACATGGAAAAATTCGGGAAATCAATCAGATTATAACGCCAATAAAAAAGCGTCTCTAACACTAAACATGAGTAAATATTTCGCTGTCCTTAAGTATTTTTGACTCCAAATCCATTGTGAGCTTACTGCTGTCTTCGGATCTTTACCTTTGGGATTATCCCGGACCGTCACCAATAGCCCGTTGTGTTGCTGCAGTGTGACGTTAATTAAAATACCTACCTACTTACCATTGTGACCGTAAATATATCGACAAAAACAAACCCAAACATTAAATGTGCACCAAAAATTTCAATTTAGTAACAAAGCTAACAAACAACATTACAATAAAGGAAATGAAACTATTAAAAACACCGGGTGGCTATAGCCCAGTTGCAAGAACAATGGTAGGTAGGTATTTTTAACGTCGCACTGGAGCAATACAACGAGCTATTAGGAGGAACAACGGATTAGCAATCGGAGAGTTGCGAGAGTTCAAAACTCGATCCAGACAAAGACCGTCGTATACACGGAGGAGGGTGCACGATAAATCTGCCGTAGCCTCAAATGTCATCACGTTTGAGTGATGTGGAAGTTTAGAGAATGGGGTGCCAGCTCAGGTGTTGGTCTCGTCTTCTGACCGTGTTTCAAAATGATGAGGTGTTGTCCTCGGAGTCGTAAATAGCCCGTCGTGTTGCTCCAGTGTAAAACTAATTAATTATCATTACCAATTGTTCCACACGAATAGTTAAATCCGCAGGGAATTAGAGCAAAATGTCGAAAAACGCCGCTAAAACAAATTCTAAGGTTATAGTAGTTTTTTGTATGTCTACAAAATTCTCATAAGTCACTTATGCTTATGCTCATGGTTAGAACCAGGACACGAATTAGCGGTAGGTATTTGAATAAACGTCGTACGGGAGCAACACAACGGGCTATTGGTGACGGTCCGGGATTCAAGATCCAAGGACACCGCGTCATTTTGAGCGACGGTCAGACGACGAGGTTATCGCCTGAGCTGGCACCCCACTCTCCAAACGTGCTCCAGCTCTCTTTGTACATGACGATCTATGGTTGAATTCGAACTCGCAACCTTCCGTTTGCTAATCCGTTAATCTTTCAGCCGGGTTACCGCGGCCCGCCAACGAGGACATTCGAGTCAGATTTAACACGCACAACCTCCACGTGCACGACGCTCTTTGGCTGAGTTTCGACCTCGCAACCCTAACCCGCTAATCTTCCACCCGGGTACCGCAACTCCAGGCATGAATCAGAATCATTCCATGTATTGTATTTCATAATAAAAGCACACATCGCACATTTCATTTTACCTAAACGTGCCACATTTCAATCGATAGGTTATCCATTCACTCTGGCAAACCCAAGATAATCAGTAGTTCACAGCGGGTGGAAGACTCCACAGTTTCAACAAAGGCCTGGTCCTGATACACTGTCCATTGATTATGATTTTAATAAGCGAATCCTCTTGTGGACCCAACACGGCCATCTGGAAGACCGTGTCCATAACTCTCCCTTGCCTGAGCGAGCCCAAGGAAGCGGCGTTTAACAGCGCCCGGCCCACTCGGCCGGGGATAATGGTAATTTATACGCTGCCCTCGCAATTTTATGCAGTCGAGTTTCGATTCAGTTATCCACACCCCATTGGGATGGAAAGTAAACATCGCCGTCGGATGGGGATCAGATTTGAGAACCGTTCGGGCGGAATCAATGGGGAATTGTGTTTCGGCCAGCCGATTGGGATTGGAATAGGTGCAGGAATAATTGGATTAGCCTCGAATTTGTTGTGGGTTACTGGTTTGGTTGTTTTGGTGTTTTACGGGCCATATTTGGCCAAGCTGCGCCAAACACAAGACACAATGAGGGAGGAAGGAAAAAGCAGAAGGGTCGGTGATGGTAAAAATGAAATGGGAAATGATCACTTGGGTACCTCGGGGCTATAATGCTCGTATACACTTTGATAAGTTAGTATTGGAAAATATACAGAAATAATTGGATTAGTTCTTTGTTGTGGGTTACTGGGTTGGTTAGTTGATCTTTTTGTATACACTTTATGATATTGAGAATGTAGAATAAGAACCTAAAAAAGGCTGACTTTGACCACATTAATCATCTCTAAATTTGTATAAGTTAAAGAAATGCATCTATGAAAATGAACTACAAATATACATTATTCATATCTCGTTATAGTTATTAAGTCAAACAAAGATATACGGTCGGTTTGGCTGTTTTGGGCCTTTTATGACGAAAGGGGCATATTTGGCAAAACGACAAAAATACACACGACAATGTGAGGTACAAATTTCGTGACGGGGTAAAGTGGATTTAGGAACAGAATAGGTGAGGTGAAAGCAGGAAAAGATTGCTTGGGAAACCCGGCAACGCGACCCCTGTGTTTAATAAAAACAGTAAACACCACGGGAAAAGAAAAGATCAATTGAGTGCCTGGGGTCCATGATTGGTTTTGGGTTTTATAGCGCAAGGACCATATCTGGCCAAATAGCGCCAAATGCAAGAAATGATATAAACTAATTGTGGAAAGGAAGGAAGGTAGGTAGGTATTTAATTAACATCGCACTGAAGCAAACGAGCTATTGGCGACGGTCTGGGATTAACCCCCGAAGGGAAAGATTCGAGGACAACACCACGTAATTTTGAACCACGGTTAGATGACGAGGTCACACCACATCTGGCACCCCACTCTCCAAACTTCCACACCACGCGAATGTGAGGATAATTGAGGCCACGACAGATTTAAAGTGCACCAACCCCCTTTGTTCCCGACGGACTTTAGATGAACTTAAAAAAGGTATTTTCGATACTAAATGATTATTCCGGGATTAGGAATAAATTGTCACATTGTATTCAGTTTGAAGGAAAATGTACCACTATCAAAAAGCTTATAATATTTATTTTTTTACCTAAAAACTAATAGTCCTTAATCGGCTGTGCTGTTCAATTTAACTTTTAGTCAGTTAGTGAGTTTCTGCTCTAAGCCGATGATATACACATCCCTTTAATGTAACAGAACGTAAAAAGAACCGACGTGTGATGACAGAACTGTGTCTGGAGAAACAAGACAGTTTTTTGCAGAATACTCAGTCACCGGGCAGACTTTTTTAAACTCAAAGTCAACGCATCGAAAGGCGTAGTTCCCACTCCTTTGACAGAGGGCCAAACCTGTGCAGAATGGATTGGTTGGTAGGCATTTTAATTAACGTCGCGTTGGAGCAACATAGCGGGCTAGTGGCGACGGTCCGGGATCAAACCCGAAGTGAAAAGACCGAGGACAGCATCACGTAATTTTGAACCACGGTCTGATGAAGAGGTCGCACCCGAGCTGGCAGTCAACTCTCCAAACTTCCACACCAAGCCAACGTGAGGACATTTGAGGCCAGGACCGATTGAAGGTGCACCAGTCCCCTTAGTACACGACGGTCTTTGGTTGGATTCGAACTCGCAACCCTCCGGTTGCTAATCTGTTACTCTTCCACGTCATCTGACTTTGGTCAAAATTACGTGGTGTTCTATCCCTTCTGGGTTTGATACCAGACCGTCGCTAATAGTCCGTGGGAAGCTAATTAAAAATACCCATCTACATACAGTTACTCTTCCCACGGGGCCACGCGGCCCGCTTTCAGGTAATGACATGTCCCAAGAGCGGTAGCACGATTGGTAGAGCAACGTATTAACAACCGGGGGTAGTTGAATCTCCGTTAAGGGAAATAACCGAGGACAACACCACGTAATTTTGAACTACGGTCAGATGACGAGGTCACATCCGAGGTGGCAGCTAACTCTCCAAACTTCCACACCATGCGGAAATGAGGACATTTGAGGCCACGACAGATTTAACATGCTCCAGACCTCTTTGTACACGACGGTCTTCGATTGCATTCGAACTCGCAACCCTCCGGTTGCTAATCCGTTACCAACCCAATCCGGTTGGAAGAGTAAGTTGTTTTGGGGTTTGATGGCGCAAAGGCCATGTTTGGTCAAGCTGTGCCAATCCCAAGACAAAAAGCACAAGGTGGGACGAAGAAAAAGCAAAAAGCAGAAGGGTAGGCGAGGATAAAAATGAAAGGGAGAAAAGATCACTCCGGTACCTCAGGGTTGTGATGCCCTTACACAATAGCAGATGTGCCTGAGGATTGCTCGAAATGGCATATCGGCGTCCACGTTTCAAACAGTGACGGACGGACGTATTATTGACAGCGTCGCCAACGCGCATGCGCGCGAAGTCAAGTGTCCCGTAAAGCTGTCGCGCGTCACCTGGGACCGCGATTGGGGCTTTAATTTGAATCGGTGCAGCTCCGGCTGACATATTTTGGAGCCGGAGCTAGCGGGGGCGAGATGGAGCAGTCTCAGGTGGCCTAGCTTAATAAATGTATTAAGATAGCGGCGAGGGTAAAAATAGAACACCCCAAAGTCTCTCCGCGTTCGTCATTTAAATGTTATGATGGATGCGTCCGCCGAGGAAGTTTCTCAGGCAGTTCGTTTCTTTCTTTTTTAAGCGAGAACCGGTTTAATTTGAACCGGCAATTAATACAATAAGAAAGAGAAAACCAGATTCGTGCGGAGATGTGAAGGAATGTACTATTAATCAACAAACATTATTTACGAATAATAAGTTACATGTTGCTCATTTTAAGAGCGGAAACTTAAAAATCTTTTCAATGACATCCGAAACATTCCCGTTGCAGCTAAAACTTTGCCTTGAAATCACGCTAATGTTTTCAAAGTTCGGAAAAGTTTCGACGGGGCTTAATAATCAGGGATAATGATGAATGCTTTTAGGTAGAGGTAGGTATTTTAATTAACACTGGAGCAACACAGCGGGTTATTGGCGACGGTCCGGAATCAAACCCGAAGGGAAAGAACCGAGGACAACACCACGTCATTTTGAATCACGGTCAGATGTTGAGGTCACACCTGAGCTAGCACTCCACCCGCGGCCCACTTTCCGGTTCAGACAAGTCCCAAGAGGTTTCGGGCAACGGTAGCCCGTTTGGTGGAGTAAGGTATTAGCAACCAGTAGATAGATCAAGGTTGCACTGGAGCAACATAATGGGCCATTGGCGATGGTCGGGTATCGATTCCGAAGACAACACCTCGAAATTTTATACCACGGTCAGATGACGAGCTCAACACCGGAGCTGGCACCCCATTCCCCACACATCCCCACCATGCCAACATAACGATATTTGAGGTCACGACAAATTTAACGTGTATAACCACCACGTACACAACGCTCTTTGGTTGAGTTTTGACCTCGGAACCCTAACCAGCTACTTTACCAAATGGACTACCGCAATACCAGACATAAATTAGAATCATTACATGTATTTTTTTATAATAAAAGCATATCACGCATTTCATTTTCCCGAAACGTGCCTCATTTCACGTACTCGAGGTGGATCGAGTTTTAAATCTCGCCTCCCCCAACCTCTGGTTGTCAATCCACTACTCTTCCAACTGGGCCACCGGGACCCTGATTAGCAACGGGAGGGTTGGGAGTTTGAATTTAGATCCAACTGAAGACCCTCGTATACGTGGGGCTGGTGCATATTAAATCTGTCGGGGCCTCAAATGCAAAAAAGAGGGATTGGAGAAAAGAGTGGGATGAAAGCAGAAAAAAGATAGCTTGGGTATCCGAGATCATCTCGTGACCTTCATGCGGACACAGGAAGCCGAATTTCAAGAGTTACTGTTTCCAGAAGGCTACATGAGAGAGGTCTGTTTGCAAGACCTGCTATTTGCGTCTCGCTCACTTCTGCGCACAGGAGAGCTCGTTTAACATGGTGCAGAGAACATCGACTTTGGACCAGGGATAAATGGGGAACCGTTCTATTCACTGATGAGTCCTGGTTCAGCCTAACCACTGATACTACCTGTCCTCCAACTTCCTAGAAAGAGATCACTATGGCAGCGGAGGTTTGATAGTCTGGCATGCATCATGTTGGATAGGCACACATACCTCCATGTCTTTGACAAAGGCTTTGTGACTGCTATGAGGTATATGGATGAGATCTTGGAGCCCTATGTTAGCTTGATGAGCCCTTGGAGCCTTTTTAGGGGTGAAATTGGCCATGATTTCATTGTTATGGAAGACAACGCTCGTTCACATAGGGCTTATCTAGTCGACGAATATCTGGAAAGTGAGCCGAATGGATTAGCCAGCCAGATCTCCAGACCTAAACCCTATAGAGCATATCTGGGACGCTCTTTGGAGGGCAATTGGAACCGACTGACACAGGGACTCACAAACTGCCTCATTTCTAGAAATGCATGTGAACAGTGGAACTGTGGAATATGAACAGTGGAACTGTGGAATGTGAACAGTGGAACTGTGGAATGTGAACAGTGGAACTATGAAATGTGAACAGTGGAACTGTGAATTAAAAACATGGTTTGTACTAATGTTTTGACAAACAAATAATGTCGATTTCTGGTCGTAATAAATGCCACCGATGAGATTGACAAGATTATAGGAACTCAAAAATAACGAAAATGTACACGTGAGAAAAATATTTAGAATTTAAGAACTAACAAAAATGTTTTCGAAACCAACGACCTGTTTCGAATAGAAGCAGTTGTCTTATTTGATAGAACTGAAAAATAAGGGCTTCAGTCACCAATACGAAAGAAACCACTCACTAAATAGCCTTTAATAAAAAAATTATGCCTTTCAAAATAACTATAAATAAACTACATTTGAATATTTTATCCCTTATCTATAAAACATAATCTTCTGTTTCACGAAGCAGAAAACATATTTCAAAAGAATCGAAAAGATACGAAAAAAATGCTTCGAAGATGTGAATTACACCGGAAAATGTTTTTAAAAAGAGCATTAACAAGCGTTTCTATAAAGGTTCTCTTTTCATACAGCTCCCGTGCTCTTCAAGAATTAATCCTCTGAATTGCATCCTTTCCGTTTCCGAAAAAAAAGTTTTATTTAATAAAAGCTATAAAAAGAGGAATAGAAAATGATCGGACTATATTACGAATGAACTAAATAAATGAAGTAAGAAACAAATAAATTCTCTCTGGCTTTTTAGAAAATTGAGGTGGCTTCCAAACTTTTCTTATCAGAAAAGCAGCCCCGTTTTAAGCCATAATGTAACGATCTAAAGAAACAACTAATTTTGGATCCCATCCAAAGAAGGATGCTCTGGTAAGTATGAAATATGTTTAGAAACAAAGACTTCACCGTACGCCCACATGCCGCATTGGAGCAGTAATTTCCATCACGAAATTGGCATTTTTAATTTTCTAATTTTGTGGTAGCCCGGTTGGAAGAGTAACGGATTAGCAAACGGAGGGGTGCGAGTTCGAATCGAACCAAAGACCGTCGTGTAAGAGGGGGCTGGTGCACGTTAAATCTCTCGTGACCTCAAATGTCCTCACGTTGACATGGTGTGGAAGTTTGGAGAGTGAAGTGCCAGCTGAGGTGTGACCTCGTCATCTGACCGTGGTTCAAAATAACGTGGTGCTGTCGTCTGATCTTTCCCTTCGGATGACATCCCGAACCGTCGCCAATAACCCGTTGTCTTGCTCCAGTGCGACGTTAAATAAATACTGGAATAGAAGACATACCATCTTCTATTCCAGTGTTGCTATGTTCTGAGTCTTCGGTCTCTTGCAATGCCATGTATAGGACTGGTTAGGTTGGTTGATTGGCGTTTTATAGCGCAAGGGCCATATTTGGTCAAGTTATGCCAAACACACGACAACGCCAAGTACAAAATGTCGTGAAAGGGGGAAAAAGAGGCAGAGTAGGTATTTAATCTATTAATTCGCATTGAAGCAACGCAATGAGCTATTGGCGACTGTACGGGTTTGATTTGCTGGGGTTTTATGGCGTAAGGGCCATATTTGGCCATGCTGCGCCAGACACAAGACAATATCAAGTAATAAACACACACAAAACGACACAAGAGAGAAATACACCCAAGGAGTTATGCACCTGACGGAAATCGAACCTGCGCCTAGTACAACTTGAAGGTTGCTAGCGCAGTGGACATACCCACCGAACCACACGGCCCCGGCAACGGTCTGGGATCAAACCCGAAGGGCAACACCACGTAATTTTGAACCACGGTCAGATGACGAGGTCACACTTTATCTGGCACCTCACTCTCCAAACTTCCACACCACGCCAGGACATGAGGCCACGACAGATTGAACAACGGACCTTGGCCCATTCCCTAGCTATCTCCTCAGATTCGGTTTATCTCAGACCAATCAATGCTCCTGTGGGATAGAGGGAACTCCAATGCATTATGCCTTAGAATGTCCCCTCACACTCCACCTGCGTTGCCCATCACCAAGACCCACCCCAGGATGGCCAAACCTAGCACTGAAGCATAGGGAATGCAGAGAAGACATTTGTACATTTGTAAAATCATAGATATCCTGCAATCCCGTGGCCAGGATGTTATAGCAACGACACAAATTTAGTTACCGTATGACCATCAGCTGACCGTTAAGAAAACCAAACAGTGACTGCGAATAAAAAACTAATAAACTCCCAAGGGAGACTACTAAACCGGTTAATCCTAACAAGGATAGGCACGGGGTCACCCCTGGCGGAATGCCTTCAACGAAACCCAGCAGATACACATTCATATACATACATATATGTAATTTTCTTAAGATATATTTCCTCCAAAATTTACATAATAAACACATAAAGCTAACATGAGGTCTTCGGAGAGCTTGGAAATACAATAAAGTTTAACTTAATACAGAATCGGGGTGGAATCCCGTCTACTACCCCCTTGTATACTCGCTTAATATGTTCGCTTAAATGCAGTTTTATATTGTGTTTATACGTTTAATATCGCCTAGGTAAATATTTTTTATTATTAATGGATAAGCATAAACTGACATGTATTTGCACAATGACGTATTTTCGCTTGTATATTATCTTGTGCTATATGTTCCATGCATTGTCTAGTATGTAGCATGTCACATCTGGTCCGATATCGAACCTATTGTCGGCAGGCTGGCAGTTTGGGTTTTCGCTTTGGAATTCTTTGGCGCAAGGGCCATATTTGGCCAAGCTACGCCTAGCACAAGACAGACAACTTCAAATAAAAAATATCGTGGAGGGGAAGAAAGATTGGGGAATAGAGAAATAGGATGAAAGGCAGAAAAATATTTCGAGGGTATCTTGGGTAACCAACCAAAGACCGTTATTTACGGGGTAGGTATCGAGCTATTGGCGACAGTCCGGTATCAGACTCCAAGGGAAAGATCGAGGACACCACCACGCAATTTTGAATCATGGTCAAATGACGAGGTCACACCTCAGATATCACCCCATTCTCCAAACTTCCACACCACGCCAACGTGAGGACATTTGAGGCCACGGCAAATTTAACATGCACAAGCCCTCTTTGTACACGACGGTCTTTTGGTTGGATTCGAAATCGCAACCCTCCGGTTGCTAATTCGTTACTCTTCCAACCGAGGTACCGCGGCTCCATGGGGGTGGTGCACGTTCAATCTCTCATGGCCTGAAACATCCTTAAGTTAGCGTGGTGTGGAAGCTTGGAGAGGGGGTGTCACCTCAGATGCGTTGTCCTCGTTGTTTGACGATAGTTCTAAATGACGAGGTATTGTCCACGGATCTTTCCTTTTGGGGTTGATCCCGGACCGTCGCCAATAGCTCGTGCTGCTCCAGTGCGACGTTGATTCAACTACCCACCCCCCTAAGCAGGATCCCAAGAGGGGAAAAATGTGGTAGAACTAGAGAAAAAATAATCTCAATGTTTTTATTGTTAAAGATAATATCAAAAGAAATACTTCATCAAAGAAAACTAACAAAGCAGAATTTACTCTTTTCATCCACTCAATGTCATTCGCACATGCTGTCAGTGAAATATTACTTCACCGAATCTATACTTATTCGTAGCTAACCATCCGTAAGAAAAAGGAAGCTATTTTCTGCAACTCTTTCGACCTATCTTATTGCAGAAAATAACCTCTATTAATCTAGGACGGGAACAAAATCTGGCTGAAGAGGGTCAGGATATCAGAATGAGACAGACATTAAGCTCTGTGAAAAGAAGTCATTGCCTCGGTAGTTGAGGCGCCTTGAGATCGATTCAGAAAGTATGTTTAACATACACACAAACTTCTGCAATCCCTTGAGACTTATTGGTTGGTAATGGTGATGGTAATTTTAATTAACGTCACACTGGAGCAACACAACGGGCTATTGGTGATCTATCCCAAAGGGAAAGTCCGAGGACAACACCACGTAATTTTGAACCAGTCAGATGACGATGGTTGATTGGTTGACTTGAGTTTTATGGCCTGAAAAGGATAAGCTGCGTCAAACACAAATTGAGACTTATTGAGGTTGGTTGATTGGGTTCTATGGCACAAGGGGCCATGCTGCCACAAACACAAGACAACGTCAGGTAGGTATGCATGTTAATTAACGTCGCATTGGAGAAACACAATGGGCTATTGGTGAAGGTTCGGGATCAAACCTGAAGGGAAAGATCCCAGGACATCAAGTAATTTTGAACCATGGTTAGATGACTCAACACCTGGAGCTGGTACCCCATTCTCCTTTCCAAGCCAACGTAAGGACATTTGATTTAAAGTGCACCAGCCCACTTTGGCACGACGGTCTGCTAATGGATAGGTTGTTTTGGGGTGTTATGCCACAAGTGCCATATTTGGCCAAGCTGTGCCAAACACGAGACGACTTCAAGTAAAAAAGGTGCGAAAGAGAAAAAAAGGGATTGGGGATTATAATTGGCATAAAAAAATCGTTTGGGTATCACGGGAGGGCGACCCTAGTGTTTACTAAAGACAGTAAACCCCATGGGAAAAGAAAAGATCTCTAGAGTAATTCCAGTCCGTGAAGCCCGTACGCATCTAAAGGAGATGCACTCCTGATGGCTGTATTTAATTGGAGTTATGAATATGGAGTTTTAGTGAGATACGGTGAGAGCATCTAAAGATTTTTCAAGCTAACAGTTTAATTATAAGTTTTAATCTGCATAAATTACAAAAATCCCATTTAAGTCAGGGAACTATGCATCTTTAGTTTAATTCGTTTAAATGATATTTAGTTAATTCGTTTAATTAAAGTTTTGAGATGCATAAATAATTTAAAACCCCATTTACATTTGAGAACAATACTTTTAGTATTAGATCATCCCAAAGGTAATGCGGTTTTATAGTGTATTAAAAAATGCAGAAAACATTAATCTTTAATATAATACATTTACCGCTGTTGTTTACGACTTGTTTCCATCTTAATTTTAAATTTTCAATAACCTGGTGATCGATTTTAATCGAAAGAACGAATTAAGCTCTCTACGAACATTAAATTGGTTTTTAAGACTTAAAGAAAGGATGGTAAATGGACAGTTCCAGATGAATAGAATATGGTGGATGTGCCCTAATACAACATTCAATTTTTTCAAGCGTTTTTCGTGCCGTGTGAGGTCGGGTTTTGTCACGATGTCTCATCAACCTGCTTTAGCCTTGCCAGTTGTCTGGAACATCACTTTAGTGGTGGAGTAATTTTCAGGAATGAGTTCATATAGAAAACAATATTTGACAACCATTGACATATTTGACAACGATTATAACGTTTATTTTTTCAGATTTAAATTCAAGACTGAAAATTTAAAGTGACACAGAATTAATAAAACACTGCAAATTCTATTTAAACACACACATCGTACGATAACGCAATATTTGTAAGACATTGCATCATTCTTTACGACACAAAGATTCTCTTTCTAGCAAATGAATGCGTGGTTTTGTTTAACGTAGGCTTAAAAAGTATCAAAAACACTTGCATTTAGAAAGTAATATTGGCGTGGTGTGCAAGTTTGGAGAGTGGGGTGCCAGCTCAGGTGTGACTTCGTCATCTGACCGTGGTTCAAAATTACGTAGTGTTGGATCACAGATTGTCGTTAATAGCCGTTGTGTTGCTCCAGTGAGACTTTAATTAAAATACATAAAATTAGTTAATTAAATACAAAGTACATAAAGTACATAATAAAGTACATTTTTAGTGAGGAATTTGATTTATTTAAAATAGAGACCCGGTTGAAAGACTACCGATATAGGAATAGGAGGGTTGGAACTTTGAAACTCGACACGACTCAAAGACCATCGTGTAAGTGGTGGCTAGTGTATGTTAAATCTGTAGTGGCCTCAAATGTCTCCCCAATTTGCCGTGGAGTGGAAGTTTGGAGAGTAGGGCGCCAGCTAATGTGTTACCTCGTCATCTGGCCGTGATTTAAAATTACGAGACGTTGTCCTTGGATCTTTCCCTTTGGATTGATCCCGGACCGTCGCCAATAGCCCGTTATGTTGCTCCAGTGTGACGTTAATTAAATACCTACTTACCTATCATTTGCTTCAACTCGCTACGGGCATTGTACAATTGATGCTATGAATCTATCAATCATAAATAAAACCACTACTTCTGTGCTTGTATAAATAACAAAGACAGTCATTTCCAATCCCCCAGAACAATTTACCCTTCTTTCACGTATATACACCCAGGAAATGCGGCCATAGCTCATCAAAATCGAAGCCTACCGATAAAGGACACAATACCCGGGCACACTTGTACCCTGAGAGGGAAAGAGGAGAGGGCTTTCATCTTGGGTGTCGGCCAACAATTAATTTAAAGAGATATCCAATCCTTCGACAGAACTACCCCAAGAACCTTTGTATTCCTGGTACAACCAGAAATGAATCTTTTCTTCTCCTGGATGATGTACGCAGAGTCACGTTCCTGAGCAAACAATTCAATTAGGGGTGGAGATGGGGGAATTATCCGCATCCACCCCCCGTCCAGAGTCATCGAGGAGGCCTATTCCATCAGGATGGCGGCAAACGACTTTTGGACTGCGACTAATGGGAAGTGAATTGAATGAGGGGTGGCTTCACCGTCGTCAGAATGGCAGATTGAGTTTTCGGATCGAGAGAGAAAAAGAAGTGGCTCGACTTTCAACTTTTTTCCGTGGTGCGTTTCGGAATCTTTGGCCTCGTTGAGATCTCATCTGTGTAATGAAGTTCCATCTCTTTTCTGCCCGGTAACCTGGTTGGAAGAGTAACGGATTAGCAACAGGAGGCTTGCGAGTTCGAAACTAGGTCCAACCAAAGACTCGTGTGGGCTCAAAGACGGGGGCTGGTGCAGGTTGAATCTGTCGCGGCCACAAATGTCCTCCCGTTGGCGTGGTGTGGAAGTTTGGGGAGTGGAGTGTAGATGTGGCCTCGTCATCTGACCGTGGTTAAAAATTACGTGGTGTTGTCCTCGGATCTTTCCCTTTGGAATTGATCCCTGTTGTGTATCGGTTCACGAACACACCAATACTGTGTGTCGGTTCACGAACACACCACTTCAATCTAATCGAAGTGTGTCGATTCACGAACACGCAACTTCTATCTAATCTAATTGAATTCAAAGTGACAGCCACGAGATCAGTGATGCCATTTCTTTTTCTACCCTTATCCCTAAATTTCATTTTCTTCCTCGCTTCAGTGACGCTCATTAGCTATGCCAAGAATCTTCCAGAAAAGTTAACGTCACGCCAAGTCATGCGTTTCTGTTAACTAATGACAGGCGAGTTGGTTTGAAAACAGCGAATCAGGAAGTCTAGTTCTTTGATTGACAGGATCATTCCCGTTGAGTGACAACCCCCCTAAAAAACTGATAAAAAGCGGGGACAGCAAACACGCTCGACACCATTAAATATGTTGAGTCCTTTTTAAGGTTGGATTGAATTTGGAAGTGAAAGGTTCGAAAGATAGGACTACAACGGCAGCTAATGATCGTATAGTGGAATTTTCTTAACATATGTGACCAAACTATCGCTAACCCTGCTGAGACTTACTGTGTGAACGGATTACTTAAATATCTGAACATTAACTACAGTTTAATATGAACGCAGGCAGTGTATCGGCAAGGAAGATGTACCATATTTAAACAACTAACAAATCTATTTATTTAACACAGAAAAAGTTTAACATTTCACAACACATTACAAATTATCTAAGTCTATCGTTAAACAATTAAGCACACAATATGTTATCATGATATGCATTCTAATTACTAATAATTAAAACAGTGACGCCTTACGAGATTTAAAAAAAAGGAACGAAGGGGAAGTGATTCGGATTAAGTAAAAAGAGCGGACATTAAAAGTTAAAATTAAACGGTGTAGCATGGAATTAACCTGAGAACTACACGCGCGTAAAGATCTCGAGATAAGATTAAATAAAGGTTACTTAGCTTAACTACACTTTCTCCACTCATACTAATGTATTTCTAGTTCTCTTTAGAGAGCCAGTTCACTAGTATAATTGGTGTACTTCACTAGGTTAGTCCCAGCAGGTGATGCTGTTTTACCACGTTGATTTGGCTCTTCAATAACTACTTCAGTTAAAATCACAAACACGTTTATTTAACAGAACACAACACGAACATAAGACATTTAAGGAAATTGAAATTAATAATATATCCTCTATGGGATTTACAAATCACACACAGGTGACACGCCTGTGTTTTTCTTACAACCAGCGATCTACCTCGCTCCTAAGACCTCCTCGGTACTCTGGACTTATTGTCACTTCCTTTCGGAAGTTGGCGAACGTTTTTATTATTGGCGGTCGCCAATTGTCTCTCTCCATTCTAAGCAGTCTTACAGCTTATTAGAGACATAGTGTCTCTTGGGGATCCCCGCTCATCACCAACGAAAAGAAAATGGCCAAGCAAACACGCTCGACTGCGTTTGTCACCACACTCCAAGGTCGAAACAAGGGAGAAGAGAGCGTGTTCTTGCTGTCCCCGCTTTTTATCAGTTTTTTAGGGGCGGTTGTCACTCAACGGGAATGATCCTGTCAATCAAAGAACTAGACTTCCTGATTCGCTGTTTTCAAACCAACTCGCCTGTCATTAGTTAACAGAAACGCATGACTTGGCGTGACGTTAGCTTTTCTGGAAGATTCTTGGCATAGCTAATGAGCGTCACTGAAGCGAGGAAGAAAATGAAATTTAGGGATAAGGGTAGAAAAAGAAATGGCATCACTGATCTCGTGGCTGTCACTTTGAATTCAATTAGATTAGATAGAAGTTGCGTGTTCGTGAATCGACACACTTCGATTAGATTGAAGTGGTGTGTTCGTGAACCGACACACAGCAGTGGTGTGTTCGTGAACCGATACACAACATCCCTTTCCGTCTCCAATACCATGTTGTGTAGTTCCAGTGTGATCATTACGAAAGGGAAAGAACCGAGGACAACACCGCGAAATTTTGAATCACTGTCAGATATCAACATCAAGGCCCACCCTCCAAACTTCCGCACCAAGCCAACGTGAGGACATTTGAGACCAGATTTAACCCCTAAAAGTCAACATGTACACGAAGGTCTTTGGTTGGATCAAGTTTTGATCTCGCAACACTCTGGCAGCTAATTTACGACTCTACCAACAGATTTAACGTGCACCAGCCCCCTTTGTACACGACGGTCTCTGGTTAGATTTGAACTCGCAACCCTCCGGTTGCTAATCCATTACCCTTCCAACTGGTCTACAGCGGTCCTCCCCAAAAACAGTTTCCCTTCGGGATTGTTCCCGGACCGTTGTCTGGCCAAATATGGCCCTCAAACCAAACCCGGACCGTCAATAGCCCCTTGTGTTTTTCTCAGTGCGACGTTAATTAATTATCATTTACCATTACCCCAAAACAGATTTACAGTCCAAATAAAATCGAGATACAGTAGGCGCTCTTTAATCCGGCACGTTCGGGACCACGGATGTGCCGGATTATCGATTTTGCCGGATTATCGAAAGTTAATATAGTTTTAACGGGATTACAAAAGAAAAATTTATATAGTATAATGATATTTAAAACAAGCTGTAAATAAGCAGGAAAAAATACACATGAGCGTTACTGTTTTCCCTCTGATCTTTTCGCACTAAACCAAGTGTACAAGGCACTATCAAGAATTTCAAGTTTATATTTCTTCAATGTGTGTCTTGATTCCGTATTTTTTGCTGTTACACTTCCCTAGTTCTTTTGTTTTTTATATCATTAATTGTCGAAGAACCGATCCCGCATTATGACGTTTCTGTTTTCGCCTTTTCCGCGACGATTAAGTATCTTGTTTTTGCTATATAGTGAGTCAGATGCTTACGCTTATTAGTTTTATTAGCACTTGAAAAGCTGTACTTACAGTGCACGTGGTACACTGTACGTATAGTTGTAATATTGTGCAAACGTGATGTGTAACTAGAAAACAGGACATACTGAAATGAAAACTGACAGTCACGATGAACACTGAGCAAACTAAAAAAGCGGGCAGCGCAGTGGCGCGACCTGGCGGTCAAGGTCAACAAACGCCAGAATCCAACCAGAAAATCCGAACGCGAACGGTTCGATCGGATTTCAGAATGTGCCGAACCCTAGAATGCCGGATTAAAGAGCACCGACTGTAATTTCCTTGGATTAATATAAAATATTAATAGATGAAGGAAAAATACGCTTCCCTAACCTTGGTGAAATATGACCAACACGAGGAATAGCCTATGCCAACCTAACGCGTTTATTTCCGCTTCTGCTTCAACTCGCCCATCAATCTTTCCCCATTTAAAACACGACTGGATTAATGCACGAAACTCTGCAGTTCCAAAGGCCGACTTGCGCCACTGTCCCGCCGTGAGGCGCGGCCGTCGTTGTTTGGCGAGTCAATTACGCCATCGGAAGGCGTGGCCTCAGAAGATTAAATATTTAAGTTAAGGGGGATTATTTCCAACAACGCAAACAACGATTACTCCAATCGATTCAGAATGGGGTTTCGATAGCGATCGCTGATAGAAGGTTGCTGAAATTACGAGGTGCCGAACAGTTTGCGAAATGGCTGTTTCAAGATTTTGCTTGAAATCTGTTTCTAAGTTTCAAACCGCGGTAGGCAGTTTGGAAGAGCGACGGAATAGCAATCGGAGGGTTGCGAGTCCGAATCCAACCAAAGACCGTCGTGTACACGGGGGCTGGTGCATGTTAAGTCTATTGTGAACTCAAAGGTCCTCACGCTGGCGGGGTGTGGATGTTTGGAGAATGGGGTGCCAGGTGTGACGTATTCATCTGACCGTGGTTCAAAATTTCGTGGTGTTGTCCTCGGATCTGATCCTGAACCCGGAGGTAGGTTGTTGAATCAACATCGCGCCGGATGAACACAACGGTCTTTTGGTTCGGGATCCATCACGAAGGGAAAGATCCGAGGCCAACACCTCGTCATTTTGAATCACGTTCGGATGAGGAGGTGAAAACCTGAACTGGCAAGTCACTCTCCAAACTTCCACACCACACCAAGTTGAGGACATTTGAGGCCACGATAGGTTTAACGTGCACCAGCCCCCGCGTACGTGGAGGTCTTTGGTTGGATCGAGTTTTGAACTCGCAACCCTCCGGTTGCTAATCCGCTACTCTTCCAACCGGGCTACCACGGCCGCTAGTTTTGAAAGATAGGTAGGTATTAAATTAACGTCACATATAAGCAACACAACGGGCTATTGCAGACGGTCCAGGATCAAACCCAAATGGTAGGTAGGTATTTTAATTAACGTCACAATGGAGGAACACAACGGGCTATTGCCAAACCCAAATGGAAAGAACCGAGTAAAACACCACGCAATTTTGAACCACGGTCAGATGACGAAGTTTCGATTGCAATCTAGTAGTATAGGAATCATCCTATAGGATGTTAAAATTTCGTCAGTTTAAATATCCGAAGCATTAATTAAATCTAGTAATTGAACTTTAAGAACTAAATCAAAGTACAAGCCTTTTTGCAAAGAACCAACCCGTATTTGTTTTTTGTATAAGTATGCCATCTTTTTTGAAAAAAATTAACAAAACAGATTTTTCGTTGTTTATAATAGCATGAAAAAGCTGCATGAATGAAAATAAAAAGCTAATTCATTTAAGAGAGTATAGCCTTGCACATTTTTACAAGTAGTATACTTCACCACACTTAATAAGTGAAGATGAAATACCTTTTCCACTTGATTCTGCCTTAATTAGCACAGCTTTTTCTTCAATATGAATAGATTCTCCAAAGGATGAAGAATTTTAAAATAAAAGAATGTTGATTACCCAAGAGACCAAACATTCTTCCAAAGAACTGAACTTGAGGAGTCTGGCATAAAGGGAAGGTTAAGCTTAATGGACTTCTTTTGTATGGAATGTAATCAAGGAGAATGGATTTATTAAGAAAGCAGGTGAGCGAAATTTTTGAATAAAAAGTAGAGTGGAAATATGAATTATAAGCTGTAAAAGCGCTCTAACAACGCAAAATATCATATCGAAATTCCTGTTATACCACGTGAAACGTAATCACAATTATTATTCGGTACTTCAAAGAATTTACGTTTTAAGCTAAGTTCTCAAAAGACTTATTTTTTGTAACACGGTTGGAAGAGGTTGGTTTGTTGGGATTTATGGCGCAAGTGCCGTATTTGGCCATGCTGTACCAAACAAATGATATACAACATCAAGTAATCGACAGACACACAATTAAATTTTTACTGACACGTAAGAGAGAAATACACCCAGGGAGATATGCACCTGCCAGGAATCAAACCTGCGCCGCCTACAACTCGAAGGTTGCTAGCGCAGAGGGCATACCCACTGAGCCACGAGGGCCCCCGATAGGAAGAGAAGCGAATAAGCAACGGGAGAGGTGCGAGTTCGAAACTCGATCTAACCCAAAATCGTCGAGTCGGGGGGGGGGGCTGGTGTACGATGAATCTGCGGTGGCCTCAAATGTCCTCAGGTTGGCGTGGTGATGAAGTTTAGAGAGCGTCAGTTTGAGTGTTCACCTCATTATCTGACAGTAGTTCAAACTGGCGTGGTGTTGTCCTCGGATCTTTCCCTTCGGGATTGATCCCGCACCGCCGTTAATAGCCCGTTGTTTTGCTACAGTGCGACGTTAATTAAATTAGCTACCTACTTATTTTTTTAAGAAAGCTATACAAAATTTGGTAGGTTGTTTTCGGGTTTTATGGCGCAAAGGACGTATTTGGCCAAGGGCTTATACATAGGTGTCTAGACATTAACGAATTGTCAAGATCCCGCGTCTCCTTCAAAGCCAGCAATGTTAAGAATCATCAAAAGGGTTTTTTCTTTTGTTGGTAGTTGAATTTACATCGCACTGGAGCGATACAATGGGCTATTCATAGGGTCTTGGAGCAGAGATGCTTCCGATATGAACCTTTGCAAACTAACCTTAAAGTACAATGTAAATGATTCGGTCTTCAATGTGTTTGTTATATTTGGACACCACAGGTGACGACTTACCTCCCGGCATGAGTCGGGTTTAAGTGAGTGGTGTCTAGGTCACCTACGGAAGGAGGTTTGAATCCACCCATAGGGAGACGCGACGTCACGGTTGTGACCGAAGTCACCCCCGTGACCAGACGTCTCGCCTTCATTTCCCAATGCATAATTGCATAAACTACAGTTTTAGATCGATGTACAAAAATATTTACCAAAGAAATCAAACATATTACATAGATTAGCAAATAGAAATCCAAAAAGCACAACACAATAATTTACTACTTTCTTTCCTAGCAATCTTGTATGCGGTATTTGCATTGTTCACATTCACTTATATCAAGCATAGATTGTTCGCCCGTACGGGCTTACATGCACTGACTGGTTAGTTTATGTGCTTTGCTATCGTTTAATGGTGTCAATGTTTTCCGTGAGGAAAACATACAATTATTTTCATAATTTTATGTACATAAAATTATGAAAATTACAGGGCTACATAAAATTATGAAAATAATTTTAAATAAAATTATGAAAATAATTTTAAATAAAATTATGAAAATAATTTTAAATAAAATTATGAAAATAATTTTATGTACCCTGTAATTTTCATAATTTTATGTACATAAAATTTATTTTACATATTATTTTCATAATTTTATGTAGCCCTGTATTGTTTTTTGCCGTATTCGCGGCCCAGGTTACATAATTTGTTTGGGTGGATGCCCGTACTTGATTACTGCACGTTAACGGGCACCCAAAGATATAATGGTCGGGATGTCGTTTTCCTCGCAAAGGCACTGGTCGCTTTCAGTTAAGTGGAACCTTTACAGGGAAAGGACCATGTCCGAAAAGAAGGTGGTCATGAAGGGTTCACATGGTTACCTGTTTAATTTGACCTTCAGGAAGAACTGGAAGGTCTTTCTCACAGTCTCACCTGTTTCTCAGTTTTCCTGCCAGGTTCTTAATGACAGTTCTCTCATCTTCCTTTTTTTGCATGGCTTTTTGGCAACTTCAATAATTTTCAATATATGTTAGTGGTAATCGAAAATTTGTATTCAAATTTTTTGTCTTGCAGGAAGGTTGGATTTTTTACTGGCGCAAAGGCCGGATCTGACCAAGCAATACTCTGTCAAGTAAATGGTTTCGGGGTTTTATTGCGCAAGGGTTATATTGGGAAAATATCTATCAAGTAAATGGACGGGGTTTGATGATGTAATGTGTTTGATGACGGAAGTAAATGATTTAACGTTGCACTGGAGCAACACAACCGGTTATTGCGACGTTCCGTGATCCATCCCAAAGGGAAAGGTCCGAGGACAACACCTCGTTGTTTTGAACCACAATCAGATGACAAGATCAACACATGAGCTCGCACCCCCACTCAGCAAACTGTTCAGTTTTCCGGATTATCAACTGGAAAGTTGCGAGTCCGAATCCAACCGAAGACCATCGTGTTCAAAAGGGACCATCGTGTTAAATGTGTCCTGGCCTCAAATGTCCTCACGTTGGTGTGGTGTGCAAGTTTGGCGAGTGGCGTGCCATCTCAGGGGTTGCCTCGTAATCTGACCGTGGTTCAAAATTGCGATGTGTTGTTCTCGATCTTTCCCTTTGGGATTGATCCCGGACCGTCGTCAATATCCAGTTGTGTTGATCCAGCGCGACGTTAATTAATTACCATTACTAATCGACATTTATCTCTCTGGGGCACATCTCCTTTAGATGTGCCCGGACTTCACGAACCCGAGGTACTCTAGTGATCTTTCCTTTTCCCATGGGGCTTACTGTCTTTAGTAAACACGGGAGTCGATCCCTAGCGATCTTTTCCAGCTTTCATCACACTACTCTATTCCCCAACGCCTCTTTTTTCTCCTTTCAGATGGGATTAAAATATTGATCCCGTATCAAAAAGCAGTCGTCTTAACGAGGTTCACACTAAGATAAAACATACGCGCAAGGCGCATGAGGAATATTTTTCTATGGATACTTCCATTACTGTGATAACCGGCTTCCCCAAGTCGGCCAAAGGCAACAAACAAGCTTTCATCTCCAAAGAGTTGGAAAACGAAACGGTCCTTCCTCCGTTCATTTCAGCTGCTCCGAAACAGCTCCGAATGATTCAATCTGGAACCCCCCCCCCCCCAACACAAAATGGCTCGGGTGCCAGGGGGTGGGGAGGGGGTCGAAGAACGCGAAAGCTCCCGGAGCGTCCACCTCCTCGAAGTAGTGCTCCAACATCTTGAGAGACACGATAAAGGAGCGAGAGCCGGGTATTATCCAGGAATAGGACATTCGGCCACTCAACGTCCTGTGTGCTCAGTTTTATTCTCTGCAGAGCATTTTATTGAAAAATGGGACTCGAAAGAAACTTTTTCCACTATTATTTCGTTCAAGGGTATGAGATTTTCTTCTCTTCGGAGTTCTTTTGAGATGTAAGCCTGCACGAGTTTCGAGAGTAAAACTCCGAGGCATAAACTTCTTACTTGACTGTTTATCTGGTAAAGAAGTAGAGCCGTACGGTTCTGATTCGACGGTTCGCCATGTGTGCGTTTCCACTTATTGACTCAATTTCGTATGGAGTAGTGCTGTCTCCTTGAATGAATGGTTGGTAGTAAAATAACGTCGCACTGGAGCAACGCAACGGGCTATTGTCGACGGCCCGGGATACATTCCGAATGGAAAGATACAAGGACAACGCCTGGTCATTTTGAACCACGGTCAGATGACGAGGACAGTATCTGAGCTGGCACCCCACTCTCCAAATTTCCACACCCCGCCAACATGAGGACATTTGAGGCCACTATAAATTCAACGTGCAGCAGCCTCCTTTGTACACGATTGTCTTTGGTTGGATTCGAATTCGCAACCCTACGGTTGCTAATCCGTCTTCCAACCTGGCTATCGAAGACCTCTAGTTAAAAACCAGATGCAGTATATAGTAACAGATATTGTATCTGAGAACTATGTTTCGTATTGAACATTTTTATTTGCTGTTTATTCATCCATATTTTATAGTTTAGGTGATATTTCGATTGAAAGCAAGCAAATTAAAATGAACACTCACTAGGACAAAAGGTGTCATCGTGGTTCAGTGGGTATGCACACTGTGCTAGCAACCTTAGAGTTGTAGGCGGCGCAGGTTCCATTCCAGTCAGATGCGTTCCTTCGTGAGTGTATTTCTCTCTTCTATGTTAGTAAAAAACTATCATTGTGTGTCTATTACTTGATATAGTATATCTTACGTCTGGCGCAGCATGGCCAAATATGGCCATTGCGCCATAAAACCCCCCCAAATCAACCACTGGGACAAAAACTATTTCCACTAGAAAGAAATAAAAATTGGTTACCTGACGCTATCGATACCACAATAAAACCATCGCCCTTCCAACAAATAACATAATCAGATGAAGGGTAATTCACCACTGAACCGCGACTGCGCCCCATCCCGAAAGGAAAGATCCGAGGACAACACCTCAAAAGACGACGAGTTTCAAAACTTGGAAACAAAAAGTTGACTATGTAGGCAGTATCTTCAAGCTTGGTAATTAGGGTTAAAGGTTGACGAAAAGCTGCATATGAAAGCACAGGGGTTGACCAAAATAATTCGAACACCATCAGTTTTACAGTTAATTTGAACTGATCCTGATACACGTGCTAAGAAGGGCAATGCCTCATTCAGCTATCAGTCACGTAACTTACATCACTGTCGATAAACGTCAGTGCTCGTGCTTTCCAAATAATTTTGCTTTTGTGGAGTGATACGTCAGAACTAATGGACTTCCAAAGAAACATGATTGTTGGTGGCCGCCTGTCTGGGACGTCCGTGACCTTGATGGATGGGTATGCCCCTCCTTCCGAGATCTTCCATACCCTTGATAACATCTGAGTACGCAAAGCTCGGAAAAACAAGCTGCGGCAAACACAAGACAGCAAGTATAAAAACTGTCTTGAAAGGGTTGGTTTTTTTTTCGTTTTTATGGCGCAATGGCCATATTTGGCCAAGATGCGTCAAACAGAAGACTGGTAATGTCGAACAATTGTGCAAAGAAAGGACGGAGAGAAGAAAATAGACAATGATCGCTTGGGCATCCTGGGGTCGCGATCCCCATGTTTACCAGAGACCAATCCCCAAGGAAAAAAAACGATCACTAGAGTACCTCGGGTTCGTGAAGCCCGTATACACCTAAAGGAAATGTGCCCGAGGGCTGATTTCGGCTAGGTTGGTTGTTTGGTTGTTTTTCGTTTTTATGGCGCAAGAGCCATATTTGGCCAAGCTGCTTCAAACACAAGACTACGTCAAGTAGAAAATGTGAAAGGAAAAGAAAGGAATTGGAGAACAGAGTAGTGGATGGAAGCAGAAAAAGATCGCTTAGGTATCCCCGGAGAGTGACTCCCATGTTTACTGAAAACAGTAAACCCCATGGGGAAGAAAAGGATCACTGGAGTACCTCGATTCCGTGAAGCCCGCAGACATCTAAAGATGTGCCCCAGAAGCCGGATTTTGGCGATGAATCGCGAGATGATCGATTCTGAACACTTTGTATACAGCATTTTAACCTAAGTGGTTTCGACGTGATATCTCGTCCAAGATCGTGTCAATTTTTCTAATGACGAGATAACTCGTCCATCAAAATCTGCCTGTTTTACTAGTGACGAGATACTTCGAGACAAAACTGCCCTATTCTCCAAGAGGTATGATGCGAGTTGTGGGCGGAGCAGGTTTGATTCCTGTCAAGTACGTTTCCTCCCTGGGAGTATTTCTATCTTCTGTGCCAGTAAAACCTTCTTTGTGTGTTTATATCCATTACTTGATATTGTATGTCTTGCGTCTGGCCAAATATGACCCTTACGCAGACAACCACAACCAACCAAGGAGGATGGAACCAAATTGTCCTTTGCCCAGATCTGGTCAGTTTGGAAGAGGTTTCGCATCAGAGGCTGACCACTACAGGGCAGTTTTCGAAGTGAAGATAAATCACATGGAGGGTTAACAGCTGTTAACTTCAGGCCTACTTGGAGATAAGACCTTTAGGGGCGAGCACAGCGGTACAAAAGCAGACACCAACATCTGTTGAGCCCACCCGTCGATAAATCCCAACAGTTATCCTTCCCATTCCTCAATCTACTCTCAGATTTCTTTCTTCCCTTCACTTCAGCAAGCGCTAATCCCTCGTCGTCTCCCCATCCATTACGGGGCAATTGTGGCTCAGTGGCTCGGGCCACTGCTCTAGCAACCTTTGAGTTGTAGGTGGCGCAGGTTCCATTCCTGTCAGGTGCATTCCTCCCTGGGTATTTCTCTCTTCTGTGTTAGTATAACTTTCATTGTGTATGTCTATTACTTAATACCTTGCGTTTGGCGCAGCATGGCCAAATATGGCCCCTCAATATAAAACCCTCAAACCAATCAACCCCATCCATTACGATGGCGTCAAGCAGATCGCGCTTTTAATTTCCCCCATCCAAGTCCTCGTAATCTGCAAATCATAAACGCAAACCCCGTTTTCAACACGATGGCGTTCACTCAGAAATGTCCTCGGGCAAGCGGAAAAATGGCCATAACAGATTGCCCGAATTCTTTTCTCCCATTAGCCGATACCTTTCGATGGGGATTATTATCTGGAGCAGTGCCAGGGGCAAGAGGGTCGAAAAACATCCCTACAAAATATCCCTACATTTCCGCACACACGGGTTTAGTTAAGAAGCATGTTGACATGATCGCGTTGCAGTTTTTGAATGGAATTTAATCAAGCGTCCCCCGAAAAGGTTGGGAGTCATGGCTTGAGAGGGAAAAGTAAAATTGCTTTCGCTGTTTGTGTTGTTGTTCGCCTGGGATTAGCCGGAGGTTTCTTTCCTTTGCAGCGTGGGAGGAAGGAAGAATAGATTCGTTCCCAATAATGTGAGCGTTTATTTATTTATGCGCCTATACGTATACCGCGTGTCGGAGCTTGCGGGAGGTTTGTTTTCCGCAGATTGCGTGCTGGGATGATGCGAAGACGAAATTGAAGTGAAATGCGATTGGGAAATCGAACTTGCTTTTCTGGCTTTCTAAGTAAAAGATCATTTTCTACGGCAAACTTGTCACGCGTATTGCAGGGCAGTTCCAAATCCGGTGATTGTAGTTTTAACTATTTATCGTGGTTGGTTGGGTTTTATATGGCCGTTTGGCCAAGCTGCGAAAAACGTAAGACATGGAGCGTCAAGTAATGGAGATACAGAAGCAAGGAACTTTTTACTGACAGATGAGAGGTTGTTTATTTTAGGGTTTTATGGCGCAAGGGCCATATTTGCCACGCTGCGCCAAACACAAGACAACGTCAAGTGAAAAATGTCTTGAAAGGTGGGAAAGAGATATTAGGGAACAGAGTAGTAGGAAGAAAGCATACGATCGCTTGGATATCTCAGGAGTGCAGTGCCAGTGTTTACTAAAGACAGTAAACCCCATGGGAAATGTAAAGATCAAGAGTATCTGGAATCCGTGAAAACCATACGAGGGGTAGAGGCGGTATGTAGTTAACGTAGCACTGGAGCAACACAATGACTATCAGATACGGTCGGAATCCATCCCGAAGTGAAAGATCAGGGCAGAACGCACTCGTTTTTAATTTTGACCAATTATAAAACTTTCCACACAATTTTACGATTAGGTAGGTATTTTAATTAACCGAGCACTGGAGCAACACAACAGACTATTGGGGACAGTCCGGAGGGAAAGACCTGAGAACAAGACCACGTAATTTTGAACCACGGTCAAGATGGCGAGGTCAACACCTGAGCTGGCACCCCATTCTCCAAACATCTACACCACGCCAACGTGAGGACATTGGAGGCCAAGACAGATTTAACGAATAGCAGTCCCCTCGTACACGAGTCTGGTTGGACCAAGTTTCAAATTGGCAATCCTCCGGTTGCCAATCTGCTACTCTTCCAACTAGGTTACCGTGGTCAAGCAAAGAGAAAAATACACCTGCTATATAACAATTATTATAGCAGGATCTCGTTGAAAGAAATAGATTTCATATTTTCTTATGTTACTTCTACCGCTCGGCAGGCGAGAGGTTAGTGCTCCGACCTTGTTCGGCTGGATAGACCCGGTTTGGATATTCGCAAATCCTTAACTCTCCCAGTGGTTATCTCGACGAGATATCTCGTCATTGGCAAAAGACCAGATCTTGATGGACGAGACATCTGGTCGTTAGAAGAAAATTGACCTGATCTTGATCTCGTCGTCATAAAAGCAATCGACAATATCCTGACTAGATATCTCGTCAGTAGCAAAATAGGTCAGGTCTTGATGGACGAGATTTCTCGCCGAAACCACTTGGAAGCTTAAGCTGTAGATTAGCGATTAGCATTTGTGTAAGAGATGCCAATAAGTTGTCAACCTTAACTACTTAAAAGATGTTTGATTGTTTCTTTTTATAGCGTAAGGCCATATTTGGTCTAGCTGCGACAAATACAAGACAGGCATTCAGTAAACTACAAGATAAACACAAGACAATCTTTTGGGCATACGCACAACTAAAATTTTACATATACATAAGAGAAAATATACCAAGGGAGGGAATCGAACCTGACCCAACAGCCACTCCCAGGTTTCTAGCGCAGTGGGTAAACCCAATGAGGCACGGCGACTCAATGTTTATCAATTAAAGATACATTTGAACATAAGTGTTGAAATCTTAAAAATAGTGATTGGGTGGATGGAAAAACTGCGTCAAATGATTCGATTCCTCCCTGGTTGAATCTCTTCTGTATTAGTAACAACTTTCCTTGTGTGTGTATGATCATTTACTTGACAGTGGCGTATCTTGGTCAAACCCTTTACCATATAACCTAAATCAACCAACCACCCCAATCAAATCTTTGATATTTATAACAGACCTCTTAGAGTTTAAAAACAAGAGACAATTATTAGAGATCGGCAGTGTAAGGCACTCAAACTACATAAAATATTCAAAAATCTCCCATCATTAAGTGCCTGAAGTGTGAAACGAATGTGCTATGCAAAGGAGAATCAATTCGACATCAGCTGTGCACAGCGTTGGTTGGCATACAGACATATCATTCCACTTGATGTGGGGTAAGCTAGATTCATGCTGACATTCATACAAGTAGGTGGAAATAAGCCACTACTGTATGGTGTGTGTCCACATAATAGCGAGGGTTGGTTTGGGATTTTAAGGCGCAAGGGCTATATTTGCCAAAGTTGCACCAAACACACGACAGACAATGTCAAGTAATTGTGAAAAGGAAAGATGGAGTGCAGATAGTACAGAAAGATAGCTTGAGAATCGAAGCTACCACATGTGTAAAATCGTTGTAAAAATATTTTTCCCAAGGAATATTTATGCCTCTTCTCACAATTTTCTGAACATATTTTTTACCTGGGACCACTGGCCTGTTTGGAACAAGCTGCTTTATACATACGGGCAATTAACATAAGTTGAGCTGCTAAAGAATGTTGTCGAAAGAGTTGGATAATAGGATCCTTCACATACGTCAGCTCTCATTGCGCCATCCGGGTTAGTACTGGATAAACCACTCACTCCATTCAAAAGATTTCGCCAATTGAACTCCTCCTCGTTTAGTTTTCGAAATACTACTTGGCACTCCATTCAGACTATCCCTTTGATTGAAAGGATTTTCTCCCAAACGATTCACCGAAAGGACAGAGTTCGCTCGCTTACGACGATTCTATTTCCCCGGTGTCACTCCCTCGTCGTTCGATTTCCTTAGTCCTCCCCCCTTTAATATGATTTTCCCAATGTGCCCACGGTCAAAAAATAGGATGAAATTCCAATTCATTTGTAGGGAATGCCGTCAGAGGAGATTGGAACGAAAGGGGGGGGGGGTGGCTGCAGGCGACATTCCTGCAAAGACGACCCTAATTCGACCTAAGGAAAAAACTTCCTTCTTTTAAAAGGAGTTTTTTAAGAGAAATTTTCCTCGAGGCACAGGCCAATTTCTTCGACTTTTCCGGTTTGCTCGGAAAGAAAGGGGAAATATTGTTTTTCCGAGGTTCCCGGAAAGTTTTGAATCAGCAGCAAATGAGTGAGAGACGCGAAAGAAATAAGTTTTTCTGTTATGAAGAGAAATTAGTGCCTCATTTTGGAAAGAGTATTTTTTCAAAATGGCTCAATGATGAGGCTTTCGTGCCGTAATGGGGGTGAACTATTTTCTTTGAGAATAAGGAGGCTAGAGGACCAAGGAAAAAAAACCTAAGTAAATTGAGTAAACTTCAGGCTTTTTCAGGCAGGCAGTTAATCAACGTCGCACAGGAGCAACGCGTCGGGCTATTGGAGACTGTCCAGGATACATCCCGAAGTGAAAGTTGGTCTTTGGTTGTGACTTTGGTTGGTTTGGAATTTTATGGCGCACGGGCCATGTTTGGCCAAGCTGCGCCAAACACAAGACAACGTCAAGTAAAATGTGTCGTGAATGGAAACAAAGAAGGATTGGGAAGGTAGGTAGGTATTAATTAACGTCGCACTGGAGCAACGCGTCGGGCTATTGGCGACGGTCCGGGATCAAACCCGAAAGGCAAGATCCGAGACTAATACCACATAATTTTGAACCAGATGACGAGGTCACACCTGAGCTGGCACCCCACTCTCCAAACTTCCACACTACGCCAACGTGAAGACTTGAGGCCAAGACAAATTTAAATTGAACCAGGCCCCATATACACAAGTCTTTGGTTGGATTCGAACTCGCAACCCTTCCGTTACTAATCCGTTTCTCTTCCAAGCGGGCTACCGTGGCCCCAGGGATTGGGGAAGAGTAGTGGTATGAAAGCAGGAAAAGAGCGCTTGTGTACCCCAGGAGCGCTACTACCGTGTTTACAATGTCATCCCATGGAAGTAGAAAACCTCAAGTCCGAGAAAAAAGTACCTCGGGTCCATGAAGTCTGTACACACTTAAAGATGTGTCCCAGAGGGCAAAACGATCCGAGGACAACACCTCGCAATTTTCAATCATGGTCAGATGACGAGATCCACACCTGAGCTGGCACCCCACTCCCCAAATTTCCACACCAAGGCAACCTGCGGACATTTAAGCCACAATAGATTTAACTAGCTCCATCCCCCACGTACACAACGGCCTTGGGTCGGATCTAGATTCACTCGTAACCCTCCGGTTGTTAATCCGTGACTCTACCAACAGGGCTATCGGGGACTCCAATTTGTATTGAAATACGAGGTGTTCCTAAAGAAACTATCCATTTTAAATTGTAGTAAGAAGTTGAAAGATCCTTTTACTACTAAAAAAATAGTATATAATGATATACAATGTAATATAGTACACGATATATAACATGGCATCTCGGCAGTATGTTCTGTTCGTCCTAGACACCCATTTAAACATGTAGCGTTCCACGGGACTAGGCTATGGAGTGTGCTAGTGTTAGCTTGACGTTGAAGCAATACGAATTAACAAAAACGCTATTAATTCTATGTAACTGCTCTGTCTCTCTCTTTAAAATTATTCTATTAATTCTTCGAACTAGTGGAATGAAAGTATGTATTTTAATTATCGTCACATTGGAGCAACATAACGGATTATTTTCGAAGATCCGGAATCAATCCAAAGGGAAAGATACCAAGGCTCGTAATTTTGAACCCCGGTCAGACGACGAGGCAACAACTGAGCTGGAACCCCTCTCCAATCTCACAACGCCAACGTGAGGACATTGTAGGCCACGACAGATTTAATGTACACCAGCCCCTTTGTATATGAGTCTTTGGCTGGACAGCCCTTCAAATAGTGGAATGAAAACAGGCATAATAAAAACTATAAAAGGGATACTTTATTGCTAATACATTTCCCAAGCAAATATCACGGATATCTAAGTAAATAAATCTGGGTAAAAAAACGCTCTGAAAGCCCGAGTTTATTTACTGTAAGAAATTCGATGCATTTTCTCTGAGTAAACTTATAGGAAATCTTTAAAATAAACGCAAACACGTTTCTGGGATAACATTTCTGTAAAAGCATCGAGTTCAGCGTCTGGTTTACTTTTCCCGATTTAAAGTTTCCATCCCAAGTAAAATTATTTCTTTCTGTACATGCGTATAGTTAATATTTGATCATAGCGAGCGCTATTTCTTTCCTCTCCCTCGTTTCTGGCACGAATTAAATTAAGGTATCACAAATATTTCAGACCCGTGTCCGCATTAAGGTTCAATTTGAAACTATTTCCGATTCTTTAACCTTTTTCCAATCACTCGAAACGATGGAGATTTAAACTTGTCGAGGGAGGTTCAAAACGGATGCTAATGGTGATTTCGCATTCAACCATTTCTGATAGGTAGGCACTTGCATCAACGTCGGACTGGAGCAACACAAGGGGCTATTGGCGACGTTCCGGGATCAAGCCCGAAGGCAAATTTCCGAGGACAACACCACGTAATTTTGAATCACGGTCAGATGACGAGGTGGCGATCCGGGATCATTCCCGAATGAAAGATCCGAGCACAACTTGTCATTTTGAAATATAAAACGAGGTCAGCACCTAAGCTGGAACTCCACTCTCCAAACTTCAACACCACGCCAACTTGAAGACATTGGAGGCCTAGACAGATTTTACGTGCACCACTCCCCGCGAACACGACGGTCTTTGGTTGGACCGAGTTTCGTACTCAAAACCCTCTAATCCCGTACTCTTCCAACCGTTTGTGGTAGACTTACATCCAATTAGAAAAGGGGCATTGGTAACCCTGTTGGAAGAGCAACGGATTAGCGATCGGAGGGCTTCGAGTTCGAATGCAATCAAAGACCGTCCTGTACATGGGGGCTGGTACACGTTAAAACTGTCGTGGCCTCAAATGTCCTCATGTTGGTGTGGAAGTTTGGAGAGTGGGGTGCCAGTTTAGATGTTGTTCTCGTCATCTGACCGTGGTTGAAAACTATGAGGCGTTGTCCTTGGACCTTTATTTTCTGGATGAATCCCGGAACGTCGCTAATAGCCCGTTGTGTTGCTCCAGCGCCGACGTTAAGTAAAATACCTACCAATTCAAAAAATGTTTTCAATACATAATATCGTCGTTTTACATGAGAAACGAACTGTCTTAATTTTCAAGATGAGTTTTATAGTTTTTCTAGATCAAAATGCGGTCATCCTTAGACTGGTGAAAATGACTAAGTCATTTTTTATCTTCGCAAGATTAGATTTCTTCTCGAGAAACAGACTCCTACTTTCTGTGAAAAAACGTTGCGAAATGGTTAAAATAGTTTAATGTTTTGAGAACAGTTGGTTGCTTTAGGGTTTTATGGCTCAAGGGCCGTATTTGGCCATGCTGCGCCAGACACAAGACATACAATATCAAGTAATAGACAGACACACAATGAAAGTTTTACTGGCACAGAAGGGAGAATACACCCAGGGAGGAATGCACTTGACAGGAATAGAACCTGCGCCGTGTTTTAAGAACAGATTTTTAGGTTCGATGCTTGGAGGTTTTACTGCGCGATTTCCATACTTCAAAATTAACATTCAAAACGCGTCTGTATTCGTCAAGCGGCTCAATTTTCAAGATGGAGACGAATCCCGACTGATTTTCCCAACGATTCTAATCAATGCCGGTCAATATTTCATTGATTGGCATTGATTAGGTAAGTAGGTATTTTAATTAATATCACACTGGAGCAAGGCAACTGGCTATTGGTGACCTTCCGGGATCACTCAAAAAGGGAAAGATCGAGGACAATACCACGTAATTTTGAACCTCGGTCAGATGACGAGGCAACACCTGAGCTGGCACCCCACTCTCCATACTTCTATACCACGCCAATGGCATTGATTAACGTCATCGGGAAAACGTGTAAGGACTTTACTGTACCTGAAAGTAAGCAGCATTAGCCTTTCATTATTCAGTTTAATCGCAATTCCCAGAACTCTGGAAGCGATGCTCGTATATATTTTACTTTTTTAGTCTTAACCCTCCAATTGGTTTTGGCGAGATATCCCATCCATCAAGATCTGATCAGTTTTACTAATGACGAGGAATTGTAGATTTCTTGATGACGGTATAAAGATTTCGTCAGTTCTTTTCTAATGACGAGATATCTCGTCCATCAAGATCTGGTCAGGTTTGCTAATGACGAGATACCTCGTCAAGATAAGTACCAGGAGGGTTAACCCTCCTGGTGGTTTATCTTTGCGTCGAAAACCAACCTGAAGTGGCTCATCTCTGGCGCAAAAATCTATTCAAAAAAGTTACCAGTTCTGGAGGCAAGGAACAATTGGTTTTTCCTATTTGGATGTGCATTCCTCCTAGTAGTGATCGAAAAATTTGTCTCGACGAGATATCTCGTTCTAAGGAAAGCTGACAAGATCTTGGACGAAATATCTCGTCCTAAGCAAAGTTGACAAGATCTTTGACGAAATATCTCGTTCAAGATCAAGAATGTTATCCACTTGTAGGGTTAAAGTACCTCCAAGGTTAAATAATAAAGTTAACAGGCGGTAAAATAGATTTAGGAGAGGATTTTTTACGGTACAGAAGATAATAAGTATAGGAATTTGAAGAAATCTCGAATGACAGCGAACGAGAAAGCAAATCTACACGAAACCCAATGTTCCTTTCGTGCGGCTTTCATTTCCTCCAGAAGAATGGGGGACTGGTTTATCAAATATGCACGTCCATTGCATCTCGATGGCCCACGCAAAAGAGATTTGCCTCGGACACTGACCACATCCCCTTTAGAGATGGACGAAAGGGGATGAGTTGAGTCTTTCAGAAGAAAAGGGCTCACGTCCCAAGTTGTGCGACGGCCGTAAAAGCCAAATAGTTCGCAGGAATCCGTTTGGAATTTTTCTCGCACATTCCATCTTATTCTGTAAGTCCTTTTCTTCGGGCCTTGATCGGATATTACACCGCGAAAGAAAACTCGAGGAGAAATAAGATTAGGTCTCGGGGAGAATTCTTTCGGACGTTATAGGAAAGATCATCTCCATATTTAATGGGGTAGAGGCTGTAAAACCCGTGGGGCCACAGAAACATGCGCTTTTCCTTCTGCTCAATACTCATTAACAAGAAGATAATAGGGATTTTCAGAGTAAACAAACCACCGGAAGACAAGGATTTCACTTCCAATCATCCAATATGCAATACGTAAAGGCAGCACGTTCAACAGCATAACACTAGCGCCCATCTATATTTGACTTTACAGGAATATCCTTATACGCTTTATCTATTGTCCGACTGATTTTGTGAGGCCCGGTTGATCGGTTCAGGTTTTATGGCACAAGGTCCAGAAATGGACAAGCTGCGCCAAACGCCAGATGAGATAATAAAATCATTGTAAATGTAACAATATTACAAAAATAGTGGGAAAGATTCCATCACGGTTTTTAGAGAAAAAAAATTGGAAAAAGAGTTAAGGTGTATGTATACAATCACGAAAATTGACTAAAATATCGATCTATTTTTTAATAATTCAAAATATTGCCCAACCCCTTAGCTTTCAAACGATACCAAGATATTGTAAATATTCGAAATAGTTTTCAAGTTACAAGGGTTTGAGTTAGGTACTGTCACCTTAGACAAACACGTTTCCAAAACTTGAAACTCGATTTGCAATAGGATGATTCTTTCGAACAGTGATAACTCAACAATGAATTGATCTATTGTAATTACTTTTGTGTCATTATAATCTATCGAATACAGTGGATGTTTTGACCCTAAGTCGAAGTTATTGGCTAAGAAATGAGTTTTTAGTTGATTTTTAAATGTTGAAATTCCTGAAAAAATCTTGATTATTTAGACTTCCTTCGTGAAAAAAATAGTGTAAAAGAATGTATTCCCACTAGCAACTTGATGTAGGGTCAAAACATGAAGAATAGTATTAGGAATAATTTCCAATAGCAATTGTCTTTCGGAACACATTAGAATTTGAGATATCACTGTTCAAAAAACATGCTTATTAGCTAATTATATCTAAATTAGATAATTAATGAGTAGCTTAATCAGAATTTTTCACACTAAAATGAGTTTAAGCACAAACCAATGACCTATTGTGAAAAAACTGGATTTTTAAAGTCAAAATTAAAAAAAAATTTCTAGTGTATACGTGCACCTTAAATAACGTGAGATTAAAATAGAGTTGAAATATGTTGATAAACATGTAGATAATAAATTAGAATAAAAACATGATATAATGAATTTAACATTTAAAAATGTCGAGATCAGTAATATGCAAATATAAAATGAATGAGAATGATATTTAAAAGTAATGAGAGTACGGTATAAAAAAGGTGCAAAAATATTATATAGAATTTAAAAATCGAATGCTAAGAAGTTAAAAATGTTTGGATGGGGTTTCTTCCCAATTAATTCCCATAAAGTTAAAACAGAAGTACTTAAAAGTGATTGCGATGATGGTTGAAAATGGGACAATCAATTAAAATATGTTGAATGGTGAAGGGAACTCCACACGGGGGGTTCCACACTCAGGAACACTCTCTCCTAAGAAAAGATGCCTGTGAGTAAAGCTTGTGTGTCCAATGTGTATGCGAATCAGAATTACATCGGAATGTCGAGAAAAATGAGGAGGCCATAGTAGAGGCCCAGTTGGAAGATTAACGAATTAGCAATCAAAAGGTTGCGAGTTTGAAACTCGGTCCAACCAATGATCGTTGTGTACATGGGGGTTTTATAGCGCAAGGCCATAATTGGCCATGCTGAGGCAATGTACGTATATGGGTGGATGTAGTAAAATCTGTCGTGGTCTCAAGTGTACTCACTTTGGCGTGGTGTGGAATTTTTGAGAGTGGGATGCCAGCTCAGGTGTTTATCTCGTCATGTGACCGTGGTTAAAAATTACATGGTTTTGTCCTCTGATCTTTTGCTTTGGGATTTATCCCGGACCGGATTGATCCGGAAAATAGCCCGTTGTGTTGCTCTAGTTCGACGTTAATTACCATTACCATTGCCGACTGCTTTTGTTGTGATTAGTGTGTATGAGCTGAATAAACGAATTCAGTGTGAAAATGACGGCGCTAGAAGTTTCATCAGTAAAAAAAGCAAACTCATGTTTTCCAATGAAAGGGAAAAAAATGAATGTGTTTGGTTGGTTGTTTTTGTATTTTATGGCACAAGGGCCATATTTGGCCAAGCTGCGCCAAACACAAAATAGACAACTTCAAGTAAAAAAGTCGTGAAACGGAAAAAGAGGGATTGGGAACAGAGTAGTGCGATGAAAGCAGAAAAAGATCGCTTGGGTATCCCGGGAGCGCTACCCCCGTGTTTACTAAAGACAGTAAGCCTCACGGGAAAAGAAAAGATCATTAGAGTACTTCGGGTTCGATTAATTTGTGGAGAAGGCTACTGAAAACATTATGGACCAATAAAGCAGTGGTCAAGTCGGATGCGCAAGGCGCAAAGCGACACGAGCAGACCAGAGTTTTCTCCACTCGCGCCGGTACCTGATTGGTCTGCACGTGTCGCCTTGGGCTTTCAATTTGACGACGGCTTAAGTCGTCATTTCAATGATGCATATGGTCTCCAGGAAAAAATATATTGGATGCACCATTCCCGAATCTTATTTTTGTACTCATATTTTACATATTTCTCATGCCCAGAGGCATTATTAAATTGGAGAATTTTTTTTCTATCGTCCCGAAGTAGGTTAGGTTCGCTTTGAGTTAAGTATGTATTTTAGTGAACGTCGCACTGGAGCAACACAACGGGCTATTGGCTATGGTCCGAGATCAAATCCGGAGATCCCCGGACAACAGCACGTAATTTGGAACCACGGTCAGATGACGAGGTCACATATGAGCTGGCACCCCACTCTCCAAACTTCCACACGACGCCAACGTGTAGGTTCGCTTTGAATCCAATACCAAAAATGTCGCGATACAATCATGCTCATGGAACTTCCAATTTCAGTCCATCTTTGCACAAAAATGCATCTCATGAAACATTGGTTTGAGATTTATATCATAATTATATTTCATCGAATACACATTAAGAAGTAAATTGTATCCAATTTCTCTTGAACTCTAATACGAACTTGAGTAGTAGAAATATTCATGTTATCTTAGTAATCGAAGACTCGAGTATGGTTACTTCATTAACTTTTCTCCGAGTTGGGTTCGACGGGAAATGTTTAATGCAGCGTATCTTTAATTTCGGAATATTTCCATCTTGGTCCCTCAGGCATTTGAGATTCATTAAAACGGCGAACTTTGAGTTGGGTTTCATCAATCCGTTAGTACCGAGTCGCCATTTGCTCAGTGGCGTAGATATCCCATTTAACTGATATTTTTGTTTTCAATTAAAGGACCTCCACAAGATTATGTTTCTCTTCCTCTGCAGTAAATATGATGTCCACAAAAACTCACTTAAGAATTGATTTATGATTAACTAAATTTGTATAGAAATTCATTAAGATGCGTCACATCAGATCAGCATCGCAAGATTTAGTGGATTGCTAGTGTGTTTTAGTAGAGTGCGATTTATTCACAGGTAAGTTAGAAATAATCTCTTATAGGACAATATCGTAAATTGCTTTGTGACATTGATTTCAAGGTAGGTATTTTAATTAACGTCACACTGGAACAACACAACGGGCTATTGGTGACGGTCCGGTATCAATCCCAAAGTGAAAGAAGCGAGGACAATACCACGTAATTTTGAACCACGGACAGATGACGAGGCATTACCTGAGCTGGCACCCCACTCTCCATACTTCCACACCACACCAAAGTGAGGACATTTGAGACCAAGATGGATTTAACGTGTACCAGCCCCCTTTGTACACGACGGTCTTTGGTTGGATTCGAACTCGCAACCCTCCGGTTGCTAATCCGTTACTCTTCCAGCCGGGATACCGGGGCACGATATTGATTTCAAATACCACGTATTAGCGCCCAATAACTTTATGACCTCTCAATATCTCTAAACTTTACAGCAGAGTTTTCCAACCTTTTCTGGACCACCACCCCCTCTATAAGAAAAAATTTTTCAACACCCCTCTCCCATAGTAGTTGTACCAAATATTAAAATATTGTTGCACATTATATATCTATCTATTAAGAATCACAAAGTAGAAATTAAAAAGACCATAAAAAGTAGAAAATTGTTTATTAAAAATTAACACAAAAATAGTAATAAAAAATAATGAGATGGTTGAGGCTGGTGGAGTTTTGTCAATTTGTTAATGTCGGGTTACAATTTTGTCAACATCAATCGCAAATAGCTACGCTCAGTGATCTGCAGTTTGTTCCTTTTCTTAGAAAGTAAATTTGCTACTGCACTGAACCCACGCTCATCCAAATACGACGAAGGAAATGCAATTAAAAATTTCTGAACTATTTCCCACAATCCAGGGTAGAGTGCTGGTATTAAATTTTGAAGCCAGAACTTTTGGTATCCATTTCTGAATTTTACTTTTAGTTCTTCGTTTAGTTGTGAGGTCTACGAGTTCCTTTTCTAAATTTGATGATTCTGCTGAATCTGCATTTGCGAAAGGATCTAAAACCCAACTCAGTATATTGATGCCTAAAATATCCTGGAATCGCTCCTTTAAATCAGCATGAAGAACGACCAAGTGTTGGCAGTAAGTAAATCTTCCTGTTTTGCAGAGGCTGCTGATAACGTGGGAAAGTGGCTGTATTCACCTCTACCTAAATTTTGTTTGAACAGAAGGTTCCCTACAAAAGCAGTTGTGACGTTTTTTGTTTTAATTAAATTCAACTCATCACAATTGCAAATTTACTTCTTTAAATATTTTAAACAGGTCTATCAAATAAGCGATGTCATTTTTGGATGTAATCAGGTTTGCGCGAAGTTTTTCGTCTCTGTTTTCAAGGATATCTAGTAGAGTCAAATAGATTGTAAAAACGATTAAGACAAGTACCTTTTGAAAGCCAACGAACTCCTGTGTGAAGTAGCAAGCGATAATAATCATCATTTTCACTACAAAGTTGGCCAAATATTCTGTCACTCAATGAATTGCTTCTAATCTTATTGACTGCACTAACAATGTAATCAAGCGACGTATGCAGGCGTTCATTCATATTTTTTGCAACCAAATGCTGACGATGAATAACACAATCTACAGCGAGTACATTTGGTACTGCTTGTCTCAAATGCGCTATGAAACCCTTATGACACCCCGTCATTGCTGGAGCACCATCAATAGCAGCTGATAAAATATTACGAAAAGGAATTTCTTTCTCTTGAAAAAACTTGTTCATGGTATTAAATATCGATTCTCCCTTTGTATCGGTTTCCAATTTTTTAGCAAATAATAACTCTTGACAAATTTTTTCTTCTTTTATGAATCGTACGTATAAGAGTAGTGCTTCGTTATTTGGTAGAGTTGATTCATCGAGTTGAATGGAAAATTTGCAAGTCTTCAAGTAATCGCATAATGATATTTTAACGTCTTTAGCCATTTCATCTATTCTTCTTTGCGCTGAATTATTACACAGAGGTATTTTCCTGATGATATCTGATGGTGTCTTATGAAGAACAGTTTATATTACTTCTTTGACTGCCGGCAAGATTAATTCCTCGCCAATTGTGTGTGGTTTTCCAGCTTTTGCGATTAACAATGAAATATTATATGAAGCTCGTAGTCCATCATCTTGTTTAGAAGACGACGCAACAAGGTTTAATATAGTTGGCTGTTTTAAATATTTCTTTTCCCGTCCTTGAAAATAGGATAATTCTTTGTCCTTTTTATCAGCATGCATTTTATTCAAATGCTCTTGTAGCCTAGAAGGCTTCATGGCTTCATTTGAAAAACGTTTTGGCAAATTCAACACATAGGTAATGATTGGTTCGTAGGAGAGTGCGTAAATCCATGTTTCAAATACTCCATACTGTACTGGCGGCATTTGTTCTTAGTAGATTCAGACTTGTTGAAAGAAAAATTTCCACGGTTTTAATAAATTAACTTTTCAACAGATTTATAGATATAATACAGTATAATGGCTAATGACTTCTATCACTTATCACTAACAAATAAGGATTATTGACGAAGCACACAAAAATAATGAGACACTCCTAGCTATTCATGTCTTTTATAGATTTCATGTCGTGCACGCATCAACTCATTCGCTTGTTTGCGATGCCGGTGCACTTTCTCTGTAAACAAGTCCTAACAAGCTCCCAAATTTTTGTCGAAACATGCTTGATTGCGTGAATCGCGTCGTTGCTTACCAACTTGCAAAGACTTGTCACCGACAATACTAAAACCGAATTAGGTGTACGTATACCTAATGCTAATTAAAAATTTTAAATGCTTATTTACGGGTAACAATAAGATGAAAATTTTAGAGATAGGTAAAATATTTTTTCATGAAACAGTATTTTAAAAGTATTTTATCCACGGTCGCCCCCCTTGACTGCCTTAACGCCCCCCATTTTCCTCTGGGCCCACTACCGCCCCATGGAAGACTCCAGCTCCCACTGGGGGGCGGTACCGCCCCCGTTGGGAACCTCTACTTTACAGTTACCATTAATTCAATTGGGTTTTGGTTTCATGGCGTAAGGGTCTTATTTGGCCAAGTTGTGCCAAAAGCCAAGCAGCGACAATTCTGGAAAGAAAGGAAAACGCGGGAGGAGAAAGACCACTTGGGCATCCTGTGGTCCCAATCTCCACGTTTACCAGAGAGTAAGCCCCATGGGAAAAGAATAGATCTCTAGGGTACCTCGGGTTCGTGAAGCCCGTACACACCTAAAGAAGATTTGCATCTTAGGGGTAGCAGTGAGGACCGCGGTAGCCCAGTGGGATGCGTTACGGATTAGCAACCGGAGGGTAACGAGTTCGAATCAAACCAAACACCGTCGTCTGCAAAGGGGGTTGGTGCGCGTCAAATCTGTCGTGGCCTGAGTCCTCACGTTGACGTGGTGTGGAAGTTTGGAGAGTGGGATGCCATCTCAGGTGTTGACCTCGTCATCTGACCGTGGTTCGAAATGGCGAGGCGTTGCTCTTGGATCTTTCCCTTTGAGTTTGATCCCTGTCCGTCACAACATCCAGTTGTGTTGCTCCATTGTGACGTTAATTAAAATACCTACCCACACCTGAGTTCACTCTCCAAACTTTCACACCACAAAAATGTGAGGACATTTGAGGCCACGACAGATCTAACCTGCACCAAATCCCTTTGTACACGACGGTCTTTGGTTGATTGATTGAATTTTTATGGTACAAGGCCAGGTTCGGCCAAGCGGGTCTTTGGTTGGATTGGAACTCGAAACCCTCCGGTCGCTTGTCCGTTACTCTTCCAACCGGGCTACCGCGGCACTAAATCAGACCTAAAAGCGAGACCTTGGCAACAACGATATGTGCCACTTCGATCCACAGATTTATAAGCAACCGTCTCATTTCCTGCACGCCCTTCCCCAACCCATGAGGTTTGTTGGGGCCACCCCAGAAAGAAGAGCCAAGTCACCTGACGCGGGGAGGAGGGGGGCAGGGAAAAGGGGTGCCTTCTCTATTTCCGTTCTTATCCGCTAAGGAGATTGCGAGGGCGTGCTTTGATGTTTGGAGGGGCTGTTCAAGTGGATCTACGTTCGGGAAGAGGATTTTGTTTCTTCCGTTTGTTTGCATGCAGACGATCTCTTTTCGGAGAGAGGGGCTCAAAGTAACTCTCGCGGATGGAACACGAGGGGGGGGGTGTTCTTGAATATCGTCGGGGAGGGGATCGTTTGATTTGGGAACCGTGATTACTACCTCAAAGAGAGCGTCGTCTGACGAAATGAGGGCGCTGAGAGCGATCCCCTCGCTTCGGCTGTGCCCGGGGGTAAATTATGTTGCGGCAGTCGCGGCGAGTGCCTTCGTTATGAAATTTATCGCCACCCACCTAATCCGAGACTAGAGCGAATCAAAGGTAATGGCTTGGAATTATCAAACGCGGTGCTTTAAATTACTTCCAGACACACGTTATCTTTATACGAGGAAGTTGAAATAAAAACAAAGTGGATAGGTATTTTGACCAACGTCGCACTGGAGCAACACAACGGGGTATTTGCGACGGTCCGGGATCGAACCCGAAGGGAAAGATCCGAGGATAATACCACGTAATTTCGAACCACGGTCAGATGACGAGGTCACACCTGAGCTGGCATCCCATTCTCCAAACCTCCACACCACGCCAACGTGAGGACGTTTGAGACCACGACATACACCAGCTAGCATTGTACACGACAGTCTTTGGTTGGATTCGAACTCGCAACTTTCCAGTTGCTAATCCGTTACTCTTCCAACAGAGCTACCGCGACCCGAAAATAAAGTCGAAGACCAAAGTTGGTTGTTTTGGGGTTTTATGGAGCAAGGGGTCTATATGGTCAAGCTGCTCCAAACAAGACAACAACGAGTTAGTAAAACAAAGCAAAAATGACATGGGTAGGCCAGGGTAAAGCAGAAAAGACATATCACTATGGTAACTCTGGGTTGAGGTGACCATATACACGTAAGATGTACCCCCTTGAGGCTATATTACGAAAAACTCCTTATCAGTGTATTCTTAAAACAGTTTACTTTTTATTTCTCTAGATAAAACAAACTGCATGAAAATACCTGTCGCACAATTTAGTAGAAGTGACTTAATTTAATTTATTTTAACCCCCTCATGTATAGAAATGTGCATCGCTATATTTCCTAATTAAATACTGTAAACCGTTTATTGTACATTGCAGTTTTTACGTGTTGTTTCTCAAGAAAAAAATCTAGCAGTCCGAATTTTTTAAAAATTGATTTTAGGCTCTTAACGAGCACTAAATTTAGTAAAGAATTGCGCGTGGGTATTTATTGTAACTGGTATTCATCTTACACATTTTGCACTATTAAAACAAGAACATGAAAATTGGGAAACAGTTTTCAAATGGGGTATTTAATTTTAGATTTATTTTCCAATCTGTATTTTTAATATTTTAGAACGTTTTCCTCATTTGGAATGCAAGCGACTTCTGAAGTTCACCGAAAAAAAAGGAACAGTTGTCCATCTAACGCATTATTATTTTATTCGCAACCGTAAGTACGGACAAAATTATCGACAGCTGTATTGGGATTATTTTATGGCATAAAGAGCGATAGTTGACCAAGTTATGCCAAACAACATTACTTAAAAGAACATACACACACATGGGAAACGTTACTGACACAGAAGAGAAATACACCAACGGGTGGAATACAACCAACGCCGCCTGCAACTCACAAGTACTAGTGTAGTCAACAAACCCATCGGGTTAGTTGGTTTTGGGTTTTATGGCACAAGGCCCGTATTTGGCTAAGGTGCACCAAAAACAAAGACAACGTCAAGTAAAAAAGTGTGAACGAAAAAATTGAGGGATTTGGGAACAGAGTAGTAGGATGAAAGCAGCAATAAGTCACTTGGGTATCCATGAAGCGCGACTACAGTGTTTACTATAAAGACAGTAAACCCCATGGGGAATAAAGATCACTGGAGTACCTCGGGTCCGTGAAGCCTGTTAACACCTAAAGGAAACATTAGTGATAGAGAAGAGAAATGCACCCACGGAAGAATAGAACCAGCGCCGTCTACAATTTACAGGTTGCTTGCAGTCAGCAAAGCCACGAGAGCGGGACTTTATTTTTAAATATCAAATGTTAAATGACGTTAATGTCATAATGAAATGCCATTAACACAATACCTTTAATCCTTTTGGTGGTTGTCTCGAAGAGGTATCTCTCCATTGGAAAAATATTGACCAGATCCAGATGGACAAGAATCGCGCCATCATAAAGGGAATCCCCGATGACGAAATATTTCGTCATTGGCACAATTGGTCAGATCGTGACGGCCGAGATATCTCGTCGTAACCACTTGAAGTGTTAAAACACATAAACAACTTTACCAGTTCAACCCTCCAAGTTGTCTCGACGTGACATATCGGCCAAGATCTTGTAAATTTTGCTAACGACGAGATATCTCGTCCATCAAGATGTCAGTTTTGTTAATGACGAGATACCTCGTCGAGGCAAAACCATCCTACTATTCCAATGCGGAATGGAGTTCCAAGTAAGAAAAACAACGTGCCCCTACTCAGAACTGGTGACAGTTGAAACAGGTTTTTGCATCAGGAGCACTACAGGGTGGTTTTCGACTCGAAGATGAACCACTAGGAGAGTTAAAAATTAGTATATTTCCGGTTTGTTTTGGTACAGGAATTGTGACTCGTTTCCCTGTAAGTCTTTTCTTATGGACAGCTGATTACCGATGAAACTTCCTCCATAAAAACTGACGAGTCTTGTTTTGTTACTTTAATCATTTTGTGTATTATATATATTTCACCCTCTATGATGGTGTTGAGGAGGATACTCACCCGCCTCCTTCCTTAATTACTCTTCAGCGGAACTGACGTCCGCAGAGCCCTGACAGTCAACTCTCGTTGAGATTTCGCGTTTTCAGGAACAAAGAAAGTGCAGCCTGAAGAGGTAAGAAGGGTCCCCCATTAGCTAATTAAATGCGGTGGCACGATGCCGTCGTTCTTTATTGAGGACAGGGCTTTCCAAGTGTTTCCTTCCAGACAGCGCCCCACTTTTTAAAACAAGCAATGACGCAGAGCTGAATATATCTTATAAATGAGGGGTTAATTAATATTACATTTATTATTTATCATATAACCACCAGTAAAATATTCGTCGTTAAAAGAAGTTACATCGAGTACTATGTAAAAATTAATAATCTCCTAACGTTTCAGGATCATAATTATTTTGCCAACAAAACCTGTAAGCGCTCATTTTTTCATTTTTCATTTATATTATTTATTAACGTACTTATTATTTATTAAAAAAATTGATAATGTCCCAATACGTCAGGATCATAAACGGTTTACCACCAAACCTGGTAAACGCACTTATTTATCATATAACACCTGTGAAAAATTCTTTGTTAAAAGAACTTGCATCGAGTACAATATAAGAAATTTAATGATCTCCCAATATGTCAGGTTGGTTTTCGTTTTTTGGGGGTTTTATGGCGCAAAGGCCATATTTGGCCATGCTTCGCCGGACACAATATCAAGTAGTAAACACACATGCAATGGAAGTTTTTACTGACTCAGAAGTAAGAAATACACACAGGGAGGAATGCACCTGACAGGAATCGAACCTGCGCTGCCTACAAATCCATGGTTGTTAGCACAGTGGGCATACCCACTGAACCACGATGAGGTTTCATTTGTCACACTACAGTAAGTTTTTACTCACAAGAGTTAAACAGATCGGTATCTATGGTTTAAAATGGATTCCGAACCCCTGAAGGAGGACCTGAAAGTTGTAGGTGGCGCAGGTTCGATTCCTCCCTGAATGTTTATCTCTATCAGTGAAATTTTCCTAGTTTGTGTGTCCATTACGTGATATTGTTTGCCTTATGTCGGGCGCAGCATGGTCAAATATGGCCCTTGCACCATAAAAATAAAGCAAAGCAATCAAACAACCATCTACAGGTCAAGGCGTTGTTAGGCAGTTAATTAAAGTCGCGTCGCACTGGAACAACACAACGGTCTATTCTACAGGTCGAGGCAGATTGTATGATCTTGCTTTACCGGGTGTAGAAAGATAAGAAACTGAATTACCATCCACCAGAAGGACCACTTTTCCCCTGATAAAGCGAGGGAGGTAAAGCTATATTCCATGGGGCCATAGTTTCGTAAAAATAAAGGTTAACGAACTTGACTTGTACTTTCGAGATGATTCTATGGTAATATTGTCTGATAGATGGGTATGGGATGTTTGGTCGGTGTTGCCATTTCAGTTGCAGCCGTTCATATGTAAAAGATTAAGACATAAATACAAACCGACATTCTGGACAATCGACATACACACAGAAATTCCGACGAAAAAATGCAGAATTCTAAAAAACGGAAGATGCGCAAAGTGTCGAATTTCGACTGCCTGAATATTCTGAAATAGAGCAATTCGAAAAAAGACATTTGAAAAATATTGATAAAGACGATAATGATTGATGAAATTTAGTAATGCTCAAATATGACATTTCGCTGTGTTAACTCAAATAGACAAACACGGGATTCTAAAACAAATTTATAAAATAATAAAACATTAATTCTGGTTTGCCAAATCTAAAATAACAAAATTACGCTTTTATGATTAATGAGTTGAAGGTTTTTGTGTTCCATTACAAAATCAATCCAATATTCATAATATTTATGTAAAAATATAAAACTCATCATAGAAATAAAATAATAATAATGAACTTTAATTCAATAATGCACATTACACCTGTCAAATAAAATAGGAAATACTTATACAATTAATTAAAAGTTAGATTTAGTAATGCTCAAACATGACCGAAACATAGCTTTTTTTAAGTACGACCAGCTAAGAATGGAGTGGGTGATGGAATGTTCTCCATCATGAGTCCAAGGAAGTTTCCGTTTCCCCAACTTTCTAGAAAGTTCTACAAAGTTTTATAAAAAAATTAAACATCAATTCTGGTGCTGCCAGATACCGAGTTGTAAAATTACGCTTTTATGATCAATGAGTTTTTCGTTTGTGCTTTTCGGAATAACAGTGCTTGGGTTAGAAATAAATATAATCAGTGTAGACAAATTAAACTGAATAGATTAAAAATTTTCAGAAAGCAGAAGGTCGATTTTACAGAATTTTTCAGAAAGAAAATCACTGCTTTCAACGGAGGATTCACATGCATCTATTCCGGATATTTTAAAATAAGTTACACGCCTTACCTAAAAAGCTTGTGAAACAGAATTCTACAAATCATTAGGTATTCAATAAATTATTTAAGGAAAGTTGGTTGAAATATACATCAACTTTCCTTGAAAATCATCCTTGAACTCCTGAAAACCTTTCCTTGAATTTCCTTGCAAAAATAAATATTTTAAAATATTCTTTCTTCATCAATAAAATATCTATAATTTATTTACATCATGGGAAGAACTAAAAAGTCAGTTCAAACATAAATATTGAAATTTAATTTGTTTCGGAACAAATTGTTTTTCGATCAACACTGGTAAAGCAACCATAGCTGCCTAAAGCAATCAATCTCTGCTCAATGTTATTTCTATGGCGATTTCGGTTCAAAGGTTTTAGCCTCCTAGAGCCAATATAACGGGGTTAAGATTTAGCCTGTGCTGACCGCAGTGTTCTAAAGTATAAGTGTACCAAATTTGGTGTGGATTGGACAAACGTTGTAGTTTTGTATAGAAAAGATACACACACATCCTATTTCATATATATGGATTAGTCATTTTTCTTGAAGCTCTTATGTTTATGATCACTACTTGGTTAAGGTAAGTAGATAGGTATTTTAATTAACGTCACACAGGAATAACTCAAAGGGCTATTGGCGACGGTCCGGGAACAAACCCGAAGGGAAATATCCGAAGACAACACTTCGTAAGTTTGAACCACGGTCAGATGACGAGGTCACACTTGAGCTGGCACCCCATTCTCAAACTTCCATACCACGCCAACGTGAGGACATTTGAGGCCACGACATATTTAACGTGCACCAGCCCCCTTTGTACACGACGGTCTTTGGTTGGATTCGATCTCGCAACCCTCCGGTTGCTAATCCGTTGCTCTTCCAACAGGGCTAACGTGGTCCCTTTGGTTAAGGTTTTCACTCTCTTCCTATCTTCCCTATCTTGATTGGTTGGATTAGGGATTTAAGGCGCAAAGGCCATATTTGCCAAGCTGCGCCAAACAGAAGAGAAGTGAGAAAATCAAAAGGGTAGGCGAGGGTAAAAGTAAAAGAGAAGGGAGGACTGTTCACCCGGGTACCTCAGGGTCTTTCCTACTTTCAAGATATCGGTCGTACTTCGAGTATAAACACAAAACTCATCATTCGACCATCGGTTTACGATTACGTTAAAAACGAAACAGTTTCCTCAAGCAAACAAGAGACCATCGACTTAAATTGAAGACCTCCTGCGCTGAATCTTTTCAGGCGGGAGCCGGATAGAGCCGGACACACGAGCGTGGGCGTCAGAAATCGATCCGGTCCGAACAGACGCAGGGGCTTCCCGTCCGGGGGTAACGCAAGACAAGTGCAGGGGCTCTGCTAACGACGATCCGATGACCTGGGTGGTACTTCCGTGCCGCCCATACTGATGCGGGGGCTGCTGATCGGCATTCCGGTGGAAGGGTCGCCCCCGCGGCCCTTAACGACCCGGCGGCCGGAGTTTTTCCCAGACTACCCCCTTTCGGTGTTTGACGTCGCTTCCTCTGGAGTGTTTGTCAAGCTGCCCAATCCAACGACTGCCTCGACTTCGAAATACGTGCCGCACTTTCTGAAGTGTCTTGGGATTCATAAAATTTCTTTTACGATGTTTAAAGCCCTCGTCCAGTTTTGGTGGTTACCATGGTTTCGGGGTTTGGAATGTATCAAGACGATTCGGAATTCGACATTTGCAGTCTCTTTCCTAACTCTGCCATTTTTCGTACATTAGGTTGGTTGTTTTGGGGTTTCATGGCACTAGGGACATATTTGGCCAAACTGCGGCAACCAGAAGACAACTTCCAGTAAAAGAAGGTCGTGGAAGGGATTAAAAAGGTATTGGGAATAGAATGGGTAGGATGGGTTTTTTTGGGGGGTATATGGCGCAAGGACCACATTTGGTCAAGCTGCGCCAAACACAAGACAGACAGTTTCAAGTATAAAATGTCGTAAAAGGGGGAAAAGAACAGAAAAAGAAGCAGTCCTGGATTAAACCCTAAGGGAAACATCCGAGGACAACACGTAATTTTGCACCGCTGTCAGATGACGAGGTTAATACTTGAGCTGACACCCCACTCTTCAAACTTCCACACCATGCCAATGTGAGAACATTTGAGGCCACGACAGATTTAACATTCACCAGCCCCAAGTACACGGCGGTCTCGGGTTGGATTGACTTTTGTACTCGCAACTCTCCGGTTGCTAATCCTTTACTGCTTCAACTTAGCTACCACGGCCCGTAATGGAAAAGAGACAAATACATTCTGGGAGGAATCGAGCATGCCCCTTCTACAACTCGCAGGTTGGTTTGGGTTGTATGGCGAAAGGGCCATATACGGCCAAGCTGCTCTAAAAACAAGACAAACAATGCCAAGCAATTGTGAAAAGAAATTATGGAGTAGAAAGGGAACGATCACGCAAGGATTACATAAACATATGCTTAATATTAAATGTATGTTTTTCATCTGAAACTTAGTATTGTACTGACGCGTCTTATACCATACTCTCACGCATCACAAAGTGATTTAGAATAATGGTAAATGTAGTTAATGTCGCACTGAAGCAACACAACGGGCTATTGGCGACGGTCGGAGATCAATCTCCAAGTTAAAGATCCGAAGATCCACCATGTTATTTTGAAACACGGTCATACGACGAGGCTGAGCTGGCACCCCACTCTCCAAACTTCCACACCACACCGACTTGAGGACAATTGAGGCCAAGGCAGACATCACATGCACCATCCCCTTCAAACACGACGATGGTTTGGTTGGACCGAGTTTCGAACTCGCAACCCACCGATTGCTAATCCGTTACACATCTAACCGGGCTTCCTGATTGAGAATAAAGGCAATTCATATTATTCGAAAGGATGCAGCGAAGTCATCAATTTCTTTACGCGCCTTTAAATTGAAACCGTTCGCACTTCTCCTTCGACCCCTTAGCTTCAAATCATTTTTATTACCATCGCGAAAACGATTAAAATATTCTTCTCTACACACACTGAAGAACGAAAAAAAGTTGAAAAGAGAATGAAATTTCTTTTGATTTTGTTCCAGACACTGCGCGACTTCCCCCTCCCGACTGATCAGCCCCCTCATGGAACCTGACCCCTCTCGCAAATGAGGATTGGAAATTTGGTAGCGGATGAATTTGTTAAGAAACATTCTAAGGCGAGCCCAGGTATCCAGCAGCGGGTCGCGCTAAATTGCGAAAGTTTCTAATGAAGGCGACGGATGGGTGAAAAATAATTTAATTTCTCCCCTCCTTTTCGGAATGATCGTTTAATTTTATAAATTGAGCAGTGTGGTTTTGTTTCATTTGGCAGATACTTTTTTCGGAAGCTCTCCTTTTAATGGATATGAGAGTTTCATTAAAATGAAAGGATCTCGTTTTTGCTATGCTGTGTATGCGATCGAGAGCTTTGCCTTGAACTCTAATTTTTCGTTAATGCTGTTGCTTAAGCGAACTCGGTAATGATACTTTGCTTTTAATCTGGAGAAACGGAATAGCCTAGCACTACAAAAATTAACCCTAAATTCTCACCAAATGGTTTCGGCGAGATATCTCGTCCCTCAAGATCTGACCACTTTTCTAATGACAAGATATCTCGTTATCAAGACGTTGGCGATTATTTGATGATGACGAGATCAAGATCTGGTCACTTTTCTTCTAATGGTAATAAATCGAGATCTGATCAGTTTTGCTAATGACGAGATTCAACCTTCAGGAGGTGTTACGGCCAATGAGAATTTAAGCTAAAGAGGGCGCTGTGCGCGCCTCTGAAGAAGTTAAATTGTGTAGTGATTTTCCGGCTCTGTTCTGAAAGAGAACAGAGGATGATGAAATAAGTTAACTGTAAATATGTCTCAATGTCTGTTTTTGTTCTTGTTCTTTTTTTTGTGAAAATAAATGTTGTGGCTGTAAAATTCGTATGCTGATCTTTCCAAATGAATCCACATCAAATAATATTTTGAAACGACGTTAATTTTGGAGCGTCACAGGAGGGTTAACTTACAATACATTAGTATATTCAGCAGGAACCCAATTCCACCACGAGGTACGTTTTGGTAGACAAAATTGCATTGTCTTTCAAGTCCTCTTGCTAAATTGGTGACCGACGCTTTGGTAATTTAAAATATTTATCAATTTTATGGATGATAACATCTTGTAATTGAATACATTTTTATATTGAACGTATAAGTAAGCATGCATATATAATATTTTTAAGTAGGAAGATAGCTGAATTAACATTGCACTACAGGAAAACAAAGGGCTATTGGCGACGGTCGGGGATCAATTCCGAAGGGAAAGAACTGTTGGTTGGCTGGTTTTGGGTTGGCGCAAGGGCCATATTTGGCCATGCTACGCCAGACACAATATCAAGTAATAGACAGACACATACAATGAAAGTTTTACTGACATAGGAGAGAAATACACCCAGGGAAAGATAGGAGGATCTCGTCGTTTTGAACCACGATCAGATGACAAGGTCAATAACTGAGCTAGCACCCCACTCTCCAAACATCCACACCACGCCAACGTGAGGTCAATTGAGGCCATGACATATTAACGTGCACCAGCCCCCGCGTACACGACGGTCTTTGCTTGGATCGAGTTTTGAACTCGCAACCCTCTTATTGCTAATCCGCCACTCTGCCAACCAGGTTACCGCGGCGCATATTTTTAGATCTAATTATCTGGTTTGGTTGGTCTTTATTGTGCCCAAACGAGATAATTAATCTAAAAATATTAATTATGGGATATCAAGCGAAGCATTAAATAAAACAATGCCGATACCAGCCTATATCGGATACTGTTGAAAAGTGTAAACTGGTTTCTGCAAAATAATCGCTATTTTTTGATAATGTTCCCATTCAAGTGTTCTGTGTCAGTAAAAGCTTTCACTGTGTGGTGTCAATTACTCGATATTGCATGTCTTGTGTCAATTACTTGATAGTATATTGTGTCTGGGGCAGCATGGCCAAATATGGTCCTTGCGCCATAAAACCCAAACCAAACCCCTTCAACTGTCGTAAACTGAGTACTCCATCTGAGTAGGATCCTAGAGAATTTCTGTGTTTTGGATTTAAAATTCCTACTTAGTTTCTGTCATGAATCTTCCTTTACGATACCCCTAGGTTTCCATAAAATAGATTGAATACGGTAACGACCCCCCCTGGTTCACCACACGGAGAAGAAAGTTTCGATAAAATATTTCAAAGTTTTCAGAATTGTTTTCAAAGAAACGCGAACAAAAGTCGAGAAATTTCGATCTAAGGCTGGGCAACCTCGACTCCAATCGAAAAAGGAGGCGAATTGATGGTGAAAATTGGGAAAATTCGATTTTTCCAGGTCCCACAGTAAGATCGATTCTGGTTTGGAACAATGTGGGTTTGTGAATCGATATTTTCTACGATGAGACTCAAGTGAAAATCAAGATTACGAATTGTTAATATCCATCAGGGGAGGCAAAGATGAGATACGCATTAAATTCAAATATTCAGTCAATTTTCAGCAGCTTGACAAAGATTGCCAATATCTTGTCTTAGAATTTCAAATTAGTTAATTTTCGGCATTTGCGTCTGAGGCAGGTGTAAATGAGCAGTCAGTTTAAACGTTTTGAGACCGTGGTCCCTATTCTAATCGGAGAAATCGTTATTCAAGAGATAGGTTGGTTGGTTTTGTGGTTTTATGGCGCAAGGGCCATATTTGGCCATGCTGCGCCAGACACAATACAATATCAAGTAATTGACACAACAGACAATATCAAGTAATTGACACAAAACATACAATATCAAGTAATTGACACAAGACATACAACATCAAGTAATTGACACAGTGAAAGCTTTGCTGACACAGAAGAGAGAAATACATCACGGAGGAACGCACCTGGCAGGAATCGAACCTGCGCCGCCTACAACTCGAAGGTTACAAGAAATAGGTAGGTAGATATTTAATTAACGTCGCACTGGAGCAACACAACGCACTATTGGCGACGAGAGTCCGGGATCGATCCCGGAGGGGACCAATCCAAGGACAACACGTAATTTTGAATTAAATTATTCAAGAAAGGGATTGTAATTATCCATTAAAACATCTATACGTCCCCAAAACACCAATGTCTTAAGAACTCAAACAAATGTCCTAATAACCATAAGGAAAAGGGCGCAGTCAGGAAAAAGACTACAAATGTCGAAAAATCCGAGGACAACTCAACTCGTCATTTTGAACCACGGTCGGATGACGAGGTCAACTCTTGAGCTGGTACCCCACTCTCCAAAATACCACACCAACGTAAGGATTTGGGGGTCATAACCGATTTAACGGGCACCAGCCCCCACGTGAGCGTTTTGAATCAAATTCGAATGGTGTACATTGTTTTTCGTGATGAACTGTGAAGTCTGCCTTATTTCTCAGTTCCTACATCGTGTGATGAATTCCTTTTCTCACCCGCGACACTTGATATTATATGCATAAATAGGTTTGCTGGGGTTTTATGGCGCAATCGCGATGTTTAGCCAAGCTGCGCCAAACACAAGAAAGACAATTTCAAATATAAAGTCGTGAAAAGGGCAAAAAGAGGGATTGGGAACAGAGCAGTGGGAAGAAAGCTAATAAAAATATCGTGGGTGTTTCTCGGGAGCGCGACATCTGTTTTTGCTTAAGACAGTAAATCCCGTGGGAAAAGAAAAGAGCACTAAGTACCTCGGGTCTTTGAAGTCCGTACACACCTAAAGGTTGGTTGTATTGAGTTTCAGGGTGCAAGGTCCATATGCGTCAAATACAAGACAGACTAAATCAAGTAATGAACAAACACGATGAAAGTTTCACTGACACAGATGAGAAATACACCCAGGGAGGAATTGAACCTGACAGGAATCAAGCCTGCTTCGCGTACAACTCACAGGTTGCTAGTGCAGTGTAAACCTACTGAGCCATGGCGATCCACACCTAAAGATTGGTATAAAATGGTTCGTTTTTGGATCAAGGGTCATATTTGGCCAAGCTCCGCTAAACACAAGACACAACACAATAAGGGAGGTAAATAAGCAAAAGAGGGAGTAGGTTAGGGTAAAAATAAAAGGGAGTGAGGTAGGCATTTGCTGAACGTCGAACTGGAAAAACACAACGGGCTATTGGCGACAGTCCGGGATAAAACACGAAAGGAAAGATGCTTTGACAATACAACGTAATTTTGAATCACTGTCAGATGACGAGGTCACACCTGAACTGGCACCCCACTCTCCGAACTTCCACATCACTGCAACGTGAGAACATTTGAGATCAGATTTACCATGAACCAGACCCCATGTACACTAGGGTCTTTGGAATGAAAGACCACTCGGTACCTCTAGGTTGAAATGCCCACACTACTAAAGACCTGAGGACCCCATACCTAAAGCAGATGTGGTCCTGATGGATATGAATGAATAGGTTGTACATCCCTTTTCCTGGTCAAAAAAATTATCTTCCTGCGTTTCTCTCTGTATAGCCTTCTTTCCTATCCGAGTGTAAAAAAACAAATTACATTAAGTTTTTGAGTCTGTGGTAGGTAATTATTTTAATTAACGTCACACTGGAGCAACACAACGGGTGACGGTCCGGGATCAATCCCAAAGGGAAACATCCAGGACAACACCACGTAGTTTTGAATCATGGTCAGATGACGAGGTAACACCTGAGCTGGCACTCCTGTCTCCAAACTTCCACACTACGCCAACGTGAGAATATTTGAGGCCACGATATATTTAACGCGCACCAGCCCCCTTTGTACTTGACTGTCTAGTTGGATTCGAGCTCCCAGCCCTCCGGTTGCTAATTCGTTGCTCTTCCAACCGGACTACCGCGGTTCCATTGAGTCAAGAAAAAAAAGGTTTTGGGCGATGGCAGATGGGTCCTTAGAAATATCGTTATGCATGGATCCAATGCAATTCAGGATGTGTGAGGGAGAAGCTGGTAATAAGTTGCACTTTGTACAGTTGGGAAAGGATTCCTGTGTCCCGAAAAAATATTGGTACCATCTAGCGAAACCACCAAGATGTACACTGGAAGGAAACTGCCGTTCAAACACCCTGTACAATAATTGAAGCCAGCCCGCAACGAGGAATGGCAGTAAAAAATATCCCTCATATTCGCCGCTCTGAGCAAGGCCATTTCCCGCAGAGCGAACGAGCAGTTCCTGTCGCTGCAGCAGCAAAGGGGACTGTTTGACTCAGAAGTAACGACGTCCTTCGGAGTCACTATATCTCAAACGAGTCACTTACAGCAAAACGCTCGCCGATAAATAATCCCAGCTCCTTAAGCGAGCCGTTCCCCTAAAAAAAGGGCCGTTCGCTGCAAATCACTGAGAGGAATAAAAGTGAAAGCCTAAACAAAGTCCGGGTGCGAGGGAGAGCCATTTCGTTCTTCGACAGACCGGCCCATCTTTCACCCGTGCTCTTTACGCCCCTTTAAAGGCAGTCACGGCCCCTGACGACCATTTCGGGATCGATTTTGATGGGAAATAAAAATGAAATATGGTTTCGAGAGTACGTACGTCGTTGGACACCAGGGGACGTTTGTACTCGGAAGCATGACGAATCGAGCGATCGGAATACACAAGCAAGACATTCAATCCAATTTCGGTTGTTTTTCATCCATAGCGAACTTTTGACCTCGCCCGAGTTCTGGTACAAATGCCACGCATTGTTTTAACCCTCCTGGTGATTGTCTCGACGAGTTATCTCGTCATTAGCAAAACTGACCAGCAGGGGCACACCCAGTATATCAGTCTGAACGGGGCTACATTTTTATTGTAAGATATTTATTTAGGGGGTAATTTTAAAATTTCTTTAAAATATAGAATAGTTCTAGGGTGTTAATCTGATACTAATTTTAGAGTATGTAACCAAGAGACTAGTTTTGGAGTGTTACCTAGAGACTAGTTTTTGGAGTGTGTTTGAGACCAGTTTTTTGGGGATTGAGTGTGTTAGAGACTAGTTTTGGGGAGAGTGTGTTACCTAGAGACTAGTTTTTGGAGTGTGTTAGAGACCAATTTTTTGGGGGATTGAGTGTGTTAGAGACTAGTTTTGGGGAGAGTGTGTTACCTAGAGACTAGTTTTTGGAGTGTGTTAGAGACCAATTTTTGGGGGGATTGAGTGTGTTAGAGACTAGTTTTGGGGAGAGTGTGTTACCTAGAGACTAGTTTTTGGAGTGTGTTAGAGACCAATTTTTGGGGGGATTGAGTGTGTTAGAGACTAGTTTTGGGGAGAGTGTGTTACCTAGAGACTAGTTTTGGAGTGTGTGACCCAGACTAGTTTTAGAGTGTGTTACCTAGAGAGTAGTTTTGGAGTGTTACCAAGAGACTAGTTTTAGTGTATGTTACTAGAGACTAATTTTAAAGTGAATAGAACGCAGAAATGACTTCAAATTTGTCAGATGCGTCAAAATGGTAGTTTAGCTTAATGGAAGGTTCGGAATATGGCTTTGGTTTAGGCCTAAATTCGATAATACCATACTTTCATATTCAGGACGCTATTATAATTTCTAAAAATGATCTAAAATAAGAAAAATTAGAAAAAACCAGATTGCATTTCATGCTATGGCAGCTTTTTGTAGTAATAACACATCTCAGAAATTACCTCTTCAATTACCGTCTCATTCGTCAGAACTTAAAATTTTGGATCTAAAAGCTTTTCTTAACCCGATATGTTGTAGTGGTTTGATTTCAGATGAGCACTATTATAATACTTCTTTAGAATTAATAAAAAAAAGAATTTACAAATATTTGTTGGCATAGGAGAATGGCTATTCTGGTATCTCCGTCAGCGGTTCATGTCTTTAAAAGTTTAATTCAAAAATATTAGTCAGTCTTCCTAAATACATTTATTTCCCTTTTATAAGAACTTTTAACGTACCAGGCTCTAGCAGCAACAGAAAAACGATCAGAATGGCAGAATTCGTATACTTTAAATTTAAAAAAAAGTTGAAATTAACGATAACGATTAACGATAACGATTAACGATTGAATTCAAACGATAAGAACAAAAAACTAGAAAAATACAAACTGCAAAAAATTACGAATATAACGGCATACCAAGTTCATGAAAACAAGCTTGCATAAGAAAAAATACCAAAGAAATATTATTCAGTTTACTGCCGATAAACTCTAAAGAAACAAGCTCGGTTGCTTAACGGGAAAAAGTTGTGTCTTTCAACAGTTGTTATCTGATTGAATGAAGAAATGCCTCTACGTCACTATCATCATCCACCCGAGTTTGAAGAAACTGTCTTTTAACGGAAAGAGAAAAGTTTTTGGAATGTCCAAAAAGTACTAAGATAAATAAAAAAGGAACAAAAGGGCACTAGCCATTTTAGAAGATCAAACACGTCCATTATCGTCAAGACCAAAACTGATATCGAGGGGATTTAGATTTTGGATTTTATGGCGCAAAGGTCCAAAACAGGACAAGCTGCGCCAGATGGGGTTAGGGACAAGAGAATGGATAGGGTCAAACGCATTTCTAAGAATATCAAGGTTTAGAAACAACACATTACTGTCAAGAGTCTTCCCAAGAGCTGATATGGTTGGTTTTGGGAGTTTTTATGACACATGAGCCATATTTGGCCATGCCTGCGCCAGGCACAAGACATGCAACATCAAGTAATAGACACACAAAATGAAAGTTTTACTGTCACAGAGGACAGGAATCAAACGTGCGCCGCCTACAACTCGAAGGTTGCTAGCACAGTGGACATACCCACTGAGCCGCGACGGTCCCCAAGAGCTGATATGAAATGTGAATTGGGATTTTGAAAGTTGTTCGTAGTAACATAAAAGTTTAATTTTCCGAATTTCATTCACAAAAAATATTTTCATGCACGCAAGGAAGGACACTAGAGAAACTTCGTTCGGATAATTGAAAACCCTGCAGGTGGTTTCGACGAGATATCTCGTCCATCAAAATAGTGCCGATTTTTGATGACGACGAGATCAAGATATGATCAGTTTTATTCTAATGACAAAGTCCTGATAATCCATCAAGATCCAGTCAGACTTGTTAATGACGAGGAGTATTTCGAGATTAATTTAGCTTGAACGATCAAAAGTGCAATTTGATATTGATTGTTTTGAGATTGTTGTTCAATATTAATTGTAGTGTAGTTCGATAGCTATCAAATGACACCACTTCCATGGGCCGCGGTAGCCCGGTTGGACGAGTAACGGACTGGAAACCGGAGGGTTGCTAGTTCGAATCCAACCAAAGACCGTCGTGTACAAAGGGGAGCTGCTGCACGTTAAATCTGTCGCGGCCTCAAATGTACTCACGTTGGCGGGGTATGGAAGATTGGAGAGTGGGGTGCTAGCTCAGGTGTGACCTCGTCATCTGACCGTGGTTCAAAATTACGTGGTGTTGTCATGGGATCTTTCCCTTCGGGTTTGATCCCGGACCGTCGCCAATAGCCCGCTGTATTGCTGCTGTGCGACGTTAATTAAAATACCTACCTACATCCTCAATCCAAGCACTCGGTATAAAGGCTATATCAGGTATGGATATCCTTTGTCTACAAGACATTATATTTATCTTTTGTTTCTTCTAATTCCGAAATCAAAAGACAAAACAGTTGTAAAGCTCGACTTTTCATGCCTTCCCATCACAGTTCCGATTTTAAAGACGTATTCACGTCAAAACATCTTAGAAAAAACTAACCGAACCTTGAGATTATTTTCCCGGACACCAATGCTAAGTGGTTATGAACATTTTGTCACACATTTGAAATATTGATTCCATAATGGTAAAAAGGTATTCAGGCCTAATGTAGCGACACAAAACACCTCGGCCTACCAAATTACCCGATTCGACTTTGGCGCCTGACCGCGATAACGAGGACTCAAAACATCCTAAATGGTAATTGTGCGTCTAGAAAAGTAGTTCAAGGTTGCCCAAAAGGATCGATAAGACCCCCGAGTAGGCGCAGCTGAGGCTTTTCCTTGGAAAAAACAACGGAAAGATCGCGGGGCCTTTTCCAATCTACGAAACTTATCAGATCACCGGGGCAACAAATAGCTTAGTTTAACAAATCATATTATCTGGTCACCATAGGCAACCGAAGGCCTTAAGAAATAAGAGGATGTCTCAGGAAATACATTACATCTTGAGACTTTCTTTTCAGAAACATGGCTCCTCGTAATCTTTACTGGCGCAAATTTTAGAACGGAAATGTCCGTGAGATCCACCCCGTTTCGAATGATAAATTGATGCGAAATGCCCTTTTGGGGGATGAGTTTTGAACGAAACCAGCCCAAGCTATCACTATCCAATTTTAAATATTCATATGAATTATTGTAACTATCTGCTTTATTTTTACACGCGTTTGATAAAAAGTATTCTTCTGTATAAGGTGTTCACTGCATTTTTTATTAAATTTAAATCCAGTTTTTTTAATATAAGTCATGACTTATCCTTAAAATACTTTCAGTGTGAAAAAATCAGATTAAGCTAATCATTAATTATCTAATTTAGATGTAATTAGCTAATTAGTATATTTTTGGACAGTGATATCTCAAGTTCTAAAGTTTTCAGAAAGACAATTCATGTTGGAAATTATTCCTAGTATTTATTGTTCATGTTTCGACTTTCAACCGAATTGATAAAAGAAGGGGTTTTTACAATTTTTTTTATCATGGAAACAAAAAAAGATTTTTTCAGGAACTTTCACGATTTAAAATCAACAAAAAATTTATTTTTAACTAATAACTGACTAAGAGTCAAAACATTCACTGTATTATATATATTATAATATGAAAATAAGTATAACAGATCAATTCATTGTTGAGTTTTCACCGTTTAAACAAAGCATCCTATTGTATAAACAGTTCTTCAGAAGTTGAGCTTAAAGTTTTGGAAACATGTTTCTATGTTTGCAAAAAAATAAAAACCTTTGAAACTAGAAAAATATTCCGAACATTTACAAGATATTAGTATCGTTTGATAGCTAAGGAGTTAGAAAACAATTTGAAGCAATAAATAAATATTCTTGTCGATTTTCGAGAGTTTTCTGTCACATACACCTTAATAACCTTTTGCAATCTCGAAGAACATAGTTTGGATATTGAATATAGTTTCTTTTATCCAAAATTGAATTGAAAGAGAAGAATTTTGGCTAAAATGACAATTTTGGCTATTACACTCTCCTTTGGTGAAATTGAAGTAACGGAAGGTAGTCGTAATACAAATAATGAAAGTGAAACTTTTTCACATTGGGTTGCCGAATATAAAAGAGAATGAGGTCACTTTCGTTTTTAAAAACTTCCAAAAGAGCCAAACCATTCAAAAACGTATTTCGTAGGAAAAAGTACTTCTTTTATTGCTACAAAACTCATAATTAATTCATACGCTAATTAAGATAAGTAGTTGAATTAACGTCGCACTGAAGCAACACAACGAACAATTGGCGACGGTTCGAGATCAATCCAGTGGGGAAATACCCCAGGACACCTCGTCATTTTGAGCCAGTTAGATGACGAGGTCACACCTGTGCTGACACCTCTATCCAAACTTCCACACCACGCCAACTTGAAGACATTTGAGGCCATGACATCTAACGTTGGTGCAATGTATCTAGCGCCTCATCTAGTTTCAACGCTCTTGGCGCGTTTTTTGGCGCACTTTTAGTACCGAGTTATGGCAACCTCGGCAAGTGGAAAGATTTATAAAGATATTATATTTACAAAGTTAAAAAAAAAAAAAAATTTCTAAGACTTCTTTCCTTGGCGACATAAAAAGGGCGCCAAAAAACGCGCCAAGAGCGTTTCCACCATACGAGGCGCTAGATACATCTGTAACCTAACGTGCACCAGCGCCCCCACCTATGGAAAAATGAAGGGAGAACAGGCGTTGAAGCAACACAACGCGCTATTTGTGGCAGTCCGGGATCAATCCCAAAGGGATAGATCTCAGGACAACACCACGTAGTTTTGAAATCACTTTTAGATGACGAGGTCAACACCGGAGCTGGTACTCTCGGAGCTGGTACACCACACCAATGTGAAGACATTTGAAGCCCCGACATATCTAACGTGCACCAGTCCCGCATACACGACGGTCTTTGGTTGGATTGAGTTTCGTACTCGTGCCCTCTGTTTGCTTATCCGCTACCCTTCCAACCGCGCTACAACGGCCCTTAGTTAATTAAGAAAATTTGAATAAGTACAATGCTTAAAGCGTTGATGTGCTTAAAGCCTTAGCGATGTTTTTATTTCGTATTCCTATCCGAATTTCGGTGTCTATTTCATACATATTTCCATTTTGAGAATGTAAAGCACAAGGTGGAAAAATATATATTATTCAAAACATGTTTACATTTATGCGATAGACTGAAATGTGGCAGGTGACACTAGTACTTTTCCCGACTGATAGTGACGAATGAATGTGTTATCCTCGACTAGGAAATGGATAGGTCCCATCTCTCCCCCTGTACGGTTCTCTTTGCCTCTAGAATTTATGATCGATACTGGGAGGCGAAAGCCCGTATGGGTTTATGGACTTTTCTAGCTTAAAGCCTTGTTATGTGTTCTTTGTATCATGAGCCATTGTCTCATTGTTTTGTGTTGTTATTGTCTGTGTATGCACTTTTATGAGGCCATTTCTTCTATTACGATCCGCCATAGGAAACAAAAAAAATGACGAATGAAAAGTCTTTCATCCGTACTAATTATAAGCTTGGGTAAAATGAATCATTTGCAGGTCGCCTTTAGTCCTTGAAAAGGTTTTGACGAGATATCTCGTCCAGGAAGATCTGACCAATTTAGCTAATGACGAGATATCTCGTCCATCAAGATCTGACCAATTCAGTTAATGACGAGATGTTTCGTCCATCAAGATATTGCCGATTTTTGTGATGACGAAATCAGGATCCTGTCAGTTTTCTTCGAATGACGAGATATCTCGTCTACAGGATCTGGTCAGTTTTGCTAATGATTAGATACCTCGTCGAGACAACCAACTACCAGGAGGGTTTATATCTACACTATTTAGAACAGAAAAATCTCAGGTGTTATGCAATTAGTATTTGAATAACAATTGTAACAGCACTTTATCCAATAAAGTTGACTGTGTTTGAATATGATGACGCCATGGCCATATTTGGCCACGTTGTGCAAAGCACTACAGAAAACATCAAGTAATGGACATACACAAACTTTTACTGATACAGAAGAGAGAAATACACGCAGGGAAGGATTGAAACTGCACCGATACAAGTTGCAATATCCAATAAAGGACTTTTTGCCAAATATATTTTTAATGCAGCTCAGTTTTGAAAAATTCACTCAGCCGAAGGAAAAGAATAATGCTTAGTATTATAACACTTTTATCCCCAAATGCACCAAATTTCGTGGCTTAACCAGTAAAAAATGCAGCCCAAAAGGCGTAACTGCGCCCAACAAGACAACCCAGCGTCTCAGCTAGGAGGTAACGTCAAACGTAGCGTGGTCAACGAAGTAAGAAGTGCCGAGCGAGCAAAAATCCAAGGGATTTCATTTACAAGATTCGTGACATTACAAGAGGAAGGACGCATTTACATATTCAGCGCTCTTCGTTGTTATACAATACTGGAAAGAGCATATCATTAGACGAAATATTTATATTTTCACTGGCTTGAAGGGTATTTCAGAAATAGAGAATTTACACGAGCGAATTTCTAATTAAAAATATTAACATATGCGGAGGAGTATATCGAAACTAAATTTGATGATGCAGCAGAAGTTTGCATGAGCTTCACAAAATCTAAAGTGGACGTTTTAAGTGGAAATTTAAAGTGGACGAAAACACAATCCTACGAAACATGTTTCCAAAGTTTAAAACAAGCGACTCATGGCTCCAGGTAGACAAGCTCTGACATGCTTTCTCAACGATTTTAATCGACGCCTGTCAGCATGATTTCGTCGCTTGTTGAATAGAGACGCGTTTTTAATGGTTCATTTTGCAACTGTGGAAAGCGATACTCAAAGTGGTTGGTTGCTTTGACGTTTTATGGCGTAAGGACCATATTGGGATAACCTGCGCCAGACATAAGACAAGCAAAATGTGTCGAGAAAGGAAAAGAAAGAGGCATTGGGTAAGAAAGCAATAGGATGAAAGCAGAAAAAGATCGCTTGGGACCCCAGTGTTTACTTAAGGTAGGTAGTTGAATCAACGTCGCACTGGATCAACATAAAGGGCTATTGGCGACGGTCCGGGATCAATCCCCAAGTGAACATCCGAGAACACCACGTAATTTCGAACCACCGTCAGATGACGAGATAACATCTGGGCTGGCACCCCACTCTCCAAACTTCCACACGACGCCAACCTTAGAACATTTAAGACCACGACAAATTTAACGTGCACCATCCCCCTTTGTACACACGGTCTTTGGTTGGATTCAAACTCGCAACCCTCCGGTAACTAATCCGTTACTCTTCCAACCGGGCTACCATGGCCCTATCCAAAAACGAAGGGACCCTCTCCATATTGCGCAATTTAGGGACAAAACTAACGTGATTCAACTCACAAAATGACTTTTCTAGATGGTCTAAAAAAACTAGTTTCGAGCCGGGATAAGTGAATATAGTTAAACGGAAATTATATCGAAAAATTATAAAGTTATATAGACTAAACTCAACAAAATAAAACCCTCGTACATTTCGGGGAAGCGAGGATCGAACCTAATCCCTTTTTAACTGCCACGACGATTATCTATTCAGAAATTCCCAATTCCTCAGTTGCTTCCTTCTTAGGCAATTTTCCCTGTTCTGGTCCCTCACAGCTCCTGGAAAATCCCTAATCGAGGGAGAAAACAGCGCTCACGCCTTCCTTAATACCTAATTTCCCCCGAAAACCATCAGGAGCATAGTGGATATTAAAACTTAAAGAATACCCGCGTCTCGATGTTTGGGCGTTCCGCGACACATAAATTATTACCGCCTGTAATCCCAGAGTTGCACGCGGGACGATCCTGCTCGCAATTAAAACCATTCGATATTATAATTGGAAAAACCGCTTGCAAGCGTGAAATGGAATTTTTCTATTAATACGTTATCCCCAAGTTATGAGTGTCTTTGGGAATCGCATCCATTTCTGGGTCCGCTTTGACACCGGTGGAATTAGAAATTAGCGTTTTAAATGAGGCGATTTGTGCTTTTCATCCATCAGGAGTGAAGTTTTCAATTATACAATTCTGCTATATTTTTTAGTTTTGGAATTTGGAATAAGTTTTCAGTTTTATGCGGGGAAATATCCTTCGGCAGACTGGCAGAGTAAAATCAATGGTAGAATGTTACAAACCCTGTTACGGAAATGGCGCCATTTATTTATCTGTTTTCATTAATCTTACATTCATTAGGAGAGGCAGTTGAATTAACGTCTCAATGCAAGCTATTGTCGATGGTTCGGGTAGGTAGGGTTGTGTTGCTCCAGTGTGACGTTAATTAAATATACCAATATACCGTAGGTAGGTATTTTAATTAACGTCATACTGGAACAACACAACGGGCTATTGGCGGCGGTCCCAGATCAATCCCAATGGGAAAGATCCGAGGAAAACACCACGTAATTTCGAACCACGGTCAGATGACGAGGTCACACCTGAGCTGGCACCCCACTATCCAAACTTCCACACCACGTCGACGTGCGATGGAACTGGAAGTATCTTTCAAGAATCGAGCCACAAACCCCTGCGGCACAAGTCTCAATTTATCCCCAAAGAACGCAGTACCTGAACTCAATGTTTAATAGAAACCAAATGTTCTCCCAATCAAATTACTTGCGCCGAATGTCTGTGGAATTCCGGAATGGGGTCTTCCTCCGCTAAACGAAGCAGAAGAAAAACAGGACCCAAAGAAAGACTCTGGGGAATTCTTATTCAAAGAATGGTCGGAAAGGGATAACAAGACAAACAGAGGGAAAAGTCTGAAGTGAGCCCAGTGCAGTTTGTCTTTCTTCGGACGGGAGGAAAAGACAGTCTGTCTGGAAATATGTCTTCTTTAGGTATACAGCAGTTGTCAACTCAGTCTATTATCTAATACTCGAAGGAATGACACAGGATGACTGTCCCCTCTATTTTTCTATTATTTTGATGCTACATGTCAGTTCCAAGTACAGGAAACTACCCATTATCTCAGCGAGCGGTTTATCAGCAACCTTTTAGCAAAAATTTTTTTGTGTCTAAAGAGCTTCTTGTTTATTTTCTGATTCATATCGCCATAAGGAGGTCTTAAAGTCTTCCGCCATATCTAGAATGCGTCTAGGCATCGGCTAAGCTCATCGTTATCAGTGGAGGTTCAGATGGCAGCTGTTACTGAAGAAGGGATGCCCAGAATCGTACACGGAATTGACCGCATTAGTGGAATGGGTTACTGGGGAAGAAAACGTTAATGGAAATGACATGGGGGCCGAATGGGGGTGCGACATTCATGACCGGGGGTTTGGGGTATTTGCTTGAAGGAAACTTATGAAGCTGGATATTAAAGTGTAGATATTTTACAGTAAAATATTTTATAGTAAATAAATGAAACGATTGAGTGTTTCAAGGTTTGGAAGAAAAAGTACACTTCCAGCAATCACTTGTACGCTAGTAAGGGCCCATACAGTATGTTTCCAAAGTAATTATCCATATACAGGTAGATAGGTATTTTAATTATTGTCGCACTGGAGCAACACAATGGGGTATTGGCGACGGTCCGGAATCAAACCCGAAAGGAAAGAGACGGGGACAACACCACGTAATTCCGAACCACGGTCAGATGACGAGGTCACATCTGTGAGTTGGCACCCCAATTTCCAAACTTCCACACCACGCCAATGTGAGGACATTTGATTCCACAACAGATTTAACGACGTGCCCCAGCCCCCTTTGTAAACGAGGGTCTTGGTTGGATTCGAACCTGCAACCCTCCTGTTGCTAATCCGTTACTCTTCCAACAAGGCTACCGCGGTTCCATATACAGGACGATTCGGAACTTATGGGACATACTTCAAGGGATGTTAGAGCACACTAAAACAGTATTTTTTGTATTGCAATGTATGGGCGCAAGTGGCGGGTTTAGGCTCAAACACAAGAATTGGGCAGGAAATCAAACAAAATACTTATTTCCATCATTATTTTACAATTACTTTTTGCAATGGTTTTTTTTACAATAAATGCTTAAAGGCGTCACCACCAACATGAATGCAATGAGATAAACGAGGTATCTCGTCAAAACCACTTGGGAGAGGAAGGACACCAGTGCTGAAGCACGTATTTCTAAGCCAAGGGATTACAGCTGTTCACAGTAAATATCAAACATCTAGAGGATTATATAGACAATCTAAGTAAGCACAAGGGTAAAATAAAACGATTGCTTAATGCATGATCATAAAATATGAATAATTGAATTGCCTATGAGAAACGCCACAGCCCGAACCTTTTATTGCAAAATCAATGCCGAGAATCACAAAGGGAAAATATTCAGGACTAACCATAGCAATACAAAAAGGACGCGTATTTTAATATAAGTATTTTTGAATATATTAGGACAGGTCTGCGGTAAATGCTTGGGTTTTGTATAAAGTGACGGGAAAGCAGAAACTTAGCAGAAGAAATTTCACCCTGCAGCTTTGTGAAGAGCTTCGTACTCCATATGTGGCATCTAAATTTAATGCAGCAAATGCTCAGATTTTATCGCAGGCATTTATAAAAGAAATCACCAATAAAAGATTGAAATGCAAAGTGCGGAGATTTTGCATGGGAAACCACACTAAAAATAGATGCGCGAATTGCAAAAAGGCAGTATGCGGAAAAGGCTCATCGAGAGAAGTAAAATGTGCTGATTGCTTCAACGAATGAGCAAAACAAAATGATATAAAAAGTAGGTCAGTGTGATAAATTTTCAATTTGAATACTAGAGAGAGAGAGAGAGAGTATATAAGTATATTCTATTACTTATTATCTATCATTTGAAATCTAAAATAAGTTGTATAATATAATCTAACGCACAATAAGAGCTATGGGCCTAATTGGGCCCTCAGTCTTTCTAGGTATAAGGCGACGTCCCGTCTTTCTAGTGTTAAAGAAACCTAATGCTGATGCAGAGTTCTGTGTGTTATTCGTGAGACGTTAAGGAGGTACATTTTATATGGACTATCCCACATTGATCCAACACCAAGAAAATTTTCTTGTGTAAAGGAAGAATATAAAAGGCAGTAGGAGCATCTAACAAGCTTGATTACAAATAAAAAATGATCATTTGTGCTGTTTTAACAGTATTGTTTCGCTCTCGTGACGCCATATAAGTATTTTTATGAGAACTAATTGCTCAATAACGTCTCGAATTAGTTTAAAATTCAAATGAAGCCCAACTTTAAATATACTTTGGTCCTCACTATCTCAATTACCTTGAGAAATTCTTTTCCTAAAACGCATCCAAACTAACACAGATCAAAATTTAACTTTGGCTTTTCTCATGCTTCTAATGCCATGCTTTCCATAAACGCGCGGGATTCGCATGCGCGAGTCGATGTTAGACTGCTGCTTTTCCCCTAGAAGGTTTAGTTGAAAAAAGAAACATGACGTCGGAGCTTACCGAGCAACTGTCCGGCCACCGTCCGTCCGTCTTCCCCGACGACGGCGTTCCGGGCGTCCCAGGTGTCAGTGTACTGCACGAAGGCGTACCCCTTGTGCATGGAGATGCCGATGAGCCTGCCGTATCGGCTGAAGATTCGCTCCACCTCCTCCTTGCCCACAACGTACGTGTTGAGGTTGCCCACGAACACGCGGCTGTTCACCGACTGCGGGTCGCTACTGTTCGTGTGGTTGCCAACGCGTGTCATCGCTGCTGCTGCTGTTGCTGCTGCTGCTGCCACAGGGGGTGGTGCCGCCGCCTCCACACCTGAAACGCATTTCATACATACAGACATACATTTTCAGTGGGTTAATTCCTATGATATTAGGTAGGTAAGTAGATATTTTAATTAACGCCGCACTGGAGGAACACAACGGGCTATTGGAGACGGTCCGGGATCAACCCCCGAAGTTAAAAATCCGAGGACAACACAACGTAATTTCGAACCACGGTCAGATGACGAGGTCACACCTGAGCTGGTACCCCACTCTCCGAACTTCCACATCACGCCAAAGTGAGGACATTTCAGACCACGAAAGAATTAACGTGCACCAGCCCCCTTTGTACAGGACTGCCTTTGGTTGGATTCGAACTCGAAATCCTACGGTTGCTAGGACGTTACTCTTCCATCGTGGCCTTCTAATGATATCAAAGAGAACGACATTACGAAATCGAATAACGAATAGAAACGAAAGAGCGAATTCCATGCGTAGGCGATCCTCGGGTTCCATTGTCTGGACTTAGTAAATGTAAAGAAAAGGGATGAAATTGTTGCTCGGGCAACATCTCCATATAGTGGAAAGGCCCACATCTAGGCTACTTTCCCGCGTCCTTGTGCCAATCTCAATCTCGCGTAGAATGGCTTCCGTTTCTAAAGTGTTCCAACTTCTCGGCTGGCCCGCATCATGCCTGCTGAAGTAAGATTCTCGGGTGTCACAACAGATGATGCAAACGCTCAAATCATTGATGAGTAGGCAATCACCTTTGGGAAGCGTTCACAGTACAATCTTTGAGTAATTCATGCGTTAGATGTTTAGCCTTTTCAAGTTAACTGATCTATTTGCATGCTATAAAAAACTACTTTCATAACAAATAACTTAATTATTACTTGGTAGTTATGCATGGACACAGAGCACAACTAATTTTCAAATCCTTTTATTTATTTTCTGCGTGATTTGCTTCATTTTAACAATAAACTCGCGTGAGTTAGAGTGCCTAAGACAGGTGCTTCAGCCGCTGAGAATAGTTGCCGGGTGTGAATGTGTGTGAGAGAACCGTATGAAACTTCCCCCCACAGGTTTTCGCTCGAACAGCTTTACTCCCTCTCTTCTGTTGGATCCGCGGAGGAACGGGGCCTCTGTCCGTGGCCTCTAATGTCCTCACGTCGGCATGGTGTGGGATGTTTGGAGAGTGGGGTGCCAGCTCAGGTGTTGACCTCGTTATCCGACCGTGGTTCGAAATTACGTGGCGTTGTCCTTGGGTCTTTCCCTTGCGGATTGATCACGGACCGTCGTCATTACCCTTCCGGTGCGCCCTACCATCCTTTAAAATTATGAAAATAATTTTTGGTTCTTTTCTAATTAATATGTGCTACGTTTTTACTTCGGTAATGGTAGTCAATTAACTTCTCACTGGAGCAACGCAATGGGATATTGGCGACGGACCGTGATCAATCCCCAGGGAAAGATCCGAGGACAACACCACTTAATTTTGAACTACTGTCAGATGACAAGGACAAGGCCTGAGCTGGCACCCCACTTTCCAAACTTCCACACCACGCCAAAGTGAGGACATTTGAGGCCACGACAGGTTTAACGTGCATCAGCCATCGTGTACACAATGGTCTTTGGCTGGACCTAGTTTCGATTTACTTCAATATAGTGCTTTTCCTCTCTAATAGGCCCATTTCACCCTGAAAAGCAACTTAAAATGGTAGGTTAAAGTTTTTTAAAACCATTTTTGTGTGTGGAGTTGGTTTGGTTTTATGGTACAAAATCCGAAGTCGGACACGATGAGTTAAAAGCAAGATAATGCAAACTAGTAAAAATAAGTTAAATAACCAGTAAAATTAAGGTTAAAATAGTCTAGACAACCAAAAAAAAAGTTCATTTGAAATTACACATTTATTGTATGGATATGATGTAATTTAAATGATATAACAGGTGCAAGATAAAAAATATAATGCATGGAAGTCACCACTGGCAAAAACAAATTATAAAGTTCAAAAATGCAACTGGAAAAAATTGTGATACGATGGGATCTCCATCTTAGTCCACTATTAAAATTCTAACGCTAGGTAGGTATTTAAATTAACGTTACACTGCAGCAACACAACGGGCTATTGGCGACGGTCTGAGATCAAATTCGAAGGTAATATTCGAGAACAACACCACGTAAATTTGAACCACGGTCGGATGACCAGGTAACACCTGAGCTGGCACCTCACTCTACAAACTTCCACACCACGCCAACATGAGGAAATTTGGGGCCACGACAGATTTAACGTACACTAGCCCCGTGTACACGACGATCTTTGTTTGGGTACGAACTTCCAACCCTCCGGTTGTTAATCCTTTAATCTTCTAAGGCTACCGTGGCCCTAAAATTTCTTACGAAATGTAATTGAAAAAGGATGAATTATAACAAAAGTAAAAAATCGCAGAGAGATATAAAGCAAAGAGCAATGTATGCAGACCCAACAAGCCTGATGAAAGGAGACGAAGTACTAAAACAGCGTCGGTAAAAATATCTAAAACAATTTTATCGACTATTTATCTATATAACTACAGTTCAAGCTAATTTTGTAGTAAATGAGGGGTCCAATATTTGCCGAATACCTATTCTCATACGGAAAAATCCAATGCTAATCAGTATGTGAAACGAACTTATACAATTCCTATTGTGGTTGCAAATACACAGTGCGTCAAATAAGTTTTAAGACTGGGTCTGTAAAAAGAAATGGAAACAAGAAATTAATACGTTTTGGTTTTTTATTCAAAATAGGACCCTCCGGCTTCAATGCACTTTTTACAGCGATTTATTAATGAATCGAACGCCTGTAGTAAATCACTTTGTGGAATGGCCTGCAAAGCACGCGTCGAAGCTTGCATGGTCGAAATATCCTCAAAATAACACACTTTTAACTTCATTTTAAGTTTTGGGAATAAGGAGTAGTCACAGGGTGCTAAATCAGGTGAATACGGTGGATGGTTCAACACAGACATTATTTTTTGCTAAAAATCGACGAACAATAAGGGAGGTGTGACTGGGTGCATTGTCGTGTAACAAACACCAACTGTTTTCGGTCCTATAGTCTGGACGAATGCGACGAATTCTGGCCATCAAACGCTTTAAAACAGCTAAGTAGTATTGACCTGTAATTGTTTGTCCAGTTGGAACAAATTCTTTGTGGATAATACCTTTACTATCGAAGAATGTAATGAGCATTGATTTGATTTTGGATGGAACTTTCCTTGTTTTTTTGGCTTGCGGTGAATTTGGTGACTTCCATTCCTCACTTTGTCGTTTTGTTTCAGGATCATATTGGAAACACCAGGTTTCATCACCTGTAACAATGGACTTCAAGAAGTTTGGATCGTTTTCAGCGGCTGAAATGATGTCTCTACAATGTGCACTTCTCATTGCTTTTTGTTCAGGGGTTAAAGTGTGTGGAACAAATTTAGCACACACTTTTGTTTTGCCCAAATCTTCATTCAGGATGGTTCGAATTGTTTCTTTGTCGATGTTTAAAGAGTCTTCCATCATTCTGAGTGACGCACAGCGATCGTTTGTTACGAAATTTCGTACTTTTTCAATAACTTCAGGTGTCCTAGATATTTCATCTAGGACACCTGGTCTTCCACTACGCTGATCATCTTCTACCGTATCTCTTCCGTCCAAAAAACGTTTGTGCCACACAAAAACATTTGATCTACTTAAACAACAGTCACCGTAAACTTGTTTCATGAGTTGGTTTGTTTCCGAAGCACTTTTACCAAGTTTTGCGTTAAATTTAATTACAGCTCTTTGCTCCATCTTAAAAAATCAACATGAAAAAATTCACTTCTGCAATGAACGCTCGCCTTCTCTCAGCTACTTAACGAAATGCGCACAACTTGTTGGCAGTGTGCCAGCAGACGATGGACGTTATGACGCATGCGCATTTACACTCACAGCGCCATTACAACCAGCGCTCTGGGACGAGTCTTAAAACTTATTTGACGCACTGTGTATAATCAGATAGGAACTCTGTTTTTCTCATATTTGGGATTTATAGCACCTCACGCGCTTGATCAGTGTCTTGTTATTGTAAAATATGAAATTGGAGATCGTGCCGAATATATTTAAAGCGCTAATCATTCCGGTGCGAAGTCGGACATCTCTGATTATCAGACATTAGGATGCACATATTAAACTGATCATTCAGCGTGCAAAATCCATAATGCTCCAAGCTATGTGCTTACATTATACACCCGCCACATTGTTCCCTCTGTTGATATTCCTAATGCATTCCATTAGATGGACCTTTCGAGATGGAACATTCCGTTTGCAAGACAGATGTGTTGGTCATTCAAACTTTTGAAAAATAGGATCGATCATTGCAAAATTAGTGTTGCTCTATTGTTTCCCAAATGATGGTTGGGCTTTATGGAGCAAAGGTCAGACTTGGTCAAGCTGTGCCAAATATTGAAAAATAGGACAGCTCATTGCAAAATTAGGGTTGCTCTATTGTTTCCCAAATTATGGTTGGGCTATATGACGCAAAGGCCATACTTGGCCAAGCTGTGCAAACATTGAAAAATAGGATTGCCAATTGCAAAATTAGGGTTGCTCTTTCCCAAATGATGGTTGTTCGTTTGGGCTTGATGGAGCAAAGGCCATACTTGGTCAAGCTGTGCCAAACAACGTCAAGTAAATATATATACACACAACAAAAGCTTTACCGTCACTGAAGAGAGAAATGCAGGTGGAATCGAACACGCGCAGCCTACAACTTGTAGGTTCCTTACAACCAGCAAAATTGGACGCATCTTGATGGATGAGGAATCTCTGAAACCAATTGGATGGTTAAAAACAGGTCACTTTGGGAAGCAGTGATGGCTACAGTCAATTAACCTTCACACAGAAGGTTTACTATAACCAGCAATAAAATGCTATAAATACTTCTACTTGTATTTAACTTCACTGATTGAGCCTATAACTCTTATATTAAAAGGGTGAAAGTTAGTTTTTGCCATCAATTGTGGTGACCAAACAGCAGTTCGTTTCATGACCAGACAACAGCTTGTTTTTGTTGATCGACGGGTCATCTTGTTGCACGAGGACGAATTAAAACGGAATCTACGACTTAAAGTGTATTCCAAGCCACTAAAAACATGCACGCCTAGACCGGGATCCGAATTTTGAGCCTGTTGAATGTAGGAACAGAGCACTAACTATACTGCTACCAGGCCCACACCAGTTAGGTAGGTATGTAGTAGGTATTTTAATTAACTTCACACTAGAGCAACACAACTGGCTATTGGTGATGGCCCGAGATCAAACCCAAAGGGAAAGATCGAGGACAACACCACGTATTTTTGAATCACGGTCAGATGACGAGGCAACACCTGAGCTGGCACCCCACTCTACAAACTTCCACACCACGCAACGTGAGGGCATTTGAGGTCACGACAGATTTAAACTGCACCAGCCCCTTTGTACACGACGGTCTTTGGTTGGATTCGAGTTGATAATCCTTCCTCAAGCCTTTACGTGTTATTTGAGGAAAGCGTCATATTTTGTTGGTTGTTTGCCATATACATACAATGCAAGCGAAAGTTACCTGTAGATAATTCTTCATCCTGTTACGACACAGGGGCCGTCGTGGCTCAGTGGGTATGTCCACTGCGCTAGCAACCTTCGAGTTGTAGGTGGCGCAGGTTAGATTCCTGTCAGGTGCATTCCTCCTTAAGTGTATTTCTCTCTTCTGTGTCAGTAAAACTTTCATGATGTGTCGGTCTATTACTGCCAAATACGGTCCTTGAGACATATAACCTCCAAACCAACCAACCTGTTACGACCCAACGCTATGTGTGTGGGTTCCATCTTCACGCAACGGAATGGTATTGGTTGATTTGGGTTTTACGATGCGAAGCTCAATAATGGTCGCTGCTTGGCCAGATCTGGTCCTTGAGCCCCAAAAACCAACCAACCAATGATGAACAAGCTCCGACAAACGCAAAACCAGTAGGTAGTTAATTAACATCACACCGGAGCAACGCACGGGCTATTGGCGACGGTCTGGGATCCGTCCCGAAGGGAAAGATCCGAGAACAACGCCTCGTCGTTTTGAACCACGGTCGGATGACCAGGTCAACACCTGATCTGGCATTCCAAACTTCCAAACCACGCCAACGGGAGGACATTTGAGACCACGACAGATTTAACGTGCACCAGGCTCCGGGTACACAACGGTCTTTGACTGGACCGAGTTTATAACACGCAACCCATTTGCTGCTAATCCCTTACTCTTCCACTGGGCTACTGCCCCCTGCCTATGAGGAAAATGACAATAAATTATGTTTTAATAATTCGATGAAGGTTGTAATTGGGTTACTTTTTCCGCTCCTAATAAAATAAAATATTTATCTCAAAGATAAAAGCCCTTTTTTAATAAAAATTCGGTATTTTTGCTTACATATTAAATACCTTATTCTTCCCCGTACCCCTTACATTAAAAAAATTGGATTTCATTAAGCTTATTTTCTTTATAAACCGCGACTACAAAACCTACTTGGTGGCTTTTTTATCCGTACTTGTATTTTATGTGCGGCTCCAGAAACGTGTTTTGTTCTTTCTTTTCCGTAGATGTAATGGGTCGTGCTCACGCACCGAAGCATTAGATGTGGCCTCCCTCTAGTTTTCGATCTCCATGACCTAACACGAAAAAGATCGATAGAAAAGCAGGATCCCTAATTATTTCGATCAATAGAGATATAGGGTGAGATCTATCTCACAGGTAGGGCGCTGAGAAGATAGGGCACAAGATAAGACAGTTATTAAGAAAACAGAGAAACTGAGCACGATTAAACTGGGGAATTGAAATATCGATTACATTTTCTGTTCGGTAGGTAGGTATTTAATTAACGTCGCACTGGAGCAAAACAATGGGCTATTGGCGAAAGTCCGGGATCAAAACCCGAAAAGAAAGATCCGATGACACCACGTTTTTGAATCACGGTCAGATGAGTATTTTCTGTTCCTAAGCAAAGTTTTCTCAAAAACTTTGTTTAGGTATTGCTGAAACAAATTAAGATATACAAGTGAAATTATTTTCAAATATTCAATAAAACTCGGATTCCGGAAGTTTCTTTGAATGTTAAACTACTCTTGCACCTGGTTATGGAGTTTTAAATTTTATTTGATCCTTTTTATGTCCTGAGGTCAACAGCTAAATGGTTTGGGTGGTTGGTTGTGTTTAGGTTTTATGCCGCAAGGGCCATATTTGTCCTAACTACGCCAAACACAAGACAACGTCAAGTGAAAAATGTCGCGATAGAAAAAAGAGGGTTTGGTGAATAGTGTAGTGAGATGGAAGCGGAAAGTTTCTGTGGCGTAAGGCGTCATTCTCCGCTCCGATTTTCAACGGCATGAATAGCTACACGAATTCGAAGCATGCTGTTGAAAATCCGAGTGAGGAATGACTCCTTAGCCACAGAAACGGTGTTATCGACTGACCTAAACGCGACATTTCCACACATTCTTTGACAATGTTTTTTGGCTCCTTTACCACCCTTTACAGTTTGGCTATGTATGTTCGAAACACCCTGTATACAATCCCTTTATTCTGGTTGGTTGTATTTTTATGGTTTTATGGCGCATTGGCTGTATTTGTCCACTGCGCTAGACACGACACACGACATACAATATCGAGTAATAAACACACACAATGAAAGTTTTACTGACACAGAAGATAGAAATACACCTGACAGGAATCGAACCTGAGCAGCCTACAACTCGGTGGTTGCTAGGGCATTGGGCATGCCCACTGAGCCACGACGCCTTCCCCCTGGATTCTGGAATCTCCCCATGAAAATAGCTTTGTCAATAGCGATTAGGTTGCGGTGGGTTGTATAGCTGTAATACACAATACGCTGCGCATTTAGTTCTTTTTATGGAATACGATTCTCATGCCTTGCTCCAGATCTTTATCCTCCAAGTGAAATGGACTGAAGTTATATCTCTAAATAACAAAATAGCGCAACATTGAGTCCTAAGACGAAAATCCGTCTTCCTCAATATACTTGCAAATAAACTTTGATGGAAGAGCAGCGAGTAAGTCCTTTTGCATTTTTAATCTGCATAAACCTCATTCTGGAAACTTTTATCAAGAGATTTAAAGTCAGATGCTATCTCGAGGAAAAAGGGGATAGACGCCGGCAATCTCCTAGAAGTGCCAAAGCGGATTTAGCCAGCGCCAATATAGCCGGGCTTTTTGCCTCCTCCTCGTGTGACGTCGGGAAAAGGGTTTTTTCTCTTGCACAGATATGTCCTCCCTCTACCGTACTTCCTTTCCTTAACTAAATCCGACTTAAGAGTGTTTCAGGCGGCTTTGGAAAAGCGTATTAGAAACTTTGTGGATTTTAATTTGGTAGAAATATTGCTTATCCACCGAAAAAAGCTCATATTTCCATATTGATCGATCTCGTTTCTTATTTATAACACATCACACACATATTAGGTTGGTAGGTATTTAATTAACGTCCACTAGAGCAAAACAACGGGCTATCGGCGACGGTACGGGATCAATACCAAAGGGAAAGATCAGAGGACAACACCACGTAATTTTGAACCACGGTCAGATGACGACGTCACACCTGAGCTGGCCCCCACTCTCCAAATTTCCACACCACGCCAAAGTGAGGACATTTGAGACCATGACAGATTTAACGTTCACCAGCCCCACATACCGAAAAATGGAAGGGGAAACAAGCGTTACCTTGAGACACGAATCGTTGGCTTAGAGCAGAAACACATTAACTAACAAGAGAACATAAGCAATCTCCAACTCACAAAAAAAAACTAGCTTGAATCAGAATTTTTACAAACGTAATGACTCAGAACTCCGCAATGTTAAATTCTGGTAGGTAGTTAATTAACGGCGCACTGGAGCAACACAACGGGCTATTGGCGATGGTAAACCCGAAGGGAAAAATCTGAAGACATAATTTTGAACCACGGTCAGATGACGGGGTCAGCACTTGAGCCGGCACCCCACTCTCCAAACTGCCACACCAAGCCAACGTTAGGACATTTGAGGCCACGACAGTGGTGCAACCCTCCTTGTAAACGACGGTTGGATTCGTTTGGTTGTATTCGAACTCGCAACCCTCCGGTTGCTAATCCGTTACTCTTCCAACAGGGCTACCGCGGCCCCACATACATTAGGAAAAATGTCTTTAACAAAAATGTCACTAAAAATATGAATTTATATACCACAAGAACCTAAAAATATTCCAGGTTTTCAAGTAGGTGTGCTCAATTTCCGTAATGAAATATTTACAGGTTTTCTTGATTTTTTCTAAGTGCCTGGTTTTGTGAATTTTATAAGTGACTTAAAAAGGTAGGTGGTTAATTAACGTCGCACACTGGAATAACAAAACGGGCTAATTGGAGAGTCCAGATTGGATTGGATGTTGGGGATTTATGGTGCAAGGTACAAAAGCGGACAAGCTGTGCACAACACAAAACTGGATCTAACCCAATCGCGACAGTCCGAGATCAAACCAAAGGGAAAGATCGCAGGAAAACACCTTGTAATTTTTAACCACGATCAGATGGTATTTGGTATTTTCAATTAACGTCACACTGGAGCAACACAACGGGCTATTGGTGACGGTCCGGGATCAATCCCAGAGGGAAAGTCCGAGGACAACACCACGTAATTTTGAACCGCGGTCAGATGACGAACGATCAGATGAGGTTCACACCGAGAACACTTCGTAATTATGAATCATGCTCAGATGACGACGTCAACACCTAAACTGTCCCCCTCTCCAAACTTTCATACCACACTAACATGAGGACATTTGAGGCCCCGGCAGATTTAACGTACCCCTCGTACACAGTCTTTGGTTGGACCTAGTTTCGAACTCGCAACCCTAAAGTGTCTTATGAAAGAATCTTGAACTCAAACAAACGCACATTTCAAGTTAAGCTCACAGGATGCAGCTCGAATCTAACGCGGAAGAAAAGGATCACTTTTGTCTAGTATCCAAACATTGAACTTCTGAATGCAATAACATGAACTTAACGCTATTTGAGTACTTAACAAATAAACTTTCCTCGAGAAACTAGATTAGAAAAATATAATTTTACTGGTTGTTTTGGGGTTTTATGGCGCAAGGGCCATGTTTGGCCAAGCTGCGCCAAGCACAAGACAAGCAACTTCAAGTAATGTCGTAGAAGGGAAAAAAGAAGGATTGGGGAATAGAGTAGTGGGATGAAAGCAGAAAAAGATCGCTTGGTTATCCCGGGAGCGCGATCTCTCATGTTTACTAGACAGCAAACCCCATGGGAAAAGATCAGTAGAGTGCCTCGGATCCGTGAAGCTGGTACACCAGAAGATGAAGGTTAAAAATTTTAGTTTCAATAAAATTTTACCTCTATGTCTGTCAACATAGTTTTCAATCTTTAATTGATCAAATATTTGTAGTTTTCATTTGATAAACAGTATTTACAATTGCTAAAAGTGTGTGTATTTTTTCTTGTTAAAAGTACAGTGGACTCCCTCTTAACTGGCCACCTTTTAACCGGCCTCCGCTTTAACCGGCCACCACTGACCAATTATGTACTGTAAATACAGTAGCCTACAGTAACATGCGTTTAGTTTTTCCATTAAAAGAAGTTCTCCCAGGTTAAGTTTTCTTAATTATATATATCATATTACAATAAAGTAGGCTATGTACTTAGTTTTATTCCAATAAAAACGATTTCGGGAGTGTATTTTAATGTTATTAAGGGAACGACGGTTTAACCGGCCAAATCGTTATCCGATCTGGGTCCCGGTCCTGAAGTGGCCGGTTAAGAGGGAGTCCACTGTACGTGCAAATCCTTGTCTCAAAACATACGAGGGTAAGTCAAAAATTATACACACTTTCGCTACATAATATATCTTTGGGTTTGTCACACTGCCTTCTGCGCATGCATGCTTAGAGTTGATTCTAGCATGTTCACGTTACCGATGTTTTCCTTTGATAGCGCCATTTTTCTTGCTTCTGCTTCAAGTGTAAATATGGCCACTCCGCTAGCAGTGTGCACCAAGGAGGAATAAAGAGCAGTTATCCGATTTCTATGGTCGAAAGGTGCGCCAGGGGCTGAAATTCATCGGAGGTTTACAACACAATACGGGGACAGTGCTCTACCACGTAGAAATATGTATGATAGGTTGAGAAGCTTCAAAGAGGCAGGACAAGCGTGATGTACGAAGGAGCAGGACGCCCGTCAGCCTCCACCATTGACGAGTACATTCAGCAAGCTCGAGAAATGGTACTGGTAAACCGGGGAGTTACCATCGATACTGTAGCGTGTTCTCTGTAGGTTAGACGCACAAAGTGGAGGAAGCGGTGCATAAATGGTAGAGAAACCAATCGAAAACATTCTTGTAGGGAATAAGCAAACTTGTGGACCGCTGGACCAAGTGCGTGGGAAATGAAGAAAATGACGAACTTGTTCCATCCCTACATTTGTGTAAATAAATTGAAAAAATAAAGTGCGAATAATTTTTGACTTTCCGTCGTAAATTATTTCACACCTATAATTATTTGTAATTTTTATTTCGCCAAAACATTTCTATTACTTCTTGCGATCCAACAGCAGAAATTCTCACTCTCGACCATTAAATTCAAGACGTTAATTATTTTTGAAGTTAAATATACGAAATAATTACCGCCCACGTCTCGAAGCAGCTTACGTACTTAGCCGGATCTCTGATTCGAAGTTGGAACGTTGCATTTACTCCGGAAAGATAAAATTAGGGATCTTAGCGACTCTTTTTCCGTCGAAGTATTTTTGAAACGTCGTGGAGATTTCTTATCATTTCACGCGTGGTTCGGTCCGCCCGCTTTGCTGTAAATTAGCTAAATGGATGAACATTTGGAACTGCATCGCGGAATCTCGTTCCCCGACATATCACTCGGCTGTTTTGAAAAAAAGTATCGTGTTTGATTTGGCATCCGAACTGACTGTCAGAGCGAATCAAAGGCTGCCAAGTTCAGAGCTGCGTTGCCAAATATTGAAATGAAAGTGAAATATTCTCGAACGCAAACGGAATGTAACAAGGTTTATGGACGTGAGTGGGGAAATGTTTATTTCGTGTCAGATATACGTAAACACTAGGTATACTTCAGCTATATTTAGCGCCGTAATTGGTGAAAAACGAGTTGATATATATATGCAGATTTGAAGAGTATATATACAGGGTGACCTTTAAAGTCCCTTTAAGCCCTTTAAATTTGAAACTGCGTCTCGTATAGTCAAGGAAGTAACGTCTACCTATAGTAAAGTGACCATGCTGAATTTATTGAGACAGCTTACAGCGCTCCCAGCGGAAAAAAGGAAGTTAAAAAAATAACTCGAAAACTAAAGCAGATCGGCCAAAAAGTTCAATTAGAAAAATGTGCTCAATACCATTATGAAAGCACAGGGAAGTAGGTAGCCCGATTGGTAGAGTGACGGACTGCCAACCAGAGGGTTGTGAGTTAGATCCTCGTCTGTACCATCCAAAAACCGACGCGTAAAAAGGGCTAGTGCACGTAAAATCCGTCGTGGCCTCAAAGTCTTCGCGTTGGTGTGATGTGGAATTGCGGAGAGTGGGGTGCCGGCTCAGGTGTTACTGCGTCATCTAAACGTGGTTCCAAATTACTCAGTTTGTCCTCGGATCTTTCAAGATTGATCCCGGACCATTGTCAATAGCCCGTTGTGTAGCTCCAGTGCGATGATAATTAATTTTCCCCTTCCCCTGATGAAATGTGCGCAGACGGGAAAATGTCAGAAACAAATGCTCGTCGTTCAGTGGATGATTGGTAGATCCACAGCAACAGTAGAACTTAAAATTTATTTGTAAAAGCGTGAATTAAACGTTCTTATAAAATTGAATACGAAATTTGTTGATTAAAACAGGAACGAAAGTCTCGACCATGCCCACGATCCGGGGCAAAACAGTGGACATTTACTGCGGTTTCGCATGTATGCAAATCCACATCGTGTCGTCACCCTTTACGTATCAGATAAATACCTCCCGAGCCACTTCATACAGTACGCTGTGAGGAAATGGCGACTTTCAATAATAGTGAGTATTGTGAGATGGTTCTCTATCGCGAATGCCAACGTAATACAGTCCAGGCTGCACGGACTTATGCCGTTCGGTTTCCAAATAGTCCACATCCAACTTCGGCAACCATTGGAAACGTTGTTTGACGTCTCAGACACAGGCAGCACTAGAAGTAGACCTCGTTCGGGCAGATCACGTATGCCTAGTAGAATACCAGCTGAAGACATGCTGGCGTACGCTTTAGCCCATCCCTACAGCAATACTAGACAAATCAGCAACCAGAGTGGCTTAGTACAAAGCCAAGTATGGCAAATACTGCAATGGTGCACATCCCTACCATGCAATTCCGCAGCAAGGATTGTTACCGGGAGACAAACAGCGACGCTTTGACTGGTGCAATTAGGCATTGAACGAATTGGAGGTTAGGCCAGAATTTTTTTCCAACATAATATGGTCGGACGAGGCTAAGTTTCACCGAAACGGAATGCTGAACCGACACAACACCCATTCTGGGCACTAGAAAATCCCTCATGGGGAGTTTCCGTCAGACAGAATTGGTCCACGAATGTGTGGTGCGTTATTTGGAAGGATCGTCTAATAGGACCCGTGTTCTATGACGGTTCACTAAATGGACCGAAATACCTCCAGCTGTTACAGGATGTGTTACCTGACTTTATGGATCATATTCCTCTAACATTCTTGTCTTCCCTATGGTTCCAACATGATGGCGCTTCGCCGCACAAACCCCACACAGTGCGACAGTTTCTTAACAGACTTGGCCAACAGATAATTGGCTACGGTAGCTGTGTTGAATGGCCTCCACGATCATCAGATCTTACCCCACTCAATTTCTTCCTCTGGGGTTACATCAAAGATCGGGTGTATGAAGCTCCGTCGATGAGTTCGCTGGATCTGCGGCAGCGTATCATCGATAGCTGCGCTACTGTCACACCGCAGATGATAAGGAATGTGCATGCCGGAGTGTTTGATCGAATACAAATGTGTATTGTGGCCGATGGTGACCTTTTTGAACACACTCGCCATGTTTTTGTTTAGAAATACATTGTTTGCTTTTGCTCATCTGTGTCTCACTTTTCCAATGTGCCACACTGAATAACGTGCATTTGTTTCTGACATTTTCGAACCTGCTCAAAGTTTGTCAGGATAAAATTATTAAATAGTAAATCTTCGTTCGTGGCTGTATTGCCGAGAGGTTTTTGCCGAGAGGTTTTTGCCGAGAGGTTTTTGCCGAGAGGTTTTAGCCGAGAGTTGTGCGAAATTTGTGATTTCGGATCGTCAGTTTTTTTTTTCCGGAGTGCGTTTTTCAGATATTTTTTATTTATCTTTTTTACTTTGCTTGAATTTAAATTCGTCGTATCTTAACTCAGAAAAACTGTATGATAACACCGGAGAACACGTTTTTGAATTCTTGGACGACCCCTTTTTCTAGGCATGGAATAGTTCAAATTTCAATCGCGAATATCTTCGCGAATTTTATAGATAACTCCATGAAACCTTTCCCTGTGCTTTTATTATGGTTTTGAGCACATTTTTCTATTTGAACTTTTTGGCCGATCTTTAGTTTTCGAGTTATTTTTTTAACTTCCTTATTTCGCCGTTATGAGCACTGTAAGCTGTCTCAATAAATTCAGCATGGTCACTTTACTATAGGTACACGTTACTTCCTTGACTATACGAGACGCTGTTTCAAATTTAAAAGGACTTTACAGGTCACCCTGTATATATAAATGGATGTATTTGTATAGTTCTCTACACAAGTCTACACCGTTGGACCAATCCACACCAAATTTGGTACACTTATACTTTGGAACTCTGAGTAACGCAAGCTACATATTAACCTCGTTCTATTTAACCTGGAGGGGAGGGGCTTAAATCAATTCGAAATTGCCATAGGAAAAACAACTCAGTTTGTTTTACCAGTATTGATCGAAAATTAAATTTTCTAATAAAATTGTTTTACCAGTATTGCTCGAAAAACAATTTTTCTTAAACGTTATATTTAAATAATTTAAAATACTAATAAAGTTTGAACTGATTTTTTATTTCTTTCCATCTACAATATTAATGTTTGACAGTTTGTCTGTTGGGAAATCTATCTTCGTCTCAACCACAGCATGTAGAGATCTGAGAGAGGTATAAAATACGCAGAATAAACTGGGAAAGTTATTCAGCCCCTTTAAAAATTTAAATTTTAACACAAAATGTTCAAAAAATTACCTGATTGGACAGAATGCCGTGACGTCACTGGCTGATTCCGTAACGCTTCCGTAGCGGTTTTTGACCCAACTTTTTATTATGTTTTTTCTCAGACTTGATAAATATTCGTGTTAAATTCGAGGAAAAAACGTGGAAAATGTTCAAAATTCAATATACAATACTTTTCGTGTCTTACATTTTACCTGCTTTAAATAAACATTTAATACACTACTCTTTTTCGAGCCTTATATTTTACTTGTTTAAATAAGCATTATTTTTTATAATTATTTCACATCCAATACAGCAAACCTGTACAACTCAACTCTTAAATCCATCGTAATTTGGAATTTCAAATTGTTTACTGCTGCCTTTTTTATAGCGATTGTTTTTTTGCATTGTAATTACTCTTGTTAACGACAAATGTTACTTTTAAATGTTCTCGCTTTGTAAATAATTCATTATTGTCCATCAATATTCTTCAAGCGTCTTTTTCGAATTTGTCTATTTCAGAATATTCTCATAACGTCGAAATTCAACGCTTGCTCATATCTTTCATTTTTCAGAATTCTACATTTTTCAATTATCACAATTTCGTTTCTGTTTGTATTTATGTGTTCCATTACTTTCCATATGACAGCTATATTATTTAGGAGTTAAATTGTAATGAATTATTTTATTTTCTGCCAAATACCACTAGTCATGCGTAATTTCTTGATTGTATATGTATATTTCGACGAACTTACCTTAAGTTTTTGGTTAAATACGTTATGTTTGTAGAATTCTTATTCATAAAAATAAATGGAAACCTTTTTAAGTAATGTGTATAACTTCTTATTTTAAATAACTGGTAAAGTTAAAATAAAGTTATTCTAAAACAAACTGGTTTGTTTTAATAACTTTAATAATTTGTTTTAATTTTTGTAAACAATGTTACGTTAAATCAAAACGGGTAGCAATACGTTGTAGTTAAAAGATATTTCTAAATTTTGACATATTTTCATTACAAGACGATTGAAATAAATTTAATTTACATTATTCTCATTTGTTTTTATGGTTATTATTGAAAGCCGTACTCCATAGTCAAGTAACTACATCTATCATTTTAAATAGGTACGTGGTTTCCATATAGAAATTGGGTCTCTCAATTGAAAAAAGTACCTTAAGGATTCGATATAAAACTAATAATAAAATTTTTCTGTTGGAGGAAAGCGAATTTTAAATAAGACTTTGCTGATCTTGGAATAATACCACAATAAGAAAGTATGTAAACTAGGAAAACTGTATGTAAGTAAACTGTTGAAAATAGAAATTTTTTGTCTTAATGGCAGAAGGTCAAGTTTGCTTACTTGAAGTTGAAACTGTTCGTATACAACTTAGGTACCTGTGAAACATTCATTGAAAGCAGTGATTTTGTAAAAAGTGTAATCGATTGAGTTTGCTTTGTCTACAGCGATGACATTTGTCTTAAAAACAAGCTCCGTTATTCCACGTGCAGCTGAATAGAATTTCCAAGAAAAAAATTTGTGCTTCAAAATAAAATAACACCATGAATGCCGTAACAGTTTAATTTGCCATCCTCTCAATGATAATGTAATTCAAAAACATCAAATCCATGGTGCAAGGGTACCACAAATAATAAATATTGATTGGAAAACAATGAGTGCAAGACTACGCTGAAAGTTCCTCATTTTTACTGAAAATGAACTTAATTGGCATTCGTTATCACTCCAAAACGCAAAATCGACTTCTGAAGTCATCTCAGAAAAAGCTTCTGTAGTTTGTCTTACAGCGAGATTGTGATTAATATAAAATGGATTATATGGAGCGATATATTATGCATACATATTTGCGTCCAAAGTAAATTGTAGAAGCTATGAAAAAGTCAAAACAATGTTAAAAATTTTCTGTACACTTAAACGATGCTTGCATTTTTCTATGAAATAGAATCAACATTTAACCAATTCAACCCGAGCATCGCCGGAGTAATTCCGCTAGTAATATAAATAATTTATGAATATTTGATTGATGAAAAATGGAATTAAAATTCTTAATTTTACACAACTTACATTTTGTAATGGAACACTAAAAGCTCATTGATCATAAAAGCGTAATTTTGCAATTTGGTATCTGGCGACTCCAGAATTAAAGTTTTATTTTAAAAATGAAATTTGTAATTCCGTGTTTGTGTATTTGAGTTAAGAGAACGAAATGTTTCGGTCGTATTTGAGAATTTATAAATTTATGTCCTTTTTGTAAATAATTCATTATTGTCTATCAATATTTTTCAAACGTCTTTTTTCGAATTTCTCTATTTCAGAATATACTCAAGTCGAAATTTGACTTTTGTTCATATCTTTTGTTTTTCAGAATTCTACATTTTTCAACGATCGGAATTTCATTTCTGTTTGTACTTTACATATTACAGATATTATTTAGGAGTTAAATTTTAATGAATTATTTTATTTTCTGCAAAATATCACTAAACATGGGTAATTTCTTGGCGGCATATGTATATTTCGACCAACTTTCCTTAAGTACTTGGTTAAATTAGCAATTGTATATAGAATTTTTTCATAAAAATAAATAAAATATACAAACAATATTTTTAAGTAAGGTGCGTAACTTATTTTAAAATAAGATAGATTACGTTAAATTAAAACGGTTAGCCATACGATGTAGTTCCAGGGTATTTCTAATTCGATTTCTGAAGTAGTCATCTTAGAATTTTTATTTTGCCTTCCTGTAAAAGTGCGATGAATAAGGAAAGGATTATATGGATGGATATATCTGTATGCATATTTGCGTCCGAAGTAAATTGCAGAACCTATGAAAAAGTTAAAACGACGTTACAAAATTATTTTCCGTACAACTTAAATGATGTTTTCAATTATTTTCTATGACAGAAAAGTGATTAGTCTAATCACTTTTCAATCAACATTTAACCAATTCAAACCGAGCAACGTCGGGTAATTCTGCTAGTATACATATATACGAGAGATATTAGATAGGCAGGCCTTTTAATTAGCATCGCACTGGAGCAACACAATGTGCTATTGGCGACGTTTCGGGATCAATCTTCAAGGGAAAGACCCGAGGACATCACGTAATTTTGTACCAGTCAGATGACGACGTCACACCTGAGCTGGCATCCCACTATCCAAACTTCCCCACCACGCCAATGTGAAGACATATGAGGCAACGACAGATTTAACCTGCACATGCCCCCACTTACACGACGGCTACACGGTTGGATTCGAACTCGCAATCCCTCCGGTTGCAAATTCTTTACTCTTCCAACCGGGCTACCGCGACTCGGAAAGATCCGAGGGCAATACCACGTAATTTTGAACCACGGTCACACGACGAAAACAACATCTGAGCTTACACCCCACTCTCCAAACTTCCACTCCACGCCAACGCTAGGACATTTGAGGCCACGACAGATTTAACGTGCACCAGTCCCCGCTTACACGACAGTCTTTTGTTGGACCAAGTTTCGAACTCGTAACCTTCCGGTTGCTAATCTGTTCAAGAAGGCCTGAGTTACAATGTTGCCTATTGTGGCTTTAGCAGAAAAAGTGGGAACTGCTCTAGGGATTTTTTTGAAGTAATGGAGGTCATTAGGTTCTCTCTGGAGTTCAAAAAGAGGGTGATTCATTCCAGTGTTCCTCCATAAAGTGCATCAAAAGGATCGAGATTCTCTCCTGATTATACCCGGATACCTAGGGAGAGTATTTTCTGGCAAAGGAACTGAGCCTATTGTGGTTGACAATTCCGCTAACATATCAGCCAATTCATTGGCATACTCTTCGCAATGCGCAATTGTATGTTTCAAAAGCATATAAAAATGATTCCCTCGATCAATATAAAAATATATTTCTTTGTATATTTCAACAGCACATGCACGTTTCTTTCCCGTTCTCAAGTACTATTACAAAAATTGAAAGTCCTGTTTTGCAACAAAGGTTCCAGTTCTTGGTTATTTTACTTCTGAGATTCTGAGACAACATACTGACATCTGCATGCTTTTTAGTTACAATAGATTACCATGTTTCTCGGATATGGAGAAATTTTTAAAAGATAAAATAAACCTGGTTATGTTTTTGGTGTTTGCGATTTTAATACTTTCTTTCGATTATAGTATGCATTTTAAAATGTATTCCAATGACACGCGACTGTTTCCATTAGAATCTGCTTGAAAGTTCTAAATAAGAGACTAGATTAAATTTTGAAAATTCACGAAAAATGAATTTTTTAATCGTCATATCTTATTTTTTTATGAAAGCACCGTTAATATAATTTATTAACGATATCAACAATTTTGGGGTATATTATTTTTCAACGCTATTCTTTGTTGACTTTTATTGTTACTAATGAACTTTTATGTTGAAACTACTTCTACAAATTTTAGGAAGGTAATTGAATTTACGCCACAACGGCCTATTGGCTACGGTCCAGGATACATCCCCATTTCAAACCTCTGAGAAACACGAGATTTCCGAGTAACGTAGTATTGCCTTCATCCCACAACTCACGAAATAGCAAAGTCGATTGGTTGAAAGAATTTAGGAAAGATTTTATGGGTCGAAAAGTTCAAAATCAGTAAGTCATGCAGGGTGGGTACGTCAAAGAACGGAGATGTGTGTTAACATTTTGGTAGATAGGTATTTAATCAACGTCGCACTGGAGCAACACAGCGGGCTGTTGGTGACGGTCCAGAATGCGTCCCCAAGGAAAAGATCCGAGCACAACACGTAATTTTGAAGATGACTAAGTCACATCGAGCTGACATTATACTTTCCTAACTTCCACACCACGCCAACGCGAGGAAATTTGAGGCAACGACAGATTTAACGTGCACCAGCCCCACTCGCACCCGACGGTCTTTGGTTGGATTCGAAATCGCAACCCTCCGGTTGCAAATCCGCTACTCTTCCAACCGGGCTACCACGGCCCGTGAATAACTCGGAAGGTTAATTATCGAATAATTTACCTACTTATTCTCAGGAGCCAGATCAAAATTATAATCATAATTCACTTCGTATTCTGAAAACCTGTGAGCTCTAGAAAGCAATCTCCGATTATTTCCCGTCTCCCCTTAAAACAAAACTAGAGAAATTCTGCGTTGAAAGTTATTCCCCTTCGCGCAAAAACAAAACTTGAATCCCGTCCAAGAAAAACATGGAACAAACGGGAAAGTTTCAACGGCCGAAAGGCGAAACCACCGTTGAAACTGAGAAGGTGCTCGTGCTCCCGACGTCGCGTGAAATTGAACGAAGAAAGGAGATAACGGCGAGAAGAAAAAACCCCGCATAATATCGAGTTAGTGTTCCATCGTGTGCCGTCACAACACGATGGTCGATCTAACACAAAAGCGAGCTCGGCGTGAGATTCTGATGGAAAACGTCACCTCGACCTTGAAGGAAATGAACAGTGATGAGAAACTCCTTGGCAAAATTTTAAATGGACGCACCCGAACAAACATTTTTTTTTGCCAAAGAACGGATGCCCGCAACCCTTGCGCATTGGTTGCTTGGAGACGCGTTTGCAAATTGCTTGTTTCCATCAAAAATTTCGTCATTTACAACGCAGATTTGCCCCGTGATGGAGCATTAAATGACCCGATTTGGCACGTTTCGATTTTCCTATTGGTTAGGTCGGTTGGTATTTAATTAACGTCGCACTGGAGCAACACAACCGGTTATTGGAGACTGTCCGGGATCAAACCTGAAGGAAAAGAAACGAGGACAACACCAAGTAATTTTGAATCCCGTTCAGATGACGAGGTCACACTTGAGCTGGCACTCCACTCTCCAAACTTCCACACCACGCCAACGTGAAGACAATTGAGGCTACGAGAAATTTAACGTGCACCAGTCCCCGTTTATACGATGACCTTTGACTGGACTGAGCCTGGAACTCCCAACTCTCCGGTTGCTAATTCGTTGTTCTTCGAACTGGGCTACCGCGGCTATCTTTGACAAAGAATGTTTATTTGATGCATCCTATCACCATTTGGTAAGCGAATTCGAATCCCTCTGGATAAAAGGAGTGAGGCAAGAAAAGAGAACCCGCATTCCGACAGTATGTGGAATGAGATACTCTCAGTTTCCACATGGAGGGGGATTAGAACACCATCCCCCTGCAAATTGTCTCCAAGAAATATTCTGATCTCCACTAACTCTTAACTCGAACTCATTGAGCATTCCAAGAGAGGGACATTGTTTATGCAGGAAGGCGACTCCATTTCGAAGCATCATTTGTGTAACTCCGCGGTTTCTGTTCATTCAAAGGAGCTTTTTGGGGGGAATTTGAGGTGGGCTGTTATTTCGATAGCACATAAAGTAACAGTTAGCAACTGTTATCGATCAATATTATACCAAAGCCTGATAAAAGTAACTTCTAGACCCTGTGAAGCTTCATCACATTTCATAGTGTAAAATTGCTTTATCACAACACACATGATTGTGGAATTTGAGGTGAGCTGTTATTCAGATACCAGATACAATAAGTATTAGTAAAAATTAACAGCAACTGTTATCGATAGGTAGTTATTTAATTAACATAGCACTGGAGCAACACAACAGGCTATTGACAACGGCCCAGGATCAAGGGAAGTGATCAGAGGATAACACCACGTAATTTTGAATCACTATCTATAGATATAGCAAAAGTTAATAACAGTAACTTATACACCTTGTAGTAGGTATGTTATTTAACTTCGCACTGGAGAGAAGGCAACAACACGTATTTTTGAACCAGTCAGATGAGGAGATAACACCTTAGCTGGCACCCCACTCTCCAAACTTCCACACCACGCCAATTATCAACCCTGTGAGTCTCATCATATTTCATAGTATAAAATAGCTTTGTCACAAGACACAATGATTGTGGAATTTCAGGTGGGCTGTTATTTAAATAGCAGATACAATACGTTTTATTACAAATTAACAAATAGCAACTGTTATCGATAGATATATCAAAAGTTAATAACAGTAACGTGCGACCCTGTGAGCTTGACCATATTTCATAGTGTAAAATTGCTTTGTCAAACTAACACACATGATTTTGAAATGGAAATTGATGTAGGTTGCTTTTTAGATAGTAAATAAAATAACAGTGTTGCCTATAAGGTAACAGTTAGCTGCAGTTATTGACAGATATTATAGCAACGGTTAATAAAAGTAACTTATAAACCCGTGAGGCTTCATATTTCCGAGTTGTGTAAAATTTCTTTATCACAACACATTGATTCAATAACCACATCAATTGGTTCAAAGAATCCTACAAAAGATTCTATTGGTTAGGAATGTCAAAAGTGGTAAGAATTCCCACAGGAAAGATTATAGGTTACATAATGGATATAAGCGTGTTTAACATATCAGAGTATTAAAAGACAAAACATGTAACAAAAGATTTCAAAACATGAGAAATCAACTAAAATATTTAAAAATAATAAGTTTTTCAAAATATGTTCTTGAAAGTACTTATCTGTTAATTAAAACTGTTATTCATTTAAACTTTTACAACTTAATTAAACTTACTATAAATTAGGGATTATCGCTAACAATATTATCGTAACATAACAGTTTTGCCCGTCTAAAGATAAATAATAGGAAAAAAGATGAGCGCCTTGGACGGAAGAGATTCTTCCGTTTTGAGTTGGTTGGATTTTATGGCGCGTGAACCATATTTGACGATGCTGTGCTGAACAGTGTCAAGTAAATGAACATACACAAAGAAATCTTTAATGGCACAGAAGATAAATATACTAGTGGTAAGGTAATTAACATGGCACTGGAGCAACACAACGGGGCTATTGGCGACGGTTCGGGATCAATCCCCAAGGGAAAGATCGAGGACAACACGTAATTTTGAGCCACGCTCAGATGTCGAGGCAATACCAGAGATGGCACACCACTCTCCAAACTTCCACACCACGCCAAAGTGAGGACATTTGAGGCCACGACAGATTTAGCGGGCACCAGCTCTCGTGTACATCTTGGGCTGGACCGAGTTTAGAACTCGCAACCCTCTGCTAATCCGTTGCTCTACCAACCGAGCTACCGTGGCCCCCAAATATACTCAAGGAATTATCAAACTTGACAGGACTTACGTTTTGGAATTTCAGTATCGTATTTCCATCGCTTTTTTTTTGATATTCCTATTTGCATGCGGAATGCAGTAACCCAGTTGGAAGAGTAACGAATTAGAAACCGGAGGGTTTCGAGTTCGAAACTCGGTCCAACCAGACCCAACTAAACATTCTCAAAAGATTCAATTTTTATCGACATTTGATCTCTAAAAAATTTGGAGGAAAACATTTTCCAACATTTCAAAACTAATTGAATATAACTATTACCTGAAGCCTTTAACGGGGGAATATAACAATAAACGTACTTGTTTCTTTTAAAGGCTAAACAAGTGATTTCTGGTTTTCAGATCATATATCAACTGGAAATAAATTTATTGAAAGGAAGTCACCTTCAGTCGGTTATGTGTATTTCCTTAAGTTAACTTGCAACATCTTTATAGTTTTGGCTTGATACAGCTTTTATACCCATTCCAAATCTTAAGCTTCAATACGATATGTATTCAATACGATTCAAGCTATGATGTAGTGTAAGGGCAGAACAAATAAGAAAATACAACAAATAAAAAGGAAAAGATAGTCGTTTTTAAGTATTTCCGATCCACTAATATTTTCAAAAGATTCTGAAATTCGAACTACTCTCAGAGTATAAAATGTGCTTCTATCCATAAAAGAAATATCTGGAAAAAGCATTTCCTAAGTACATCTGGGTTTTTATCCTAAAACATTCAACGTCATCTATCTCTATTACAAAATCAGAATTTCAGCGCTGATAAAATCGTCCAGTTTCTTGAATTACTTGTTTTTGCGAAATTTCCACCAAGAATAGAATGTAAATAAGTCTTGAGCAATTCCCTTCTTCATCTCTGAACAAATATTCTCCCTGGAAAATATTCGGAAATGGGAAAACACTTTTTTTTTGCATTCAGCAAAGAAAGATATCTTTGTGGCATGCTGCAACCAAATCCGAAATACTCTGAAAATGCATTTGCCGTTCTTGCCCATTTGTCATCGCTTCTCATTTGAATCATGATGGCTATTTATAAATTTCTTTTGTTTCGGAGGCTTCTGTTTTTGCTCTTCGAATGCAAGAACACGGAAAAAAGGATTTTTATTCGTTCCTTCCCACCAAAATCTTCTTTTGTGGGTCCTGCCACCAGGGGGTATATCTCGCTACTCAGGTGTATTTATCTTCGACTATGACGGATTCAATTACACCGACAAAAAGGAAACAGAAAGAAAAAGCATTCGCATCGTATCTCAAAGTAATTTGTTTTCAAAAATAATTTAATTGGAGGGAAACATTTCTTGTACACATTGCGAAGATGGAGGACGCTGATTATTTCTCGTTTCGCTTTGTTTACTCTGCGGGAAACTTTCTGAGATGTGATGTCTAAGAGCAATCATGATCTGTCTCCTCGGATGTTGTGATGCGTTTCCTTTACACTATGCGTGTACAAACATTGAAAAAGTGGATAATCAAAGGGAACGAACAATAGAGATTATTTCTTGGTTCGATTTGTTTACTCAGTGAAAAATTTCCTAAGAGATTCCTGAAAGCAATCATGCATCTCCTCGTTGGGTGTTGTGATGAGTTCATCTTTTAAACTTACACGTATATATAGTAAAATAAGATCAAAGGAGAAGGATGAAAGTTATACAAACATATTCCGCTATCATTTGTAAGGCTGATGGCATCAATTGAATAGATATAAATTTTGCCTTTAAGTCTTTCTAAAATACAACTGTTATATATTCTAACAAGATGTTTTCTAAACGATAGGTAGGTATGCATGCATTTTAATTAACGTCGCACTGGAGCAACGCAACGGGCTATTACGATCTGGGACTAAACCCAAAGAGAAAGATCCGAGGAGAACACCACGTAATTTTGAACCACGGTCAGATGACGAGGTCACTCTTGAGCTGGCATCCCACTTCCACACCTCGCCAACGTGGGACATTTGAGGCCCCGACATATTTAACATGCACTAGCTCCCTTTGTACACGACGCTCTTTGGTTGGATTCGAACTCGCAACGCTCCTGTTTCTAATCCGTTACTCTTCCAACCGGGCTACCGTGGTCAGTTTTTCTAAACGGAATCTCGGTATAGTTGCAAATAAGGTACTTTGAAATCAGACATTCTATATTTTAAAATCATGGAGGCAATCAAAGCGTGTCATCTCATTTAGCAACCGTGTCAGGACAAAAGGAGGTCGTCAAAAATGTCCATTTTGAGATGTGTAGGGAAATAGAGAAGAAAAACATATCTACTGCTATGGTAAAAGTAGTTAAGTCAATGTAGTAATGGTTCAGCAGTACAAAGACTGGTAGATATGAGTTAAACGTACATTATATTATAAGAGTGATACATCCTCTAAATTAAAACGTTTACAATGACATCAGTTAAGTATTTGGATCAGTTCTTGCTTTCGTTGATACTCAGGAGAAAAATGTTTCCATATGCTCTTTTATGTAAATACCTACATTTAAGATATTACAATGCCAAAGACCTTTGACGTCTTTTAGTTGAATAAAACCAAAAAATATTTTTCTAAATTTCATAAATAGTTTAACTTTCAAAAGAAAATAGATGCCTCAAACAGTAGCTTTGATTTGGTTTTTGGGTTTCTACCACACAAGGGCCATATTTGACCGTGATGCGCAAGACAGACAAAACCAAGTAATAGACATGCACACAAGGAAGGTTTTACTAAGAGGTTTCACAGAAGAGAGTAATGCACCCAGGGAGGAATCGAACCTCACCGCCTACATCTCGCAGGTTGCTAGCGTAGTGGCATAGCCGCTGAGCCACAAAGGCCCTTGCAGACAGTAGGAATGCAAAATACTATATGATGGTTTCCTATCAATCATTTTTTGTTTTAGAAAATATGGCAAAATAAAAATACCTATCTAAGTTGTTTAAAATGCCTATTTTATATTTTTAACTTCAAGAGCTATTTCTTAACGTTCATCAATGAGGTTCGGAGAGAGTGAGTTTCAAGTTCAAATTTAGATACTAAATTAATATACTAAATTTCATTGATCTTAGCATTTTGTATTTTCAAATTTTTAGAAAACGCAAATGAAAGAGCTTTTAAATTTTTATAAAGTATTACTAAAAATATATAAGTCTAGAATAAAATTATAAAACAAAGCAAGCCTATCTATTTTCCGCGTCAGGGAAAAATTGGTTAAGTCAAAATGGCTACTTCTCAGAGTCCTAAGTTGAATATTTCTCACAAATATTCAGGTATGTATGTAGCTAATTAACGTCGCACTGGAGCAACACAATGGGCTAGTGGCGATGGTCTGGGATCTATCCAAAGGGAAACGCCTCGTAATTTTAAACCACGTCAGATGACGAGAACACCTGAGTTGGCACCCCTCTCCAAATTTCCACATCACGTCAACATGAGGACATTTGAGGCTCCAACAGATTTAACATGCACGAGCCCCCTTTGTACACGAGTCTTTGGCTGCACCGAGTTTCGAACTCGCAACCCTCCGGTTGCTAATCCGCTGCTGTTCCAACTAAGCGGGCCCACAGATATTCAGGAAGGAAAAGAAGCATGCCATTATACAAATAACTAATTTAGATTTGTATATTCATTTAGTTGCGATTTTAAGCACTTGCAATATTTTTCAAGTTAATGATCCACTCGACTTCTTTGGACTCATTAAGTCAGACTTAACCCTTTTGTTATAACAATGAAGATATACGAAAATATGTCTGATGCAACCAGTCTGAATACAAAGCATAATTTTGAACAAAAATATACGCAATTTTCCTACGAAACAACCCCTTCTCATTCCATTATGTTGTATCAAATGTGTTAAGTCTATTACGAAATTCACACGCTCCTACAGATTATCCCAAAGTTAAAAACAACCCCCACATTTCTGGATTTTAACCTCTGTTAACTTTTCTTACACTGTGAACTACTTAAATGCAATTATTAATCCGAAGCGTTTGCAGCCAACCAAAAAGTACCAAGTTAATTAACGTTTCAATGTGAAGATTGTAAATGCGAACTGTTTCTTCTAAGCAGGTACCTATTTGTAACAACGTCAACCCTAAAACTGTTCCGAGGGAAAATGGTTCTAGTAAGCACTGCTTGAGATCGGAATCCCAATTTGTTTTCCTGCCGAAAGAAGAACCGAGTAGGAAAAACTGTTTTACAGATTAATCCTTATCTGCGAGCAGCGCTTTCCACCGTATCCATCCTCCGAAAGGATTTAAAAGAAAAAGGAACCCAAACGAGCATTCTTTCGTTTTTCCACGACAATCGTAAAGTATCGTTGTTGTGCGGAATAACTTTTTACGCAGCCGATAAATCAAGCGAGCAACGGGGGCCTTATCTGTTTCGAACGAGTCACGGGTTGACTAAGAAAGTCGAATGTAGCGTTTTTATTGAACTGGAAGCTTTGTCTCTGCTGCACATTGCGACGACTCTAAAGGTGTATGTATACACTAGAAGATTTTTTAAATTTTGACTTTAAAAATCCAATTTTTTTCAATAGGTCACTAGTTTGTGCTTTAACTCAATTAAGTATGAAAAATTCAGATTAAACTAATCAATAATTATCTAATTTAGATATAATTAACTAATTATCATGTTTTTTAACACTGATATCTCAAACTCCAATTTGTTCAGAAAGACAATTCCTGTAGGAAATTATTCTCAATATTATTGGTGTTTTGACCCTCCATCAGGTTTCTAGAGAATAGGTTTTTACAAATGTTTTCCCCAAGGAAGTCTAAAAATCAAGATTTTTCAGGCATTTCTATATTTAAAAAGTAACTAAAAATTATTTTCTTAAATAATAACTTTGATTTGACTGAGGGTCAAAAACATCCATTATATTAAATACGGGATTATGACAAAAAATAATCAAAATTGATAAACTCATTTGAGTTATTACTGAACAAAGCATCATATTGCAAAAAATGTTCTTCAGAAATTAAATTTAAAGTTTTGGAAACATGTTTGTCTATGGTGACAGCACCTAACGAAAACACTTGGAACTAGAAAACTATTCCGAATATTTAGAGCTTGGTATCGTTTGAAAGCTAAGGAGTAGGAAAATATTTGGAATAAAAAATATCGATATTCTGGTTGATTTTCGTGAATTCTAGTGTATACATACACCTTTATCTGCACGAGGGGTGTTTCCAAAGTTCTGGAAATTGCGTTGTCAATTTTTTTTATTTGATTAATATTCGTCTATATTATACTGTGATTTTTCGCAATATAATTTCGGTGTAATTGTGTGTACTTATTCTAACGCGAAACTACTTTTTTAGATCATTTTTAAAAATTTTGTGGAAGTATATTTTATACACTGGTTTACGGCTCGTTCTGGTAGGTAGGTATTTTAATTAACGTCACCCTGGTGAAACACAACGGGCTATTGGCGACAGTCCGGGATCAAACCCGAAGGGAAAGATCCAAGGATAACACCACGTAATTTTGAATCACGGTCAGATAACGAAGTCACACCTGAGCTGGCATCCCATTCTCCAAACGTTCACACTACTCCAACGTGAAGACATTTGAGGCCACGATAGATTGAACGTGCACCAGCCCCCCATATACACAACGGTCTTTGGTTGGACCAAGTTTCGAACTCACAATACTCCGGTCACTAATCCGTTACTCTTCCAACCGGGCTACCCTGGGGCCAGTGAAAAAATAGGAAACGCGCGTATTTTATTCGTTGATTTAATTTTTACGTATGTTTAATCTCTTGTGTGTGATACACCAGATATTTCATCAAATTGGATTCACATCGGCATTTAAGTCCTAATTCATTTTTCTAATATCCTAATAAACATCTTAGTTTATTACGAGCCATATATAAAAATAGGTTTGATTTAAATCCTGCAAAAAGTACAGGGTAATTCAAAATAAATATAGCGATTACAAACGGCTATAACTATTTATTGAAAAAGAATTTATTGATAAGATTAACACATAATGTAGACGGAACTTCAAAATTTCTTTATGTAAGGCCCAGGTGCAGTGAAGCGGAAGCCTACGCATGAAGCATGTCTGCATAACTGCAGACATGCTTCAGAATGTATGGCGTGAAATGAACTACCGCCTAGATGTGGTCCGTGTGACCAAGGGAAGTCACATAGAATTTCTATGACGTATGTATACAAAATTTTGAAGTTCCGTCTACATTATGTGTTAATCTCATCGATAAATTCTTTTTCAATAAATAGTTATAGCCGTTTGTAATCGCTATATTCATTTTGAATTACCCTGTATATTCGAATTATCTTTACTTCTATTAAACATAGACATAAGCTACGAGTGCATATTGATGTTTGTTCTGAACCTAAGAGATTGAAAATTCAATTTAAAACGTATTCACAAACTTCTCTATATTGAACTTCAAGCCATCGTATACTTGAAAAAGCAACAGTGAGCGAATGATAAAGAAACATTTGTTCGTAGAATGTTTCCCTCTTTCCAAAACAAATAGCTAAACAATTTACAATGAACGCATCGTTGCTCTAATAATATTTTGCGGAATAAATGTGAATTCGCATCAAAGACGAAATGAAAAAAAAACCAGTAGATTAACATGACAAAGCAAGACGGATGAAAAGGCTATTTTATGAATTAATTTCTAGTAGCAAAGTGATGCAACTGCATAACTAAACAATAATATTTTTTGAGCTACTGATACAGGATTTGGTTGACCGCTCTACGATTATTTTATTACCTTTATTAAATACCTTTTGCTATAACTTTAAAAAACGCTCACACATACATATGTATATAACCGCTCATTATTAAAACAGTCTACATCTGAATATTCTGAAAAAGCAGCGTTGGCATCTGTCTGTCTACTCTACAAATCTACAATGTTTGACGAATCGACACCAAACTTGGTACACTTATTCTTTAGAACCCTATGGGTAACATAGGCCATATATTAAGCTCCACTCTATTGGTCCTAGATGTGCAGTGGGAGTTAAAATTAATTCGAAAACCCCATAGGAATAACATTGAGTATTATTACGGTACAAAACTCAGTTTGTTTTACCAGTATTGCTGAAAAAGCAATTTTTTTCCGAAAAATTTAATTTAAAGAAATTAAAATCTAATACCGATGTTTGAATTTATTTTTCCCCAAAAAATATCAGTAATCTATAAATATTTGACCGACGATATGAAAAGATTAAAAATATTTCTAATTTTGTATAACACAATTTGCAAGGAAACGGGTCTTTTCAATACGAAAATCGGGCCGTGGTAGACCAGTTGGAAGAGCAACGGATTACCAACCGGAGGGTTGCGAGTTCGAAACTTGGTCCAGCCAGAGATCGCTGTAAAATCTGTCGTGACTTCAAATGTCGTCACGTCGACGTGGTGTGGAGGTTTGGAGAGTGGGGTGCCAGCTCAGGTGGTGTTGTCATCTGACCGTGGTTCAAAATTACGAGGTGTTATCCTTGGATCTTTCACCTTCCGATCGATACGGTCCGTCACCAATAGCCCGTTGTGTTGCTCCAGTGTAACGTTACTAAACTACCTATGAATGCAAAAAGCCAAGCGAAAAATCCACTGATAATAAGTCAGATATAAGTGTTATTTTGCTTATCGATGTCTGGCAACGCCATAGTTAATATTTCTAGTATAATATATACGGAATCAAACTACGCTAATCTCATGGGTACTCAAACTCATTGAGCTCAGATGTGACCTCGTCATCTGACCGGGATTCAAAATTTGCGTGGTGATACCGGTATCAAACCCGTCTTCGGGTTTGATACCGGACCGTTAAATAGCCCGTTGTGGTGCTCCAGTGCGACGTTAATTAAAATACGTGCCTACCTCAAACCCATTGAAAGCGATGGTAGGTTCGAAACATAAGGTATTAGATTTACACTCGCAACTTAATATATTACTCATTGTCACCACAACATAATTATGTGGATATTGATCAATCGGCTTACATCAGAAGCCAACAGACTGAGCAATCTCATGGCCTCGCAGTAATCCATTCATACCAATCAGCCAAGTGGACAGTCGTGACAGTTTGGCCAATGATGTAGTGCCAGGTAAATACTCAACTGGAATAAGCAGGGAAATCAAACCAGATCTGGAGACAACTTAGACTATTCATCCCCGTTTCACTGTAACGCGTGCTGTAAGTTCGACGGTAAATCAGATCAAGCGTCCAGTGAGACCATAATTCGCGAGTCTGGAGGGGGAGAATAATGTTCGGGTACCAGGCAAGATTATAAGTAGTTAATTAACGTCGCACTGTAGCAATACAATGGGCTATCAGCGATGGTCCGGGATCAAAATCCCGAAGGGAAATATCCGAGGACAACACCTCGTCATTTTGAACCAGTCAGATGATGAGGTCACACCTGAGTTGGCACCCTACTCTCCAAAACTTCCACACTCCGCCAACGTGAAGGCATTTGAGGTCATGACAGATTTAAGGTGCGAACACGACGGCAGGTAGGTATTTCAATTATTTTCGAACTGGAGGAACACAACGGGCTATTCCGAACACAACGGTCTTTGGCTGGACCCGGTTTGGAACTGCAAATTTATAAGCATTAAATTGTTTTCAACGGCAAATTTGCAGTATGCACCTCGATTCAAAAAATTTTCAGTGTCAGATATGTTGAGCTGTTGATCTAGACTTAATCGGTCTCAAAGTACAACGATAAGTACTATCATCAAGAGCGAATAGGCTCATGTATCTACACTGCTGGCCACCGTAAATGCAACACCCTGAAGGAAGCATGCAAATAATATGAAATTTACAACATGCATTAGCGGAGGTGAGATATGCAAATGATTAGAATTTCAGCGCAGACGCACATCACGCGCGCCTGTGGCGCCACTTCAAAGCGCTATTTAAGGCTTGGAGATTTCGACGATTTCAAGTACGGCAATTGTGTTTTTCTTGTGGTTTTTCAAAAAAACGATCAATTATGCCTCGTAGAAAACAGCGATCATCTTTTGATCAAGTATCCGAGTTCGACAGAGGAAGGATAGTGGCCTACCGAGATCGTGGATTATCTTTCAGGGAAATCGGTAGTCGTGTTGGACGAAACCAAACAACTGTAATGCGGATATGTGATCGTTGGATGCAGGAGGGTACGACGGAGCGACGTGTTCGATCGCATCCACCTCAGTGCACCACTTCACGTGATGACAGGCATATTGTGCGTATGGCAGTGACGGATCGCTCAGCCACATCACGAACCATAGCACAGCACATTCAGTCTGTACCGCATCATCCAGTGTCTGCGCGTACCATTCGACGCCGTTTACAGCAGAGTGGTCTGTCCGCAAGACGTCCATTGCTTCGTCTACCCTCGACGCAGAACCACAGACGTTTCCGCTGCCAATGGTGCGATGAAAGAAGGATGTGGAATGGAATGAAAGAAGGCAGAATGGAATGAAATTGTCTTTACTGACGAGTCATGCTTCTGTCTGCAACACCACGATGGTCGGATTCGAGTCTGGAGACACCGTGGAGAGAGGATGCTGAACAGCTGCGTTATGCACCGCCACACTGGTCCTGCACCGGCTATTATGGTATGGGGCGGTATTGGATATCACTCTCGCACTCCTCTAGTACGCATTGCCGGTACTTTAAACAGCCAGCGCTATATCTCCGAGGTGTTGGAGCCTGTTGTCCTTCCTTACCTTCAGGGCTTGCCCACAGCCATATTTCAACAGGATAATGCGCGACCACACGTGGCACGCATTGTCCAAGGGTTCTTCGTCAATCGCCAGATTGAATTGCTTCCCTGGCCAGCTCGCTCTCCGGATCTTTCGCCGATAGAAAACATGTGGTCCATGGTTGCTCAACGATTGACCCAGAATACATCCCCAGCTGCCACACCAGATCAACTTTGGCAACGTGTGGAAGCTGCTTGGTCTGCTGTACCCCAAGAACACATCCAAAGTCTCTTTGAATCAATGCCGAGGCGTGTGGCAGCGGTGATCTCCAACAATGGCGGCTACTCTGGCTACTGATTTTGGCAGGAACCACACTTCACAGAAGTCTATAAATTTAATCATTTGATACTTGGTCAACATGTTATCTACAAAATAAATTTTGTTGTGATATCTCGTCTTTCTTGGTGTTGCAATTTGGGTGGTTAGCAGTGTATTTTGTTTTGAAATAATGCGATGATCAGAAAACCTGCAAGCACTGAAGGGCTTGCATTCACCATAGTGTCATCAGGTCATTGTCGACCTTGATTGGAGTAAGGGTACGCGGGTAGTTGAATTTACTTCGATTGGAACAAAACAACAGGTTATTGGCGACGGTCCGGGATCCATCACTAAGAGAAAGATCCGAGGACGGACAACACCTCGTCATGTTGAACCAAGGTCAGATAACGAGGTCGACCCCTGAGCTGCACCTGATTCTCCAAACTTCCACACCATGCAAATCTGAGGACGTTTGAAGCCGCGATAGATTTAACGTGCAACAGACCCACGTACTCAAGGCCTTTGTTTGGATCGAGTTTCGAATTCGCAACCCTCCGGTTCCTAATTCTCGACTCTACCAACTGGGCAACAGCAGCCTTGGTTGGTTCTGTTGTTCAAGCACCATATTTGGCCGTGCTGTGCCAGGCATAAGACAATGTCAAGTAATAGACATACACACACAAATGAAGATTAACTGATACAGATGAGAGAAATACATCCAATAATGAATCGAAACTGCGCCGCCTACAACTCGCAGGCAGCTAGCGCAGTGGGCATACCCACGGAGACACTACGGTTCCCCCCTCCACGTCAGTTCGGAGAATGTAATTTTGTACGAAATGGTTTCGTAAATTTAAAATTCCGACCCAGAATATATAAAACTGAAAACCGAATTAGAGGACTCGGGTTTTGAAAACATAAACCCGTCATCTTTTGAGAACGATGATAAAAATTATTCAGGTTTCACTCACGAAACTTATTTTAGGACTCTCCCTTTGGTTAAACAACTGCCATAGACTTGACATACATTCTAACAAAAGCACAAAGCTACTCCTTGGCTGAAAAAAAGTCGATATTCACAATTCCAACACAAAAACCTTCCCCCACACATTGGTTTCCAACTACAAAAAAACGGGAAAAGAAGCAGGATCCGGGACAAGCTCCCTTATCGGGGAATTGAAACTTCCTTGAATGGCTAATCGGACACTTTTAACGGACAAACTTTATTCCGCATAAACTTTTTCTGGGAAACAGTTGATATGCGAGGGTCGGCCAGAAAAGGAACGAGTTCAGATAGAGATTGGGTCGAAACTCCCCGATAAAAATAACTGGAGCAAACGATAAAAAATAGAATAACTTTCACTCGAAGTGCGTCTTTCTTTGAAGATGCTCCCGTCCATTGGTGATAAGTAAATGGGCACTTTCACCCCTATCTCTCCTCTGGAGCAAAAAAACTCATCGCTTGCAGGAAAGATCGTCTGTAATGACTGTCAGGTGGAGGAGTCAATCAGAGCCACCCCTCCTTCCCTGCAAACTATAAACTACTCCTTTACTTCGTCAGTTTATGTGTAGTGGGGCGTGACGATAACTATACCAATAAATCGTCCGTTATGAGAGGGATGTGTCAGAAATCGCGCTGCAAAATGGGTGTGATAAGTGCATCGGAGAATGCAAATGTCGGTGCTTATCTCGATTCGTTCCCGCATCACTCCAGGTGATGGGTACAGTTACAGGTAATGTCCGGATATTCTTTTGTTTTTGCGTCGTGCAGAAATAACATTACAGATAGGATTCGATGAGGGTGACAAGAAATGGAGTTTGAGTCCTCTGAGTTTGATATCTTTTATGAAGAATCACGTTATCTATTAAAGAGCATTTTTAAAACTTCAATAAAAGGACGAAATGAATCTAAAAGACTCAAACAAATATTTTCCAACGAATACTTTTCAGTTTTTCACACACATACACATCCATAATATTCACTTGTTTAAACCCTTATCACCTCACTAACTTGATCTACTATGATGGGATGAATACCTTCATTATTTGTTAATTTATAAAGTACGAGGGAAAGCCAAAAATTATCTACACTTTAATTTTCAATTTTTACACAAATATAGGGATTGAACAAGTTCGTCATTTTTCTTGTCTCCTTCCGTTTCGATGCACTTGATCCAGCAATCCACTTGATCCAGCGATCCACAAGCTTGCGTATTCCCTCCAAGAAGGTTTTCGGTGGGTCGCCCAATCATTTATGCACGGCTTCCCCAACTTCTTTTTCCATCTAATCTGCAGATAGCACGCTACATTGTCGATGGCAAATCGCCGGATTGCCAGTACCATTTCTCGAGCTTGCTGAATCTTCTCGTCAGTGGTGGAGGTTGGCGGGCGTCCTGCTCCTTCGTGCATTTCTCGATCCACTCATACACACTTCTAGGGGTAGAGCACTGTCCCCGCACTGTGTTATATGCCTCCGATGAATTTCACCTCCTGTCACACCTTCCAACCCTAGAAATCGGATCGCTGCTATTTATTCCTCCTTGGTGCCCACTGTTAGCCGCGCGACCATCTTTATATTGAATCAGAGGCAAGAAAAATGACGCTATCAAGCTCAATCTTCGGTAAAGTGATCGCAGTAATATCAACTCAGCACGCATGCGCAGAAGGGAGTGTGACAAACCTAAAGGTGTCTTATAACGAACGTGCGGAAAATTTTTGTCTTACCCTCGTACATAAAAGCATGTTTTCAATGTTCGTTTTACGAATATTTATTTCTTTTCGTGGCAAAAATTATTCGTTAATATATATATAATCCTCCATGTGGTTTCGACGAAATATCAGGTCCACCAAGATCTGACCAAATTTGCTAATGACGAGATATCCCCTCATGAAGATAATGCCGATTTTTTAATTACTACGAAATCAAGATCTGGTCAATTTTCCTCTAATGACAGGATATCTTGTCCATCAAGATCCATCAAGTATTGCTGATAGCGAGATATCTGGTCGTGACAACCACCAGGAGGGTTAAAATACTTCTTCGTAAGAAAATTATTCATATTTGAAAGAAATTCCAAACACGATAATTATATTTTGATCTGTGGGTGACTTAACATAGCTTTTAGGTTTGAATTTCTGTTAGTCACTACAATAAAAGCTCTGAAAGAACATCCTTCCCTTTCAGAGGCCCCGGAACCTTCTTGAAATAACTAACTCTAAAGAATTAAATATTCTGTATAAATTATATAAATATCTGCTAAGGTATATAAATATCTTCTAATTTTATATACTGATTTCTTGCAGTGTTATAGACGGGTGGCAGGAAAGATACACCATCTATATATATAAAATAGGATGTGTGTGTGTGTGTATGTGGGTATATTTTCTATACAAATCTACACCGTTTGACCAATCCACACCAAATTTGGTACACTTATAATTTAGAACACTGCGGTCAGCATAGGCTAACTCTTAACCCCCGTTCTATTGGCCCTGGGGGGCTAAAAACTATTCGAAATCGCCATAGAAATAACATTGAGCATAGATTGATTGCTTTAGGCAGCGATGGTTGCTTTACCAGTGTTGATCGAAAAACAATTTTTTCCGAAACAAATTAAATTACAGTATTTATGTTTGAACTGACTTTTTAGTTCTTCCCATGATGTAAATAAATTATAGATATTTTATTGATGAAGAAAGAATATTTTAAAATATTTATGTTTGCAAGGAAATTCAAGGAAAGGTTTTCAGGAGTTCAAGGATTATTTTCAAGGAAAGTTGGTGTGTATTTCGACCAACTTTCCTTAAATAATTTATCGAATACGTAATGATTTGTAGAATTCTGTTTCACGAGGCTTTTTAGGTAAGGCGTGTAACTTATTTTAAAATGTTCGGAATAGATACATGTGAATCCTCCGTTGAAAGCAATGATTTTCTTTCTGAAAAATTCTGTAAAATCGACCTTCTGCTTTTTGAAAATTTTTTATCTATTCAGTTTAATTTGTCTACACCGATTACATTTATTTCTAACCCAAGAACCGTTATTCCGAAAAGCACAACGTTGGCGTGGTGTGGAAGTTTGGAGAGTGGGGTGCCAGCTCAGGTGTTGCCTCGTCATCTGACCGTGGTTCAAAATTACGTGGTGTTGTCCTCGGATCTTTCCCTTTGGGATTGATCCCGGACCGTCACCAATAGCCCATTGTGTTGCTCCAGTGTGACGTTAATTGAAATTCCCCCCCCCCGAAAAGCACAAACGAAAAACTCATTGATCATAAAAGCGTAATTTTGCTACTCGGTATCTGGCAGCACCAGAATTAATGTTTACTTTTTTTTATAAAATTTTGTAGAACTTTCTAGAAAGTTGGGGAAACGGAAACTTCCTTGGACTCACGGTGGAGAACATTCCAGCACCCACTCGATTCTTAGCTGGTCGTATTTAAAGGAAGCTAACTCGGTAAGTCTTCCAGTTTATCACCTTTCAGTGAATCTGGCAGTTTTATTTCGCTCTTTTCATTGTATAAGTGTTTCCTACTTTATTCTACAGTGATAGTGTACATTTTGGATTTATATTTCTAAACGGATGTAAGTACTACATAATTTTATATTCGTTTTTTTTTCGTTAATTTTAGCTTTTTTTGTATTCTATAATAGATTTCATTGCTCAGTGAGAGTGTGCCTTTTGCTTAATTTTTTAAATATGTTTAATGGGATCAGAATTAATGCTTTTTTTATACCAGAATAAAAGTTTATTTTTTAGCATGATTTAGAATTCTGTGTTTGAGTATTTTGATTGACAGCTTTTAAGTAAGGCATTAATATGTTTTATTTGTGTTAAAAGTTTGATATTCCTAAATTGGTGTAAGTACTTCGAAATTTTAAATTTGTTTTACTATTCAGTTTATATTAGCTTTTTATTTTTATTGTATTCTATAATAGATTTCATTGCTCAGTGAGAGTGTGCCTTTTGCTTATTTTATGAAATAACATTTCTTTGTATTCTTTTACAGATTTCTTTGCTGTAGCAATGCCTCCAAGGAAGCGGAAGGCGATCGGCCAAGTGCAGTCAACGGCTAAGATGATGAAAGATGAGCGTAGTCAAGAAACTTCCGAGGAGAGGAATAGAAGACTTGCGATTGCGAGAGAGCTACCACATGTAGAGCAACAGAGACGGCACAGCAGCGTGAGGCCCGACTGCAGGATAAGAGGGATAGTGCTACTACATTTAGAGCAACAGAGACGGCACAGCAGCGTGAGGCCCGACTACAAGATAAGAGAGATAGAGCCAAACGATCACGGACTGCGCACCATTTTAGCTTAGCATTGGTAGAATTCCACTACAATTCACATAAAGACTACTCGCTGCATGCAAGTGTTACCATCGGGAAAATGGAAATGGTTTGTAGTTACTGTCAAGCCAAAAACTTTAAATTAGAGTCTACTGGTATTTGCTGTAAAAATGGAAAAGTTAAACTCTGCTAAATGGAACCACAACCACAAGAACTTTTGACTTACACATCAGGAGATACGTCAGAGTCGAAGCATTTTCTTAGTAACATCAGAAAATACAACTCATGATTCCAAATGACATCTTTCGGCGCCACATCAGTTGTTGGACATCCCGGATTTCCGTGGACATTCAAGGTGCAAGGGCAGATTTGCCATAGAGCGGGATCGTTGCTTCCGCTGCCAGATCAACCACCAAAATTTCTACAACTATATTTTATTCAAAACGAACAAATGGAAACTGATCAGAGGTGCGCCTACATCTCGGGAACAAGACGTCAGATTGGGTTAAACTTACAGAGGATGTTTCATGAGCACAATAATCTTATTAAAACGTTTGAAACAGCATTGGTACGTATGCCAACAGATGAATATAAAGTAGTCATAAGAGCAGACCGACCAGCAGGCGAACACGAGCGGCGCTTTAACTCTCCTCAAGCAGATGAAGTCGCGGTGGTTATATCAGGAGATGAGTTTCATCAACGGGATATCGTTATTCAACGACGAGGTGAACCATTGCATCGTATTTCGGAAACACATCGATCTTATGATGCTCTGCAGTACCCAGTGATATTCCCCCATGGTGAAGATGGATATCATTTTAATCTGAGGCAGATCAACCGAAGAACAGGTGAAACAACCAGCAAGAAAGTTTCAGCGATGCATTTCTATGCGTACAGATTAATGGTTCGAGATACTGCGCAGAACCACGTATTGAACTGCAGGCAATTGTTTCATCAGTTCATCGTCGATATGTACGAAAAGTCGAGAGTGAGCGTCTCCTTTACATTCGTCTAAATCAACGTAAACTGAAAGTTGATATATTCACCTGAGAGATGCTGTGTCAAATGATGGAACGTTGAAAACCTCGGTGCCTTAGTCGTACTACCAGTTACATTTACAGGCAGTCCCAGACACATGCACGAATACACGCAAGATGCTATGACGTACGTGAGGACGTAAGGAGGACCAGACTTATTTATCATCTTCACCTGCAATCCGACTTGGACGGAGATAAAGGAGGTTCTTACCTATGGTCAATTACCCAGTGAGCGCCACGACTTGATTGCTAGAGTATTTAAACAGAAGCAGTTGAAACTGCACTTTGCGCATCTTTCGTTTTTTAGAATTCTGCATTTTTTCGTCGGAATTTCGTTTCTGTTTGACTTTATGTCTTAATCTTTTACATATTGCAATATATTCAAGAATTAAATGTATATATTTGCGTCCGAAGTATATTGTAGAAGCTATGAAAAAGTTAAAACATATTTTCCGTACAACTTAAATGATTGCATTTTTCTGTGAAAGAAAAGTGCTTATTCTAATTCACTTTTCAAGCAACATTTAACCATTTCAACCCGAGCAATGCCGGGTAATTCAGCTAGTCCCTTATAAAATGGAAAAACTAAATGCCAAATACAGGGTGTTCCGCTTAGGACTATAAATAAAAGAAACTATATTTTCTTTACATACCATGAATTTTTTCCAAATTTTCTTCAGACATACCCAGAAATTTGTTTTTGCGAGTCTGGTACTCTTCAAAATATGCACCATGCACTTCCCGTCATTTGTTTCAATGTTATAAATATTTCTTTTATTATAGTCCTAGGTGGAGCACTGTGCATTCAGTTACGATGAGGTAGTGCCTTTCAGAGGATCAAATTATTCATTAAGACATCTTTGAACGGTATCTAATTCGGAAAATTAAGATACCGTTCAAAGTGTCATGAACTTAGAAAACGCTACGAAACCTAACTTGTAATACCGTAGTGTAGATGTAGCAGTGTAGCCTATCTCCGCCATAAAGTGCACTTTCGGTTGGTTGTTTTGGTGTTTTGTGGCGCAGGGGCCATATTTGGCCAAGCTGCCTCAAACACAAGACAGCGTTAAGTAAAAAATGAATGGAAAAAAGGGGGATTGGGGAAGAGATTAGTGGGATGAAAGCAGAAAAAGATAGTTTGGTTGTAACGGGAGTGCGAATCTCGTGTTTACTAAAGGCAGTAAACTCCATGGGAGAAAAGATCACTAGAGCACCTAAAGGCCTTTAAGACACTGTAAACACTTAAAGAAGATGCTTCCCTAAAGGCAACACTTTGAGAGACAAATTTACTCTGCAGAAAAAGATTTAAAAATTTATTTGGAATCATCTATTCAATAAAAATTCTTATTAATTAAAAGTAAATTCTGAAATTGTTTCTTTGAGTTTCTTTTCCGGGTTTTATGGCGCAAGGGACATATTTGGCCAATCTGCGCCAAACACAAGACAGGCAACACAATGAGGGAGGAAGATAAAGCAAAAGGGTAGGCGAGGGTAAAATGAAAGGGAGGAAAGATGACTCGATTACCTTGGGGTGTTTCACACACGTATATGGTATTCACTCGTTTTCATCCTGATCACCCTGGTACAAACGTTAAATATATCATGGCCTCAAATGTCCCTAAAGATGGCTCTGAGTGTGTATTTTCGTGGGTGAAAAATCGCATCCCACAAATGTTTCTTTATGGGAGAACAAATACGTCCCACAATTGTGTCACGTGTTTTCGCAACTTCAGGCAGGCACCGAGCAACAGGATTCCAAAAGTACCCATTCCGACCCCTTCCGTCGACCGTAAAAACCCCGACGTGCCGTGACACGAAAGTAGAAAAACGTGTCTCGTTTTCTTGCAGAAAGAGAGACAACCGCACGCCACAATGAGGGAGTGTTTTATGACGCGGAGAATTGAAACGAGTAAAGGAAGTGTATTGCAGGGGGAGCAACAAAACTCGGGCACTTACCATCCGTCAAGCTCGCTTTGCAGCTAGGTGCGAGCTCGCGTGATTCGGTCGCCGCTCTTCTTGGCACGGAAACGCCATTTTCTTTTCTCTACCCTCCGATGCACAGAAATAAAGGCAATTGGAGAATTTTATGTTCCGGCAATTGCCGGGGTGCGTTCGGAACAAGCATCGATGGCATGAAGAACTCCGGAACACTTCCCAAACGGTCTAATCGCGGTCTTAGCTTCCATGGATAGTTGCACAGAACGGCCTGAAGAACGAAGTTAAGGAATAATTTAGAATCCTTTAAATTTGATAAGTCCAGAACCAATTAAAAAAAAGGTTTAAAAACCATTAACGCTTTATCATCGAATAAACACATAGCCTACACTGATGGGTCATCAGATTAGTTTGATTAAAGGAGGTGTTGATATACTTCTAAACTTCGAGATGGAAAGGAATTTACAAATAATGGTTGGAACTGGAAGAATATCCTCCAATTTCAACAGTGAACTCATAGCTGTAGATTAAGGCTCTCGAAATTTACTTAAATCTCTCATCAACACATCAAACCGAGGGAATTATTATCTTTGCGATTCAGGATCTGCCGTAGAAGTAGGAAATGGTAACACAAAATGTGCCCAAGACGTCCATTCACTACTGCACAAACTCATGTGCTTGGAGAAAAGGTGCACGCTTCAGTGGATACGCGCGCATGTGGATATTGAAGGAAATAAAGCTTCAGACCAATTGCAAAGGAAGCCAGAGAATTAAATGCTGAACAAACCCCAATTACACTTACTGATGCTAATGATTTGGTGAAACTCAAACTCATATCACAAAAAATAAAAAATTTGTAAAATTAACACCGATAGAAAAACCACCATCACGCTATCCAGACAAACAGGACACTTAAAGGCCTGAAACGGCACTTTGATGGAACCAGAATGTAGACATTGTAACTGTCTGGGTGCTGAACCCACACCTGATCTTATATTCACCTGCCTTGCTATAGTAGTTGCTCTTCAAACCATAAATTACCATTCCGAAGAACAGATTTACAGCGAGAAAATAATCGACATCTCCAAGGCTGTGCAAAATGCATCCGGCGACATCTGACTCAGAAATAGACACAAAAACCAATTTTGAAGGTTTATTATGAAGCAATTGTTATAAGATGCATTTGATATCAATCAGGTATCAATGTCAGTGCGAACTTGGAACTTATCGAACTCAACAAAACGATTCGATATCTGAGTAGCCATTAACCCTTCAAGTGGTTTCGATGAGATATCTCCTCCATCAATATCTGAACAATTTTGCTAATGACTAGATATCTCGTCATCAAGTTGTTGCCGATGTTTTGATGATGACGAGATCAAGATCTAGTAAGTTTTCTTGTAATGACGAGATATCTCGTCCATCAAGCCCAGGTCTGTTTTCCTAATGATGAAACACCACTTCGCGACAACCATCCCAGGAGTATTAAGTTGTGATCAGATTAATAGAACTAGATTCCTGTAGAACAAAACTGATCAATCATTTTGAATTGTTAAAGCATCTAGAAGTGATCAATCATGAAGATTTTACTACCAATGGTCAACGATGTAAAATCTCAAAAAATGACTAATAAAGTTTAATAAGATAAATTTCAAATGATATTTAGCTGTTCGATGGAACAAAACGTTCACAATCGTCAGGACAAAAGGTTGGCTGGTGAGTTGCTTTTTTACCACCAATGGTTAAGACAGACAACGTAGAGTAATGTAATACACATACAAAGAAAGTTTTACAGACAGGAGAGAAATGCACTCAGAGAGGAATCAAACCCAACAACTCGCAGGTTGCTAGCAGTGCGAAAACCACTGCAGTCTATACACAAGAGAAAATATCGAGTTCAAAAATGTTATCTTTAAATGGCGTTGCTACATTCATGTTTTCAAATAAACCCTTCCAAGCGATCTATTAAAATGTGGCTAAGCTCTAGTATCATTCACAAGTGTCAATAAGGTAGAAAATTGATAAGGCTTCTGTAATATTCATCTCAAGAATAAATCCCTCTCAAGAGCACATCTTTATGTGTTACGGGATTCAAGAATCCGATGTACCCTCGTGATTTATTCTTCTCCCATGGGCTTTACTGCTTCTGGTAAACATGGGGATTTCGACATCCAACTAAGAATAAATCTCGGAGAGATTGGGTTATTTGTGCATGTTTAACCCTCCAAGTGGTCTTCGATGAGATATATCGTCCATCAAGATTTGACAAATTTAGCTAATGATCAGATCTCGTCAATGTATTGCCGATTTTTTTTTAAGATGACGAGATTAGTATCTGGTCAGTTTTCTTCTAATGACAAAATATCTCGTTAAGCAAGATCTGGTCCGTTTTACTAATTACGAGATTCCTCGTCGGGACATCTTCAAGGAGGGTTAAAATTATGAGCTACAAAACTTGGTAAAAGCATTTCCAACAATGTTTATCAACGGCCGATTTGTTGCATTGTTTTTCACACAAGCATAACAGATTTCAGCATAAAACAAAAATTTTAATTTGTATTTACAAGTTCCCAGGAGACCCAGTTTAACCCTCCTGGTGCTTGACTGGACGAGATACCTCGTCATTAGCAAAATTGACCAGATCTTGTTTGACGAGATATCTCGTCACTAACGAAACTGACCAGATCTTGTTTGACGAGGCATCTCGTCACAAGCAAAACTGACCAGATCTTGCTTGAAGAGATATCTCTGCATTAGCAAAACAGACCAGATCTTGCTTCACGAGGTATCTCTTCACAAGCAAAACTGATCAGATATTGCTTGACGAGGTATCGCGTGATTAGCAAAAATGACCAGATCTTGTTTGACGAGATATATCGTCACTAGAAGAAAACACGACCACGATCATTAGAAGAAAATTCACAGATCTTGGTGTTATCCAAAAATCGACACTATCTTTTGAGATATCGACAGTAGTGAAATTCTCCAGATTTTGATGGACGAGATATCTCGTCAAAACCACTTAGAAGGTTAAATATTCCCATCCTGTACCTACAGTGTTCAGTCAGAAAGATAGTAACAACTTCATCTTCCCCGAGATCGACCCGTCAAGACCTCCCGAGTGGAGGTTTGACGTCCAAATCCATCTGCGTGTTGCAGCACCCCTCCGATCTTTTTCTCCGTTATTATTATTCATTTATTTAAACCCGGTTGAGTCAAAAGCTGCGGTTGTTGTGCGGACGCCCGAGTTTGCAGAAACGGATCGTCCCCTTCTGGACGGCGGCCAGAAGCAGAGGAAAACAAGACTGATTATCTACATGTCACGGGGGAGAAGGTCTCTTCTGTAAACAAACGGGAAGGCTTCTCTCGCTTAAGGATTTCCAAGGGTTGTTACCGACTGTTTCGGAGAGGATTTTTATTTCGAGGCGATATTCTCAAACGGGATTCCGTGTGCTTCGCTTGTCGACTTCTTTCCAAGCAAGGTGACTTCACGAATTTATTTTATTCCAGATCGCAGTGCGGATCTATCTGTAGAGGAACCAGACCTTTATGCCTGCCATCAATTGATGTAAGTGGCCATAAATTAGGTAAACTGCGCTAAAAGACAGCAGTTGGTAATCGTCCATCAAGACTATATGCGTTTATTGGTAGGAAGGTATTTAATTAACGTCGCACTGGAGCAACACAATGGCTATTGGCGACGTTCCGGGATCAATCCCCACGGGAAAGATCCAAGGACGCCTCGAAATTTCGAACCAGTCAGATGACAAGAACACCTGAGCTTCCCATCCCACTCTCAAGACTACCACAATACCCAACTTGAGGACATTTGAGGCCCCGGCAGATTTAATGTGCACCAGCTCCCTACACTACGGTCTTTGGCTGGACCTTGTTTCGAACTCGCAACCCTACTGTTGCTAATCAGCTGCTCTACCAACTGGGCTTCATGCATTTATTGGAGTACAACGTCATATTTTGTCATTTTTACAGTATTAGATGCATTTCCCATCTCATATAAGTGAAAAATTGGTTGGTTACATTGAGTTCTGTATGGCGCAAGGGCCATAATTGGCCAAGCTGTGCCAAACTCAAGACAAACAGCGTCCAGTACATAGACATACACACAGGGAAAACAGCAGGTTGCAGAACTGGTACATGAGTGTGAACCCTACAAAGTTTAACGACTAAATAGCCATATATATTGTTTGATATAATCCTAGGAATCTTTACACACGTCTAGTACTGGACAAACATATACAATGAAAGTTTTAGTGACAGAAGAGAGAAATATACTGCAGCGATCTATCTGACCTGAAAACAAGACTGAGGTTGGTTTTGTTTTGTTTTCAGACACAAGGGCCATATTTGGCCATGCTGTGCCAAACACAAGGCAGACAACGTCAAGTAATGAACACACAATGAAAGTTCTACTGGCACAGAAGTGAATACACTCAGGTAAGATAAAGGAATATCATTCGAGACACCTACAACTTTCAGGTTGAAAGTGCAGGAACGGAAGCTACCCCAGTTTGCCCTGTGGATCTGAGGTTTAAGCTGACTTCCGAACGTTCATGCTGACATTTGGAATCAAACTGGCAATCAGTTAGGTATACAATGAAAGTCATAGACGCTAACCACTTCCTAGGAAAGCAAATTTTGTATGTAATGTCTAAACATTCATCGCTTCATTCAAAATATAACCCAAAAATCCAACTATAACGTAAGTGTTATAAAAGCTACGTGTCCTTAAATATACGTTCTAATTTATAATATATTTCATTAATGTTCACATATACATTTTTTAGCGTAAAGAAAAGAATAGTACAATATGCATGTGTTTTCATATTTATTGGGGCAAGCGAATTCGGGCTATTGATGTTTCAATTTATCTTCATTTTAATATTTATTGTGCGTGAAACTTTGCAAAGCAATTTTTATATTTAACCAGTAGGTAGATAATTAACATCGCACTGGACAATTGCCAACACAATGGGCTATTGACGACGGTCCGGGATCTATCTCGAAAGGAAAAGTCCAAGAACAATGCCTCTTAATTCTGAACCACGGTTAGATGACGAGAATACCTAAGCTGGCACACCACTCTCCAAACTTCCACACCACGCCAAAGTGAAGACATTGGAGTCTACGACGGATTTAAAGTGCACCAGCCCCCGTGTGCACGACGGTCTTTGCATGAACCGAGTTTCGAACTCGCGACCCTCCGGTTGCTAAGCCGTTTGCTCTTCCAATTGGACTAAACTTATAACCGGAAGAAAGAAAAAGTTAGTTTCCAGAATACAATTCGTCAGTTTCAGAGCAGTCGATGTCATGTAAATATAGTTTTAATAAAATGTCTTAGTTGGTTTCGTAGTTTTCAATTCCAGTGTAGTTTCTACATGCCCTATTTCGCAATACAGTCAGTCCACTTTAGAAATTAGGACACTTGAGTCTAAGTAGAATCAAAACCGGACAATATTTCTAATAACTGTTAAGTACCTTTACAAAAATGTAAGACGAGATATCAGAATGCAGTTTAATTTTGTAAGCATTAATTAAATTAACAAATACAAAAATTGAGAATTAATTACTCGCAAACATCATCACTATAATCATCTTAACGTTAAACAACCATTATATATACCGAGAACATTTTACTAGGAAACAGGATTTCAAAAAATAACAAAAAATTCTTTAAAATCAAATTAATACCTAAGTGAAAATCAAGTCATGCTCCTGAAAAACACTATTCAGTGCAATTTACATATTCTTTCTTGATTAATGAGCGGAGAAAAAAGAGAAAGCTTTTCTGAATAAACTATATAAATGCTCATTTTCCTTCTCTTTTAATCCTGGCGAAAAAGAAACGAAAACAATTTGCGAAAGATCTCCACTGGCGATCCCTCTTGACACGATGAAACAAAGCCTAATTATTATCAGAATATGGAATTAAAAAGCGTTTTGCTCTCTAATTTCAAATTAAATAAATAATTAATCGCACACTATTCATTAGTTCACACTTTGTACTTAGAGCCCCCGAAAAATATCTCCTACGCAATTATTAAAATTAATAGTTATACTTTAAAAAAGTACTCAAGCAATTAAATATAATTTTAAATATTAATTGTTTATTACACATGAAATGTATGTGTGAGATCAAAAATTGTTTTAACGGGTTAATATTGTAAGGTAGCTAAAATGTAAAAAATGAATACATTGTCTTGCTATAATATATAACGAAGCTTCGTTGTTCAATTTCAGATTATAATTTTTAAGTTACCTATTTACAAAAAGAAATTGAGCTTTAATTTAATATTTTAATCATTAAGTAGATTCTATGTTAAGCAATTCACGCCATAGTTAATAAAGCAAAAAGAAAATAATTTTCCTATGGAAATGAACCATATAAAGATGTGTTAATTGAATAATACTTTTGCTCTTAAATTCATTAATTTGAATTTGGTAATCAAAGCTATTAAATTAAAAAAATATTATCAAACGGAATTTTTAAGGATAGTTTTATGGATTATTATTTCGAAATGTGAGTTTGAAACATCATTTTCAAAAAATATGTAAAATGTAATGTGCAACACTTATAGAAAAACGTGTTCCTTTAAGTTTAAAATTACTTCTTAACTACGAATCCTCTCAATTCCTAGACAAGCATTAAATTACTATTCGGTATGTAGGTACTTGATTAACGTCACACTGGAACAACATAACGGGCTATTGGTGACGGTCTGGGATCAAACTCGGAGGGAAATATCCGAGGACAACACCACATAATTTTGAATCACGGTCATATGACGAGGTCAAACCAGAGCCGTTACCTCACTCTACAAACTTCCACACTACGACAGACTGAAAGTGCAACAGCCAAGCACACGGTGGTCTTTGGTTGTATCGAGTTTCGAACTCTGGTTGCTAATGCGCTACTTTTCCAACCGGGCTACCTCAGCCCCTTTTATGAAGGATATAGGCTGGAATTCACTGTCTGTAAATTTCAAATATTTTTAAAAAAATCACAATATCTTGAATAAAATGCGGGTTCTTAATAATTAATGCTTGAATAGTATGGAACTATTATTTTTGATGTAGTTCATAAAGCATATTATAGTCTACGCCCTATTTACTACTTATTTTTTCGGAAGCCGCAGTAGCCCATTTGGAAGAGTAGCGGATCACCAACCGGAGGGTCGCGATTACGAAACTCGATCCAGCCAGACTCTCGTGTAAGCGGGGTCTGGTGCACGTTCAATTTGTCGAGGCCTCAAATGTCCACGTTGTGGTGGAAGTTCGGAGAATGAGGTGCTACAGCTCAGGTGTTGACCTCGTCATCTGACCATGGTTCAAAACTACGTAGTATTTTCCTCGGATCTTTCCCTTCGTGGTGGATCCCGGACCGTATCCAACCAGCCCGTTGTGTTACTCCAGTGCGAGACGTCAATTAACCACCTACTTATTTTTTTTCGAAATTACTTACTTTTAACTTTACTTACTAAAAACTTACTTAAAACGTTTACTTACGAAAAACTTTTTTTTTTTTCGGAATTATCGATCGAAAAGATCGACGCTTCCTGTTTCAGTCGCATTTGCAACGGCAGAAATTCAGCCTGAACAGAAGCGACGTGTTGGTGGTTCCATTATTTATTCTCCACAAAGCGAGGCTCACAATTGCAGGAAAACGGAGCCCCGTTTGGTGTTAGGTGCTCCCGCCTCCATTGCTTGCCCACCACCCAATTGCCCGGAATGTTAATTGCCGCCCAGAGCCTACCAGGCTATTAATCCACCGGCAGACAACTGTGCCACCGGATTCCATAGTGAGCCGTTACCCGACAGCATTCTTTTACCCCTTCGGGGTAAAACACTGTTCCGGAATACGACAGAATGAGGGTGGGGGAAGACTCCGGGAAAACGTATTTCCCGGAAAAGTGTCTTCTGCTCGCATTGTCTCCGAGCCAGAAGAAGGAATAAAGAATGTGTGAGGGGAGTGACGGTTTATTAAAGACCGAGAGAGCGGAAAATGGTCTTCGGTGGGGGAGTTCCTTTTTGCCATCCCCTTCCTTCGACGAAATATCGTCGGGTTTCGAGAGAAATCGGTTTCCGGAATATATTTCCACCGCGTCGACGCGCGGAGGTTTGTGTTGTCGGACATTTTACGCTCCCGTTTTTTTCGTAATTCTTTTTTCGTTCGTTTCCCTCCTTTCCCCATTAAGTTCTGTTTTCCTTATTCCTGCCTTCTCATTCCGTGATGAAGTCGTACGTTTTTATTTTCTGCCGTTTGGCAACAACTTGCCGGGAAGGAGGAGGATTCTTTCCCTTTTTTATTATTTCGCAGATTTTGTTACAGATTTTTCTCCTTTCGCGTCGTTTGGAGTCTTCTTTTATTATTAGGGTTTTTTTATTTGTCTACTCCCGGGAGTGTTTGGGGATTTTTATTGATTCGACATGTCACGCGCTTTTCGGAGGAAGGTCGAACCGGGTGTTCTGTCAGGAGACGGTAATTCCTTCTTAAGAAAGAAAGTGTTTCCAGGAATCGGAATATTTGCCGGACAAGCTCCTTAAGGCATGGGGAGAGTTATGAGTTTCCAGGAAAGTAACGGTCGTTGCCAAGACGGCAGACGTAATTCCGGACAACAAAAAGTCCCCGGATTTCCGTTTCTTGCGAGCAATTCGGAGCTTAACAACCCGGTTGCCATGTAAGTATTAAAGGAGTATTAAAATATCTTTTGTTATGGGCTCTATATTTGACGAGTGATGTGTCGTCGTTGATTAAAACTTAACTTTCGTGCAGCGGCTGATTTTGGCGTGATAACCTCTACAGTAGGGTCCAAATGTCATATGTGGGGGGAAATGCTGTAGGCAACGAATTCAGAAATACTTCATTTGTTTGCTCTGCCGTGTAATAAGCTTAGACGAAACTTGATTTCCATTCAGTAACCGAACCTACGAATTAAAAAAAGTGTCGTAACGATTCGATTCAATACTGCGTGTCAGTTGAACTGCAGAAAATTGTAAGTGAAATTGTTGGTTTCGGTTGGCGTTTTTTTTTAATTATTTCATGGCGCAAGGAATTTTTTTTTTTGGTTTCATGGCATATGTCTCTAGGGGCTGCGCCAAACACAAGACAATGTCAAGTAATAATGAAAAGAAATCATGGAGAGGAGAAAGTATAGAGAAATATCACTTCGGCATGTTTACCAGAAGCAGTAAAAACTACGGGAAAAGAAGCGATCACTTGGGTACCTCGAGTTTATGAAGCCGTGTACGCCTAAAGATGTGCTTCAGAGGGGGTCCTATTCTGCCAAGCTGCACCAAACAGACAGACAACGTCACGTAATGAGGATGCACACACAAGGACAGTTTTACTGGACAGCCGAGGGAAATACACTCAGGAAAGATTTCGTTTTTTTTTTTGTTTTTTTTTTGGCTCAAGGGTCATATTTGGCCAAACCGCGCCAAGCACTAGACAATGTTACGTAATTTTGAAAAAGGATGCAGAGAAATAGAGGAAGATCGTTTGAACATCCTGGAGTCACGACCCCCATGTTTACCAGAGACTCACCAGGGCAGAATCGCACCTGCACAGCCTACAATTCGCATCGAACCCAGCACGGCGGCCCCGATTTTTCTGATGACAAATGTGATGAAATTCAAGAATGAGAATACTTGGTTAAAAACTTTTTTTAATTTAATCATTTTGTTCAAGATTATCCTCATTGATCATAAAACCTCGTAGAGAATAACGCAGAACCCAAAACAAAAAATTTAACTTTCAATCAGCATCAATGCGATGCAATTAGGGAGCTCTACTTATTAAAAAGGCTTGTTCGAAAAAAATTTACTATAAAAGTATTACTATTTCGTTTCTTTAATATCTTAGTACTTATTCTTCATTTCCTCTCCCTTTCTGTTCTTTATCATCCTTTTATTAATCTTAAATTCAAACAAATAGCTTTTTTAAGTTATTAAACGTTTTTTATTGTCTCAGTTCCTTTAATATTCAAATTCCTGAAAATTTTAATTGAAATGCATTGCCAACTTAACCCCTCATGATTAGACCGCACTACTCAGCTTCCACGGCTTTCCGAAACGTCTGAACACATTAATTAATTTCCGTCCGGCATGCCGGAAACTAAGCCAGTCTAACAAGCTCCCTTCTTGCACCATCAGATATTGAATATTAATTTAAATTTTAAGCGCAGAAAAACTAATTAAATTTATCAGAGCAGATGCGACCGGAATAATATTTTTCGCTCCTCTTTAAATCGTTACATAATAAATATGCATGAATTAGGGAGCATTATTGATGAAAGAAGCGACTGTCTTCCCTTCATTAATTTATTCTGCTATCATGTGAGCTAATTGCGAAGTTATTCCGGGATAGTTATAAATTGCTATTACGATGGATGCTTTCCTAAGTTATGGGAATCAAGTTTGAAATTTTTTATTTCATTAATTTTCGTCTATATTACTTTGCGATTTTTCAATATAATTTCCGTTTGACTGTCTGTACTTAACCTCACCGTGGAAGTACTTTTTAGGCTATCTAAAAATGTTTCGGGAGTATTTTTTATCCACTGGTTTACGGTGGGCCACGGTAGACCGGTTGGAAGAGTAACGGATTAGCAACCGGAGGATTGCGTGTTCGAAACTCGATACAACCAAAGACCATGGTGTACGTGGGTACACGTTAAAGCTGTCATGGTCTCAAATGACCTCACGCTTGCTAGGACCACGTTTCGTACTAAACAGGGTGTTGACCTCATCATCTGACCATGGTTTAAAATGACGAGTTCAGTACCAATCCACCTGTCTTAAATTTGTCGTGCCTCAAGTATCCTCACGTTGGTGTAGTGTGGAAGTTTGGAGAGTCGGGTGCCAGCTCAGGTGTTGTCTCGTCATCTGACCGTGGTTCAAAATTACGAGGTGTTTTCCTAGGATCTTTCCTTTCGGGTTGGATCGCGGAACTTTGCCAATAGCCCGTTGTGTCGCTTCAGTGCGACATTAATTAACTACCTACCTCTTATCTATAAATATAAAGCAGAGTTGGCACGTCTGTCTGTCTGCCTTTCTGTCCGTCTATTTGTTCTGTATACAAATTTACACCGTTTGACCAATCTACACCAAATTTGGCACACTTATTCTTTGGAACCCTGTGGGTAACGAAGGCTACATATTAACTCCCGTTCTATTTGTCTTGGGTGTGCAGAGGGGTGTAACATCCCTTCATCTGGACAGAGCACTTGCTAGGAGAGCTCTCCCGGTCTGGCTGTGCAGATGACAACAGAACATCTACAAGAGTCGCCTCTCAAGATGACCTTGGAGTCTTTTTTTTAGAATCTTAGAGATCTGTGCAATCACAGATGGGTGCGGTTGCGCTGAAAATCGTTCAGTATCATATCGTTTATGTATCCCGTCTACAAATTCTTAAACTGTAGCTTTATTATTGGAATGTAAATTCTTATAATATAAGATTATTTTCAAGAAAGTGGTCTTTTTCATCGTTGGTATGGTACAGGGGCTAAAGACAATTCGAAATCCTCATAGGAATAACATTGCGCATTTACACGATCAATGTCAGAACAATTCACACTAAATTTGATACATTTGTCCTGTAGAATTCTGCAGGACACATAGACTAATATTAACCTCGTTTTAGCCCCCTGCGTCTGCAAAACAATTCGAAATTTCCATATGAATAATATTGAGTATATTACGATGAATTATAAACAATTCAACCCGAGCAACGCCGGGTAATTCAGCTAGTTACATTTAAAGCGATTATAATTTTTAAAAAAATGAAACTTCAGAGAACAGAATTCCGTTATTTATATGTCTGGAATAAAACATGGTTTAACATGTTATAAATAATTGCGAATCCATAAAACATAACATATTCCCCAGATAAAGTTGTCTAGACTGAAACACAGAAATTCCTCTATCAAATGGTAATAAATGAATATTTTATAATCTATGAATATATCGAAGTTAATAGAAGCCCATGCTTATTTCTTTTTCCCGAGCAATCAGTTTTCTTTAAAGTTCTACACAAATCTCTCGAGACGTGAATGAACTTGGGGAGAGTATCTTTGCGCGGTGAAGTGGCGTACGTCACACTGCTTCGCGCAACTATTTCTGGAATGCGGAATACAGTTTTGACTTCCAACAGAGGAATGTGCAGTCTATTATTATTATACCTCATCATTTTTCTGTCCCCTGCCTCTATGACATGAAACTCGGTTCTCGCTCAGATTATGCTCATTACGTTTATCCAGGCTTTCGTTTACACTAGCTGTGACAGTATGCTTTGGTATCACAATACTGGAAATGACGATCGCAATCACGCTTCGCGTCTGACGTAAAATAAATATATCATCGTCATTAATAATGGCGGCTTAAAATCATCCTAAATGTTTGAAGTATTCGGATGAGTTGGAGGGGAAATTATCCTATCCGCTGTTTGAACTTAGGAATTCAAAATTATACAGTATATTTTTACTTTAACTTTGCATATCTTTGAAACTAATTGAAGAGAGGGAAATTGAGTAGCTCAGTCATATTAACCAATCTGATATAATTTGGTAGTGATTCATAGGTAAGGTTTCGAGAGGAACATGGTTCAAAGTATAATCCTTTCAAGATAATCTGCAAATCATTGAATGCGATTTGAGATAGGCGCTAAATACCGTATTTTCGTTGTGTTTTGTAATTTTGGTTCATATTCTCCGCTATAAATGATTCCGCTTCAAAAATTATTTAATATTTGTTTCGTATTGAATAGTTTTCTTATAAATATGGCACAAAACAGAAAATATTTATCGTTACATTAATTTTAATTATGCTACACACTATTACTCTAACTAAACCGCAGGAGAAAATATAGAGGTTTTATATCTCCAGTCAAAATGTAAACCAAACACAAGGAAACACAAATTTCCTTACTTCAATTTCAATAAATACGTGTCCTAAGCCTTGAAACATTCAGTAACTTATCTTTAGGTGTGTACAGGCTTCACGGTCCCGAGGTACTCTAGTGATCATTTCTTTTCCCATGGAGTTTACTATCTTTAGTAAACACTGGGGTCGTGCTCCCGGGATCCCAAGCTATCTTTTTTGCTTTCATCCTGCAATGTTCCCTAATACCTCTTCACCTTTCGCGACATATTTTACTTGACGTTGTCTTGGGTTTGACGCATTTTGACCAAATGTGGTCCTTGCACCATGAAACGCTAAAACAACCAACCTAAGCCTTGAAAAAACATGTCTTTTTACTATTAAAACCTCGTATGTCTTGATATCAATAATTTATGTGAACGATGAAAAACTAGATAGCAAGCCGTAGACCAGTTATGCGATGAGGTTTAAAAACTGCCCAGGGTGGCTTTATGATTGAGATGTAGACTTAGGATCTTTTGAAGTAGAAGTAAACATATTTGTAACCAAATAATGTTAAAACTTCATAAACTATAATAATTGGACTTACGAGGTTTTGATAGTAAAACGACGATATACGGATGACCTGAAATCCCACTTTACCAGATAAAGGAGATTATATTACATTAATTTCTATTAGACCGTCAAACTATTGGAGTTCATATGTACCATTACTAAAATAAGTACGAATTGGAGAGATTAAAACCCTAATATTCCTATGTCGAATGGATATGAAATTAGCGATGGTATTTATTCTACAAAAGTAAAAGCCAAAATCATAAAGAAATTTTTAAAAAATTTGACCCTCCTAATGTTTGTGACGAAGTAACTTGCCACTAGCAAAAACTGACCAGATCTTGACGGACAAGATATCTCGTCATTTGGAGAAAACTGACCAGATCTGGATTTCGCCATCATAAAAAAATCGGCAATACCTTGGCGACGAGATATCTCGGCATCAACAAAATTGGTCAGATATTGATGGACGAGACACGCCATCGAAACTACTTGGAGGGTTAAAACACTTCGTCCATCAAAACAGCACACGCGTCACGACCATAAAGCGAAATTTGACCATAAATCTCTCCGGTCAAACAGCGCACCGGCTTACAGAATATTAAAGATTTACGGGCCAATCTTTTGAAAGCCGTAAATAACTGCAGCTCACACAATGCGTTGTTGTGTGAACCGGGTCTTTCGTAATAGCCGGAATTTTATCTCCCGGTTTAAGAGTGTCTGACAAAGCGACGGGAGGGACAGGATTTATCTGTCCAAGAACACATTCGATATTCATTGTAAAAGCTATCGGTTTTCAATAACGTTTTTAAGCGGCGAAAAGGACTCGTCTTAAGTGTGTCTCAGACATTCAAGCTATCGGAAATCATTAGACGCTCCTGCTGCCAGATGTCGAGCGACTGGTAGAGGTCCGGGAGAATTCCTTTTTATTGCGCGGTGAAGGGTTTCCGATTTTATAAACGTCATAATTTGAAAAATTTGGTTGACTTTCTTGCGGGGAGATCGAGTGGAATACCTAGGGTTTGAATTTAAATATTTCATGACATATTTAAAGCCAACTAGTAGGTGGTACCTAATGTTTGAACTTAAATATTTTATCTCATTTATAAGACCAACTAGAGCATAGTACCTAGTGTTTGAACTTAAATATTTTATGGCATATTTAAGGAAAACTAGAGTGTAGTACCTAGTGTTTGAACTTAAATATTTTATGACATTTAAAGCCAACTATAAGGTGGTACCTAATGTTTGAACTTAAATATTTTATCTCATTTATAAGACCAACTAGAGTTGAGTACCTAATGTTTGACTTAAATATTTTATCACATATTTAAAGCAAACTAGAGGAGAGTACTACCTAATGTTTGAACTTAAATAGTTTACGATGTATTTATGGCAAAGTAGAGTAGAGTACCTAATGTTTGAACTTAAATATTTCATGACATATTTAAAGCCAACTAGAGGGGAGTACCTAATGTTTGAACTTAAATATTTTGACATTTAAAGCCAACGAGAGTGGAGTGCCTCTAATGTTTGAACTTAAATATTTTATGGCACATTTACGGCCAACTAGAATGTAGTACCTAATGTTTGAACTTAAATATTTTATCTCATTTATAAGACCAACTAGAGTTGAGTACCTAATGTTTGACTTAAATATTTTATCACATATTTAAAGCAAACTAGAGGAGAGTACTACCTAATGTTTGAACTTAAATAGTTTACGATGTATTTATGGCAAAGTAGAGTAGAGTACCTAATGTTTGAACTTAAATATTTCATGACATATTTAAAGCCAACTAGAGGGGAGTACCTAATGTTTGAACTTAAATATTTTGACATTTAAAGCCAACGAGAGTGGAGTGCCTCTAATGTTTGAACTTAAATATTTTATGGCACATTTACGGCCAACGAGAGTGGAGTACCTAATGTTTGAACTTAAATATTTTATCACATAAAGGCAAACTCGAGGAGAGTACTACCTAATGTTTGAACTTAAATAGTTTACGATGTATTTAAGGCAAGCTAAAGTAGAGTACCTAATGTTTGAATTTAAATATTTTATGGCATATTTAAGGTTAACTAAAATAGAGTACTATTGTTTGAACTGAAATATTTATCTCATATTTAAGGCAAACTAGAGTGAAATACCTCTAATGTTTGAACTTAAATATTTTATCACATATTTATAGTAACCGTTTCTGTTTGGAGATTTGTGTTTAAATTAGTCACAACGAAAAAAGTAATTGAATTGCTTAACCCTACAAGGGGTTTTGCGAAAAATCTCATGCGTCAAGATCTGACGAATTGTACGAGATTAATGACGAAGTATCTCGTCATCAAAATATTGGTAATCTCTGATGTTGCAGAGATCGAAAGATCTTATCAATTTCAGATTTGTTCAGTTAAGCTCTAATAGCGAGATATCGCGTTCAAGATTCAGATTTGTTAATGACTAGATACCTCGTCGAGACAACCGTTAGTAGGGTTAAGTAAATAAAAGTAATTTTGTCCCATTTTTAACTACCTGTATGGGTAGATAGTTGAAATAAAGTCGCACTGGAACAGCACAACGGGCTATTGGCGACGATTCGGGGATTAATCTCAATGAGAAAGATCAGAGAACAGTACCTCGTCATTCTGAACCACGGTCCGATGACGAGGACAACACCGGACCTGGCACCCCACTCTCCAAACTTTCACACGACGCCAATTTGAGGACCATTTGAGGCCACGACAAATTTAACATATACTAGACTCAAGTACACAATTGCTTTTGTTTGAATCGAGTTTCGAACTCGCTACTCTCCGTTTTCGAATCCTTGACTCTACCAGCTTAGCTCCAGCGGCCCTGGTTGGTACTGTTTTCATAGCGCATATGCCATATTTGGCCAGGCTGTGCCAGACGCAAGACAATGTCAAGTAATCGACATACACACACTAAGATTTACTGACCAGAAGAGAGAAATGCACCCAAGATGGAATCAAACCTCCGACGCCTACTCACTGGCTGCTAGCGCAGTGGGCAAATCCACTGAGCCACGACGACCCCCACGTCATTTCGCAGAATGTAATTTGGTATGAAAACGTGCAAAACCGTGTACACGATAGTCTTCGGTTGGAACGAGTTTCGAACTCGGTAGGTAGGTATTTTAATTAACGCCACACTGGAGTAAAACAAATGTCTATTGGCGTCGGTCCGGGATCAAACCCAAAGGGAAAGACCCAAAGACAACACCACGTAACTCTGAACCACGGTCAGATGAGCTGGCACATCACTCTCCAAACTTCCACACCACCCCAACGTGAGGGCATTTAAGGCAGCGACAAATTTAATGTGCTCCAGCCCCCCCATATATACGACGGTCTTTTGGTTGCACTCGTTACTCTTCCAACTGGGCTATAGCGGCCTAAATAAATCCCATGGCAAAAAAATAGATCCTCGGTTTCATTAAACCCGTGGACATCTAAAGATGTTCCCCTGAGGATCAATGGCGGCCGAAAGGGCAAACAATACACCCTAACGAATGGCATAAAATAAATTTGATCCCAGACGCGTTTGAAGTATGCAAACAGACTTGTCGACGCTTTGGGAATTTTCGCTGCTACTCCCACACGCCTGCAATAGGAGGTGAGCTGAAGCTCTCAGCGGGAATAAAAATGATACCGAGTGTTTTCCCTCAGAATACAAAACATGGGAGCGATATGTAGTGGGAAGAAAGCTCCCACCACACGAACGCTAATTACGCGGCAGGGAATCTTGCAGGAAGAGAAACTTTCTTTTTATATTCCTCACGTAATGTAATTACCATCCCAACATCATTTGCGGATGACAATGTTCTGGGGCTTTTTTTCGCAACCCACTTTAATCTCTGGAGGGAGCAAGTGATAGCATCAGATGCTTTTTGCGTCCGAGGAGCTGCTTAACAGCGTTTTAAGCGAAATCCTTTGTCTTTCGGTGCCAGCGAATGCGGGCAGATTTGCAGATTAAGGCTTGTGGTGAAGTTGAGGCTTTTAAGTAAGCCCGTCTTTGCTTTCGCTTATGACCCAAATGGACAGAGCATATGGAAAGGGATGGAAGCTTTCTTGGTACATATCTTGGCATCTGTCTTGATAATTACAGTAAAGTTTTACTAATGCGATTTCTAATTACTACACGTTTTTTCATTGGATTCTGGGCGGGCGTAGAGGAACAAATTGAATGACTCCAAAATTTGATGGATGGTGTTATAGAAATATATGCTTAACGGCACTCACTGATTTGTTTCCGATGTTTTTAAAACTTTTATGGGTAGGTAGGTATTTAATTAACGTCGCATTGGAGGAACACAACGGGATATAGGCGACGGTCCGGGATCACAACCGAAGCGTAAGATCCGAAGACAATACCACGAATGACGGTCAGATGAACCAGGTCACATCTGAGCCGGTACCCCACTCTCCAAACATTCACACCATGCCAACGTGAGGACATTTAAGGACAAGGCAGATTAAAAGTGCACCTGCCCCCCTGTACACGACGATCTTTGGCTGGACCGAATTTCGAGCTCGCAACCCTCCGATTGTTAATCCGTTGCTCTTCCAACTTTGCAGCCATTCTGTAGGAATGATGATTGGTTGGGTGTTTTACAGCGCAAGGGACATGTTTGGTCAAGCTGCGCCAAACATAAGACAAGGTCAAGTAAAAAATGTCACGAAAGGGGAAAAGAGAGGGATTGGGGAACAGAGTAGTGGAATGAAAGCAGAAAAAGATCGTTTGGGTATCCCAGAAGTGTTTACTAAAGGCAGCAAACTCCAAAGGGAAAGAAAAGATCACTAGAGTACCTCGGGTCCGTGAAACATACACACATAAAGATGTGCTCCTGGTGATGAAACAAATCATAATTGTACAGGTGTGAATCTAGATGGAAGATATTTTTGTCAAAAATAACTTTCCTAATTAGGATTGCTTTTTCAAAAGGGTGAAACAAAATTGTTTTTGAAAGAGGAATTCAATAAATGGAAGAAATAAACATATCCCAGTTCGTGGAAACATCTTTTCAACTGAAACTTTTCGCCTTCAATTAAGAACACATTGAACGGGAAAACTCGAAAAGGTTTATTTTTCTCTCATATTAAAATACCATAACCGGATTTATTTCAGCATATTAAACGGGACTGATCAAAAAATTAATTGCATACTTCTGTCATTTCTAATGGAAGTTTAAGCATATTGATTTAGCAAACGGATCGATGTAAGACACGTAATTATTTAGATATCTTATAAGGCCTTTTACTTATAATCGAAGAGTTGGAAATAAGGAGTACAATATTTTTTCATCTTTAATTTGACAACAGAAAGAGTAGTTTCGAGTGTTTCATTCTTGTTATTGAGTTTTGGGGCTATTTTTTATTTTTCTGCTTCTGTAATTACACGCTATTAAAAATTTCCTATCATCATTTGTATTTGTGTATGCTTTCTTTAATAAAAATCCCTTCAAGAAAAAAAACACGCATAAATAAATAAGCATAGCATCATAACTTGATATTTTTAATTAACGTCGCACTGGAGCAACGCAAATGGACTATTGGCGACGGTCCGGGATCAAACCCAAACGGACAGATCGGAGGACAACACGTAATTTTGAACCACGGTCAGAAGACGAGGTCACACCTGAGCTGGCACCCCACCGGAGAGCTGCGAGTTCGAATCCCACCAAAGACCGTCGTGTAGAAAGTGCACTGTCGAGGCTTCAAATATCCCCACGTTGGCGTGGAGGTTTGGAGAGTGGGGTGCCATCTCAGGTGTGATCGTTCTGATTGTGGTTACGTAGTGTTGTCTTCGGTACTTGCCCTTCGGGTCTGATCCCGGACCGGGTGCCAATAGCCCGTTGTGTGACGTTAATTAAAATACCTACCTACTCGGAAATATTGGCATCAAAAGTTTTGACGTTTCCATTTGATGTCCCTGGAGTTGCCAGTACTTGTGTAAATCGAGACGAAAATAAATGCCCAGAATACACAAATCTGAAAGTGAGCGGATTAAAGTGTCATTTGTAGGTACGTATGTCCCCATCTGGAAAATGCCTCGTCCTATAAAAAAATGATAGGCGTGATAAAATAATTGTGTCTAGGACGCAAACCGTAGTTTGGACGGGAATACTCGGGCCTGATGTTGGATTGTGGAAGCAGAAGGAAATTTGAATTATTGTTTAGAGTAAACATTCAAAAATTCACAGTTTGAATGATTAAAGTGCAGCATGATATTAATATTGAAGGATAATTTTATTGATTAAAGTCTTGGGGATGTAGCGTAATTTGGCAGCTTTCCAATTACACCACATACGCAGTCTTCACCACGCAATCCAAAGTGACACTGGCCCAATGCTTCCCCAACACCGTAGAATTTCGACATATTCCGAAACCCTCCCCACGCACTCGGTTCGATGGTCATGTCATTCTTTGTCCACAGAAATATTCTTTATCTACTCGACGCTTTATTTATCTCCTAGATGTTTCTTCTAATTCTGAAATCGACAAAACAGTTGTAACGCTTTTTTTTAAATGCTTTTTGTAACGTTCTACTTTTCATGCCTCTTTCCCAGTACTATTCCTATTTTAAAGACGTATTCACCTCAAAGCGCGCAGAACTCTTTTCCGATTAGTCTTGGACAAGGAATCAAGCGCTATAATTATGTGGTCGCTTCACACCATCCTAAATTCGTATGTCAAATGAAGGAAGGGAGGTATAATAGTAACGCTTATGTAATGCCTTGATTTTAATAGTAAAAAGATTTACGAGATTGTCACAAAACGCGAGTCCAGAAACACAAGTCAAAGATGTCTAAAATAGTGCACAAGCTAATTCGACAGTGGTACTATTTTAGTGTAAGCTCTTACTTTATTCCTTCTGGATACGCCAATGTATCGGTAGGTATTTTAATTGACGTCGCACTGAAGCAACACAACGGGTTACTGGCGACGGTCCTGGATCAAACCCGAAGTCAAAATCCGAGGACACCACTTAATTTTGAACCACGGTCAGAAGACGAAGTCATACCTGAGCTGGCATCCTACTCTCCAAATTTCCACATCACGTCTGGCGCAACTTGTCTGATTTTGGACCTTGCGCAGCAAAACCCCAAAATCCAATCCAATACACATCACGTCAACGTGAGCACATTTGAGGCCACTACAAATTTAACGTGCACTAGCCCCCTTTGCACGCAATTGTCGGTTGGTTTCGAACTCACAACCCTCCGATTGCGATCACCAATCTGTCCCTCCTCGGTAGGAAGTTAATTGACGTCGCACTGGAACAAGACAACGGGCTATTGGCAACTGTGCAGGATCAATCCCTAAGAGAAAGATCGAATCATGTAATTTGGAACAGCGGTCAGATGACGAGAACACCTGAGCTGGCACCCCACTCTCCAAACTTCCACACCACGCCAACGTGGACATTTGAGGCCGCGACAGATTTAACGTGCTCCGTGTACACGACGGTCTTCGGCTGGACCGAGTTTCGAACTCGCAACTCCCCGGTTGCTGAATCCGTTACTCTTCCAACCGGGCCACTGCGGCCCATCATTGTATCGGACATCTCGTTCGTCGCTACATTGGCCGTCTTCCGCTCCTCTAATTAATACCCGTGAGTGCTTCAAATCCACTGGTACATCTGGTACAATACTACACAGCCCTTTGACACTCGCACATTGACGCGGTAGAACGAAGCTCTGAGTGTTCCTAGATTACACTTCAACCTCAGGTGCCAGCGTTCTCTACTACACACGACAGATCTATAAATATCGTCCTATCCTAACCAATACACGCTCCAGCTTTTGGTAATAAATATATGCAATTACAGTATGGATCCGACGGAATCGTGCATGCGATGATTTATAAGATGCAATGGGCTTGTGAGCAAATCAGATCCCTCCTCCCTATAGTCAACCATTCAGTAAATCGCATCGATGGAAGACGATATTGATCGTTCCTGTTGCTGTCTGGACACTGGCGTTGCTGGACAGGATGGGAAATCGAGCGACGAAAAACCACTCTACTTCTTCAATCCGGTAGCACCTCGTGAGCCGTCAAGTGCCGATTATCTGCGGTGACAGCTGGTGCGATTCGCGCGGCTAATCCAAATGGAGAATGAAACAAATGGCAGGCACTTAACTTTACGTAATTCGCCCTAGTATAATCCAAGTGTTAGATGTTTCGTTTGTCGCTTTGTGGTCGTTCTTTTTGCCTCGAGGACAGTAAATTAAGGTGGGTATTTTAATTAAAGCCGCACTGGAACAACACAACGGGCTATTGGCGACGGTCCGGGGTCAATCCCGAAGGGAAGGATGGAGGACAATACCACGTAATTTTGAACCAGATGACGAGGTCACACCTGAGCTGGCATCCCACACTCCAAACTTCCGCACCACGCCAACGTGAGGGAATTTGTGGTCGCGACAGTGCACCAGCCTCCTTTGTACACGAGGGTCTTTGGTTGGATTCGCATTCGCGACCCTCCGTTTCATAATCCGTTCCTCTTCCAACCGGGCTACCGCGGCCCTGTAAAGTAAATTAAGTAGCAGAATGCACGCAATAACATAAGCTGTGTCGTATTCAGGCTTGGTATAATTGTTTGGAAATTTTACTCGTTCGTTCAAGTCTTAAAATAATGAATCGGTTATTAATTTTTACGAAATTTTTATTTTTTAAATTCCGGAGTGGTAGGTAGATAGTTGAAGTAACGTCGCACTGGAGATGATTTGATTTTATACCGTGCCGCCTTTTCCGCCAATAAACTTTCCTTGCCCCCTCGTGGTTCCTCTAATCAAATAATATTTAAATAACCCCTAGCGGATTAATTTTTAAACATTCTTTCACTGGACCCTTAGTAGAGCCCAGAGCCATTCCAGACACCCTGATCTCCATGTTCTCCTGCATGTTTCAACTCATCTCGAAATACTGAAGATTGAAATGAAAATGACATTTAACCTGTTATTTCACAACGAAGTCAATATTGCACCCCCGTTGGGACCATTCGAACGACTGCCTATATCACTCTTGCGACGTCCATTTCTGTTATTATGACTTACATATTGACAATTTATTACAAATGATTATATATTTACAGAGAATTCCCTTACTCATGTATGACACGAATTATAAAACACTCAATTTCAAAGGGAAAAAGATGGGCAACATTCGTCAAGAGTGGACCAATCTGCCATGGCCACCCTCGGGCAGTGGCGTGGCGCTGTTCCGGATGCCAACTGGGCACGACTACCTTGCTGCCCACTTGCAAAGGATCACATGTTGCACTCCCCACAATGCCAGCTGTGTGGTCAAGGCGTCATGGATGCTGCCCACATGCATCAGTGCCATGCCTTGGACCAAGGACCAGACAACGAGGAGGACGTGTAACGTTGAGGGTAGGCGTTGGCTAGCAAGCATGTATAAAACACTCAATGGAGAAAAATTCACAAGCCAGGCAGGAAGAAGAAATCAAAGTTAGCTTGGAGGGATACCGTTTATAAAATTCTGTCCATCCCTCGTCGAGATGCTGTTGCTGCCTTCAGATTGGAAACCGGGCATGCTGCTTAGCCAAACACCTTTCAGATTCAAAATTTTCAACCGCTCAAATCGTGTCCTATGTGGAGGTAGGGACGAAATGATTTCCACCCACTTTGGAGTTTGGCCAAAATTGTTGGAAGATATTTTTTTAAAGATATTGATTGGAAGGTGAGGGATTTAATTCAGTCTAGACTGATTAACTGTCCTTTTGTGTTGTCCCTTTGTTCTTTGTCTCCATGTTTTTATGCTGAGTGTTTACTAAAGTGAATGAATGTATTTAAATGCTACTGCTAAAAATAAACATTGTTACAGAGACCACATACCTTTAAGCAGCAAGTTGAGAAAGGTAAAAAAAACAGAGTTAATAGGAAGCTTCTTCAGCAACCAAAATCCAATTCGATATCCAAAAAAATTAATACGGAGTTAGTTATTTTAATTAATGTCACAATGGAGCAACACAATGGGCTATTGGCAACGGTCCGGGATGAAAGTCGAAGGAAGAATACCGAGAATACCACATAATTTTGTACCACGGTCAGATGACGAGGTCACACCTGAGCTGGCACCCTACTCTAAAAGCTTCCACACAATGACAAAGTGGGGACATTTGAAACCACGATAGATTTAACGCGCTCCATCCCCCTTAAAAATTAATGCGGAAAAAATCCCTTCGACACAAGGTCTTAAGGCTTTTGGATTGTTTTCAATTCCATTGTTTGACGCTGAATAGTCAAATTCATTAATTTACTCTAAGTACGCAAAATATACATAACTTCACTGAAATATATTCAGCCGTTTTGGTGTGCTACCAGTACGTAGATGCAGACACCAAACATGGATTGCTTACGGATATTATGGATTATTTTACAGTCACATTTCTTTTATTTCTTAGCTCTTAGTTATGAAGTAATGCAGCAATTTCAACTAAAGTTGATTATACTATGAAACGAAATAAACGGATAAATAAATTGGAAGACGATGAAAATATTTGTTGAAAATTCTCAAATACTACATCTCATTATACACAGTATTATACATTGCATGTTAATGCCCCAGCGCTTTGAATATTGACCAACATTATTGCTTCACTTAAGTTGGCGCCTGTAAAGTATTTTGTTCCTCCCTCAAAAATTTTCAGCAAAAGTTTGGAAAGTTTGACAACCCATGCGTCAAAAGGCTTCCCATTTATAGAGAAATGTACATAATTTCGGGAAACAAAGATCGACGCTTTTATTCAACTGAAAAATTATATTCTGCTCTTACTGAAGCATCTTCGGAACGAATAATAACAGTCAAATGTAAAATATTAAACCATACTGAAAACTCCAACCACAAAGTAACTAAAAAGAAATGAAAATCCCGACAGAATTAGTTCTTTTGGTTAATTCTTTCGACTTTTAATTTATGGTTAGGTAAAAATTATGGATTATTTTACGGTCCCATATCTTTTATTTCTTCGCTCTTTGTTATGAAATAGTGCAGCAATTTTTCACGCGTCTTCAGGGAAGGTTATTTTTGACCGAAAAGAAACGTTCCGAAGAGAAAAATAGAGTATGCACCGTATACATTCAGATAGAATATTTCCAACTATTTTAAACTTTTATGGCCCAGAATTTATGATCAGTTATATATTTCCACTGACACCCGTGTTCTCTTAATGTCCAAGTCATTTACCACCAGAGCCTGAAACAAGAACAAAACCCTGCACCGATCTGCTGCCTGGAGTGATTTAAGAAAAGAGCCTTCTTTTTGTTGCATACATTAAAAATGAAACAAAGTATGTGTTTATTATACCACTGGAATACATTTAAGGGTATTCAGAATTTCATCATTAAACTTGCGAACATAAAACCTTTAAAGGGGGTATTTTAAATTAAACGATATTTTTTACGAAAGTATTAAGCTGTTTATTTCGTTCAACTTAAAATACTAATATTCTACATAAGTATTTTAATGCATCCTACATAAAAATGTTACAGTTGGCAATTTGCCAAGAAAGAATTAGATTATAATACGGAATAGGTTTTGTTTTATAGATAAAATGTTAAACCTTGTACGTTAGTTTCAAAGCAAAATGTATGCACATACTGTAAAAGAACCAGTAAATAATAGAGCTTTAGTTTTATTACATTTATTTTATTGTTATTATCTCCATTATTCATAACTTCATCCTAGATTAGTTATACATTTCTATGGTAGCTCATAGTTTCTAGTAGGGATATTGGTTGGTTTGGAGTTTTATGGCACAAAGTCATATTTGGCCATGCTGAGCCAAACACAAGATACAATATCAAGTAATAGACAGACACACACAATGAAAGTTTTACTGACACAAAGCGAGAAATACACCCAGCGGGGAATGCACCTGACAGGTATCGAACCTGCGTCGCCTACAACTCGAATTATAGAGATGTTGGACATGTGATTGATTTTACATGGGGTTATATATGTATAAAAGACATTTTCAGGTGAACCCTTTACCAAGAAATATCACTATCGAATATTCTATCTTTCTAAAAGAATTAAGATTTTATAGTTAAAATTTTTCAGATGTCCACTGATATACTTCATGTTTAAAAAATTCAGCATTTACTTCCAGTATTAGAAAAAATGTAGATATAATTGTTAACATACAATCTGAATTCCTCTGAATAAACCGTAGTCCACATTTGAGCAAAATATAGTTGGTTAAGTTGAAAGCCTTTCAACTAGATTGAAATGTTTTTATGCAATTCTGGGGGAGGAGTTACTAAATAAAACCCCTAATGCATACAAGATTTAGTTCTCTCTTAGTCAGTAATTTTCAAGGGAAAGAACTCAAACGAAAGCACCGCTCTGAGGTCACATAATTTTCTAGCCCTCGGGGCACATCTTTAGGCGTGTACGGGCTTCATGGACCCGAGGTACTCTAGAGATCTTTTCTTTTCCCATCAGGTTTACTGCCGTGAGTAAACACGGGAGTCGCAATACCGGGATACCCGTGTGATATTTTCCTACTTTCGTTCCACTATGTTCTCCAATCTCTTTTCTCCCTTTCACATTATTTACACTGCTGGCCACCGTAAATGCAACACCCTGAAGGAAGCATGCAAATAATATGAAATTTACAACATGCATTAGCGGAGGTGAGATATGCAAATGATTAGAATTTCAGCGCAGACGCACATCACGCGCGCCTGTGGCGCCACTTCAAAGCGCTATTTAAGGCTTGGAGAGTTCGACGATTTCAAGTACGGCAATTGTGTTTTTCTTGTGGTTTTTTCAAAAAAAACGATCAATTATGCCTCGTAGAAAACAGCGATCATCTTTTGATCAAGTATCCGAGTTCGACAGAGGAAGGATAGTGGCCTACCGAGATTGTGGATTATCTTTCAGGGAAATCGGTAGTCGTGTTGGACGAAACCAAACAACTGTAATGCGGATATGTGATCGTTGGATGCAGGAGGGTACGACGGACCGACGTGGTCGATCGCATCCACCTCAGTGCACCACTTCACGTGATGACAGGCATATTGTGCGTATGGCAGTGACGGATCGCTCAGCCACATCACGAACCATAGCACAGCACATTCAGTCTGTACCGCATCATCCAGTGTCTGCGCGTACCATTCGACGCCGTTTACAGCAGAGTGGTCTGTCCGCAAGACGTCCATTGCTTCGTCTACCCTCGACGCAGAACCACAGACGTTTCCGCCGCCAATGGTGCGATGAAAGAAGGATGTGGACGGCAGAATGGAATGAAATTGTCTTTACTGACGAGTCACGCTTCTGTCTGCAACACCACGATGGTCGGATTCGAGTCTGGAGACACCGTAGAGAGAGGATGCTGAACAGCTGCGTTATGCACCGCCACACTGGTCCTGCACCGGGTATTATGGTATGGGGTGGTATTGGATATCACTCTCGCACTCCTCTAGTACGCATTGCCGGTACTTTAAACAGCCAGCGCTATATCTCCGAGGTGTTGGAGCCTGTTGTCCTTCCTTACCTTCAGGGCTTGCCCACAGCCATATTTCAACAGGATAATGCGCGACCACACGTGGCACGCATTGTCCAAGGGTTCTTCGTCAATCGCCAGATTGAATTGCTTCCCTGGCCAGCTCGCTCTCCGGATCTTTCGCCGATAGAAAACATGTGTGGTCCATGGTTGCTCAACGATTGACCCAGAATACATCCCCAGCTGCCACACCAGATCAACTTTGGCAACGTGTGGAAGCTGCTTGGTCTGCTGTACCCCAAGAACACATCCAAAGTATCTTTGAATCAATGCCGAGGCGTGTGGCAGCGGTGATCTCCAACAATGGCGGCTACTCTGGCTACTGATTTTGGCAGGAACCACACTTCACAGAAGTCTATAAATTTAATCATTTGATACTTGGTCAACATGTTATCTACAAAATAAATTTTGTTGTGATATCTCTTGTCTTTCTTGGTGTTGCAATTTGGGTGGCCAGCAGTGTACTTGAACGTGTCTTGTATTAGGTAATTTGGTCAAATATTACTCTCGCGGCATAAAACGCAAAAACTACCTAATTTTTCAGCGTCCCAGAAAATTTTCACTATAACTAGAACTTGTATCAATACAACATGGTAGGCCCTCTGTTCACGATTGCTATCCAGGAAATTTCCCATGTTTTGCCATAGATTTCATAGAAGAGATGATATTGCAAGTAGCATTGTCAAGACTAAGAAATGGTCACACCAGAATTCTTAAGTGTAGCATCAAACAAAATCATTTTCCAGTGTTCGGGTATGTGGTACAAGTGTTGACTTCTCTTAACCACTTGCCTTTCTTGTTCTCATCTGGATCCTCTCGATCTTCGTTCAGAATCCAGTAACTGTATTGAATGTTTACGATTGGTTTATTGGATTCGGTCTAGCATGATAAAGTGGAATTGACAACAATTGTGTATCAACTGCTTCTCAGTGTCTATTCAAAGATTAATTAACAATCAAATCTTAAGTTTTCCAACTACACATTTTTAAGTTTTTGTGACCCACCATAGAGGACATATATAAGTAGAGGGAGCAAAGGTAACATTTTCATGTGCCCGGGATCATGTAACCACAACTATTAGTAACGTAACCCTTAGACTACTTTCTACTACTGTGTGGAACCCAACATTCATCATATGGTTCGTCCACAGAACGGGAGAATACGCCCATCCATTGATTAATCATCTGTTAGTAGTAGACTTTGAGGATTTCACCACTTTGGTTCCCACTGTATAGAAATGCGCATTCACAAACCTACCCTGTCATAAGATGTTATATCGCTAAACGAGGCGATGAGATACCAAATCGGCCAAACAAGTCCACATTTCAGAGCAATCACGTGACTACTAGTCGACATGTTGATCACGCAAGCTCCTCTCAATAACAATGCTCAGTTTGCGTATAGTTCACGTCTTTGCGATTCACGACTCACAAGGGAAAATATAAGTCGTGAAATTTCTTGTTACGTTGAAATACATTCAAAGAGAAAAACAATTCGTTCGAATTCCCGTGTGTTATGCCTCAGAATTGGCATGTTCGCTCTTCGCTGTCATTTCTCCGGTGCACGTGAATAAGTTTCAACAACACATGTTGGCCGCGTATAAAAAGGATACCTCAAATTATGAAGGGGGGAGAAACACAAAAGCGGCTATAAATAACGATAATTTTTGGAGGTTGTATTTCCACACATCTCCTCTGGCTTTGTCTAGGGATATAATTAACTCTTAGTAATTTGGACAGATATCAAAGGGTGGTTTTGTGCTTCTGTGGAACCTTTTCTTTCAGAAAAAAAGAAGCTGAAACAGTTAATCACGATAAAGCGTAACGACGCTGTTAGAGTGTAACAATTGCTTCGTGATGTTAGACGCAAAAAAAGCGTCATACATCTTTTTCAGTCTCTAAGAATTTAAGTCTGCTTTCTGTATCATAAGGGATAGTGAAACAGCTTTTTATGGGGCCTTGAGCAACGACACAAAAAGAAAATGTTTTTTTTCTTATTGCAGCTGGGGTCCGTTGGGAATAGTATTAGACACGAAACTGACAGTGATAGTGATTTATATTTATATATCATGTAGTACCTATATAATTGTCTTTTTTATATCTTAAAAACCCAATCTTATTTCTCAGTTCACTTAATTTTTCTCCTACGTTGAAAGACTTTCCTCTAAAAACTGATGGTTTCAACGATGTCCTTTTTATGGTTTTATGTCGTGCTATAATAATGTTCCGATTCCTTGTCATCTATTTTGTCGTCAACGGCTTCAATGTCAAGCGATGACCATGACATTTTTTCTGCCTGGATTTTGGGAATTCTCATGGATTCAAAAGCAACAACTGACTGGTGATTGATTAGTTGGTTGGGTTTGGGTTCCATGGCGCAAAGTCCATATTTAGCCAAGCTGTGCCAAACACAACTGAGAGAAGGCAAAAAGCAAAAGGGTAAACGAGTTTCTTTTTCAGAATTCATGAGCCTAAAGATGCGTCATATATCGACAGTTAGTTGCATTAACGTCGCACTAGAGCAACACAACGGGCTATTAGTGACGGTCGCGGATCAATCCCGAAATTAAAGATCGAGGACAACGCCTCACAATTTTGAACCACGGTCCGATGACGAGGTTAACACCTGAGCTGGCATCCCACTGTCCAAACTTTCACACCCCGCCAACGTGAGCACATTTGAGGCTACGACAGATTCAACGTGTACCATCCCGACTCTCACACTACAAAACCGCCCTTTTAACTTGCACCATCAAAACGTACACCACTTCTTTGGTTGGATCGAGTTTCGAATTAGCAACTCTCCAGTTGCAATTTCTCTACTTCTCCAACTGGACTACTGCGGCCTTCATATATCGACAGAGTGGTTATAACTTGACAGAAGAGGATTAGAGCACTGTATAGAAAGAATCGGATAAAATTCAAGACAATTTGATGTGCAACCCGTCCTGATCACAGGGTTTTTAAGTTCTCAAATCCTTTCCGGAGTTTTCTTAAGATTACGAATAGTTGTAGAATCTCTTTCAAGAGGACATTAAATGTTAAAATCCCCCATTGCTATTGCCGATTCATTGGTAAAGTTTCACGAGCCATTCTTGATCAAATAGTATAAGTACCCTATCTCATTACTATTAGTTTAAATTGATGGATCAATGTTTTAGACAAGACTTCACGTATATTAAAGTCACATTACAGTCAAATTTCACCGTACTTGAACTTTGGCTAATTACGAGTAGTGAACGAATTCGATGGCAAAATCTGAATGATGGCTGTAAAGTTAAAACGGATTGTTCATGCGCTATATTCAGTTTTCTTAATTAACCCTCCTGGTGGTGTCTTCACTTTGAAAACCGTTCTAGTACCAGTGGCCAGCCTCTGTTACAAAAACCTATTCCAAACTGTCACGAGTTCTGGGCAAAGGAGAATTTGTTTTCCTACTTGGAGTAATAAGGGAACAGGATGGTTGCGAGTTCGAATCCAACGGAAGGCCATCGTTTACAAAGGGGGGCTGCAGTACGTTAAATCTGTCGTGGCCTCAAATCTCCTCACATTGGTTTGGCGTGGAAGTGTGGAGAGTGGGGTGCCATCTCTGGTGTAACCTCATCATCTGACCATGGTTCAAAATTACGTGGTGTTGTCCTCGCATCTTTACCGTCACCAAAAGCCCTTTGCGATGCTTCAGTGCGACGCTGGTTAAAATACCCACCTACTTGGAGTAATAGGGCAGTTTTATCTCGACGAGGTATTTCGTCATTAGCAAAACTGGTCAGATCTTGATGGACGAGATATCACGTCAAAACCACTAGGAGAGTTAAATAAAAAGACAAATATAAACGCAAATTTATAACTTCTCGCTCGTTTTTCAGAGTAACGGATATTATAACATAGCCATTCTACGCCCTATAACATAAAATTAAATTATGTGGAGGTAGTATTCGCAAAGAATGGCATGACTTCCAACCAATCTGGGTTTTAATAATTAAAAATACCAATCTCCGTGACATCCATAAGTTTCGATGTACAATTGCCCATTCGGTACCCTAATGACGGTTTACATTTTTTGACGTGAATACGTCTTTAAAATCGGAACAGTACTGAAGGCATGCATGTTTGTGTCCTCGATGCAACCTACCATATTTTTCTTTGGTTTTGAGCTTGGAATTTGTGATATCTGCTAAAACCAGTTACAAATCATTTCGAAGCGAAACAAGGCACCTCTATTTGGCTACAGGACTCCATTAGAGCATGCGCACTCACGTTGATGGGAGGAACTTGCACAGCAACATATATTGTATAACATTATAAATTGATTCTTGCGTGCCCATTGGCTGTAAAAGATCACACAAATCCAATCATTGAGAAAGTAATCTTAAATTTTAATTATGCATCAATTTTTATATTCTGCATTCAATTCGCCGATATATGAAAACGAAAAAAATAAACCCGCATGGAAAATTTCGTCAAAACTAGGGGTTTGTGTCCTCAACACAACTTACCAATTTTTTTAAATTTCAATTACCGTTTCTGAAGTCGATTCATGTAGGTGGCGCAGGTTCAATTCCTGTCAGTTCCATTCATATTTCTCTCTTCTGTGTCAGTAAAACTTTCGTTTTGTCTATTACTTGATGTTGTATGTCTTGTGTCTGGCGCATCATGACCAAATAGGGCCCTTGCGCCATATAACCCCGAAACCACCTAACCAAGTCGATTCAGTGGTTGGGTTTCAGCAGTCCAAATAATCAAGTTTCACTGGCTATATAGCATGTAAAAAATCTCAGGTAAATGTATCGTTTCATTATAACAAGTTTCATTAATACTAAATTTAGATCCAAAAGAAAAACTTATTTTGCGGTAATACTACTTTTTTCTTAAATTTCACATCCATTAACAGAATTGTGCATATCGCATTGAAGAATTTGGTAGGTAGGTATTTTAATTAACATCGCACTGGAGCAACACAACGGGCCATTGGGGACGGTCCGGGATCAAGCCCCAAGGGAAAGATCCGAGGACAGTACGTAATTTTGAACCACGGTCAGAAGACGAGGTCACACCTCATCTGGCACCCCTCTCCAAACTTCCACACCATGCCACACGAGGAAATTTGAGGCCACGACAGATTTAAAGCCCTCTTTGAACACGACGATCTTTGGATTCGAACTCGCAACACTCCGGTTGCTAATCAGTTACTGTTCCAACAGGGATACCGTGGCCTTTTGAAGAATTTGGCTGACACATCTGGATAAAGGTGCAACTGTTGGTTTAGCAGCGTTTTTTCCCCTTAACTATACACTTATATTATGAGCGTATATTTCACTAGATGTAAGCAAATATACGCTTCATTTGTTGGAACTAGAATCTAAAAAGCAACAGCTTAAGAACGGTGTTCTGGGTAAAAAAATATTAAAACATTCCGTCGCTTAGTTAAATATGCAAAAGTTACATTTTTTTTGAGCGAATGCAAATATAAAAAGGAACGCCTGTAGCATACACCACCAACAAATGAACGCAGGAGGTCCTTCAATTTCCTCCATTCCGAACGTTATTAAAAAATTAAAGCGAAGAGCACTGAAAGCAAAATGAAATGTTTTTAGTTTTCAAATTAAAAGAGTTTTCTCCGTTTGAAGCGCTCGTGGAAGCAGAGAAGTCGCCACGTTTATGCAAATATTTAATCTTGAATTTTTCATTACATCTGAATGGATAAAGATTGCTAGAAACTAATTGGTTGCAGAAACGATTAGCATAAACGGATAGCTAATATTGGAAGTCTCGTGTAATTGACAATAAATTAAAGCAGAAATGAAAAAAATGGAACACTTTTCAATGTCCTAATAAGAAGCAGTTAAAATAGGACAGGAAGGGAGAGATTATTGTAAAATCTGGTAGCCGCTGAGATATTTTTTAATCGTATTCCTAAGGATACTTGGGAGGGTCATGATAACCTGGTTGAAAGAGTAAAGGATTAGCGACCGGAGGTTTGTGAGTACGAATCCAACCATAGACCGTCGTGTACGAAGGGGCCTGGGGCACGTTAAATCTATCGTGGCCTCAAATATCCTCACGTTGGCATGGTGTGGAAGTTTGGAGAGTGGAATGCAAGTTCAGGTGTTGACCTCGTCTTCTGACCTTGGTTCAAAATAACGGTGTGCTGTCTTATGATCTTTCTCTTCGGGTTTAATACCGGACCGTCGCCAATAGCCTGTTGCGTTGCTCCAGTGCGACGTTAATAATATACCTACCTACCTAAGGATACTTAGAGTTACTATTTCTAAAAACATTGAACAAAGTTTGTTAAAATATTAGAAGGTGACTCGTAGAATAATTAACCCTCCTGGTGGTTGCCTCCAGGAGATATCTCATCCTTAGACAGAACTGACCGTTCTTGATGGACGAGATATCTCGTCCTTAGACAAAACTGACCAGATCTTGATCTCATCATCATCAAAAACGGAAAAATCGTGATTGTGAGGTATCCCGTCATTAGCAAAATTGGTCATATCTTTATCATTGAAGAGATATCTCGTTAAAACCACTTGGAGGGTTAAGACAATAAAATTTAGTCAAGTAAATTTACTAGCAGTATTCAGTAAGCATCTTCACAATTTATTTAAGCTCTTGAGTCACATCTTAATACTTAAATAACTATAGCAGAACACCAGTGTTTTTCTTCTCTCCTCCCAGAACGGAACGAGGAACTGTTTATTAACCGTTTCCTAGGATCCATGATCGTGCTCTCTTCTGCGCATGTGCCCCGTTTGAAAGTGCTAGCGTCTGTTTCTGTTAAGAAGCGAGCGCAATCGTACTGTTGTCCGTTTGGAGGTGTACAGTTTTCGTTTCTTGTATGTAAATAAATGTTGTTGTCTCTTCCTAAGATTTGATTTGATTTTATATAGCTGACCTGATAAGTTGCTATATTATGCATTTTAAATAATTCCATTATTTTTAAGCTCTTAAGTCTTCTTAATACTTAATAACTGATATTTTTAATAACGACAATTTTTAATTTAATGCTTTTATTAAGTTTAAATTTCATGTAGTCTCTACGAAATTAAATATTTTTAAATGCGTGCTTTTATATTCATACGCAAAAAAATCAGTATTTCCGAAGATGACGAAAGAGAAAATACAACCTTTTTAGAAACTTCCTGCAGTGTGTAGAAAGATAAGAAACTGAAAAAGCCGACTTTCGCTATAAATTTGTACAAGTTAGACATGCATCTATGAAAATGAACTTCAACTATACAATATTTTCATGTAGTTATATTTTAAGTCTAAAGAAAACAGGTAGGTAGGTAGGTATTTAATTAACTGGAGCAACAGAACGGGCTATTGGTTCCGTTCCGGGATCAAACCAGAAGAGAAAGATCCGAGGACAATACCACGTAATTTTGAACCACGGTCAGATGGCGAGGTCACATCTGAGCTGGCACCCCACTCTCCAAACTTGGACACAAAGTCAATGTGAGGACATTTGAGGCTACGGCAAATTTAACGTGCACCAGCTCTTATATACACTATGGTCTTTAGTTGGATTCAAACTCGCAACCCTCCGGTTGCTGATCCATTACTCTTCCAACAGGACTACCGCTGACCCAAAAGTAACACATCTTTAACCTAAGCTTTGAATGTTCCCTTTTACGATCTGTGAATCTGACATTATCGAAACATTTCAAAATAAATTTCAACAGTCAAACTTTTTGAGCATGAAACGCACATTTAATTACTTACGAATCCCATTACGCATAAATTATGTCCGTTTATAAAACCATTACTCATAGTTTTAGAAAATTACTAGTGTAATTACCCGCGGTTGCTAGGGCTGAATTATTTGTAATCCATCGTAACATTACTCAATGTTATTCCTATGAGGATTTCGAATTGCTTTTAGCCCTCTATAGAACCAGGACAAATAGAACGGGGGTTAATATCTAGCCTATATTTCTAGCAGGATTCTAAAGAATGGGTGCACCAAATTTGGTGTGAATTGATCTAACAGTGTGTAAAAATACTGAATTGTATTCCTATGGGGATATCGAATTGTTTTTGGCTCCATCTGCAAACAAGATGAATATAACTGGGGTTAATATGTAGCCTAATTTACCTGCAGGGTTCTAAATAAGTGTTCCAAATTTGGTGTGGATTGAACAAACGGGGTATATTTGTATAGAGAACAGACAAACGGGAACTCTGCTTTATATGTATAGACTTAACGAAAAATTGAAAATAGTATACAATTATAAAAATAATTACTATAACCCTTTCCTTCAAAATCGTATCCCCAAACCCAAGTGGGTTTACTGTCCATATAGAAGTTTGTTGGTCTCTAGTCTAAAGAATTTCCCCACGTTCCTTTATTCCGTGTACATTTATATCAATATACCGAATTTCCAGACTGCATTTGCAGCTGTCTGGAATTCTTCGGATCCTTCAGTTTCTACACAATGAGATCGAATATCGAACTGCATCAAATAAAATCATAACGGAGTGTTCCGACACCGCAGATTTTCCATTCCTCCGACCAATACCCCCAAGATTCTGATTTTTTATTTCCTCTCTGCCAGTTCCACAACAGTGATCCAAAATCCAACTCCACTTTGAACGAAAGCTAAGATACCGCTGCCTTGGAACCCAGGTATTAAAATTAATAAAGTTAGACTGTTCCTCGTCTTTGAAAATTCGATTTTCGAGATATACAAGTATATTTTTTAAAAAGATGCCTCTTACTTTAAGAATTCATATCTTGGTTTATTTCCAGTCTGATTTTCTTTCGAAGCGATAAATATTGCTGTTCCATGAACTAAACTAAAAATCATAGAAATTGGTTTTCCCCATGGAAGAAAGGGAATATATTTCCCGAATGTTATAAGTATTTTAAAGTGAATAATATTAATGCACTGTTTTTTCAAATGTTATTGAGATCCAATCGTGTAATGGTTCACAAAAGAAAGTTATCAGTATTTTATTCCTCAGGTAACGCTTTACATCTAGTGTATAATTTTCAAATTTCAGGACCGCGTTAGAAGAGTTGGTATTGGTATTAGTATTTTCAATTAGCGTCACACTGGAGCAACACAACGGGCTATTGGTGACGGTCCGTGATCAATCCCAGAGGGAAAGATCCAAGGACAACACCACGTAATTTTGAACCACTGTCAGACGACGAGGCAACACCTGAGCTGGCACCCCACTCTCCAAACTTGCTCACCACGCCAAAGTGAAGACACTTGAGGCCAAGAGAGTTTTAACGTGCAAAAAACCCCTTTGTACATGACTGGCTATGGTTGAATTCAAACTCGCGACCGTAGAATATGTTTGGAAATTAATGTAAGTAAGGTATTTTAATTAACGTCACACTGGAGCAACACAACGGGCTATTGGCGACGGTCCGGGATCAATATCAAACGGAAAGTCCAATGACAACACCACGTAATTTTAAACCACGGTCATATGACGTGAAAATTTTATTACAACTTAAGTAGTTATCAAATTTTTGTAAGTATTTGTCCAGGTTGAGCTATTCAAATTTTGCATTACAAGTATACTATCTGGAAATATAAGCCAGACTTCTAATTTCCACCAACTAGGAATTCGTCGATAAACAAGTAAAAAAGAACGATATACCAGAATGAGTGATATAACGACGGATCTATGACGAACAGTACATACATATTCTATACTGATCAGTTATGGGGCAGCGGTAGCTCAGATGGTAAAGCCACAGATAAGATGCCCGAGGGTTCCGCGATCAAAGCTTTATCCAACCAATGACCTTCGTGTACGTGGAAGCAAGTTAAATCTGACGTGGCCTCAAATGTCCTCAGGTTGGTGTGGAAGTTTGGAGAGTGGGGTGCCGGCTCAGGTGTGATCCCGTCATTTAACCGTTGTTCAAAATTAAGTGATGTTTTCTTTGGATCGCCCTTTGGGATTATCCCAAAGGTTGCGTTACTCCAGTGTGCGAAGGTGTTGATTTCATCATCTTGTTGGTGGTTGTTTTGGCAATTTATGGCGCAGGGATCATTTGGCCAAGCTGCGCCAAACACAATACGTTAAGTAAAAAGGTTTTGAAAGAGAAGAGACATTGGGGAAAAGAGTAGTAGAAAGAAAGCAGAAACTGATCGCTTGGGGGTATTCCAGAAGCATGACCCCCGTGTTTACTAACGGGTCCGTGAAGTCAGTACACTCCTGAACGTGATGCATCCCTGGGGACGACTTCATCGTCTCACCGGGATTCAAAAAATGACGAAGTGTCCTCGAATATTTTAAGCCGGGATTGATCTCGGCCAATAACCCGTTGTGCTAATCCAGACGGCGTTAATTCATCTACCTACCTAATCAGTTCCTTTTGGAGTTCATATTTAAAACAGATAACTGAGGTAGGTATTTAACGCCGCACTGGAGCGACACAACGGGCTATGGGCGAGCCAACGTGAGGACATTGGACGCCACGACTGATTTAACGACCGTCGATTCAAAGACCTTCCTGTACAAAGGGGACTGGTGGGATCTGTCATGTCCTCAAATGTCCTCACGTTGGCGTGGTGTGCAAGTTTGGAGAGTGGGGTGCCAGCTCAGGTGTGACCTCGTCATCTAACCGTGGTTCAAAATTACGAGGCGGTATCCTCGATCTTTCCCTTCGGGATTGATCCCGGACCGTCGGCAATAGCCCGTTGCTGCAGAGTGACGTTAATTAAATACTTATCCCCTATAACACTACTTCTAAACAAAATTAAACGGTCAAATAAACGGTAGGCCTCGGGCTCAGCCATAGAAATTGATTCTTAAAAGGGCTCCGCGAGTCAAAAGGGTTGGGTGGGTAGGTAGGTAGTTAATTAACGTCGCACTTTAGCAACACAACGGGCTATTGGTGACGGTCCGGGATCAATCCCAAAGGGAAAGATCCGAGGACAACACTACGTAATTTTGAACCACGATCAGAAGTCGAGGTCAAACCAGAGCTTGCACCCCATTCTCCAAACTTCCACATCACCCCAACGGGAGGATATGTGAGGCCACGACAGATTGAACGTGCACCAGCCCCCGTACACCGCGGTGTATGACTGGATTCGAACTCGCAACCCTCCGGTTGCTAATCCGTTACTCTTCCAACCGGGCCACCGCGGCCCCAGAGATAACATTCAAAGTGTTTAAAAAGCTGATAAGATTAAAAGATCTGGAAACTTACCATTCATATCAGAGCTTTAGTGTACCTTAACTAGAGCCGTCTGTGTGTGGTGTTTCACGCTGCTTTTGTTGGCAGAGGAGAAAGGTGAAGAGCCTCCGCTGTTATGAAAGTTTATCCTCCGAATTAAAAACGCACGGGATGGATGCGCGTACACGACATTCGCAGCTGGTGATCTGGCTGGTGGATCCGGGCGGCTCGACACTTTGCGCGATTTATATTTAGCGTCATAATTATGAGTCGAAGTAGCTTTGTCTTCGTCACTCGATTTATCCGTTGCGTCATTCTGGACGAGAGCCAATCCGGTGACGGCGTGCCGCAAAAATTCGTCCCCGACCCGATGACGGACGGGGAGGATGGTGCGAGTTTCTCATTCCCGGCCTCCACGGACATTTTTCAACTCTTGAAGCTGTAGGACCACGACACCTGCTCACCGGGGCCCAGTGCCAGATGAAATCACAAACCCCCTGCCTCTCACAATATTCAGGGTGAGTCTAAATTGTTTTTACAAAATAAGAGGGGTGATAGTACCCATCCAGACGAGCAATAATTAGCATGGAACATAGGGTCGCATTCCACTCTGAGAGGCAGAAAAGAGTCAAATTAGAATTTCCACATGAACTTACAACAGTGTTGGGAAAGCGAATGAACGATACCAAAAGTTGCACAATCTGATTTATTGACAGAGAAAAACTCACAGCAAGTGCTCAAAGTGGCGGCCACGCGTGTCGTTGCACAGTTCACACCGGCGAAGGAATGACTGGCTCTCGAAAATTCCTGGTGTTGTGTTAATTTTGTCTGCGGCAACACCGATTCTCGCTACGAGATCTTCAGCCGAGTCTACAGGTGTCTGGTACACTAAAGATTTCATGTGCCCCCAAAAGAAAAAATCCAGTGGGTTGAGGTCCTGTGAGCGAGGAGGCCAAGCCACAGGTCCGCCACGTCCGATCCATCGTGCGGGATATGTGGCATTCAAGAAGTGCCGGAGGCTACGTAGCAGGTACAAAGCGACGTCAGAGGCGATGACTTGTTCATGCTCGACGCGTTTCGACTTTACGCCTTTCTGCCTCTCAGAGTGGAATGCGACCATGTTCCATGGTAATTATTGCTCGTCTGGATGGATACTATCACACCTCTTATTTTGTAAAAACAATTTAGACTCACCCTGTATAAAAACGAGGGGTATGGGTACTTTTAATTAACGTCGCACTGGAGCAACACGACGGCCTCTTGTGTCGAGGGTCCGGGATCAAACCCCAAGGGAAAGATGCGACAACACCACGTCCTTTTGAACCACGGTCAGATAACGATTCCACAGCTGAGCTGGCATCCCGTTCTTCAAACTTTCGCACCACAACGTGAGGAAATTTGAGGCCCCGACAGATTTCACATGCAATAGTCACCTTTGTACACGTTGGTCTTAGGTTAGATCCGAACTCGAAACCCTCCGGTTAGTAATCCGTTACTCTTCCAACCGGGCTACAGCGGCCTAGTATAAAAAGGAGGGTATAGTGTAAATGTAAACAACCGGAGAGTAAAGTGTTTCCGGGAAAGAACTAATTCGATTTATCATCGTTTTGACAATGTTTGGGGGCCGCGGAAGCCCGGTTGGAAAAGTAACGGGTTAGCAACCGGAGGTTTGCGAGTTCGAATCCAACTGAAGACCGTCGTGTACAAAGGGGGCTGATGCACATTAAATCTATGAGGTGGTGTCCTCGATCTTTCCCTTCGGGATTGATCCCGGACCGTCACCATTATCCTGTTGCTCCAGTGTGACGTTATTTAAAACACCTACCGAGATACACACCACGTAATTTTGAAACGCGGTCAGATGACGGGGTCACACTTAAACTGGCACAGCATGCCAACATGAGGATATTTGAGGCCACGACCGATTTAACGTGCACCAGCCCCCTTTGTAGACGACGGTCTTTGGTTGGATTCGAACTCGCAATCCTCCGGTTGCTAATCCATTACTCTTCTAAACGGGCTACAGAGGCTATATCTAATATTGTATAGGCAATATTGAAAGTCTCCAAATCTCATGTAAATGAAAAGAAATTAAAGAAACAGAAATGAAAAAAATGAAGCACTTTTCAATATTCTAATCAAAAGCGTTTAAAATATTGCTGGAAGGACGGTAGGTAGTTAAATGAACGTCGCACTGGAGTAACACAATGGGCTATTGGCTACGGTCCGGATCAATTCCATAGGAAAAGATCGGAGGAAAACACCTCGGGGTTTTGAACCACGGTCAGATGACACCTGAGCAGGCACCTAATTCCTGGAACTTCCCCATGACGTCAACGTGGGGACATTTAAGGACGACAGATTTGATGTGCCACCAGTGATGTTTGCCAGATGTGATTTTTGGATTGAGTTTTGAAGTCGCAACCCTTCAGATGTTAATCCGCGACTCTACGAACCGGGCTACCAGAACTCTGGCAATTCGTGTGGATGTAAAAGTTTTAAACACAACCTAAATTAAAGAACATGGGCCCCGAATAACATACAATTTTTATCATAGCAATTTTTGCCCGATTACCATTAACATTTTAACAGAACTGCATGGCTAAGGGACGAACGCTGAAATGGTAAGTCTAATTTGCAATTCATACACTACACTCATTTTTGAGAGTGTTTGATTAATGACTGGGTAGGGCTACAGCGAAATGCTTGCAATCTGTTTAAAAATATGCATTCCGTTTAAAAATACCGATGAATGGAGTTGAACGAACATATGGGAGGGGGAAGTCAAGTATCGAATCCTTTTTGGACCACATCCAAAAAGCTAAATAAAATATCGTAAAAGAATTGACGTGTGTTTATGTTGATAAGAGCCTGAAACGCTCTAAAATATTCATATTCAGCAGCGGATTATTCATGTAACTATTGATTCCAACTGTGCAGCCGTACGCTTCGAAACATTTTCCGAATATGTTCTACAGGACTCGAAAATATTCGATTCCCTAAAATAATCGGCATAGCATATATCGATTATTTTCATGAGATATTACTTAAAAAAACTTTAAAGGCAGCATTAACACTCATGGCAGTAAATAGAAGAAAAATGCTTGGCTATTCAATCGTACAAAATGTATATGTGAGGTTAGTTGGATTGGGTTTTATGGTTGGTTGGTTTGAGTTCTATGGCGCAAGAGCCATATTTGGCCATTGGGTTTTATGGAGCAAGGGGCCATACTTGGCCATGCTGCGCCAAACACGACAAATGACATCAAGTAATGGACATTCAAACACATAGGTTGGTTTTCGGGTTTTATGGCGTAAGGGCCATATTTGGCCATGCTGCGCCAGACACGACATACAATATCAAGTAATAGACAGACATAATGAAAGCTTTACTGACACAGAAGAGAGAAATACACCCAGGGAAGAATGCACCTGAGAGGAATCGAACCTGCACCGCCTACAGCTCGAAGGTTGCTAGGGCAGTGGGCACACCCCACTGGGGTTTTTATGGCAGAAGGGCCAAAATCTGACCAAGCTGTGCTAAACAACATTTCCCCCGTCAAGTAAATAGACATGCAAAGAAAGATTTTATGACACAAAAGAGATAAATAATATAACCAGGATAGTTGCAGGAATCGAACCTGAGTCACCAGCAGCTCACAAGCTGCTGGTGGTGGTGCAGTGGACTGCTGCCACAAATCTACTAAGGCATGGTGGCTATAGGGAATATTGGGATGGGTAGTTGAATTTAGTCGCACTGAACAAAACGGGCTATTGGCGACGTTTCGGAATCCATCCTGATGGAAAAACACCGAGCACAAAACCTCATAATTTTGAATCACGGTCAAAAGAGGAGACAGATAAAGGAAAGTCCGAAAATAAGTTTCGTGTTTCTAAGGTTTTTCTGAAACGCTAAACGTAGATGTTATTGTTTTTGCGATATAACGTGCTTCCTGCACGCATTGTCTTGAGTAACCGGATGTAAATCTTCGTCTTCCAGAAGTGTTGGCTTACGCAGAAAAATCCTCTCGTTATATGGATGAAATATGGTAGGTAGACATTTTTCCTTTCCACTATTTTGGGTCACCTGGATTCATGCTGCACACTCATATAGGTAGTTGTAATTAGCCACTCCTGTGTGGTGCGTGTCCACATAATAGCGGTAGTCGTGATGTTGATGAGTTGGCTGGTTTTGAGTTTTATGGCGCAAGGGCCATACTTGGCCAAGCTACACCATACAAAAGTCAGACAATGTCAAATAATTATGAAAAGAAAGGATGGAGAGGTGAAAGTAGAAAAAGATCATTGGGCACCTCGGGTTTGTGAAGCCCGTACTCACCTAAAGATGTGCCCCCAGGGGTGATATTTATTTCAAAACATGTTGGAAAGTGTACGCATTTGCTTGCTATACAGGGTGAGTCTAAACTAATAATACAAACTTCAGGGGGTGATAGAACACAACTAAACAAGCACTTTTCACCATAGAATGTATGGTCGCAAGTGCAGCGGTTGGCCGCTAGAGAGCGCTTTCCATTTCGGAACAAACACACGGACCAATGCAAGTTGGAAAGGAGAAGAGGCATGAAATATGGAAACAACGCTTTAATGTCAAATAAACATCAATAACTACTTGACAAAACGAAATAATACAATTAGATTTGCATAAATTAAAGATACGTACAAGGAACAACGGGTAAGAAAGAAATGACATGTACAAAACATGAGAAACTTTTCACATGGAAATGAAACGATATGTACAAACATCAGTCGGTAAGTACAACGCAAATGCACAATTACAGAAGCTGTTCAAAATGTCGACCACCACACCTGATGCAGGCCTCGCATCGCCGACGGAACGCTTTTCTTATACAAGCGTTTGACTGCGCTCTCTAGCGGCCAACCGCTGCACTTGCGACCATACATTCTATGGTGAAAAGTGTTTGTTTCGTTGTGTTCTATCACCCCTTGAAGTTTGTATTATTAGTTTAGACTCACCCTGTATATGGGCATGATACATCGAATACTCACGCTGCTTTCGTGGTTTTTGCAAGCATGAAGCAATGACATGGAACCTCAATATGACGAACAATAGAAAATTAATGCATTCATTAGAACAGAAATTATTGTCCATTTTTAAGTCACAGCAGCAAAAATGGTATCACTGTCATGATTGATAAACAGAAACAGTTTTGACTTATTCCTACATTCTTTGTTTTAAAGCATTTTATGTATGTTTATCTTAAAAAACACACTGCAGTTGATACATGCTATGAAACAACACAGGCGTTTCTTGACTCTGGCATTTATTGTATACAACAGCTTTCGTGTCAGATTATAATCGAACAAAAATCACTTCATACGTAAAAAAGGGGTAGATAATATTAAAAGCAACAAAGAAAGTTTCCCGTCTAAAACATTGAACCTATTTTTTAGGAAATTGACCCAAGCATTGATCGTGGGAGGTTTTCGTTTTTACAAAAAGGTGTTCACTAAATGTAGCAGAAATTAACCACATCTTTCAGATTAATTTAGTCTGAAGGGCATGCATTTTAATTTTACGGTTGGCGGCTCTTTAACATGTGATCAACTAAATCCCTTGGACGGGCGATTTTACTCGAGTAGGGAAAATTTTCTTTCCTGTCATGCTTGCATGAGTTGCTGACAAGAAAACACTTAAGGGGCGCTAATTTAAAAATACGACTAGAAGCAAAAGCAATATCAAATGAGAAAATCGATGTTTTTAAAAAACTAGCCGACACTTCACAACTTGGGACGAATACTGAAATAGTTTTCACTATTTCATATTTTGCTCATTTTAAGCAGATGTGATTTAAATAAAGTAATAGTTAAATCAGAATGGTTAGTAGTGATTATCATTTCATTCTTTGCTATAGAAAGCACACATCAGAATAAAAAATCCAACAGAAAGATATTAATTAATATACAATGTTAACTTTTTATATAAGGTCTCTGCCAAGACATTTCTAACAAAAATTTTCTATTATTTCGTTGATGGGGAAGGTAGTTGAAGTAATGTCGCACTGGAGCAACACGACGTACTACTGGCGACGGTCCGGAATCAACACCGAAGGGTTAACGATAATAGGATACCTCGTTAGTTAACTCTTGGGAGTTAAGTGGGTTAAAAACTGTCCCACCTTTTGCTTAGCTTTTTATGCATGGTGGGATATTTTTAACCCACCTCAAAAAGGTGAAATTACTGAGTCATACAGTTTAATATTTTATTTAAGGCTTTTCATTGAGTTGGCAATGCAATGAACTAACGCTAAATGAGTAAATAACTGAAAAAAATTTACAGATGTCAAAACCCATTAGTAAGTTGTTGACACTGTTGTGATTAAGATTGGCGAATTGTGTGGTGCAGTGAATTTTTGTCTTTCATAACGGTAAATGTTGTTTTTTCTTAAAACTTTATTGAGTGAATAAATCGTTTTACAATGAAAAAACATGTTATTTGATGTTTTATACTAATTTTGAAGCTGAATAAGTGAATAAACAATTCTGTGTAACTTTTTTGTGTTTTTTTCTTTAAAATCGCGTTAAACCAGAGTTAAACCACGATCAGATGGCGAGGTCAGCACATGAGCTGTCACCGCGCTCTCCAAACTTCCACAAAACACCAGCGCGAGGACATTTGAGGCTACGACAGATTTAACGTGGACCAGTCCCCACGATCACTACGGCCTTTGGATCGAGTTTCCAGCTCTCAACCCTTCGATTGCTAATCCGCTACTCTTCCAACCGAGCTACCGCGGCGTAAATTTCGTTAATGAAATGAAACAATTCATGCACCTGATACAACTCAAACTGAGTTATTAATATTTAGAATTCCAATCTCTTTAATTGCGAATAAAAATCGAGGTGCTTTCATTTTCCCACTATACGAATGTTATTTTTAAATAAGCGTATCAAAGTCACGAGAACTCTTCTTTTCCTACTTTTAGAATTTAAACCTTATAACATCGTCGAAGTAATATACGAAACGTAACCCGATTTCAATATTCCCTGAAATGAGCTGATCTTTCAATTTTAGTCCACTAACGTCTCGTTAGTGCGACGAAATTCTTTGTACTCCTTTCCCATATCTCTCGCCCGGGTTACTCACACGATCTTTTTCTGCTTTAACCCTCTACTCTATTTCTCAATCCCTCTTTTTCCCTTTTATATATTTTATTTGACGTTGTATTGTGTTTGGCACAGTTTAGCCAAATATGGCCCTTGAGCCATACGACGCCAAAAAAGCCGATATCTCCTACCATTCAGACCATTTTATAGTTGTATTAATGCATTTTTGAACTACACTGCTGGCCACTGTAAATGCAACACCCTGAAGGAAGCATGCAAATAATATGAAATTTACAACATGCATTAGCGGAGGTGAGATATGCAAATGATTAGAATTTCAGCGCAGACGCACATCACGCGCGCCTGTGGCGCCACTTCAAAGCGCTATTTAGCTTGGAGATTTCGACGATTTCAAGTACGGCAATTGTGTTTTTCTTGTGGTTTTTTCAAAAAAACGATCAATTATGCCTCGTAGAAAACAGCGATCATCTTTTGATCAAGTATTCGAGTTCGACAGAGGAAGGATAGTGGCCTACCGAGATTGTGGATTATCTTTCAGGGAAATCGGTAGTCGTGTTGGACGAAACCAAACAACTGTAATGCGGATATGTGATCGTTGGATGCAGGAGGGTACGACGGACCGACGTGTTCGATCGCATCCACCTCAGTGCACCACTTCACGTGATGACAGGCATATTGTGCGTATGGCAGTGACGGATCGCTCAGCTACATCACGAACCATAGCACAGCACATTCAGTCTGTACCTCATCATCCAGTGTCTGCGCGTACCATTCGACGCCGTTTACAGCAGAGTGGTCTGTCCGCAAGACGTCCATTGCTTCGTCTACCCTTGACGCAGAACCACAGACGTTTCCGCCGCCAATGGTGCAATGAAAGAAGGATGTGGACGGCAGAATGGAATGAAATTGTCTTTACTGACGAGTCACGCTTCTGTCTGCAACACCACGATGGTCGGATTCGAGTCTGGAGACACCGTGGAGAGAGGATGCTGAACAGCTGCGTTATGCACCGCCACACTGGTCCTGCACCGGATATTATGGTATGGGGCGGTATTGGATATCACTCTCGCACTCCTCTAGTACTCATTGCCGGTACTTTAAACAGCCAGCGCTACATCTCCGAGGTGTTGGAGCCAGTTGTCCTTCCTTACCTTCAGGGCTTGCCCACAGCCATATTTCAACAGGATAATGCGCGACCACACGTGGCACGCATTGTCCAAGGGTTCTTCGTCAATCGCCAGATTGAATTGCTTCCCTGGCCAGCTCGCTCTCCGGATCTTTCGCCGATAGAAAACATGTGGTCCATGGTTGCTCAACGATTGACCCAGAATACATCCCCAGCTGCCACACCAGATCAACTTTGGCAACGTGTGGAAGCTGCTTGGTCTGCTGTACCCCAAGAACACATCCAAAGTCTCTTTGAATCAATGCCGAGGCGTGTGGCAGCGGTGATCTCCAACAATGGCGGCTACTCTGGCTACTGATTTTGGCAGGAACCACACTTCACAGAAGTCTATAAATTTAATCATTTGATACTTGGTCAACATGTTATCTGCAAAATAAATTTTGTTGTGATATCTCTTGTCTTTCTTGGTGTTGCAATTTGGGTGGCCAGCAGTGTAGTACAGTAGAACATTATAATAGTTCCAATTTGGTTGATTCGATGAAAATATAAGCATAATTTAAATCTATGCCGTTAAAAATGCATAATAAATGTAGCAAAGATTGCTTATTCACTATAGCAACTTATCAGGTCAGCTATATAAAATTCAAATCAAATCTCAGCACGACACAATATTTATTTAGACAAGAAGCAAAAACGGTACACATTTCCAAACGGACAACAGAATGATTGCCCTCTCGCTACTTAAAAGAAACAGACGCTAGCACTTCAAACGGGGCACATGCGCAGAAGAGAGCACTATCATGCTTTCTTGGAATCGGGTGATAAAAAGTTCCTCGTTCCGTTCGGGGTGGAAAGAAGAAAAACACTTGTTCTCCTGCAACACTATTTATACACTATTCATAAAATATACTCTTAAATATCATTAATAAATAATTTTGAGACATATTTAGTGAAGTGTAAGGCAAAAGAAAATAGAAAGTATTCTTTTTAAAGCTGGATTCAAACACTGCTATATAAATTTTTCAAATTACCGTTTTATATACTGCCTACGGTAAAAATACTCGATGGTTTGCAAGAAAAGGATCCAGTTGACGGAACTTTTTAAAACCGAGTTAAGACAGCTTTTCCAATCTAATAAGACTAGCCATACATCCTTACGATAATTGCGGTGCATCTTAGAAAACGTACGTTATTATTCCAGCGAGACCATTAAAAGAGTAAAGCAGCTTAAATTACTAGTCTATGGAATGGAATATATAATTAAAGCTTTATTTCAAATATTAATTTTAATCTTTTAAAACGTTTCACGTATTTCATATGTTACGTGATACTGAAAGCTGATTGGAGTAGTGAGCTTAATGAGTTATCTAATAGGTAGTTATCTACAGGACCATTTTCTTGAAAACCATCACATAACACGCTATAACATTTTAATATCACTCAATTTTTGAGGTCTTAAATCAGACATCTCCGACTCTTATTTTCAAAATGCTAAGTTCCGGTTCCTTCCACCAACAGCGTGGTAGGAGTTCCATTCCGGTGAGGATCCAAAGTACAATTTTATTTCAAATAAAGGATTTTTAACCCTCATGGTGTTTTATTTCTTGACGAGGTATCTCGTCGAAACCACTTGGATGGCTAAGAGTTTCTATCTGTATTTAATTATCAAACTGAATTGCAAATAATTTACTGTAAGTGTTAAAATCGACCCATCTGGGTTGTTCCGAGTACAGAAATCACTTTTAACCCTCCCAATGGTTTCGACGAGATATCTCATCCATCAAGATTGACCAACTTTTAATGGCGAGAAATCTAGTCCATCAAGATTTTACCAACTTTTTCAATGGTGAGATATCTCGTCCATCAAGATTTGATCAACTTTTTTAATGGCGAGATATCTCGTCCATCAAGATTGACCAACTTTTATAATGGCGAGATATCTCGTTCATCAAGATTGACCAACTTTTGTAATGGCGATATTTCTCGTCAAGATTTGACGAAGATTTTTGTTGAGATCAAGATCTGGCTATTATTATTCTGATGACGAGATATATCGCCCCTCAAGATCTGGTCATTTTTGCTAATGACGAGATCCCTCGACGAGACAACCACCAGGAGGGTTAAATTATTGTTTCACCAAATATATATTATGCTTCGCCAAATATGGCCCTTTTGCCATAAAACTAAAAACAACCAACCAAATATTTGTGACAAGTTAACAGCGTTAAGTAAATATTCAAAATTTGTTCTTGTAGTTCACTTATTTTTCTGTAACTTTTGAAGATTTGATGCGATATGTAAATATACGAGATGGTTGGGGGAGTGGAATTAATTTTTAAACTATATTAACAAACAATTGAATACACTAACGTGCAAAACTTAAGGAGCATCAAATTTCACAGATGTTACTTTTCAGTAAAGTGAAATGCTGGATGTGGGAAAATGATACAAAGGTGAATCGGGAGTTACCGAACTGATAAAAGCAAACTAATAACAGAAACGAATAGTGAAAGAGTCTTTGAATACTGAAAGTCTTGGTGACACTGCACTGGGTGCTATGAGACTTAATAGAGAGGAAACTGTCCTTTGTAGGTTATATGATCACCTCAAACACTAATTCCAGGCTTAACACCACGTTTGCACACAGATGTTGCGGTTGAATTCCTGTGGTAGCAGAACCCATTCTTATGTTAGAACCTCTGACGTCACGATTCCAAAATTTGGATATGTACCAGAATTCTGTGATATATCCTCGATTATGGAAATCGACACGGGCTGCTTAGTTTAATTTTGAGATTGTAGCTCTTAAAAATAATGGCGTTCCTTAAGCTTTTCACGACACTAACTGTTAATTTACTTAAAGAACATTGCAACCCCTGTCAAATCAAAGAATCGACACTTTCTGGGGAGAGAGGGCCCCAGAGCCTCCCCATGCCCTCTGGCTACGTCACTGTCTTCCACATATAGGTTTAATCCTCCTGGTGGTTGTCTCGACGAGGTATCAAGTCATTAGCAAAACTGACCACATCTTGATGGACGAGATTTTATTAGAATAAAACTGCCAGATCTTGAATGGACAATATATCTTTTCATTAGAAGAAAACTGACCAGGTTCTTGATAGACAAGATATCTTTTCATTAGAAGAAAACTGACCAGATCATGATGGACGAGATTTCATTAGAAGAAAAACTGACCAGATCATGATGGACGAGATTTCATTAGAAGAAAAACTGATCAAATTTTTATGAACTAGATTTCATTAGAAAAAAACTGACCAGACAATATATATTTTCATTAGAAGAAAACTTATCAGACCATGGACGGGATATCTCTTCATTAGAAAATTAACCAGATCATAATGGACAAGATATCTCTTTATTAGAAGAAAACTGATAATGTCTTGATAACGTCATCATAAAAAAATTGTAATATCTAATTGACGAGATCTTGATGGAGAGGTACCACGTCATTAGCAAAATTGATCAGATCTTTATGGACGAGATATCTCGTCGAAACCACTTGGAGGGTTAACAATTCACTTACCATAAAAAGTACTCGACGATGAAAAAATTATTTAAAACATTTCCTACGCTATCGAGAAAGAAATGATTGTCTCGACTCGAAACACTCGACTATGTTTACTCTCGCTTTGTCTTACTAAATAGTTGGGAAAAGATCAATAAGAATTCAGCGGAATTACATTTTTCAGTGTAGAGCGAGGTCAATACAAAACAATCAAATGAAGGAATTCCAAAAGATGTTCCGAAAAATTTAAAGCAGAGCAAACCAGAATATTATCAGTCAACATTAACATAGAACGCATTGAAATTATCATATAGATGAGCGAATCTTTCGAATTCTATTTTGGGAAAAAGAAACTCGGCAGACCCCAAAAAAATTAATTTCGTAAAGAAAGCAAATAACTCCGTCGTTTCAAACGGAAAAAAGGCCCAGAAAAGGAGATGGAATTCTGGCTTAGATGCTGTTACTGTAATGTATTGATTTCCAGAATCATACCTCATGATCACTGCAAACGAGCAAGGAATAAAAACTTGTTGTTTTCGCACTTCGCATCTGGCAACATTATCGTCCGAAAGAAGAAATCTCGTGTGGAATGTATCTACCCACGCCTCCTGAAAAGCAAATAATTTTTATTTTATTCTTCGGATTTTTTGTCTTAGTTTTAGGGCTTCTTTTGAAGTGATGTTTCACTCCGTCGTTGGAATTTCCCCGTTTAGTTTATCCAATTTTATTACGGAGATAAACCAATTATTTACGTTTTGAATTTTGTGAAAGAAGTTTTTATTCAATATATGAACAGGCAATCTATGGAAACAGCGAAGATTCATATCTGGAAATAAAAAACTTATAATCAAGAGACGTAAATGTAGCTCGGAGGATTTTATGCTTCGCTGTAATTTATTTATAAATTATTGAAAACGATGCAAATTTAATAAAAAAATAATAATACGAGGATACATAACATCAGCATTGATAAAAGTTTAGAAGTACACGATGAAAAAAAGCGTATCTATTTGATACCAATAATTTCTTTTCATTTTTCAGATGCATTGAAGATTAGTGACGCAAACTTGCAATGAAAGGTTTCGAATAGAAACTGAAATTTAATGTCAATATAGTTTAATTTTCATATCATTTAATACTCTTTTTGATAGTCAGCGACACTGGCAATAAACGAGATATTTGAATAGAGAAGTGGATTATGTACATGCACATATTACATCATGCCACTTTTCAGTATTCGGAAGATGTATTCATCCAAGTTAACTTTGGGGGAACTTTTCAATTGAGAACTGAGTTTTGACAAGCCTATTCACTCCATGAATGGTTAAGAAAATGTCCACTCCAGAAAATATCCTTAAAATACTGTTCTTATCTTTGCAAGAGATGCAGAAATAACATTTTTAAAGTTTTAAAGACATCTTGAAAATTACTTGCTTGTCGAATGTATGCACGACTGAACATAAAGTATGGGGGATTCAATTTTTCAAATTATTAGGCGAAAGAAATGTAAAACAATAGAAAAGAAGCATGTATGGATACATGTAATATTTAAAGAGTTCGGTGTCAACTTTCTTTTCGCCTTATTTAAACTTACAAGACAAGCCACAATTTGTCTCTTCGTTATTGAAGGAGAAAATTATACGCTTTACTTGACATAAAGCAATGGAGCGTTTTCGTCTTCTAAACAAACGTTTAAAATTTATTTTGTCTACTTCAATATATAATAAAATGTCGTTTAGAATCAATTTTAAAATAACGCTGCAAAATGGTTTTTCAAATCGTATGAAAATAAAAATAATGAATCGTATAAAAATAAATAGCCTTAGCTTCTACAGTAATGAAATCGTTGAAAGAACGTGCTTAAAAATGAAAACATTCGAAGAATGAAAAGAAAAATTTACTCTTAACCTAACGATGCGTTCAAACTCTCTCTCTCTCTCTCTCTCTCTAAAAACTCTATAGGAAAAAAAAAAGAAAATTTTTCAAATAAAACAGAATTAACAGCTCACAAAAGAAAGAGTGCATCCAATTAGCAATTACGAGTCTAGAACTTATTTCAAATTGATATTAGTGTAAGATTCACATTTTAGAAATAAATATGCATATAAAATAACTGTTCAGAAAAATTGCAAAACTCTTAATGATGCTAACATACATGGGGAATGAACAATAATTATCTAAAAGAAAACTATAGACCGAAATAGTTGAATTTATCACGAATAACTGATGAAACTGAAGGTAGGTAGTTGAATTAACGTCGCACTGGAGCAACACAGCGGGCTATAGGCGAAGGTCCGGGATCAATCCTGAAGAGAAAGGTCCTAGGACGAACACCACGTAATTTTGAACCACGGTCAGATGACGAGATCACACCGGAGCTGGCACCCCACTCTCCAAATTTCCGCACCACGCCAACGTGAGGACATTGAAGTCCACGACTGATTTAACGAGCACCAGCGCCCACGCACACGGTGGTCTTTGTTAAGATAGAGTTTCGAACTCAGACCCTCCGGTTCTTAGTCCGCTACTCTTCCAACTGGGCTACCACGGCCCGATGAAACTGAAGAATAATGGTACAAAATGTTTACGATCTGACTATTTGAGTTCCTAGAGCTTATTTCGTAACGAATAAACCATATTTAAAATAGAAATAATAAAGAAACTAACCTCGAATGAATGATGAAATGACAGCGCAATAGCATTTTTATAATGTGACTATTAATTTCTTAGAGATTATTTCTCTCATAAGGGAATGAATCAATTTAAAAGTGGAAGAGTAATAAAACCAATAAAATTAAACAATTTGCCACATCAAATATGAATAAATTTTAAAGAATGTAATCATTTAAAATTGGACCCTCCAAAAACGTGTGTTTAAAAATTGAATTATTCATAATTCGTAAAACTTCTACATGATTTATCAAACATTTGAGTAATTTTATTCACATTCATTTCTTTTTTATTGCCAAAAACTACGTACTTCCTCCTATTGTCATCTGCAAATTAATGGTGTATGAAATATCGCTGACAACAAACATCATCATTAAAAAGCATAGTGTAATCATCTGTATGTGTTAAGCATTGAATGAGATAAATAAATACTCAGTGTCACTATACGTGAAAGAAAAACAAACTGAATATTTATTCCACGCTTCAAATCAAAGCGGCTGTCAAAATTATTTGAATCATACCGTTTCATATCATGGCTCGAGTAAGTAGCATTGCTAAACACACACTTTTTGCTTTCTAATATCATCTCCCGTGAACAAACTAACAAACTTGAAAAAAAACAGAATCCCGAAGAAATTTTTTAATTTTCACTTGAATCATACCAAATACAAGAGTTAATCTCTAAAAAAATATTTTCGTGCTGAAGTTTTAAAGGTTTCAACATCTTATACGAGTTATGATTGAATGTCTAGTAAATTTTATTTTTGAAATAAATATGAGTTGATATTTTCTTACCACAGCACAGAAGCGAATTATTTATTCATTAGAAAAATATTCTTTTGAAGATTATTTTAATAAGACGAATTAGGATTGAATGTCTAGCAAATTATATTTTCTGAAATAAATATATGCCTTGCTTTTCTTACCACAGCAGAGAAGCGAACTATTAATTAAAAAGATTCTTTTAATAAATTGGTTTTAAAAGTAAATAACATTCAATGAAAACTCAACTGTTAAATAACAGTTTGTTTCCTTTCACTTTTTGTGTTTGTTTTCAATAAAATTACTTAAAGCTGAAAGATTCTTTTTATATTCTCTATAAAAATTCGGAGAAATGTAGATGTTATCTAAACAAAATATTCATTTTGAAATAATTGTTCGTACTTTGAAATTTTGTATTTAAATGCAAGTTTAATGTTGTTTTCAAAGTTGGCGCATTGATTATGAAAACTCTAGTAAATAAAAAAATTATTTACTAAGAACATTAAAAGAATACAATTCTAGAAAAACCTTGTTAAAACTCCGTTGTACTAGTGATAATATTACATTCTCGGCTATATGGATGCTGTAAAATCGTATAAGTATGGAACTAAAATGCTGAAAATATTTTGTTTCTCGATCTGTAAAATATGGATAGTTTTCGTTTAAAATAGAAATAAAGTAGATAAATTTGTGTAAATATATTCAGTTGATGAATAATAAGTCTACCGTCAAATTAAACAATACACAAAGCATCGAAAAGAAAATAGCTCAATGCCTTGAAACAAAATTTGAACGTTTTGAACAGGATTTGAATTTGAACTCAACTGATATGCCTTAAAACAAACTTTTTCAAAACCTAAAGCGAAATGTATACAACACATCAATAAAAATAATTTCTGTATTACTTAATTAAAAATAATGCAAAATTCAACGAGATATTTCACATCCGATCATTTTGCTGCCACATATCGCACAATTGCATCAATAGATAAATGCTTTCCCGAAGAATATTCATACTACAAACATTACTTGAAATATAGCCTCATTTTTTAAAAATTAGTGTTCCAAGAGTAAACTATTTTAATTACTCTAATTAACTGGAGAAACTGCACTGAACAAAAACGAAAAGCGATTAATTTTTACAAAATCGGGATACAAGCACTCGGCAAGTTTAAATAATTTCCAAATTGACGTTACAAAAATAAAGAATTTAGAATTAAAACAATTCAATACAATTCCTTCTACATTAATGTAAACGTTGTCCACGGAATATAACTCTAGAGTCGGATAAAAAAACAATGGCCTTTTAAGAAAATCAAACCTTATTAATTCATTAAAAATACTACTCCCAAAATAAGTGTCACATTTGAGCATTTTCGTTTCGAATATTTTCCCACAATTTTGAAGTGAACTTTACTAACGAAAACATTTATCAACTGTATAAAGTAACCTAAGAATGGCACTCGATGGTCTCATTTTTAACTATAAACAAAGACTGGTAAGAAATAGATGAAATGATTTTCTTAATATACGAGAAAAAAAATTACAAAAAATTTCTTAACATTGGGAACACGTATCGAAAGTTTAATGCCATCTGGTTGTATGACAAAAATTGTAGACATTAAGAAAGGACGTGTAAATCACCTTCTCCGAGTAACATTAATTGTAATCCTGACACTATTTAAAGTCAAACACTGTCTTAAGGTGTAATATTTAATCATTAAAAGGAAAATATTTTAATTACGACTAAATATTTTTTTCTCTCCCATCTTTTTTACAAACGTAACAACTATTTCAGAACAAAACCGAAGTTTTGAATGTGACACTTATTTTGAGACAGCTGGAGTATTTCTCAACCAGGTCCTAAATTTCAAAACAAATTGTCATTTTTAGCTTAGTTTTTTTAAACATTTTCACAAAACAAGCATCTGAACGAGCTGAAAATCCCAGAACTTACTTGAGGAAACTTCAAAGATCTTAACACTTCAAACACAAATGGAAACGTGGGGAGAATTCAGTCTACGAGAACACTTCGAGTGTTCCACAACTCATTCCAATTCACTCACAAATATCGTTTTCAGAGATTTTGTGGTATCGAACGTGACAACGAAAACTGCGTCTATCCGGCCGTGGAGAAGCAGTCTCACTCGCAGTGGAGGATCGCAGAGAACGAGAGCTCACAGCATGTGGCGCTGCGATCGCACCCCCCCCCCTCGAACCACCTGCAATCCCGCGCTCCCATTGTTTCCTCGGGATTGGACGGGAGGGTGATGAAAATGGGGTAGACCCCTTTCACGCAAAAAGAGCAACCGATTTTCTAATTCATTAACTTCCTGCGGCTTGTCTTCGTTGCTGACGGAACAAAAGTCGAGTTGCTCTGGTCCCGGGAAAAGAAATTATTTTGATTTGATTACGCGGAGGCATTTTATTTGGTTTTAAATGCTCATTTATTGTTTGAATATAAAAAATTCCATCGTTAAATATTTCGTTAAACCCCCTTCTGGTAGTTGCCCCTACGAAATTCCCAAATTCCCCGTCCTTTGAAAAAAATTATCAAATCTTAATGGCTGACGTATCGCGTCATTAAAAAAACGACTAGATCTTGATCTCGTCATTATAAAAAAAATCTGCAGCATTCTGATGACGAGATATCTCGTCAGAAGAACAACACATCAGACCACAACAATCAAGATCTGACTAATTTTGCTAATGACGAGATATCTCGTGATTAGCAAAATTAGTCAGATCTTGATTGTTGGTTGATTTTGGGGTTTTATATCGCGGAGACCATGTTTAGCCCATCTGCGCCAAATACAAGACATACAATATCAAGTAATTATAAAAAGAAAGGACAGAAAGAAAGTAGAGTCAGATCGATTGAGCATCCTGGGGTCCGATCCCCACGTTTATCAGGGGCAGTATAAACCCTATGGAAAAAAAACATCTCTATAGTACCTCGGGTTCGTGAAACCCGTACACACCTAAAGACGTGCCCTCGAGGGCAGATCTTGATGGACGAGATATCTCGTCGAAACCACTTTAAGGGTCAACATTCGATTCACGAGAAATCATTTATATAAGTGATTCTGAATGAATATAACGATGAATAGATTGGTGTGGAACTCAGCCACCACTACAAAAACTAATTTAAAATATAGTAGTAATGCACCGAAGTGCCATAAAAACTGGTAGAGGTAGCAACGCCACCTATATGCAACATTGGTTGCATCAGACAGTGCATATAAAGCGATAAGACATCTGTGGGAGTAGCTAGAACCGCTTCCCCCGTGAGGAATAGCAAGTTATAACGGTTTGGAGCGCTTTTCAATTCGGCTAGAAAATTGCCATTCGTGAGATTAGTCATAACATTTTGGAGGTAGAGGATAGATTTGGATTTTCGCGTACTACCATTTAAAGGGTTTACCGTGACTACAAGAATTCTGGAAAACCTGTAACTTACGATAGCACTGCGGACGTAAAAAGACTGGATGAAAGGGACCAGCGTCAACTGGCAAGAATCTTTTCATACGGTAGGCGTGCAAGACTGCCTCAAATAACATCGGAATTCAGTGCTGGGCCCTCACAAACATTAGCGTGAGGATTGTGCAACTTTCGCTCAAAGATATGGGCTTCATGTGTCGACGATCGCCTCGAGTACCCCTGATGAACACTCGACACACAGCTATGCTCATCACCTGGGATCTGGAACACCGCCATTGGACACTTGATGACTGGAAAGCAGCCTGGTCTGACGAGTCGCAATTCAACTGTTTCGGATAGATGGAAGGATCAATGAGGAGAAAACGCCGCATGCCAATAGGCTGGTAGTGGCACCGTAATGGCATGGGGTTTGTTTAACTATCATTCAATGGAGCCTCTGAAACGATTACAAACGTCTTTGACAGATGAACGCTGTCTTCATCTTTTTTGACTAGTTACACCCCTTCACGTCCTACGTTCACTGTGGTGGGTTTGGCCTCTCAGCAGGACAATGGCGCCATCACACAAGTCTAGGCATGCCAAATTATGGTTAGAGGAACATTTATCTGTTTTGGGTCTTGTCATTCCCACTAAAGCACCAGATCTCAGCCTAATGGAACACATCTGGGATGCCCTACAACGCGTAGTGAAACACAGAAAACCTACACCTCGGAATACAACACAACTGTGCACCGCTCTTCAGAAAGCATGGCGTTCAGTACCGACAGATCACTTCCGCAAGCTCGTGTTCATGCTACGTCGTATTTCTGCAGTCCTACGACCCCATGGGTAGGTACGTAGTTAATTATCGTCGCACTGGAGCAACGCAACGTGCTATTGGTGACGATCCGGGATCACCCCCGAAGGGAAAGATCCAAGGACAACGACTCATAATTTTGAACCAAGGTCAGAAGACGAGAACACCTGAGCTGTCATTCCACTCTCCAAACTTCCACCCCACTCCGGCCATGACAGATTTAATGTACACCAGCCCCAGTGTACACGACGGTCTTTGGCTGGACCGAGTTTCAAACTCGCGACCCTCCCTTTGCTAACCAGTCGCTCTTCTATGCTCCATAGGAGGCCTACCAACTATTGCATCCCGATCCTTGTGTTATTAATCCTTGTGTAGTAAAAAAAACCAATGGTAGAGAGATAATTAACCTAAAATTATGGTTTCATTCCTGGAGGGGTTTTTCTCTAATCCTCACAGAAGAAAACAAAATACTGCATTTTGCAATAGCTCTCCGAATTACTAATGGAAACAAAGTGGCATTTCCGAAATATCGTGGTCCACAGAAGGAGACAAGCGCTTAGAGGGAAATAACGATCTACCGAAAATATCCAGCTTAGACATGTGCAAGTATAATCGAGAATTGATAGCAATGATTTCCACTGTATTTATCTTATGAAGATTTAGGTGGTAATTTGTAAGTGATTCCCTATTTGAACTCTTGCAACACTGCTTAAAAACAAATTTGAAGCTCTCAAATTTTTGGTGTTTATATACAGTGGATAAAAAAAGTTTCCGTATGGAAACTAAAACGGCGTATAAAATATTATAATTTCTAAGGAAATCTCACTAAAGATTCAGAAACTGCACAAGAAACTTATTTCATACTTGAAAACGTGTTCGCGACGAAAATGCCTCAATTTTCACAAATAAAAAGTAATCATTAAAACTTTTAAAAAACATACAAAGTGAAAGGCAAAAAAAGTTTTCGTATGCACTATGCAAATTGATTAGAACGTAGTCTACCTGTCCGCATTCAGTTATTATAACTATCGAATGAAAAAGAACTTGAGTATAGTGTAAATAATTATTTCAAACGGATTTTATACCAGTGGATCGCCTGAAATGGGAATTCCGAAGGCTATTCGCGGGTTGATGATAGAGTTGAGAAATAACAGTTTATCAATGAGGAAAATATTGGTGAAATCGGAAACAAATCTAAATCTACGGTAAAAATAATTGAAAGATATAATTAGGTAGAAACTGGAAAATAGGAACCGATCCAGAAGACCTCAGAAATTGAGCCATATACACGAGGGATATTTTGAGAATGGTTCGCGATAATCCACGAATTAGTGCACCACAACTTGCACCTTTGTTGAAAACTAATTATATTGAATATTGAAACATAACCTCTGACTGTAAGAAAAGTAATCAAAAAAGGGGGCTACAATGGGCATGTTGCACGTAAGAAGTCATTCATTAGCAATCTTATCAGAAGTGTCTTGAGTTTGCAAAACAGCATGTAAGCCCTTAACTTTTTGAGATTCTGTACTTTTCAGCGATGAATCAAAATTTTATCTCCGATTCAGATGGACGAGCTACGGCATGGAGAAAACCAAAACATCAAATGTGCAAACAAAAAATCTTATGTAGAACTGTAAAACACAGCGGAGGAAATGTAAAGGTATGGGGTTCCATGAGTTCTTCTGGTGTACATAATTTATGTTTTGTTGAAGGTAACATTCATTGCTATGTGTACCTAGACATATTGAAATTAAATGTCCTAGCTAGTGTTACTAAACTCTCTTGGAAGACCATTTATCTTCCAACAGGACGATTCAAAACACTGCAATGTTCTGGAAAGAATTATGACTTTACCATATGTCACAGCAACTTTACATACCACCAGTCTCCTGATTTAAACCCCATGGAACACTATTGAAGGAATAGGTCGTGAACTGAAAAAAATATGATACCGACAGCAAAGATAACCTGAAAAGTGCCATTCTGGACGTCTGGAACAAAATTACTCCAGACACAACAAAAAACTTGTGGGAGTCATTCCTAAACTTCAGAGAGGTCATTAAAACAAAAGCAGGTTCAACTGACCATTAAATGATGGGGGAATAACATTTAATGAAATATTTTTCACCTTATGGAGACTTGCTTTATATTGCTACATTTTTGAGTTATTGTGAACTATCCGTTACATTATATTAATATATTTTGTTTAAATACAATAGCAACTTTCGCAATAATGCTCATCTGTTTCTCTATTTTTATTTCTGCACTATTTATACTCTGCAAATAATAAAGGCACTTATTTTAAATAGTAACAACGAACAGAAACTTTTTTCTCACTGTACATATATGGATGCATGTATAAAAAACATTTTCAGTAAATTTGTGGAATAACATATTCTGCGAATCGAAAACAATTAAATTTTTGGTTTAGTTTTGACGTGATTGTCTTTAAAATCAAACAGTATTAGGGGTACACACGAAAAGACGAGGGTTATAAAAAATTGTTACAACTGTTTTGTCTCATGATTTCCGAACTAGAAGCATCCAGAAGATAAATATAGCGTCGTGTAGACAAAGGATGTCCGTATCTGATATGACCTTCGGACTGAGTGCGCAGAAGCACTGAGCGAGGGGAGGGGGTCCGTAATATATCGAAATTCTACGGTGCTGGGCAAGCTTTGGGTAACTTTGGATTGCCTGAAGTGAGGACTGCATAATGGGTGTCATTCGAAAGCTACTGATTTATGTTCAATCTCAGGCCTTTAGTCAATAAAATTATCCTTCAATATTAATATAAAACTGCACTTTAATCATGCAAACTGAATGAATTATTGAATATTCCCACACAATAAACAATCGTTCAAACTTCTCATGTCTGATTCATTCAATCCACAATCAGGCCCGAGTATTCAAAACTATGGTTTCTGTACTCGAAACAATTATTTTAGTATGCCTATCATTTTTTGTTTTTAGAAAAACAGAATCTGGATCACCTCATATCCGCTGTGTTCGACGCTAGATATAGCTCTAAAATTAAACATTTTACATTTCTATAATTTTTTTATTTCATAACAATTTGGTTAACCGACTCAAAAAATTATTAAAATAATCAATTTTTAATTTCTTATTGGTTCTTTCAAATACCCGTTCAGATGACACGATCAATACTGTTTAAACCCATAACAGTTATGAGTTTATCTGAAAAATCGCGTCCAATCCACTCAGGAAGCTTGATCAAAATTACTAAACTTTTTACGATGAGTTATTTTACCATTCCAATCAAGAATTCCAATCATCCACCTGAATAAAACGCTAGAATAAAAAACTTCATTTCTTATTAATTTCTTCAAAGAACTAGGTCAATAAAGTACAGACAATGAAAACATGCCTGTTATTGGTTGCAATCAATCATAGATTATCTTAATAGTTTTTCTAGACAGAAGTATGTTTCCGCAAATGGTTCAAAAGGTACTTGTTATGATTTATTATTTATTAGCAGAATTACCCGGCGTTGCTTGGGTTGAATTGGTTGAATGTTGATTGAAAAGTGATTAGACCAATCACTTTTCTTTCATAGCAAAATGCAATCATTTAAATAAAAATAATTAAAAAATAATAATTTGACATACTTTTAACTTTTTCATTGCTTCTAGAATTTACTTCTAACGCAAATCTGTATACATGATGTATTCCTCCATGTAATCGGGCCGCGGTGGCCCGGTTGGAAGAGTAACGGACTAGCAACCGAAGGGTTGCGAGTTCGAATCCAGCCAAAGACCGTCGTGTACAAAGGGGGCTGGTGCACGTTAAATCTGTCGTGGCCTCAAATTTCCTCACGTTGGCGTGGTGTGGAAGTTTGGAGAGTGGGGTGCCAGCTCAGGTGTTGCCTCGTCATCTGACCGTGGTTCAAAATTACGTTGTGCTGTCCTCGGATCTTTCCCTTTGGGATTGATCCCGGACCGTCACCAATAGCCCATTGTGTTGTTCCAGTGTGACATTAATTGAAATACCCCCTTCCTCCATGTAATCTATTTCATATTCATCGTACTCCTGCTGTAAGGCAAACTACAAATTTTTTTCTAAGGTGACTACTTCAGAAGTCGATTTAGAAATATCTTTGAACTACAACATATGGCTACCTGTTTTAATTTAACGTAACCTATCTTATTTTAAAACAATCTATTTTAACTTTAACTGTCATTTTAAAATAAGAAGTTACACACTTTACTTAAAAAGGTTTTGTTCTGTATGTTTTATTTATTTTTATATATGAAACAGTATTCTACAAATCATCACGTATTCAACCAGACTTAAGGAAAGGTGACTAACTGCCAAGAAACTACCCATGTCTAGTGATATTTTGAAAAACTAAAAATTCATTAATATTTAACTCCTAAATAATATATCTGCAATATGTAAAATATTGGAAAACAAATACAAACAAAAACGATATTCCAATAATTGAAAAAATACATAATTCTGGAAAACGAAAGAAAGGAGCAAACGTGTTGAATTTCGACTTCTTGAGTATATTCTGAAATAGAGCAATTTGATAAAAGACGTTTAAAAAATGTTGATAAAGACAATAATGATTTATTTACAAAAATAACACATTTACTTTTGGCGAAATTTCGATGCATGCGCCTTGGCAACATTTTGATACATCGCAACTGAGTATGCTAGAGTATTAGTGTGATACGCTCTTCGGTGAAACGTAGTTAATATGCACTTGGTATTGAAATTCTTGTTATTCTCTATACGCGTCATGGGACGACCTTCTTTTTCTTAGGAACTATGTATCGATATGTAAATAAAGTACAATCCATTTAATTAGTTGAGTTACTCTAGGCCAAAACATATACAAAACAGAAATGCTCAAATAGAACCTCAACATTTAGCTGTCATAACTCAAATACAAACACGGAATTCAAAATCAAATTAAAAAATAAAACATTATTTCTGGAGTTGCCAGATACCGAGTAGCAAAATTGCGCTTTTATGATCAAAGAGTTTCGTTTGGCCTTTTCGGGATCCAATACAAGATTTTAATTATGTTTTTTAAATATTTTAAATATCCTCTTATATCTGCAAATATTCATAAATTATTTGTATTATGGAAAGGAATAAAAAATCAGTTCACACATAAATATTAGAATTTGATTTAAATTGTACAAATATAATATTTTGGGAAAAATTGTTTTTCGAGCAATACTGGTGAAGCAATTTTATTGCAAATTCTTTTTCCATTACTTCTGGTAATACAAACTGAGTTGCATACCGCAATCATTGGGTTCGTTCGTAAACGCGAATAAATCGCACCGGTTGTACGAGTTATTCGAACCTAGCGTTCCAAGAGTCAGATTTTCTAGTGTGATAAACAAGCTGTTTCATGAGTCACTGGAAACGAAAAAAAATTCGTTTGAAACTAACTGAGATTGTTAGGTTCCGTCAGTTCAGAAGTTGGCGACCGAAAAGGTAGATGTGAATGTTGTAATACACTACTTATGGTTTAGGCTCATTTTCAGAATGAATTTATCAAAACAAATTGCCACTTACATGGCGAAAGAGACTAAAAAACCTAATCGTTCGTAAATGCAATTTCAGAATTGGTGTAAAGGAGGTCATGTGACGGATTATTTTTTGGTTTGCACTTTTTCAGAGATTTGTTTACGAACGCGGCCATTTTAAACTCAATATTATTCGTATGCCGATTTCGAATTGTTTTTAACACCCTCTGTACATTTAGGACAAATAGAACGAGGATTAATATGTGGCCTACGTTACCCGCAGCGTTCTAAAGAATATTTGAACCAAATTTGGTGCGGATTGTTCAAATGGTGTAGATTTGTATAGAGAACAGACAGAAAGACAGACCCAACTCTGCTTTATACAGATTTGTGCGCGTGAAAAATGATCCTAGTATTCTAATAATCTGCTAAATGTATTTTAATTTATTCTTTAAGCGTAACTTTAATAGAATGATAAGTACTTTACATTTTGAATGCAGAAACAAATCGTTTGCTACTGCGTTGCTCGTTCGTATGTTTTTCTACTGAGTAACTCGTTTTGGTACATATTTTTGTGTGGTCCATATAGAATATTCCATGTGGAACATGAACATTCCATTTGGAATATTCCAAGTAGAACATTACATGTAGAATCCATGTGGAATATTCCATGTTAAATTAATTATGAGTTATAAAATAAACGGACTACTACAACAGTACTCAATCTATTTTCAATCGAACAAAGTCGATGAATAAATGAAAGCAAAAGGGAATGAATGGATATTAATCATGGTTAAATGCGAGTCTCGTTAGATACCTAATGGGATAATCTTAAGGTGGAAGGAATGTAGACAACTCATGGTAAAAAGGATTAGTCATCTCGCGATAAAAGTTTCATTTGGTCCTAATTCTCTACTTATTCTGATAAGTTTCGTTAATAAGATTAAGGTACGTATTTGTATTTTACGGCGAATGAGATTAACGATGAAAGTTGGATCTTTTGCCTTAAGATAAAGCTTCTTAATTTTCCTCCTTCTCATTGCCTTGAGTTTTAGAATTAGGTTTAATATAATTTCATTTGTGGGAAGGAAGCTTAAGTGGCCGTCAAGAATTAGTCAAAATAGGTAAGTAGCTAAGTTAACGTCACACTAAAGCAACACAACAGCTATTGGTAACAGTCCGGGAACAATCACAAAGACTCTGAAAACACCACGTAATTTTGAACCAGTCAGATGACGAGGTTAATAACGAGGTTTGGGGAGCTGGCACTCTCCAAACTTCCACACCACGCCAACGCGAGGGCATTCGAGGCCACGACAGATTTAACGTGCATCATCTCCCTTGAACACGGTCTTGGATTGTATCGAGTTTCGAACTCATAACCCTGCTAAGTAGCTACACTTCCAACCGGGCTGCCGCGGAAATAATGTTGGCAAATACAAGCAGTCTTCCACTTGAAGGATGTTTGGTTGATAGGACGCAATGGTTATACTTAGACAAGCTGCGTCAAACACAAGGTAAACATCGTAAAGGAATTGGAGAAAAATGAACTGCATCCAGGGAGAAATCCAATCTACAACTCTCAGGTTGCTAGCGCACTGGGCAAATCCAGAGTTACGGCGGCCCTTTTGCTGTTTAGGTCTAGGCAGCACAGGTGAGAATGAGCGATTATGGTGAGGCCCGCATCCTGATGTGATGCGAGTTACAGATATAGATCACACGTGGTGAGTTTACTTCACGTTCACATTGATTCAGAAATGCGAAACGTTTCAATTTATATCGCGTTATAACGCATCAATGTGCACACATACGATATTGTTTCTTCAATCATGCGTATCTGCACGACAAATATCAGAGGAAATGTTTCAAGATGTTTTTTCCTATCAATTTAACGCAATTGATCCCCAGGGGAAATGTTCATTCCTTATCAGACTTGGCAAAATGTATTTTGGATCTGTTTCCTTCATGTTGCTCGTATACCTCATTTGATCCATCAATCTAGACCCTCCAAATACTTTCTCTCCGAAAGTTGCTTAAAGGAGGTATCTGTTGGCACAAGTACTTACTCTTAAGGTAGACTAACCACAGAAAATGGTAATGATAGGATTAATTCGTTTGAATTGAAGTGGCCAGCGTAATCAAACTCTTCAATCCCAGATTAATTCAATTAGTTTGCTCTCAGGGACACATTTCCTTTAGATGTGTGCGGATTTAGCGGATTCGAGGTAATCTAGTGATCTTTTCCTTCCCTATGGGGTTTATAGTCTTTAATAAATACGGAGTCGTGCATAGGATCTTGTCACCTTGTGTGACGCGAGAACCAACGTAAACCTAGAAGGGGTTTAAGGGTAGTATAATTGTGCAACATGTAAGGTAATTTGTATATTCTGAGCGTCACGAGTTACCCGAAAGTGTAGTGTTGTTTTTACCCCACAGCCCACATAATGACCAAATAATCACATCCATTGGTTGAAAGAATCAGGAAAGATTATATTGATCGGGGAAGGTCAAAACTGGTTGTATATCGTGGAAGAGGTAGTTAGGTATTTTATTAACGCCGCACTGGAGGTGGCAACACAACGAGCTATTGTCGACGGTCCGGGATCCGTCTCGAAGGGAAAGATGTAAGGACAACACCAGATAATTTTGAACCACGGTCAGATGACGAGAACAACTCTTAAGCTGGTACTCCACTCTCTAAACTACCATACAGACAACCATAGACAACACCATGCCAACGTGAGGACATTTGAGGCCACGACAGATTTAGCATGCACCAGTATCCCTTGTACACGACTGTGGTTGACTTCGAACTCGCAACCCTCCGGTTGCTAATTCGTTACTCTTCCAACCGGACTACAGGATATATATCATGGAGGAAGAATAGGTTGCAGTACGAATATACGCGTTCAAATCCTCTCCTCAGAGGGTTAATACAGACATACATATTTTTCATGCCCAGATGATTGCATACTTTTATGCTTTTTTAACAGATGTTTCTCATATTCAATTCCATCTTTCGTGTTCCGTAGACGACACTGTCCAATTGCCCCAACCAAGGACGCTTAGCATCGATAAATTATGAGTGTTTTTGAAGTGAAAACGTGCTTTAATTGTTCTTTGTGCAACGAGGGAAGAAGATGAAATTCTCAGGAGACTATTTTATTTCAATGGAGATAAATTATAAATTAAGTAGTTGAATTAATGTTGCACCGGAATAACACAATATTGGCGTTGGTCTGGTGTCCCGAATTGAAAAATCCCAGCAACTATGGTCAGATGATGAGGTCAACACCTGAGCAGGCATCCCACTCACAAAACTTCGCCCACACCAACTTGAGGTTTTCAAGAATGAATAGCTTGCTGATTATTGTGCGGTCGATTTTGATCACCCAGTATAAATGTTGGCCCAACACGAAATCGCGTAGATGTAATTCTGATTTAACCTAATTGCTTTTCTTGTAGCATATTCGATGTTTCATACAATACCAAAACACGATTTCTATATAATTCACAGCACAATCAAACTAAATTGATCTAGACTTTTCAGAGCATGTGAGTGTTTTGAAAGTGAAAAACGTACGTTTGAGTGTTCTTTTTGCGACAAGGATGACGCTGAAAAATTTTCAGACTATTTTATTTCAATGGCAAAGGTTGTGGATAAGGGGTATTCAAAAGGAATATCCATCAACTATCATATTTCCAGAATCGATGTTAGTTGAGTTAAAGTGGCACTGGAGAAAAACAACGTGCTATTGGCGAGAACGGCCCGGAATGCATCCCAGGACAACAATTCGTCATTTTGAACTACGGTCAGATGACGAGGTCGACACCTGATCTGGCACTCCACTCTTCAAACTTCCACACCATGTCAAAGTGAGGACATTTGAGGACACGACGTGCACCAGCTCACTTGTACACGATCTGTGATTGGATCGAGTTAAGAACTCGTTACTCTCCGGTTACTAATCCGCAACTCTTCCAACCGGGTTGATTGGTTTTGGAGGTTTTTTGACGCAAGGGTCATATTTGGCCATGCTGCACCAGACAAGACATACACTATCGAGTAATAGACATACACACATAATGAAAGTTTTACTGACACAGAGAAATACACCTAGGGAGGAATGCACCTAACATGAATCGAACCTGCGCCGCCTACAACTTGAAAGTTGCCAACGCAGCGGGCATATCCACGGATACAATACAGCCCCCTTCCAACCGGGTTAAAGTCCAAATATGGCCCTTGCACCATAAAAATCCAAAAACGAAACCAACAAATCCAACCGGGCTACAGCGGCCCACGAGTTACGACAGAGGTTACCAAACAATAGCTTCCCCAGCATTTGGCTTTATAGAAAAACACTACCAGCTTTTTAATCTTGATCGATTTCGGTTTGTTTGTGCTACCAATTCAAAACCGTGCCCCTTTGGTATTGCATTAAACATCGAATATTCTCTTCCAACCGAGACATCGCTATCACCAATAAATTTCGTGATACAGGGTTTCTTACGAAATTTTGAAAACCACCCCGATCGAAATTATCATCCATTACTCGATTGCCACTAAATCCCGGAACCGCTTAGCGTCACACGCCATAAAACATAACTCCATCTCAAACACTACACGGTATTTATTGCCGCAGGAGCCAAGAGATAAAGAGAAGGATACCTTCCCCTGACTTCCATGGCCACAACAGGAGACGCCACTGAGCCTTAAAAGCCTCGATCTTAACTCCAGCGTAATCGCCTTCCCTTCCTCACGAATTGCATTGGAGAGAAAGTCAAAGCGTTTTAGCGTTACTTATGTTTACGTATACGAGCTCTTCTGGGATTCCGAAACTATTAGGGCTCCTATGTTTTCATCTAAGAGATGCTTTTCTGAAAAGTGTTTCAGAGGGGTCGGAACAAAACGTTTATGTCCCGGCGCTTACTCTAGGAAAAAAGTCCACCCCTCCACCAAGGGGGAGAGGGAACACAAATGGAATGAAACAATAAAGCCCCATCTTCATTGCTGGGGAAAAAAGATCGGTCAACTACCTGAGGGGAAATCGATCTGAAAGGGTTTTCTTGTCCCTTTCCGATATATTTTTCCATTTTCATTCAAAACGTCAATAAAACTTCCTCGTCTTTTTGATTAGTCGCTGGAATTCTTTTATCAAAGGCGGATTTTTTTCCTTGGGTCGTATTGTGTGCGGTGAGAGATGGAATGAAGAGCATTGGCATCGTAATAATCCCTCCAAAGAAAGAGAATATTCAAACAATGTCGATATCGTTGTGGGTGCTTTCAGATTTTACGATGGGGTGTGTTTTTGTGTTTGTTTCCAATAACTGAAAGCTTGTTGGGACTGTGGGACACGATATGGATTACTTCTCTATTTATAACACTGCTAGAGCATTTGAGCAGTGCTGGTGGCCATGAATAGCTGGAAACCACCCCGATGTCTTCTTCCTTGATTGAATTGGTGTATTTTAATTTACATGCAAATGCCATACAGAGAAAAATATTCAATAAAACATGACGCAACTCGTCGCTTGGTGTTTGGGTTAGTTGGTTCGTTTTGGGTTTTAAGGCGCAAGGGCCATATTTGGCAAAGCTGCGTCAAACACAAAACGGATAGTGTCATGTAATTTCGTAAAAAATGGGTGGTAGGTAGGTATTTTAATTAACGACGCACTGGAGCAACACAACGGGCTATTGGCGACGGTTCGGGATCAATCACAAAAGGAAAGATCCAAGTACAGCACTGATGATAGATGGGGTTTAATACAGGGTGATTCTACGGACATAGGACAAACTTTAGTGGGTGATAGAACACAATGAAACAAACACTTTTCCCCATAGAATGTATGGTCGCAAGTGCAGCGGTTGGCCGCTAGAGAGCGCAGTCAAACGTTTGTATAAAAGCCCATAGAAGATCTATTGGGTGAGTCTAAACTAATACGACACACTTCAGGGGTGATAGAACACAACGAAACAAACACTTTTCACCATAGAATGTATGGTCGCTATAGGGCGCTTTCCATTTCGGCACAAACACACGGTCCGACGCAAGTTGGAAAGAAGAGGCATGAAATATGGAAACAACGCTTTAATGTCAAATAAACATCAATAACTGCTTGACAAAACGAAATAATACAATTAGATTTGCATAAATTAAAGATAAGTACAAGGAACAACGGGTAAAATAGAAATGACATGAACAAAACACGAGAAACTTCACATGGAGATGAAACATGTACAAACATCAGTCGCTAAGTACAACGCAAATGCACAATTACAGAAGCTGGTCAAAATGTCGACCACCACACCTGATGCAGGCCTCGCATCACCGACGTAACGCTTTTATACAAGCATTTGACTGCGCTCTTTAGCGGCCAACCGCTGCACTTGAGACCATACATTCTACGGGGAAAAGTGTTTGTTTCGTTGTGTTCTATCACCCCCTGAAGTTTGTCCCATGACCGTAGAATCATCCTGTAGATGGGGTTAGTCATAAATATTTATCTTTATACTGAACAGAGAATGCATTGAAGAAATGGAAAGGGAAGATGAAAACGTTGCCGCATACTGAGCTCTATAAATTTTGAAAATTGAAATGCTTAAAATTTGAGCCCGTCATGGTCCCGTCATCCTGGACAGAGAACTTGCTAGGGGGCTCTCTCCCGGTCTGGCTGTGCATATGACGTCAGAACATCTACAGGAGTCGCCTCTCAAGATAACCGGAGTTTATTTTAGGAATCTTAGAATATGATGCAATCGCAGATGGGGCGGTTGCGCTGAAAATCGCTCAGTATCATCGTTTATGTATCCCGTCTGCAAATTCTTAAACTGTAGCTTTATTATTGGAATATAAATTTTTATGATAATATAAGATTATTTTCATAGAAAGTTATCTTTTTCTTATCGTCGATATGGTACAGTGGGCTGAAGACAATTCGAAATCCTCATAGGAATAACATTGTGTATTTATACGATCAACGTCAGACCAATTCACACTAAATTCGGTACATTCATGCTGTAGAATTCTGCGGGACACATAGGCTATATATTAACCCCGCTAGATTTGTCCCTAGTCTGCAGGGGGCTAAAAACAATTCGAAATTTCCATAGGAATAATATTGCGTTATATTACAATGAATTCTAAACAATTCATCCCGAGCAACGCTGAATAATTTAGTTAGTACAATATAATCTGCACAGTACTCGTATCATTTTACTTAAGAATCTGCAATTCATTACTCATGCCATTACATTAACTTTTATAATTAATATTTACGTTTAATTACATGGCTTGGTTGGTTGTTTTGGGTTTCAAGACGCAAAGATCCAAAAATGGATAAGCTGCGCCAAATGCGGGATAAAAATAAATTTCAATATAATTATCACCGTACCAACATTAAAATCACGATGAATGAATAATTAATTCGTATTAAACATGCATTCGGTGACACGATAGTTTAAAATACGTTGTCCAGCAACGCGATGTACAATATATGAACGATGCAGTAAATTTTACTCTATGTATTTTATGATGGCGCAGCTTAACCAGGTACCCCTTGTTTTATAAAAAACCCAACATTAATCACCTTTGTAATTTTATGTATGGACAGTTCTAAAATCCATTTGAATGTGATTTGGCATTTCATGGGAATAGGTTGGATACCACTGTCATGAACGTTTAATGTGAGCACTTTCGTGATGGCATTTTCCAAGTACCCGACGCCATGCAATTACTTCACTCAACTTGCCAATCGTAGTTTGGAAAGCTGTAATTAGAGAGGCCCATAGCGCACCCGTCTTTCAAGTGTTAATGAGCGTTTTAGATGGGATAATGCTGTGATAACGATTGAGAGTGCACGTTTTCTCCACGCATTGCTTTCAAATGGATCCCCAAATTGACCATTCAATTATCATGACTTTAAATTCGTGGCAGAGATTCAATGGACATTTTCATCTCGCGCACATCCTTATGAAATTGCAGAATGAAGACATTTTAATGAAAAACAAGGAAAATGTATCCTCAATTCGCTGAAATTTACTATTTCTCGTTTTGAAATTAAATTGCTCCTGGTATTCGTTAATCGTTCTTGCACAATTAATCGTTCCTATTGTTCCGTTATATGTTATATATATATTATTATGTTATATATTATTATTGTATCATCTTATATTATTATACATATGTTAACCGTTCTTATTCAGTAAGAACTGGTTCGCGCGAAGCTTAGGGTAGGCGTCACTAGGGCGGGTTCCCAACCTTTTGGAGCTGCGGTTACCCGGTTGGAAGAGTAGCGGATTAGCAACGGGAGGGTTCCGAGTTCGAATCCAACCAACGACCGTCGTATACAAGGGGGCACGTTAATTTCACGTGGCCTCAAATGTCCTCACATTGGCGTGGTGTGGAAGTTTGGAGAGTAGGGTGTCAGCTCTGACATCTGACCGTGGTTCAAAATTACCCTGTGTAGTCCTCGGATCTTTCCTTTCGGGTTTGATCCCGGACTGTCACCAATAGCCCGTTGTGTTGCTCCACGTTAATTCACCACCTACCCAACCTTTTTGACTCGCGGAGCCCTTTTAAGAATCAATTTCTACGGCTGAGCCCCTGAGGCCTACCGTATATTTGACAAGTTAATGGTGTTTAGAAGTAGTGTTATGGGGGATAAGTAAGTATTTAATTAACGTCACTCTAGAGCAACGGGCTATTGGCGACGGTCCGGGATCAATCCCGAAGGGAAAGATCGAGGACAACACCTCGTAATTTTGAACCACGGTCAGATGACGAGGTCATACCTGAGCTCGCACCCCACTATTCAAACTTTCACACCACGCCAACGTGAGGCCATTTAAGGCCATGACAGATTTAACCTTTACCAACCCCCTTTGTACACGACGGTCTTTGGTTTGGATTCGAACCCGCAACTCTCCGGTGGCTAGTCCGTTACTTTTCCAACCAGGCAACCACGGCCCCGTTTTATAGGGGAGTAAGAGGGTATAGATCGTAAAGAGATGTTTAAACAATTGCGCATAATGTCAATGCAATTAAATTACATTTTAAAAACTTTGAAACTTATTTGAAATTCTACAATTATTTTACAGCTAGTGGCAGCAGAATGACCAAGCGTCGTCTGTTAGAGGAGTGAAATTCAACTAGGCAAATTTTGGTTTAGAATATATCTAGTTTTCTTATTTTGATTCAACTTTTTCGTTCTTATTCTTTACTAGCAAAATTGGCCGACCTCACTCGGGTTGAATTGGTTAACTATATATTGAAAGTGACCAGAAAATAATCACTTTCATCTTTCGTAGAAAAATGCTAAACCATTTAAGTATGAGTAAAATAATTTTTAACACCTTTTTGACATTTTTATAATTTCTACAACCTACTTTGGACAAAAATTCTATACTTGCAAATCTATCCCATGTAATACATTTCATATATATTGAACCCCTGCTAAAGGTACAAATTGGCGAAAGGTGACACTAAGGTAACTGCTATAAAAGACGATTTTGAGGGAGGATTAGGAATTCCCTTTCTTAAGTTCTATTCCTTTAAAATTTCTCAACTCAATTCGTAAAAATGACGAATCTACTGTGAACACTCACATAATTTACCTGCCAATGTTTTTTTATTTGTAGCACTCTTCGAATTTCGCTACCATTAAGGGAAAGATGACTAATTTGATAAGATATTTATCACTAAGTTTGTTTTAAAAGCTAATACGTTTTTCTTAAAAATTCTGTTTCGTGGCATGTGTGAGAAAAGAACTTGTTTTAAAATTTAATATCTTCAGTAGTAATACGACAAAAGTAACCTATTACAATTTTTTAAATGGTAAATTAATTTGACATTTTTTCTTCTAAAGAAAATCATTGTTTTAAACAAACTTTCCCAATATAAGTTGCTTAAATATAGCTTCAATTCGATAAATAAGCCACTTTGGCCATCTGTCGCTATGACAAAGAATTTGTATGTTTCAAAAGTTCTAGTTCTGATATTTTTATCATTAACGTTCTTTCAATAATGGCAAAAATCCACTTAAAATTTGCTTTATTCAAACTTTAATGCCGCTTTAAACAGAATGCTTTTCGGTGGAGATGCGTGTGATAAAAAGGAATTACAATTTATTAAAATAATAAATATTTAAAATAGAAAACAGAATTAAAACAAAAAAGTTGGCGGGAAAAATTTCTAAAGATATAAATTCATGATTCTTTTTATCTCTTGATCTCGCAGTTGCCACAACTTACCACTAAAAATTAGACAGAATTTAAAAATATGAAATTAATTCGGAGCGAAAAAATATATCACTGCACGTGGCAAACGAACGAGTTTCCGTTTTGTTGCAAAATATCGTGTCTCAAATGTTCGGAAATATTTTACATTTTGCAAAGAAAATAAATAAGGCTCAAAATAAAAAAGTATTTTAATTTAAATTCTGCAAAAAGTTTTTTAAAAATAATTGATTTTCCAACAGTACTGGTAAAACAATTTAAGTAATTGCAATGCTCAATATGCATTCCAGCGTCTCCAAAACTACCAAATTATGGTTGATTTAAGTAGAGGTACTCAGATGTTTTAACATGAAACTTGCTTAAATATAAAAACAAAGAAATCTCAAATAATTTATTCACTAAACTAAAATATGGTTTATCAAATATAGAACATTGCATTGAAATATGCTAAAAAACTGTTATGTAATACTTGTACAAACACAAAATTATACATAGAACGGGAAGACGGACAGACTAACGCAACCAAGTTCAGTCACTAAATGAATGTAAGACCCACAGTATGCAGTATCATGAAAATATATTAAAACGTATGGGCGTAGCAAGGGCACACACATACATGGACAGACAAAACGTGCAAGAGACGGATTTTGCATCAGAAGGGATAGAAACGGATAGAAAATTTGAAATGTGTCGAAAATATTCAACGTATAAACAAACACTCCATTCTTATTTATATAAATTTCATTTAATTTTTATTTATTTTATTTTCCTGAGACGGCCGCGGAGCCCCCTGGTAAGGCAAGGGGAGCCCATAGGGCTCCACCGAGCACAGGTTGGGAATCACCGCTCTTGGGTAACAAATGCTGTTATTGTTCTTAGTAATCGTTTATCGTTCCAGTTCATTAAGAGCAGTAATTCAAAGCTAGAATAACAAATGCTGTTATTGTTCTTACTGCTCTATTAATCTTTCTCATTGTTCTATTAATCTTTCTCATTGATCAATTAATCTTTCTCATTGATCAATTAATCTTTCTCATTGATCAATTAATCTTTCTCATTGTTTAATTAATCGTTCTCATTGTTCAATTAATCGTTCTCATTGTTCTATTAATCGTTCTCATTGTTCTATTAAGCGTTCTCATTGTTCTATTAATGGTTCTCGTTGTTCTATTAATGGTTCTCGTTGTTCTATTAATGGTTCTCGTTGTTCTATTAATCGTTCGCATTGTTCTATTAATCGTTCCCATTGTTCAATAACAGCAGTAGTTCATAGTAGGCGAAACACTAGGTAACCAATGCTAGAACATTCTGAATACGCAAGTTATGTAAATGTGAGAAAAGGTGATCGAGGCGACTTAGATTTGCCATCTGTAAATACAGATGTAATGAAGAGCATTTTCTACTCTTTACTTAAATACAAATGGATTAAGAGTTCTTTTATCACTTACTTCCAATATATTTGTATTTATATAACGTTTATACATAGGATCCGCGCTTTTGTCCAATACCACATGATACCCTTTCGGAGATCAAACCGAGCGATCGGAAGAAACACGGATCTGCGCGCACATACTCCGTCTAATTAGAAGATCGATACGTTGACTAGATATTGCGTAGCAGAAGCAGACAACTGCCCATAATGCAGTCAGCAATTTTTTCATCGCCACATCACATCCGATGATTTATATCCGACTTTTCCTTGCATTTTATAACCTCAAAATTGAGTGTTTCCGCATAAGCAAAAATGATTACTAAATGGTAATGGTAATTAACGTCGCACTGGAGCAACACAACGAGCTATTAGCGACGGTCCGGGATCAATCCCCAATTGAAAGATCCAAGGACAAAGCAATTTTCAGCCACCTTCAGATGACGAGAACTATACCCGAGCTGGCATCCCACTCTCCAAACTTCCACACCACGCCAACGTGAGGGCATTTGAGGCCACGCCAGATTTAATGGGCACCAGTCCACGTGTACACTGCAGTCTTTGGCAGGACCGAGTTTCGAATTCGCAACCCTTCAGTTGCTAATCCATTGATCTTCCAATTGGGTTACCATGGCCCCTTGATTAATAAATGGAGTAAGACGTAACATATATTCTAAAACATGCCCTTACTTGAATTTAGAAATTTCTTTTCAAAAACTCTTATTATTCAAATTTCCCTCTTCGTATCGTAATCCGTTGCTCTTCCAATTGGGTTACCATGGCCCCTTGATTAATAAATGGAGTAAGACGTAGCATATATTCGAAAACATGCCCTTACTTGAATTTAGAAATTTCTTTTCAAAAACTCTTATTATTCAAATTTCCCTCTTCGTATCGTAATCCGTTGCTCTTCCAATTGGGTTACCATGGCCCCTTGATTAATAAATGGAGTAAGACGTAGCATATATTCGAAAACATGCCCTTACTTGAATTTAGAAATTTCTTTTCAAAAACTCTTATTATTCAAATTTCCCTCTTCGTATCGTAATCCGTTGCTCTTCCAATTGGGTTACCATGGCCCCTTGATTAATAAATGGAGTAAGACGTAGCATATATTCGAAAACATGCCCTTACTTGAATTTAGAAATTTCTTTTCATAAACTCTTATTCGTTTCCCTCTTCGTATCGATGTTTCACGCCTGTTTCAAAAATCCCATTTCTGCCACCCAGAGAAAAATCTAAAACTTCTCCGCGCAATCCGTCAACGCTCAAAGGACACCGAAAAACCACCTCGAACGAGATAAAAACGCGAAAAACGGCTTCGCAATTCTCCAAACTAACTCATTCGCATAATTGACTTTTCGATCGCCGTCACAAACGGATTTTCCGAGATTTTTTTCGTCGCTCTTAATTATCTGCCGAGCCAACTTTCAAAACAATGAGGGTATACGGCAATTAATTTTAAAATCCCGTTTATGTATATATAAATTTAATTAATAGGATTCCACAGATAAAAGATCGAGAGGATATACCGCTGTAATGAATACATTTTTCTCCAGTGGGAAGGGAAAGCGCTGAAAATTAATTAACGTCACTACGGAAAATTGATAGCGCGGCCCGCTCCATTCTTTTCTACAGGTCGAAAGCATTGCTTTTGTTCACAAGGTGACGTGCGAGGGCGGCCCCTGGAGCACAGGGCGCCCTTCTCAGCCTAGCCCACCTCCCCATCTTTGAATGGATGTACGCAAATGCTAGCTAGTTACTAGTGCCTGTGGAGTCAGTAGTCCCCTCCTACTGGTTATCTCGAGGTGGGTATTTTAATTAACGTCGCACGGGGAGCAACGCAACGGGCCACTGGCGACGGTTCAAGATCGATCCCGAAGGTAAAGATCCGAGGACGACACCACGTAATTCTGAACCACGGTCAGATGACGAGGTCATACCTGAGCTGGCACTCCACTCTCCAAAACTTCCACACCATCCCAACGTTAGGACATTTGAGGCCACGACAGATTTAACATGCACAAGGCTCCCTTGTACACGACGATCTTTGGTTAAATTCGTACTCACAATCCTCATGTTGCTAATCCGTTACTCTCCCAACCGGAATACCGCGGCGCAGTGGTTGTCTCGAAGAAATATCTCGTCAATAACAAAACTGACGATACATTGGTGATGGTCGGGGATCAAACCCGCAGGGAAAGATCCGAGGGCAACACCAAGTAATTTGGAACCACGGTCACATGACGAGAGGTCAGATGACACCTGACCTGCCCCCCCCCACTCTCCAAACTCCAAAACCACGACAAGGTGAGGAAATTCGAGGCCACGACAAATATAACGTGCACTAGCCCCCGCGTACACGACGGTCTTTGGTTGGACTGATATTCGAACTCGTAGCCTTCCGGTTGCTAATCCGTTACTCTCCCAGCAGGGCTACCGCTGCCCAGTGGTTGTCTCGAAGCGGTAACTATCGTCATTAACAAAACTGACGATACATTAATGGAAAAGAAATCTCTTCATTTTATAAAACTGACCAGAACGTGATATCGTCATTATAAAAGAAATCTCCAATATCCTGATGACGTGGTAAGGGTCATACTTGACCATGCTCCTCCAGGCACAATACATACAATATCAAGTAATGGACATACAGAGAGAAAGTTTTACTGACAAGTAAGAGAGAAATACAACCAGGGTGAAATCGCACTTGACAGGAATCGAACCTGCACCGCCTCCAACTTGGTGGTTGATAGCGCAAGCGGTTTCTTCAAGTTCCATGTCAAATTTATCTTGTAGCTCCAACCAAACCTAAAAACATTTGTGTGTTTGGTTGGTTTTTATGGCGCAAGTGCCATTCTTGGCCAAACTGCACCGAATACAAGGCAGATAACGCCAAGTAATTATGAAACGGATGAAGAGAAGTAGAGAAAGGTCGCTTGGGCATCTTGGGTCGTGGTCTCCTTGGTTACCAGAGGCAGTAAACCTCATGGGAAAAGAATAGATCATTAGGGTACCTCGAGTTCGTGGTAGACCTAAAGATGGAGGCCGCTGTAGCCAAATTGGAAGAGTTACGGACTAGGGTTAAGAGTTTGAATCCAATCAAAAGAAGGCTGGTGCACATTAAATCTGTCGTGGCTTCAAATATCCTCACGTTGGCGTGGTGCGAAAATTTGGAAAGTGGGGTGCCACAGTTCAGGTGTGACCTCGTCATCTGACCGTGGTTCAAAACTGCGTTGTTTTGTCGTTTCCTTCGGGTATTATGTTGTGTTGCTCCAGTGCGCCGTTAATTACTCCTCCAAGAGGCACGCCCGAATACGCTCGGAAAATTCAGTTCGAATACAAACCCAAAAATTCCCACAAGGCAAAGCGGCATCACCGAAATATTCAGACGTATCATTTGGACTCCCAGACATCTCGTTCCTCGAAATATTTTGGGTATGCTGCCCACTACAATAAAATCTCACCAAACTGTACTCGAGCATGCCGCTAGGAGGGTTAAAATCCCTACCTACCTTCCACTTAAAAGATGGGCCCACCGAGGGGTTGAAAATCTGCGGGGCTCAATGAGTTTGCCCTTTGGAATATTCACGGATACACGAATCATCGCCCCACCAATATATTATCCTTAATCCTAATTTGGAAAACAAAAAAGGACGTCTTCGGATCTGAGCAGTAATGACACGCTATCTCACGTCTCGTCTGACTAATTACTGCGAGGATGCTTCCGAAACTCATATGTCCGAAGCCTATTAGCGATGAAAAGTTGCCTCGTCTCCGGACGAGAGAAGAAAGGCACATTTTTAAGGCACATCGCTGCGAAGAAGTAATCTTCGAGTGGGAGCAGAAAAATGGCACCTCTGCAGCCACCGCGTCCCAAACTTCCACCGATTCATTAATCTTACTTAGCAGCTATTTAGGAAGGTGGGAAAATAAAACACGAATAACACTACTAATTAGAATTTTTTTTGGGAAGGAACATCCTGTCTCGATGGAATGGCTCTGTATTTAAAAGTTGGCGATTGTTTCCTTTCGAGACCGGAATGGGGGTTTCGTCGATTAGTTTTTGGATGTGGTTTTGATGGTTGTTTATAGCCACGGAATCTCTTTTACGGATGAGTAATCGGGTTTGGATAATTTTATTGATCTCTATTTTTTAACGTTGATGTTATCTGTAGTGTTCCGCAAATTCCGTATAAGCTCTGCATAGCTTTATTCCTCGCCGAGAATTGTATCTTACGACCTAGTTTTCAAGATCAAGTTTAATATCTGATGACATGTATTCGGTGAAAATTCTCGGTTTGTGCCTTGGAGTCATTCTTTGGCTACATAATGGCCAATAAATTCTGAACCATTCCGGAAGGTTGAGAGTTCTAATCCAATCAAAGCCCGTCGCGTACAAAGGAGCCTGGTGCACGTTAAACTTGTCGTGGCCTCAAATATTTTCACGTTGGCGTGGTGTGGAAGTTTGGAGAGTGAGGCGCCAGATCAGGTGTGACCTCGTCATCTGACCGCGGTTCAGAATTACGTGGTGTTCTCGTATATTTCCCGTCGGGTTTGATCCCGAGGCATTGCCAATAGCCCCTTGTGTTGCTCCAGTGCGATGTTAATTAAAATACTTACCTACCTGAACCACTACAAACATCCATGCTTTGACTGGGATTCGAACAGAGTCCATTCCACCAAGAGGCAGGTAGGTAGTTAATTAACGTCGCACTGAAGCAGCACACGGGCTATTGGCGATGGTCCGGGATCTATCCCGATGGGAAGAATCCGAGGACTACGCCTCGTCATTTTGAACCACGGTCAGAAGACGAGGTCAACACCTGAGACGGCACCCCTCTCCAAACTTCCACACCACACCAACGTCAGTACATTTGAGGCCACTACAGATTTAGACACGACAGACAGTCTTGGACCTAGTTTCGAACTCGCAACACTCCGGTTGCTAATCCTTTACGCATCCAATTGGGCTACCGCGAACCACCCACCCCCTTTTTTTCATGAAGTTTGCTAATGTGACAAATTTGGATATAAGTTTTTAAGCATCCCCTATAGAAAATGTGATAAGGTCGGTTTCTGTGGTGCAGACTTAATGGCGGGGACAGATCACGTGGTAGATAGGAAATAATCCATGGTCTCCATGTAGTCATTTGGACCTTGCGTCATAATACCCCAATAACCTACCTACCTTGTCAACTATGTTATTTCATTGCGTTTGTACTTTCTAACAATAACCTAACTACAATTTTGCTATACCTATTAGTTGTCTAAAATCAAGTATTGTCAAAAATATTGAGATTCTGGGCTAACACTATTTCTTTTCCAACTTTAAGTTCAAGATCTTAATGCATGAGTAAAGAATATGCAGTTGATTAAAAAGTACTGTCTACTGTCTCTATTGAACTATTCGCTTCTAGGCTGCTGCAGACGCTACCACAAACGTTGCCAGATGTTACACGAGGAAAAAAATCAATTTTCTTGACATATAAACGAGCATAAGATGGTGCCGTTTCATGCCTAAAGATTGATGAAAATCGAAATATTAAAGAAAAACTGTTTTTTCTCTTCAAAATCTACTTAGTTGTACAAATACCAAAATCGAAAAAAATCGTGATTGATAACTCAACGTCAAAAAACTACTAGATTTTAAGAAAACAGATTATCTAATAAAATCTTACACTGTTATCCAATACAAGAGTCTTATTTTAAGTTTTTATAAATGAAGCAAATATTTTTTACAACAGTAAAATTTGAAAACTTAGAATATACTCAGATTCGAGCTGAGCATAAGGAATAAGAAAAACAATTTCCTAACTTCATGGAACAGTAATTAAAATCGATAAAAAGTACTAGACCATAACTGCTAATATAAAATCTATGAAAGCTAATCAAAAATATGATACACCAAGGTTCAGATCCTGCAAAATGCTACTTGAAACAAGTGTGTAAAATGATGCGAAAATAAATTAACTTTCGTGTAACTTTCGTAACTCCGTGAACCTTTTCTAATGTCAATGATCAAAAGTCGACAATGATGTAGAAACTCATTTTCAGTAGTAAAAATTTTCATATTCTAATTCTTCCTCTTATTTTGTTTAGGTTGGTAGTTGAATTATAGTCGCTCTGCAGCAAATCACCGGGCTATGGGCGACGGTCCGGGATTCATCCCGAAGGTAAAGAATCGAAGACAACACCTCGTAATTTTGAACCACGGTCAGATGACGAGGTCACACCTGATCTGGCACCCCAGTCTCCGAACTTCCCCACCACGCCAACGTGAGGATATTTGAGGCCACGACAGATATAGCGTGCACCAGCGGACAGTAAACGACGGTCTTTGGTTGGATCGAGTTTCGATCTCGCAACCCTCCGGTTATTATTCCGCTACTCTTCCAACTTGACTACGGCGGACCATTTCATGATGGAGTTCGGTTAAACTGCTATACATGGTATTGTATTGTATGTTTATTTTTGTAGTGGTGGCTATATTCAAACTATTTCCACTCCAGAATTTCTTTAGAAGTGGCTGAAATCGATAGGATGTTACTTCTAGTTAAGATTGCCAATTGCGTGTATTAAGATCATATGTGTAATTCCGTATATGTGGTCATGCAATAGATGATGGTGATCTTTAACTGCCCAATTGAAGCCGAGTGTAAGTCACGGCTTAAAATGAAAGCTAAGTAGAGCGAAGCCGTGATGGAAATAGAAGCACAGTGAATGGTATCACAGGGTTTCAGACAGTTGTTGGAATTAGGATTTCAACGGCAAATTCAGTTAACTTTCCACCGAGGGCCATCCATCAAAGTGCGCGTCAATTGTGAGCGCCATCTGGTATTTATTAGAAGCACCATCAGGTTTGTCTTTAAATGTGGGCTTGTTCATAATCAAGTCCGTCAGTCAGCAATTTAGGAAGACGAGTAATAGACAGTGCAATTTCGTTCACCCAAAAGTACTTCAAGGAGGAGATGGGTTACATTGCTATTGTGTTGTAAGTTAAATTTTGAAGCGGTGGCGAAGTTCATCACAATACTCCCACTCCAGAATTTAGCTGGACCGCGGAAGCCCGGTTGAAAGCGTAACGGATTGGCAATAGGAGGATTGTGAATTCCAATCCAAAAAAGACCGTCGTGTACAAAGGGGGCTGGTGAACTTTAAATCTGTCGTGGCTTCAAATGTCCTCACATTGGCATGGCTCTACTTTTCTGATTTGCTTTCTCACTATCTCTATTTTGAAATTGATGAATGAATAGATTTTAAACAAAACTTTCAAAGGGACTGTTGATTAAAACGCTATAAGGGAAACGGCGTTGTCTTTTACTCTTAAAATGACCTTATCGAATTTGTTTATTGAGTTTTATGAATGGGATATCATATACTACGATATCTATAATTCCATTTTATGTTAAAATCAACACCTTACAAAAGATATTGGTTTTCGTGAATTATGTGCTTAGTTGGTTCGGGTATTAAGGCGCAAGGTTCAAAAGCGGGCAAGTTTCGCCAAATGCATAATGATGCAAACCAGTAAAAATAAATAAAAGGTTCAAATATTCCAATCTAGGTAGGTAGTTAATTAAAGTCGCACTGGAGCAATACAACGGGCTATTGGAGACGGTCCGGGATCAATCCCCAAGGGGAAGATCGAGGACAACATTACGTAATTTCCAACCACGGTCAGATAACAAGGCAATATATGAACTAGCACCCACTATCCAAATTTCCACACCACGCCAACGTGAGGACATTTCAGGCCACGACAGATTTAACGTCCACCATCCCTTGCGTACACGCGGCTTTGATTGTGAACGTTCGCAGCACTCCGAATGCTAATCCGTTACTCTTCCAACCCGGCTACCGCGGCCCAAATGGTGCTATGAATTGTATGGTTAATAATTCAATGCTTTCTACTTAAATACCACGAAAAAGAATATGGTTAAAAATTCAAAGCTTATACTTAAATATCACAAAAAATCCATTACTGAAAACAGTAGGTCCATGTCTAATTAGTACTTGTGTAGCAAATAGCGACCACAGCAAAGCAATAAGCTAAATCAAACCATTAGTGGAAACGAAGCAAGTGCATACTTTTCCCAGAGCTGAACCCCAAAACTAAAACTCGTAATACTTAAGATGAAAGGGAAAATGCAGACGAGGTCAGCTCGGAACTTTAAAAACGTTAAAACGCACTACACGCACTAAGCTGGAGTAATCCTATTTCGACGTTAAAACGTTGGGAACATTTTAAAACATTTTTTCCTTAGAGCGACATTCTATCTTCAGTTTGCCCAGTGCGATATAAACCCAAAATTTCGTTCGCGCACGAGGGACCAGTGATATGAGAAAAGGGAATTTCGACGCGAATAACGTGTATTTCCCTCTCTCTCTCTCTCTCTCTCTCTCTCAGAAATCGAAGTGGTACGAAAATTGTAAGCAATTTAGACACCGGATATGGTAAGTAAAAGTACATAAAATATATGGATTCTGTTTTCGTCGCTTTTGCGAGCGCGTGCAACTGCTACTTTCGCGTATTTGTAAACGTTATTATCTATATATTAATACGTGAAGAAAAAACTTTGTACCCCTTTTTAAGCACATTGCGCGCACGGAGGAGTATGAGATTTGGCATAATTAAAGTTCATATGGAGAAGGAATGCAGAAAGATAAAATTAATGTATAATATGCGTTACAAATATATTAAATGAAACAAAATAAAACATTCATTGTTTACGTTCATATACTGTAATCTATATATTAATACGTGAAGAAAAAACTTTGTACCCCTTTTTAAGCACATGGCGCGCACGGAGGAGTATGAGATTTGGCATAATTTGCCACCACATAAGTTAGTATTGAAAGTTAATTGCATCGTTTTGCTGATCAGAAACTTAAATACAAAGGAAGCATTAGTCAATGGAACAAGAATGCGTATCAAATTTATGCATCGTAATACTATTGATTGCGAAGTTTTAACTGAAACTGCACGCAATAAGAGAATTTTGATTCCACGTATAAATTTAACATATTCCGGAACTATTTTACCATTTAACTTTCAAAGAACTCAATTTATAATTATACCTGCATTTGCGATGGCGATAAATAAGTCTCAAGGACAAACATTCGAAAAAAATTGGAATTTTATTGAGGCAGCCAGTTTTTACACATGGTCAATTGTACGTCGCAGCAAGTAGAGTTCGATCATTCGATGGTTTGAGATTTTATATTTCAGAATATAACGGTCAAGGGCATTTAGCAAACGATGAAAGAGTTTTTACAAAAAATATCGTCTACACAGAAGTTTTGAATCATTAAATTTATTGTCGAACTATTTCAAGTTCAATGGACAACATTTATTTTTTTAACCACCCGGTTTTTTTTTGTTTCAATAAAAATATATAAAAAAATACGAAGCACGTATTCCTCATTTCATTTTTCAGATTTATTTTTTATTTAAATTTTATAAAATTTGAAAAAGATAGGCAAATTAACTGTGTAGCCTTGGCGAAACCTGTGGCCAGTATAGCAATAAAAAAACCCCAAGGAAATGTCAAACAACGCGTTATTGTTTTTTAGATATGGCTTAACCAAACTATACCGCATTTTTCCTATGACGTATTTGTACATGCTCGCAGCTTACGTAATAGAACAAAATTCAAAAAAATTATATGCAATGAATATAGAGGTATACTCTTTGACAAAAGAACCTTATTAACGTTCAAACTTAAAAATTAAATGAATTATGGTCGAATTTCGACCACTGGGTGACCACTAGTATTTATTAAGCACTTTCAAACATCGACCTTAAAATGAAATAGACGGAGCATTTGCCCTCAGCTTCATGTTGTCTTCCAGTTGCTCGGTTTGAAGATCTGTTACGTGGTATGGGTAAAAGCATGAATCCGAAATTATTGATTGGTTAAAGTGATTATCCACCGTGATCAAAAACACCAGTCTGTGCTTCCATAGCCAATCGCCTAAGTCGATTTGTAATTTACTATTCAGAGATCTTACGATAGCGTTCACATGATCCGTCTATTTCATTAGAAGGTCGATGCTTGCAAATGGTATTGGTAAATGTATTTTTTATTATGCACGCGCAAATGATATCTTAATTATATTTATTAATTATACACGCGCAAACTGTAACCATGATTGTGCATGTGATAAAAAATTTAATTTGGAATTGAGAAAAATAGGTAGGTAGGTGGGTAATTAAAGTCGCACTGGAGCAACACACCGGGCTATTGTCAACCGTCCAGGATCAGTCCCGAAGGGAAAGTTCAAAGACAACGCCTCGTGATTTTGAACCACTGCCAGATGACGAGGTCGACACCTGAGCTGGCACCAAACTCTCCAAATATCCACATCACGACAACGTGAGGATATTTGAGGCCACGACAGATTAAACGCACACCAACCCCTTTGTAAGCGGCAGGTCTTTGGTTGGAGTAGAACTCGCAATCCTCCGGTTGCTAATCTCTTACTCTTCCAACCGGGCTACTTCGGCTCAACTAATCTAAATCTAGACTAGACACAAGAACTTATCGATCAGTGTCACTCATGTGAGACTGATTTTGTAATCCACATATAATTCAATCGTTAACCCTCCTGGGGGTTGTCTCGACGAAGTATCTCGTCATTACCAAAACTGACGAGACCTTATTGAACGAGATATCTCGTCATTAGAAAAAAGAACTATCACCATCATTAGAAAACTGACCAGGCTTCGATCTCGTCATAAAAAAACGGCAAGATCTACATCATTCGGAATTCAATCGACATTATTTTATGACGAGATATCTCGTCCTTTGGAAAATTGCTCATATCTTGATGGACGAGATATCTCGTCAAAGGCACTTGGAGGGTTAAAAGAATTACATGCCTTGAGCAGTACATTACTGTCACAACTATCTATTTCTCTACCATATATATATCCGATAACCACAAATGTAAATTTAGCAATTTGAATACATACGAATTGTTATGAATACGTTAAAATAATATTATGAATACGTCAAAAGCACTTATAGGGTTGAAAGAATTACAAGCATTCAGCAATATAATACTGTCACAACTATCTAATTCTCTCTACCATATCTGTATTTGATAACCACAAATGTATCATTCAAATGTTGGCAATATGAATACCGTTATGTATTTTGTCTTATGATCTCGTCATTATTAAAATTGATCCGATCTTGGTGAGCAAGATATCTTTCAGAAACCACTTGGAGGATTACTGAATGAAACTGAAAATGTAAATCCGTCATCGCAACGTTTAAATACAATGCTTAGCGAACGTTCGGTTACATTTGAAGACACCAGAAAGTTCTTATCCCCTTATTTTCAGCTTCTGGAATGTCAGACTCCTCCAGGCTGGCCCTTCTGCTCCATTATGCTCTGACCACCTGGTGGTCAAGAAAGACGCGAGATGCCGGAGAATTACGACGCATCCCATGACCCAAAGCGACTGGCCCATGAGTCTTCCTTAGTGGGGTCCATAAATTTTCCTGCCACTGCAGGAGAGCTCTGCACCGGGGGTCGAGAGGAAACGGGAGAGCGAATTCTCTAACGACTCCGATTGGTACAAGTCTACACGAAAAGGATTGTTGGTGGCTGCACTCGGACGGTGGTTGTTTAAGCATATTATGGGGGCGAAAGGGCCGTATTTGGACAAGCTGCTCGAAAAGTAGGATAACGTCGAGTAAAGAATGTCGTGAAAGGAAAAAGAGAGCGTTGGTTGGTTTGTTGGTTGATAATTAACGTCACACTGGAGCAACACAACGGGCTGTTGGCGACGGGCCGGATCAAACCCGATGGGAAATATCCGAGGATAAAAACCACGTAATTTTGAACCACGGACAGATGACGAGGTCACACCTGAGCTGGCACCCCAACTCTACAAACTTCCTCACCACGCAACGTGAGGACATTTGAGGCCACGACAGATTTAACGTTCACCAGTCCTGCTTGTACACGACGTTCTTTGGTTCGATTCGAACTCGCAACCCTCCGGTTGCTAATACGTTACCCTTCCAACCGGGCTACCGCGGCCCGCATGAGCTTGTATGAACTCTCTGATGGGCATTATGATAGAAATAGTTTTTTTCGAAATCATCTGTTGATTGCGGTAGCCCAGTTCAAAAAGTAGCGGATAGCAACCGCAGCAAACGTTGGGTTGCGCGTTCGAAGCTCTATCCAATCAAAGACCGTCATGTAGGTGATGGCTGCTGCACGTTAAATCTATCCTGGCCTCAATCGTGATCGCGTTAGTGTGGAAGTTTGCAAAGTGAGACGTCATCTCATGTGCTGACCTCGTCATCTGACCCTGGTTCAAAATGACGTGATGTTTATCTAGGAATCTTTCCCTTGGGGATAGATCCCGGACCGTCGCCAATAGCCCGTTATGTTGCTCCAGCGTTAATTAAACTACCAACCGAAATTAACTATGTGTATACTTTTATATGAATGTATTTTGCACTTAATTAAAAAATAGCCGACCTATAGGGCTGGTGGTCAGGGCACTCACTTCTGTACTGGAATGTTAGTGGTTCGAATCCGATATATGTATATTTGCCCGTCTGAACTTGAATGTGCGACTTCTCTATAAATGGGTTGTACCCAGAATGTGAGGTATAGAGGGAACCCAACCCCCAGGGTAGGTTCAGAATCCGGGGTTTTCACACATCCGCCATTACAGTGCCGGGGCCGTAGTGATTCTGTAGGTATACCCACTGAGGTATCAACCTAAGAGTTGTAGGGGCGCGCACTCGATTCCCATTAGGTTCGACTACTCCCTGGGTCTATTTCTCTCTTCTGTGTTCAATAAAACTTTTGTGTATCTATTACTTAATAGTATCTGTCTTGTGTCTAGAGCAGAATGGCCACCATATGCCCCTTGAAGCATAATAAACCATTTAGATCAATGGAATGAAATTATTTTATCATATTTATCTTTCAAGGTAGGTATGTAGGTATTTTAATTAACGTCACAATGGAGCAACACAACTGGGTATTGGCTACGGTCCAAGGTCAAACCCTAATTTGTCATTCAATCTAATCTCGATTGATATGCAAATGTCGATATGCAAATTTTGTATTATTAAAACTGATTTGTCTACCGATCAGCAATACAGTATAAAAGCTGTATGGTAAAAGTAATTTTTTTGACTTGCCTTGCTTATTTTTCTTACTTGATATTCTGGATTGTTATTTTGATTGTGATATCGTAGTTGGGATTGATATTAAACTCTATTTTGATATTTAGTGTCATGCTTCAATTCAATTCAATGCTAACAGCCCTTGTACCATAAAACCCAATTCAACCTACCAAGCGTTACAATGACATAATGAATAAGTTCAATTGGCCGGGCATTAGGAAAACAAACTCAATTTAAAAAGGTTTTTAGAGCTTTGTTGTACCTCTTCATGAGTGTATAACTTTATTACGCTGGCCGCGGTGGCCCGGTTGGAGGAGTAACGGATTAGCAACCGGAAGGTTGCGAGTTCGAATCCAACCAAAAGACAGTCGTGTACAAAGGGGGCTGATGCACGTTAAATCTGTTGTGGCCTCAAATGTCCTGACATTGGCGTGGAAGTTTGGAGAGTGGGGTGGCAGCTCAGGTGTGACCTCGTCAGCTGACCGTGGTTCTAAATTACGTGGTGTTGTTCTAGTATCTTTCCCTTCGGGTTTGATACGAGGACCGGACCATCCCAAATTGCCCCTTGTGTTGCTCCCCCAGTGCGACGGTAATTAAAATACCTTGCTACCTAACCTTTATTACGCATCCAGAGTACTCTTAGACATCAGAACATCAAAAGTAGTAATATTTGTCTTAGCGTCCTTAATATATCAAGAATATTTATAAACCTTAGAACGGCCTAAATATATCTAGAATATTTATATACCTATCCTTAATCATTTCAAGGAGGTGGAACATCAGACGTATCATTTAAGTTGATATGAATGTTCTGGTGTATCAACCATTCTAACATCGTCGGTACGGGTCAAATTAATATATATATTTATTATTGTTATATATATTTACTTCTACAGAAATGCGATATATAGAATCGACCGCAAAATAATCATGCCACGTGATTCCTTGTGGGGAAAACAGGTTCGATTCTTCCCAAGTTGTATTTATCTTTTCCCTGTGTTGGTTTCTTTGTATGTTTCTTTACTTGACGTTATTTGGCGCAGCGTGAGCAGATATGGCTCTTTCGTCATAAACCCCGACCAAAAACAACCAGCCTTACCGAATATTAAACTAGAAATTTTTTGGTAGGCGCGTCATTGCGGAAATATCCGAATTGAAATTTTTGCGACGTTGCTCCCTGTCATTCGAATTTTTCAGATCTAAAAGCACCCCCCCCACCACCGAACTCTCCTTTCAACGTCCGTTAGGTTGTTGGTACCAGAGTCAATAGAAGCGAAAATAAAGCAACAGGTGTGTATGCAAAACCGAAAGTATGTAAAACTATAATTTGTAGGGAGGCATCTCTGGATACCACGTCCAATCGAGAACCACTTTAAGAGGCATATCTCCTTTTGTTGTGTGTGGGTTTCACGGATCCGAGGAACACTAGTGATATTTTCTTTTCCCGTGGGGTTTACTCTCTCTAGTATACACGGGACTCGAGCTCCAGTGATACCCAAGCGATCTTTTCCTGCTTTCATCCCACTCTTTTCCCCGATCCTTTTTTCCTTTCACGATATTTTTCACTTGAAATTGTTTGTGTTTGGCGCAGCTTGGCCAAATATAGCCCTTGTGCCTTGACAAGACAACCAACCATTCGAAAAATGGAAACTTTTTCGGATTTGGTTTTCCAAAAGGGGGGGGGGAATTTCAATTAACGTCACACTGGAGCAACACAATGGGCTATTGGTGACGGTCCGGGATCAATCCCAAAGGGAAAGATCCGAGGACAACACCACGTAATTTTGAACCACGGTCAGATGACGAGGCAACACCTGAGCTGGCACCTCACTCTCCAAACTTCCACACCACGCCAAGGTTTTCCAAAAGGAAAAGCGCGGAACGATTATGATGCGCTCGATTCTGACAATAATTTACTTCGTTATATTTCGTGGTTTCTTGTGGTAGGTATTTTAATTAACGTCGCACTGGAGCAACACAACGGACTATTGGCGATGGTCCGAGATCAGTGCCCTAAGGGAAAGATTCGACGACAAAACTACGTAATTTTGAACCGCGGTCAGATGACGAGGTCACACCTGAGCTGGCACCACAATCTCCAAACTTCCCCACCATGCCAATGTCAGTACATGTGAGGCCACGAAAGATTTAACGTGTACCAGCCCCTTTTGTACACGACGGTCTTCGGTTGAATTCGAACTCGCAACCCTCCGGTTGCTAATCCGTTACTCTTCCAACCGGCCTACCTTGGCCCAGTGTTTCCTGAGGTCTTTAAAATGTTTGGCGAATGTTGCTTTTCGAGATTTAAGTCTCCCCTTACAAATTATGAAAACGTAGATATTAATTTTCTTCATCTGAGCACGACGATAGTTCGAATATTGAATTGCGAAATAAGATCTTATTGACAGAAAATTGATTTTCTGCCGATTGTCCTCAATTCCTTCTTGGACACGACCCTCTATAAATCTTTCTCCCTTTCTTTTAGACATTAGTTTGTATAATTTAATTAAAAAATTAGATAAACCTCATATATTACGATGCACTTATTTCAGATTTCTTTGTGCTTAGCACAAGACATTCCGAATCTTGCGCATAAACCCAAACCAAACCTACCGAATATTTTCTTTTACTGTTTCTCTGTATATTTTAAGATTTTTCGATAGGAGATAAAAGCGAAGTGTAAAGAAAATTGCTACAAAAACAATAAGTTTGGGAAAAGTAGTTTAAAATAAAATATCGGTAGGTAGGTACTTATTTTAATTAACGTCGCACTGGAGAGTAACACAACGGGATATTGGCGACGGTCCGGGATCAAACCCGAAAGGAAAGACCCGAGGACAATATCACGTAATTTTGAACCACGGTCAGAGGGCGAGGTTACACCTGAGCTGGCACCACAATCTTCAAACTTCCGCATCCCGTCAACGAGAGGACATTGGAGGCCACGACAGATTTAACGTTCACCAACCCCTTGTACACGACCGTCTGGTTGGATTCGAACTTACAACCGTCCGGTTCCCAATCCATTATTCTCCCACCCGGGCTACCGCGGTCCCAGAAAAACATTGGAATTTACGTATGTAATTAACAAAATTTAAACGTCCTTTTAAGTGAGCATCCATGCACAATCTTCCATTCCGCCTATCACACAAGACGAGTCTCGTAACAGAAATCGAAATTAACTTCTGGTTAAGTATTGATTGGGACAATTCAACACGCAAGATCGGCGCGTTTTTCTTTCAGAGCCCGCAGACATTTGATTCCAAATAAAATTGATGAGGGCAGACAGCGTACCGTGATGCATTAATACAGGAGCTCGGAGGGTTCGGCAGGAAAGAAAGCAAAAAGGGGCGAAGAGAGATAAATTGCTTCCGCTAACCATTCAGACGGACTAATAGGAAAACTGCGAAGTGTTCCTCAAATACTCCCAGTCGATTGTCGCCACTTATTGGAACTTTAGGAACCCCAAGACGGACGGGTTTGTCCAAGATTCCTCGTCGGGTATAAATCGATGGGAGCTTGAGAGGAGTTTTTTACTCTGATTCTGCGAGTGCTCTGGAAACAGTTTCAATTTCCCAACTACACTATTTGTTAGTTTCAGAATAGACTGTTGAAATGAAATTTATTTGGGAGGTGTTTGTTGCTTTAAGGGTTTGATGTTATGATGGGTTGATTTATAAGGTCTCTTACCTCGAGGAGTTAACAGTTGAGAATTGATGAGTTGGGATTTATGGTTTGATGATTGTGGTAAGGGCATGTTGCATCTGTCATGTCGTCGAACGTCCTCACGTTGGAGTGGTGTAAACGTTCTGAGACTTGGGTGCCAGCTCAGGCGTTGACCTCGTCTGGTTGGTTTGGCGTTTTATGGCACAAGAGCCATCTTTGGCCAAGCTGCGCCAAGCACAAGAAAACGTCAAGTAAAAACTGTCATAAATGGGGGAAAGAGGGGTTGGTATCCCGGAGCGTGACAACCGTGTTTACTGAAAACAGTAAACCAGATGTGAATAAAGATCACTAGAGTACCTCGGGTCCGTGAAACCCGTACTCACCTAAAGATGTGCCCTTGAGGACATGGCGCGTTTGGAAAAGTGTGTATCAGTAAATAGTGATTATACTTTAAAAGTAAGACTAAAGTCTAAGGGAAATAAATTTCTTTCATTTTGACACAATTCTCATTATGTTCTAAAGTTTATTTGGAAACGTATTTTATACTGCTGGTTAGGTTTTATTACGCAACGGCTATATATGGTCAAGCTGCGCCAAATACATTACATTCCTGGAGCATACACACAAATAAAGTTTCATTGACACAGAAGAAATGCACCCAGGTTAAGTTACAGGAATCGAACCTGCGTAGCCTACAACTCGCAGGTTTTATGCGATTGGTTGTCTTACGTATCAATCAACCCTCGTATTTGGTAAAAATGAGTTAGGTTTTGAGGTTTTTCAGGGATGGTAATTAATCAACGTCACTGGAGCAAAACAACGGGCTCTTGGTGCAGGTCCGAGATCAAACTCGAAGGGAAAGATCCGAGGACAACACCACGTAATTTTGAACCACGGTCATATCACGAGATCAACACCTGAGCTGGCATCCCATTCTCCAAACGTCCACACCACGCCAATGTGAGGACTTGTGGCACGACAGATTTAACGTGCACCAGCCCCCATGTACACGACGGTCTTTGGCTGGACCTAGTTTTGAATTCGCAACCCTCCGGTTGCTAATCCGTTGCTCTTCCAACTGGGCTACCGTGGCCCCGATGTTTCGGTGAAAATTGGTTAAAACTGAAAAAATTATTAATAATGATTTTTTTATCAAATAGAAAGAAAACATCTTAAGTTGGTGGGATTTTATGGCGCAAGGGGTCATGTTTGGCAAAGATGGGCCATACACAAGGACATGTCAAATGGTTTTGCACCGAAAACGTCTTAAGATATTAATAAAACTGTTAAAACACGGGGAGGAAATGTACAGGAATATTAAGGAGTTTTTAAAAGAGGATGAAAACAAAAAATGATTCAAATAAAATAGCGAAGAAATGAAGTCACGATAAAAGGAAACGGGAAACAAATCCGACAAAAAGTTTAAAAAGGGAGATATGGAAAAGCGAATAGAAATAAAATACGTATAAAAATGTGCACGCTTAGAAAAATGAAACTCAAGCATTTCTGAGCAAAATAGAAGTTGATAGATTTAGATACATTTGCTTGAAAATCAAGAACATAGATGCCGTGACTGTTAGCAGCAAAGTCTAATGAGCATTGGATACCCTTTTCTTTTTATCCAATTAAAAAGACTTTTAAGGAATTTCTTTTACTCCTGCGTTTGGTAGACTTGTTTAAATTACTTTTAAAAATTCCACCTTCCATTCGGCTTTTAATGTATATATTTTTGTGAATGTAGTCAGTAATTATATTGATCTTTTCATATGTTCCGTCCATTGAATCTAGTCGAACCATAGTTCATTTTTCAATAGCAATCCCTTTAATTCTATTCAGAAAAGAATTGCCATTCTTGTGTTACCCATAAAATGAAGAATCAAATGCAAGAAATATATAAAAATAACATCAATTCAAACAAAATAAAACTAATAAATCGTGATGCAAAATTAATTAACCACGATAAACATTACTATTATTCCACTCTAATAAGCAATAGGGTCATTCCATGTCGTTGAGGTATTTTTAATTAACGTCGCATTGAAGCAACACAACGGGTTATTGGCGATGGTCCGGGATCACCCCCAAAGGTAAAGGGCATCGTTGAGATTCATGCCAGTTAGAGATAGCTATGATAAAAATTAATGCTGATGTTTGAAAATCTATTTTTATTTCCTTCGCCTTTAAAATAAGGAAGCAAATTTGCAAAATGACGATTTTCCTCTCTAAATAGGCATATAAAATTAAATGAAGGAAAGCTCTGACGAAAACAATATTTTTGAGGAACGTAATTTAATGTATGTTGCAAGTAAATAATTCGGGATTGCCTTTTGAGTCCTCAAGCAACAGAAACAAAATTGGTAACACAAGAACACGGTAACAGCTTAACGCCCAATTGGAGACTAAGTTTCGCCGCCAAAGACTATTGAATAGGCTTAAGCCGGGTTACCAAATACCAAAATTGTCGCCGTTACTGACGATTTATTATCGCCTATCATACTATTTCCTTCCCATTCTATGTATATTACGCGTTTGAAATGACTACAGTGAAATGAAATACAATGAAATCCCAAATCAACCAATGAAATACCAATAAATTATAAAAACGGAACATCTAATTGCAATTACAAAAGTGCTCAAGCGTTTAAACTTATGCAGTTTTTACTTGGTTATCGTTTCAAATTCACTTTCAGTCTGATAAAGGTCTCTTATCCAAATTTATAGCATTTGATTTTTTTCACTACTAATGAATGTGATAAATATGAAACAATGATTCATACAACTGAGAATCAGGATGAAATATTGATAGTTACGTGTTCCTACGTATAATAGCTGTTGACAATTAAATTAAACCTTTGTCGAAGCTAAAACTCAATTTGAATACAGTGTCAGCTGCAGGTACATAAAAGAATTTTATGTTTATCTACCAATCAATGAAAATCTTCATTTCTGTAAAACAGATACATTATCAATTTCATTGGTAGATATTTAATTAACGTCACACTGGATCTATACAACGGGCCATTGGCGACGGTCCGGGATCAAACCCGAAGGGAAATATCCGAGAACACCACGTTATTTTGAACCATGGTCAGATGACGAGATCACACGAGCTGGCACCCCACTCTCTCCAAACTTCCACACCACGCCAACGTGAGGACATTTGAGGCCACGACAGATTTAACGTGCTAGCCCCCTTGTACACCACTGTCTTTGGTTGGATTCGAACTCACAACCTTCCGGTTGGTAATTCGTTACTCTTCCAACCGGGCTACCGCGGCCCAAAATTTCTCCCACATCACAGTTTGAAAGATTAGGAATTTTTTATTCTATTTTATTCTAAAAATTAGATATTGTATTTATATATCTAATAATACTTAATATTTACAAAACGTATTTAATATATTCACAAGTAAATCTTTAAAATTTATATTTTGTAAAGATAAACAAATCAAAAAGACTTTACTAACAAAATTAGCTTTTTCCTCCGATGAAATGAAAAGATTACTGATCAAACAGCTGTTGGATAAAGCAAGAAAACGGGGTTTGCAACGATACATTTTTTACTTGTATCATAATAATTTTATTCTTTTATCGATTTTTTTATATTATCGAAGCTTATACCCATTATCAGCTGTGATAGTCAAATTTCCATTTCCATAGTTAAAAAATGTTCCTGGGCAAAAATAAGCAAAAGACAATAATGAAAACTTCAGGATATATAATATACATCTTACTCTATATATGACGTCGAAGAGTTTTGATGTTTTCCGGAGTTTTCCTTCCGTAATTAAATATGTATTTTCAAAACCTGAAAATTGTAGTTTTCCATTTTACTTTTTAATTTTTCTATTAAGGAAAAGAAACACAACCCTAAATTACACCAAGATATTTGTAATACAATGATTGACTAAGAATAATTTTTAATATTGTCCTTCCATTTCTAGAAATATGAAAGCCACTTGAAATTTATAGCAAATTTTTAAAACTTCTGTTTTCGTCAATCTGATTCAACACAGTGTGGGCTATTAAATTATATCCTCACTTTTCCTAAGATATCTTTATTCTGAGGAATGTAACGATATAAGAATTTTAAATTTGTGTCGATAACTTATTGAAACGCAAATTGGTTGCAAACATGCTGCTTTCAATGCAAAAAAATCTGCAATTGCGTGACCTTCGGATTTTAATATTAATAAATATCAAAATATACATTTCTGAAAACTAATATTTTGCAGTTGCTCATTACTATGTGACCCATACAATATCATTAAAATCGGTGATATATCAGCCACAGCTGATTTATACATGCATGGAATGACCCACCAGCATTAAAGACACGTAAAAATAACGAATTTCTTTAAAGTAATAATGCAAGATTTTTAATGGAAATAAAACGTACTTTTGTTTAAAAAAACAAGTCAATTAGTAATAAGGGATCTAATCTGACCCATCAAGAGTTCGAGAAAATATACGACATTTATAGTAAAGCCATTAGTTTTTCTGTACGTTTAAGAATTACGCAATTCAAATCCTTTCTGTTACTTTCTAAAACCAAAAATATTCTGGAAAAAAAGACAAAATGTATCCGGAACAGCGTTGTTTTATAAACTTTCCAGAAATATTACCCAAAGCTTTTTCTTTGTTATCAGGAAAAGTATTCGCTTCGAAATTTTCCTTTCTACTTAACTTTACCCCAGACCGACTTTCTAGTTCATTTCATTCAGAACATTCCGCGGGGGGCATTCGTTTTCCTTTCAATTTTTGCGTTTTGCAGAACATAAAAAACGAAAAAATAATCTCGAATCCTGATCGCAGAAAGCATATTAACTTACGCTATAAGTTCCTGGTTTTGAAATGATTTTCCAGTTTCAAAGAAACCGTTTTCCGATAGAATTTTTCTTCGCAGAGTTCCGCCATTTTCTCACATGCTTTGTATTTCCGTGTCGCATTATTACGAAATAAGCGTGTTGCGAGTGATGGATGAATTGCTTAAGGTATTATTCACGTGTTTACCGACATGATGGATGACTGTGGGTTGAATAATCCCTTGCCAGAAAGATCTGTATCAAAGATTTTTAAAATATCTCTTCGATGAACCGCAAAATTGTCCACAGAAATTCCGTAAATGATTTATGATCTTCAGAGAAAGACACTTTATGAAACTCGCGGTAGTTTTTTCTGAACTTTCCTACAGATTTTAAAAGGCTTCATTATCCCCATTAATGGATACTTACGATACTAGGGAAAGTCAAAAACTATCCGCACTTTATTTTTTCAGTTTATTTACACAAATACTGGGGTTGAAAAAGTTAATCATTTTTCTAGTCTCCTTCCTTAACTATGCACTTTGTCCTGCTGTCCACAAGCTTGCGTATTCCCTACAAGGTTTTATGTTGGTCGCCCAACCATTTATGCACAGTACCCACAATTCTCACACAGCAGTATGCACCGAGAAATAAAGAGCAGTGATACGATTTCTGGTCAGAAGGTATTCCAGGGGCTGAAATTCATCGGAAGCTTACAACACAATACGGGACAGTGCTCTACCACGTAGAAGTGTGTATGAGTGTATCGAGGAGCTTAAAAGAGGCCGGACCAAGCTTGATGTACGAAGGAGCAGGACGCCCGTCAACCTCCACCACTGACGAAAAGATTCAGCAAGCTCGATTAATGATACTCGATTAATGGCAAACCGACGAGTTACCATCGACAACGTTGGGTGTTTTTTGCAGATTACATGGACAAAGAAGTGGGGGAAGCGGTGCATAAATGGTTGGACGACCAACAGAAAACCTTGGAGAAAATACGCAGGCTTATGGACCGCTGGACCAAGTGCATCCAAAGGAAAGGAGACTAGAAAAATGACGAACTTGTTCAGCCCCTACATTTGTGTAAATAGATTGAAAAATAAAGTGCGGATAATTTTGACTTTCCTTCGTAGTTTTAGGCTTTTGGAGATTATCTTACCAACAGGTGTATAACCCGTTTACGTCAGTAGGTCCACGAAATTGCGCACACCGAAGAAGTTTTCATTTCAGTTCTGGAAACAGGTGAGTCATTGGGTCTCTTCCTTAATAGATAGGTAAGTATTTAATTAACGTCGCACTAGAGCAAAACGGCTATTGGGGACGTTCCGGGATCAATCCCGAAGGGAAAGATCGAGGACAACACCTCGACTTTTGGAATCACGGTCAGATAACGAGGTCAACACCTGAGCTAGCACCCCACTCTCCAAACTTCCACACCACGCCAAAGTGAAGATATTGAGGTCACGAGATTTAACGTGCCCATACGGTCTTTGGTTGGATGGAGTTTCGAACTCTCAACCCTCCGGTTGCTAATCGGCTACTCTTCCAACTAGACTGCCATGATCCTTCATTATTCTGTCGGATCGCAATTCCCCCAACTTTGATACATTCATAAATCGTATATCCATATAAATATCACAAACATTCCGACGAAATAATACAAAACTTTCTTACTGTTATCATTATACACTGAAGAGCAATTGAATTAGGGATAGCTGGCATTATGCAAATTTGGAGCTGTGACGTAAGCACCTTACAAATGACATAAGCAGCTGTTTAACAAGATAAGGATTGCTGCTCACGGTATTAGTAATAGTCAAAAGCAGTATGGGTAAGAGTGCGGATCTAAGTGCATTTGATCGTGGGCAAATAGTCGGGGTCCGACGAATGGGTCACTCCATCTCGGAAGTACTCAGACACTTGGATTTTCACGCACCACTGTGTCAAGGGTGAACCGTGAGAACGTCGATTCAGGTAAAACCATCCCTGCCAGGGTCAACTGCCGCGGACAACAGCGTGTGGATAAGCGAGGTCGTCGTCGGCTAGCCCGCATTGCAACAGCAGATAGACGGGCCTCAGTGCAACAGATCACCCGTCGATTTAACGTGTAAGCTGCCACACCATCCAAAACCTCTCTATGGGGTACAGAAGCCATCTCCCACGAGAATCCCTCTGTTGACTGCACAACACAGGGCGCAACGATTAGCATGGTCACTGGAACATCGCCAATGGATCGTCGAGATGTGGAAAAATGTTGCCTGGAATGATGAGTCGAGATTACTTTGGTACATGCCGATGGCAGAGTACGTGTACGGCGTAAGCCACATGAAGCGATGGATCCTTCCTGCCAGCAAGGGACTCTTCAGGCTGGTGGAGGTTGCATTTTCATCTGGGACTGTTCACATGGACTGAAATGGGACCCCTGGTACGTGTGACATCGTCTCTCAGGTGAACGTTATCGGGATATCCTTGACGACCATCTGCTCCCGTATGTTCGTTTTCGACAGCCCACTACAGAGATTGTCTTTCAGCAAGACAAAAGCACCGTGCCATCGCTCCCGAATTGAATCCGAATGGTTCGATGAACATTCCACAGACCTGCACGTGATTTCGTGGCCATCAAGGTCACCTGGCCTCCATCCAATCGAGCAAATCTGAGACTCAATTGAGATTCGTGAATTGTGGGAGATTGTTCAGGAGTCTTGGACACGTATGGCTTCCCATCGCTTCCAGTGTCTTGTCGAGTCCATGCCAAGACGAATCACCACCGTCATCAAGGCGAAAGGTGGTGCTACGCGCTACTAGACAGGTATCCCTAATTCAATTGCTCTTCAGTGTATTCTAGGTAGTTGAATTAACGTCACACTGGAGCAATACAACAGGCTTTTGGCGATGGTCCGATATACATCCCGAAGGGGAAGATCGAGGACAACACATCGTCATTTGGAACCACGATGAAATGACAGGGTCAACACCTGAACTGGAACCCTACTCTCCAAATTTCCACACCACACACAACACAAGGACATTTGAGGTCACGACAAATCTAATGTGCACCAGCATCCACGTACACGAAGGTCTTTGGTTGAATGGAGTTTCGAACTCGCAACCCTCTGGTTGCTAATCTTCTACTCTTCCAACAGGGTCGGATTGCAATTCACCCAACTTTGGTACATTCATAATTCGTATATCCACATAAATATTAGAAGCATTCCGACAAAATAAATACAAAGCTTTCATACTTTAGTCATGAAATTCAGAGTGACAAAGCCTCTAGAGCTAATATCTTTCAAGACACTCGGATTTGAACCTGGCGCATTGACGTGATTCGGGTCAGAAAACAAAAGCAAGTCATCCAACGCTTAATGCAATTACGTCTATCCACGTCCGAGAATGATTAAATTTAGAAACAGGAATCTTAACACGATGTAGAGAATTAATTAAAACGTACATTCAACAGCGAAATCGCAACTTTAATTAATTCATAGACAGTAAATAAAAGAACCAACAGCGGCTTTGATGTCTTCTTTCATCCCCATTAAGAGATTTTGCATAAACTCTTCCCAGTTACTTGTGTCAAACTTGTGCCACAATCTTTACTTGTGGAACTCATGTTCCTCCCATTCAGTTCTCTGCTATTCTTAAAACATCGCTGTAGTTGTTGAGGTTAGTACCTGCTTATTAGCTATAATTAGATGGTAATTTACTGTCATTGCTCGTTAAATACTTAAAAGGAGAGTACGAGTGCTTCACGAGATGAAGTTTCGTGCTTATTTGCCCAAAGAATCAGGAGAACGAACTTGATTAAAGTCGTATTTTTAGTTGACATTCATAATTTTCCTGGAAACAGACTATTGCTTGGGATTTGTATGACTTTTAGGTATGCTATTCAAGTTGTAGTTGATTGTTTTAGCGTTTCATGGCGCGAGGGCCACATTTGGCCAATCTGCGCCAAACACTCTTGTGTTTGGCGCAGCGTCAAATAAAAAGTCGTGAAATGGGAAAAAGTGGAATTAGAGAACATTGGGATGCAATTCAAGGTGTGGTTTGATGACTGATAAGTACATTGTCAGTCATGTTATAAGTAATTACATTGAAATTTATGATTTGAATCAGATATGAGATAAACATATACAACGAAATGCTTTCGACGTGAAAATATCGTGAAACCTGGTGGAATAAAATCAATGTGTTACTGATCGTGTTACGGAAGTGAAGTAATTTATGGGATGTAATAATTTGTTGTTTTGTATCATTTGGTTACACAATTTTTGGAGCATTTCTTCATATTATTTTAATACTTTATTGAATTCTGAAATCATTCGTACTGTTGATACTCTTAGTCTAAATGTTATTCACTGAATAAGCAATTATAATAGTAATTGAATAATATAGCAATTATTTTAACGCGTTGCAGTTTTCAGCATACACTGAAACCCATTTTCAGGACAATTGATGTTTTTGTCATTCATCGATAAAGTGCACAAAAACTTGTTGGTATCACTACTATAAGTATGCTTTATGATGTTTGCAGCACTCTCTAAGTTGTGAGTTGATAACAGCACATGCGACCAGAAAATGATACTTTAAAAACCTCATTGATAATTTGAGTAAAGTATTGAGTTGGACCCAGTTTTAAACATTTTGAGTCCAATCGATTGCTGGATGAAAACTGACTCAATTTAGTAGACATTTTAATATAGAAATGCTATGTTTGTTATTTATGTTCGTCATCCATATTATCAGAATCTCATGTAAAATGGCCGGTGCTCGTTAAATGTGGCGTGGTGTGGAAGTTTGCAGAGTGGGGTGCAACCTCAAGCGTTGACCTCATCTTCTGACCGTGGTTCAAATTGACGAGGTGTTGTCCTTGGATCTTCCCCCATAGGGAATGATCCCGAACCGTCATCCCAATAGCCCGTTGTGTTACTCCAGTGCGACATAAATTCAACTACCCGTGTAAAATGGAAAACCAGAAATTGGTACTTGGGGACGGGCTGGTGAACGTTAAATCTGTCGTGGCCTCAAATGTCCTCACGTTGGCGTGGTGTGGAAGATCGGTGGGTGGGCTGCCAGCTCAGGTATAGGCATAATTTGATTGATTCAAAGTAACCAGATGTTGTCCGCGGATCTTTCCCTTCCGGGTTGATCCCGGACCGTAGCCAATAGCCCTTTGTATTGCTCCATGTGAAGTTAATTATCTACCTACCAAAAATGCATGGCTTTCACATATTTTAGCGTTTTGACGATCTTAAAAATCTCCATATTTGAACTAAACTGACTACTTTCACTGTAGTATAAATGTCTTAAAATCACTGGGAAAAAATGCTGTCGCATCTAAATTTATGCCTTAAAATCGATGTCCTGTTTCAGTACGTAACTAAGTAGTATAAATAGCCCTTTGTACTATAGCTAGCCCTTTGTACTCCTTTTCTCCAGTGTGACGCGTTAATTAACTACCTACCAAAAATACGTGACTTTCATATACTTTAGTCTCGACATTCTTTTAAATATCTCCATACTTTAACTAAAATGACTACTTTTACTGTAGCATAAATGTCTCACAAAATCACTGGGAAAACATGCTGTCACGTCTATATACCATAAAATCGATTTGTGTCCTGTTTCAGTGCGCAAGTAGTACAAAGGAAAATATATTTCTCTTCCCCAATTTTTCTGTACACGCATACTTCGAATAAAACGCCTTTTCTTCGTCGATGTCGCTTAAAGACCAATAAGCTCTTTTTTGTAAGAGAGGAGAAGAATATTATTTTTTCCTCTCCCGCCATTAGGCGATTGATTTTCAGGTGTTGCGGTAGAACGCAAAAAAACGAAAAAGAAGCGCACAAGCTAATTAGGGAGTATTCTTCACACTCTCCCTGCAGATTGTGATGCTCCGAGGCAAGAAAAGGGCGAAAATACCCGACAAAAAGTAGCGATTGAGAATCGGGTTGGGTTTGAAAGTCGGGTTTTTTCAAAGATTAATATGCAGCTTTTTTTGTCATCGTCCCCTCTTTTTAAGGAATGTCCTTAAACTGTACAAAAGTAGAGGCGGTTTCTAAATTGTTGAGTGCTTTTTGTTTCGATTTTAGAAAAGGGTTTTTGAAAAGTATGGAGGATTAAAAACAGTTCTTAAGAAAGTTGCGTGAGCTGTAACTGTTACGTTCTCCTTATTTTGTAAATTTTTCTTTTATAAGAGGGTTGGGTTAGTTACTTATGCTGCTTGTTATGGAATGGAGAGTATTTAAGTATTTCTGAACGCGCCTGTCATACGCACACAAAATTCTTTAAATAATAAGAAACTACCTGTCTATAAAAATACACTTCTTAACATAAATAAAATCTTTGCGGAGAAAGTGCTTGGATGTTTTAAAGGTATTCATTCTGCTCTTGTAAAAATAAGACCCCTTTTCCAGCAGTTACTTTTTAATCGAAATCTTTCATTTAATCCTCCTGGTGGTTGTCACTACGAAGTATCTCGTCATTAGCAAAACTGTCCAGAACTTGATGGACGAGATATCTCGTCATTAGGAGAAAGCTGACTGGACCTTGATAGAGGAGATATCTCGTCATTACATGAAATCTAACCTGATCTTGATGGACGAGATATCTCATTACAAGAAAACTGACCAGTTCTTGATGGACGAGATAACTCGTCATTAGGAGAAAACTGACCAGTCTTTGATGGACGAAATATCTCGTCATTACAAGAAATCTGACCAGTTCTCGATCTCGTCTGTGAGCTTAGATTTCAGATTGACACCAATATATTACCTCCTGTTTAGAAAATATTAAAAGGTGCAGAAATATTCTGTGGACAAGAAAACGACTCTTACCAATTCGGCAGTTCATGTTTGCAAAAGTTTTAACCAATTCAAAATTACTGCAATCTTCCAAACATGTATTTGTCTTTATACAAGAGCTTTCAAAGTACCAGGATACGGCAGCAATAGAAAAACACAAGAATCACAACCAGAATTCTGATGCGTCAAATTCTAAAAAAGGTGATATTAAAAATACAAAAAAAATAGAAAAATGCAAACTGCTAGAGATCATGAATATAACGGCAAAGCAAGTTCTGGAAGAAAAACTAGCTTGCATGACAAAGACAATTGCAAAGAAAAATTATTCAGCTTGCTGCCGATAATAAATTGTAAAAAAAAAATCAAACGCAATTGCTTAGCAACGGGAAAGAATTTCTCTCATAACCTCGTCATCGTCAAAAAATCGTCAATATCTAGATGACGAGATATCTCGTCAAAACCACTTGGAGGTGCTTAACACTTAAAGGTTTCACATGAACACGATAGTAGTTGGATCAGATTCAGCTATCGCAAATATAAATATAGTGTAAAAGTGTAATGCATAGATTGATTCGTCACTATACACAAGTTCTTTTGAAGTAGTTATATACTGGTATATAAGGTGGTCAAAATACACCTCTCGATTATCATTCCGCCCGATTCTTTGTCCAAAATCAACCTGAAAAAGTATTGTCCGTTTTTCGAGCGGACGTGGCATTTCGGAGGTATGGTAGTTTGGTATTTTTAATTAAGGTTGCACGGGAGCATCACAAGGGAAGGACCCGAGGACAACACCACGTAATTTTGAACCACGGTTAGATGACAAGGTCACACCTGAGCTGGCACCCGTCTTCAAACTTGCAAACCATACCAACTGGAGGACATTGGAAGCTAAGACAGATTGAACATGCACCAGCCCCCTTGTACAAGACGGTCTTTGGTTGGATTCGGACTCCGTTACTCTTCCAACCGGGCTACCGCGGTCCGGCATTCCGGAGATGCTGACCCTCTAAGTGGTTAATGTGAGATATATCATCCCTGAACCAATTTCGCTAATGACGAGATACCTCGTCGAGACAAAACTGCCCTAAAACTTAAAGGGAAATGAAGTTCCAAGTAGGAGAAACAAGTTCTCGTCGAGACAAAACTGCCCTAAAACTTCAAGGGAAATGAAGTTCCAAGTAGGAGAAACAAGTTCTCGTCATCAAGATAGTGCCTATAATTTTTTTATTATTTTTGAGATCAAGATCCGGTCAGTTTTTTCTATTGATCATCTCGTCCATCAAAATATGGCCAGTTTTGTTAATAACGAGTCCATACACTCGGGAATAAGAAACCGTCGAGTTTGTTAACTCCGTATCCTAAACTATTACATAGCCAAATTGTAGGAATCTCTGGGTTACCTCCAAATCCTAAAACGTTTTATGATTCAAAATGTGGAAATCTCTGGATTAACTCCGCATACTAAACAATCATCCTAAATCGTAGATAAACCGCATCCTAAATTATAGAAATATATGGATTAACTCCATATCCTAATACGTTTTGTGATCCAAAATGTGGAAATCTCTGTATGAACATCGCATCCTAAACTATTCCGTAACCCTAAACTGTAGGAATCTCTGTATTAACTCCATAACCTAAACTATTTTGTAGCCCTAAATAGGAATCTGGATTAACTCCGCATCCTAAACTATTCCGTAGCCGAAACTGTAGGAATCTCTGGATTAATTCCACATCCTAATATATTCCGCGACTAAAACTATGGAAATTTCCAGATTGTGTGCATATACACGACCCCCTACAGAAAAGCGCCTAAACTACTGTTTTGCAATGTATTAATATTAAGCCGAAAAATACCCTACTTTCTACAAGGAATTTGAGGAAACTACACGGGAAAAAACAATGCCGTGTGCTGGCAATCATCAAATTTAGCTTTATTTTTAATCTATTTATGCTCTTAAAAGCCTCGAGTGTTTATTCAGAAATATAATTCATACTCGCTAGAGCTGGCTGTGCTTAATTTAATTCTCTGAGTAAATAGAAGAAGCTGGTATGCAAATGGCTTTCACGCTAAGGGCTCGAAAGTCAGCCAATTCTATAGAGGATAAATAATCCTTAAATAAATAATTACGTATTCTATTTACATAATCACTGATAAGTTGCTTAACAAGGAGCAATGTTTGCGCAACAAGGCTCATAATTGGCGGCGTTGTAAATTTCTGAAGTTTATTGGATTTCGAATGGTATCGGGTGTATATTCATTTTTAAGACAACCGTTTCGTCTCATTTTGACTTATCTCTTAGATGCGAAAGTTGATTAACATTTGAAATATGAGTTACTTAAAGATGCAGAATTAAACACGCAAGGCTTAACAAAGTATTAGATATATGAACTTTAACGAAAAATGGAATTTATATTTCAATTCATCTCAAGGAAATATTTTGTGACCACCATACTTAGATCACGATTATTGATTGATGCTACGTGTTGTAGTAATCTTTGATTTTCATGATTTGTTATTAATTAATGTTTCCCAACTGTAGAAAGGCGATCATTTTTCGTAGCTCATTAGAATCAAACTAAGTTAATCAGTTGTGAATAGTTTAACATGCCATGTTTTGCAAGTTTAAAATTTAGAGACATATTTAGTGATTTCTACATTCTTAATCATTAAATCATGCCAGTAAAAAAAATTTATATTTTAATTCTATTCACTAAAATTAAGGATAAGTATATTCATTGCAAAATTTCACTCAATCATTTAAAAATTCTACATTACATTACACAAAGTTAACTTTTAAGATACGTTATAACAAACTATTTTAAATAGAATTAAAGGTTCGTCATCTTAATAGATAACCTGTTTTGTATTTAATAAACAAAAATAAAGATGACTAAAGTTTTCCTAAAAGGTTTGTTGGGTGTTTTGTTAATTGAAATTGTGAGATGAATATCTTTTACAAATTATTTTCTGATTTCCAATGGAACTTTGGTTCATTTATTGTTACAACTCAACTTTACAGCACGTTTTTCATTCCAATGCCGGAATCCACTGAGAGTTCATAAAGTAAAGTTCCTCTGTGAATAGGAATTTTGACACTTTCAACTGGCTACGTCCTTTCCGATAGAATTTTGTAATACTGGGCGTTGATTTTACTCTAGCAGAATGAATCTTATTCCACGTCTGTATTTCACAGAAAGTGGGTAATTAATTAACTTCGCACTGGAGGGAAACACAACGATCTATTGGTTATGGTCCGAGATGCCTCCCGTAGGGAAAGATCCGAGAACAACGCAACGTAATTTTCAACTACTGTCACATGACGTAGTCGACACCTGAGCTGGCACACCACTCTCCAAACTTTCATACCACGTCAACGTGAGGATATTGGAGGCAACGACAAATTCAACGTGCACAAGCCCCAAGTATACGACGATCTTTGATTACGACCTGAGCCAATTGATTACGGCCAATAGCCCCATATGGGCTATTGGCGACGCTCGGGGATCCATCGCGTAGGGAAAGATCCAAGGACAACACCACGTAATTCTGAACCACTGTCAGATGACGAGGTCACACCTAATCTGGCACCCCACTCTCCCAACTTCCACACCACGTCAACGTGAGGATATTGGAGGCCACGACAGATTTAACGTACGCCAGCCCCACATGTACGACGACTTTTGGTTGAATCGGATTTCGCAACTCTCCTATTGTATATTCGTTGCTCCTCCAACCGGGCTACCACCACCCTATATGATATGGCTATTCGGTATTTATCGAAAAACAATGTACTATAGAGGCACTTATCAGAGCAAAAGTGATGTAACCCACGAAAACCCGAAAATGCCAAAATAAATATTTTCGGCACCTACAGTTTCGAGACTCAAACCCTAACTTTAGTTTTCAGAAGTTCCAAAGAGCATCTTTCCTATTTCCCTTTTTGGGTAGCGGTAGCCGAGTTGGAAGAGCAACGCATTAGCAACCGGAGGATTGCGAGTTCGAAACTCGGTCCAGCGAAAGACCGTGTATACTGGGGTTGGTGCACATTAAATCTATTATGGCCTCAGTTGTCCCCACGTTGGCGTGGTGTGGAAGTTTGGAGAGTGGGGTGCCAGCTTAGGTGCTGTTCTCTCTCGTCATCTGACCGTGCTCAAAATTTATGTGGTTTCCCCAGGATCTTTCCATTCGGGATTGATACCCGACCGTCGCCAATAACCCGTTGTGTTGCTCCAGTGCGACGTTAATTAACTATGTACTTATTTCCCTTTTCCTATTTATATTCAGCCACTGAAGCTAGTCTCAACTTAACACAGCGCGAACAGCAACAGTTTAAATTATAACATCTGCATCTACTCATTTTTGATAGGCTTTTTCACATTTATATTTTTACTAGTATATATGAGGCTATCAGAGTAAGAGTGACCTAACCCACAAAAACTCGAAAACGCCAAAATAAATATTTTTTGCCTCTACAGCGTACTCTCTTGGCATTTAATGCGTTTGCAATATAGATTTTAACTCTCCTCCAAATGATATTGTGGATAAATAAAATATATAAAAATGGTGCCAAGAAATTCGCATTTATCTCCGTTGGGTATGTTAATGTGTTAGGCCACTCTTTCTGTGATCACCACATATGTCGCTATTTCATAAGCAACTCTCGTAACACTTGAAGGTCATGGATAAACCGATTGCATACAATCGGGATCTAACTGCATTAGTTCTCTGAACCAACAGACGATAACTAACCTCCAGAATCTGACATCCATGGAGTGATCCGAAAACCAAACCTCGATTTTTTCCCCGCCCTTCAGAGCCCCCAACCTCCATTACTCAGCCTTGATATTCAAATCTCGCTCCGAAACGAAACAGTTGCGAAAGAAAGGGAGGCTCTAATTGATCCACCACCAGATATATTCCCTCCTCTACTATCTTCCTATAGGAGTCCTCCTTTAATCACATGCCGGAGGGTCGGTCTCCGAGGAATACTGCTTAACGAGGGACGATGAGTTAGGTGCTTTTTTCCCGAGTTCGAATCAAGTGCTGATTCTTAATGGACTTTCTTTCAACCTTTCGAACCGAAAGAGAAACGTCGACGGAGAAGAGACCGGAAGAGGAAATGGATCATATATTCCTCCTCCGAGCGGTATTTACCACCTGGTGGATTTTTTGGGGGGCTCTAAGGTGGGATGAACGATAGCAACACGTTGTTCCTCTGAGCCAATGATCTCTTAACCCTTTCGGAAGCCTGCTGGTTCATAATTTAATCCATCTATTATTACAATGTTACTAAAGCACGGTGGTACGTTATTTGGAAACGTCGTCTTGCTTTGTCTTATTTTGAAGTCTTTTGGTCTAATCTGTGAGTCAGGTAGAGGGGTTGATGTGTGAGCTTTGATTTCAGATGGACATTTATGTATTACTTCTTGTTTAGAATAAATAAAAATAAAACTTATAAATATTTGTTAGTATAGGAGTGATCCTTATGCTTCAAAAGTTTAATTAATTCAAAAATATTATAGACAATTTTTCTAAATAAATGTATTTACCTATTTACAAGAACGCACATAACGAAAAATTTCATAGAATTATTCAGCTTACTGACGATAAATCTATATATATATATATAAAATAGGATGTGTGTGTGTATGTGTGTGTATATATTTTCTATACAAATCTACACCGTTTGACCAATTCACACCAAATTTGGTACACTTATACTTTAGAACACTGCGGTCAGCATAGGCTAACTCTTAACCCCCGTTCTATTGGCCCTGGGGGGCTAAAAACTATTCGAAATCGCCATAGAAATGACATTGAGCATAGATTGCTTGCTTTAGGCAGCGATGGTTGCTTTACCAGTGTTGATCGAAAAACAATTTTTTCCGAAACAAATTAAATTACAGTATTTATGTTTGAACTGACTCTTTAGTTCTTCCCATGATGTAAATAAATTATAGATATTTTATTGATGAAGGGAAAGAAATTTTTAAAATATTTATGTTTGCAAGGAAATTCAAGGAAAGGTTTTCAGGAGTTCAAGGATGATTTTCAAGGAAAGTTGGTGTATATTTCGACCAACTTTCCTTAAATAATTTATTGAATACGTAATGATTTGTAGAATTCTGTTTCACAAGGCTTTTTAGATAAGGCGTGTAACTTATTATAAAATGTCCGGAATAGATACATGTGAATCCTCCGTTGAAAGCAGTGATTTTCTTTCTTAAAAATTCTGTTACATCAACCTTCTGCTTTTTGAAAAAATTTTATCTATTCAGTTTAATTTGTCTACACCGATTACATTTATTTCGAATCCAAGCACCGTTATTCCGAAAAGCACAAACGAAAAACTCATTGATCATAAAAGCGTAATTTTGCTGCTCGGTATCTGGCAGCACCAGAATTAATGTTTACTTTTTTATAAAACATTGTAGAACTTTCTAGAAAGTTGGGGAACGGAAACTTTCTTGGACTCATAATGGAGAACATTCCAACACCTCGATTCTTAGCTGGTCGTATTTAAAGGAAGCTTACTCGGTAAGTCTTCCAGTTTATCATCTTATTTTGACAGTGAATTTGACAGTTTTAATTCGCTCTTTTAGTTGATAATATAAATGTTTCCTACTTTATTGACAGTGATAGGGTACATTTTGGATTTATATTTCTAAACTGATGCAAGTACTTCATAATTTTGAATTTGTTTTTTCGGTAATTTTAGCTTTTTATTATATTCTATAATAGATTTCATTGTTCAGTGAGTGTGTGCCTTTTGCTTAATTTATGAAATACCTTTTTGTATTCTTTTACAGATTTCTTTGCTGTAGCAATGCCTCCAAGGAAGCGGAAGGCGATCGGCCAAGTACAGTCAACGGCTAAGATGATGAAAGATAAGCGTAGTCAAGAAACTTCCGAGGAGAGGAATTGAAGACTTGCGATTGCGAGAGAGAGAGAGCTACTACATTTAGAGCAACAGAGATGGCACAGCAGTGTGAGGTCCGACTACAGGATAAGAGAGATAAAGTCAAACGATCACGGACTGCGCACCATTTTAGCTTAGCATTGGAAGGATTCCACTACGATTCACATAAAGACTACTCGCTGCATGCAAGTGTTACCATCGGGAAAAGGGAAATGGTTTGTAGTTACTGTCAAGCCAAAAAGTTTAAATCAGAGTCTACCTGGCATTTGCTGTAAAAATGGAAAAGTTAAACTCTGCCAACTGGAACCACACCACAAGAACTTTTGACTTACACATCAGGAGATACGTCAGAGTCGAAGCATTTTCATGTTTCCAAATGATATCATTCGGCGCCACATCAGTTGTTGGACAGCCCGGATTTCCGTCGACATTCAAGGTGCAAGGGCAGATTTACCATAGAGCGGGATCGTTGCTTCCGCTGCCAGATCAACCACCAAAATTTCTACAACTATATTTTATTCAAAACGAACAAATGGAAACTGATTAGAGGTGCGCCTACATCTCGGGAACAAGACGTCAGATTGTGTTAAACCTACAGAGGATGTTTCATGAGCACAATAATCTTATTAAAACGTTTGAAGTAGCATTGAAACGTATGCCAACACATGAATATAAAGTAGAGACCGAAGGAGCATACCGAAGACTAGCAGGCGAACACGAGCGGCGCTTTAAGTCTCCTCAAGCAGATGAAGTCGCGGTGGTTATATCAGGAGATGAGTTTCATCAACGGGATATCGTTATTCAACGACGAGGTGAATCATTGCAGCGTATTTCGGAAACACATCGATCTTATGATACTCTGCAGTACCCAGTGATATTTCCCATGGTGAAGATGGATATCATTTTAATCTGAGGCAGATCAACCCAAGAACAGGTGAAACAACCAGCGAGAAAGTTTCAGCGATGAATTTCTATGCGTACAGATTAATGGTTCGAGATTCTGAGCAGAACCATGTATTGAACTGCAGGCAATTGTTTCATCAGTTCATCGTCGATATGTACGCAAAAGTCGAGAGTGAGCGTCTCCTTTACATTCGTCTAAATCAACGTAAACTGAAAGTTGATATATTCACCTGAGAGATGCTGTGTCAAATGACGGGAACGTTGAAAACCTCGGTGCCTTACTCATACATACTACCAGCTACATTTACAGGCAGTCCCAGACACATGCACGAATAAACGCAAGATGCGTAATTACGTACGTGAGGACGTAAGGGAGACCAGACTTATTTATCACCTTCACCTGCAATCCCACTTGGACGGAGATCAAGGAGGTTCTTTCCAATGGTCAATTACCCAGTGAGCGCCACGACTTGATTGATTGCGAGAGTATTTAAACAGAAGCAGTTGAAACTTCACTTTGCGCATCTTTCGTTTTTTTAGAATTCTGCATTTTTTCGTCGGAATTTCGTTTCTGTTTGTCTTTATGTCTTAATATTTTGCATATTGCAATATATTTAGGAATTAAATGTATATATTTTGCGTCCGAAGTATATTGTAGAAGCTATGAAAAAGTTAAAACGTATTTTCCGTACAACTTAATGATTGTATTTTTCTGTGAAAGATAAGTGATTATTCTAATTCACTTTTCAAGCAACATTTAACCATTTCAACCCGAGCAACGCCGGGTAATTTAGCTAGTTCTAAATACAAATGCCAGTACGGTTGCTTAGCAAAGGGAAAGAGTTTTGTTGCTATGTGGAAGCATAGTAATTCTGCTATTAGCCGTTTAATTAATTCACAAATATTATAGACAATTTTTCTTAATAAATGTATTAGCCTATTTATAAGAACACATATAAAAAAATTGTAGTAATTTCTCTAAATAAATGTGTTTACCTATTAGAGGAACGCACATAAAAAATTTCCAAAGAATTATTCAATTTGCTGACGATAAATACTAAAAACAAATGCCAGTACAATTGCTTGTCAACGAGAAAGAGTTTTGTTGTTATGTGTCCGTGTAGTAATTCTGCTACTAGGGTTTAATTAATTCAAAAATAATGTAGTCAATTTTTCTAAATAAATTTATTTGCCTCTTTACTAGACCTTTTAAAGCACCAGGCTATAGCAGCAACAGAAAAATATCAGAATGACAACCAGAATTCTGATACGTTCCAAAACAAATGTTGAAATTAAAAATACGAGCTAACGAAACAAAGTCTAGAAAAATGCGAAATGCAAAAGTTTACGAATATAACGGCATAACAAGTTCAAGAAAACAAGCTTGCATAGCAAACAAATACCAAAGAAAAATTATTCAGCTTGCTGACGATAAAATTAAAAAAGCTAGCGCAGTTGCTTAGCAACGGGAAAGAGGTTTAGTTCTGTCAACATTTCAAGGCAACTAAACGAATTTTGCAGTTTTGGTATCGTAGAACATATCAACTAAATATTGGCAATAATCTATCACTTTTCTAAACACCTGGAATTATATCCACTTAAAGACCTTAAAGTTTCGAGCACCATTTGTCATTTAATAAATTATATTGGAACTCATGGTTATGTTTTATGGGTCAAAGACCATATTTGGATATTCTGTGTCAGACAACAAGACAGGATGTCAAGTAACGGACAAACACACAAGGAAAGTTTTATTGACAGTGTTTTGTGCCGATTTCATGAACACACAGAAAAATACACCACAAGAGGAATTGAACCTGCGCAGGTATGTGGAATCAGGTAGAAATCAATGCTTATTCATAGAAGGATGTCCACAAGATAAATCAAACAAATTAGTATTAAATTTAACCTTGAGATTTATCCGATGGACTAAAGGTCGGGAAATGGTTTTTGAGGTTAATGGGTAATTAACCATCAGCCACTAGTGTGGCATCAAGGCAATTCTGGTAAAGAATCGTAAAATTTACCGAGTTCAAGTATGCGTGGCTTGGTTTTAAAGGGTTTTATGGCGCAAGGGCCATATTTGGCCATGCTGAGCCAAACACAAGACTTACAATATCAAGAAATACACACAATGAAAGGTAAACATTCTGAGAATTTCTATTTGAGGATCGGGAGGACACAACCCAAGCGACCGTTCCCGGATTAAGCATGTAACTTTCTTCGAAATTACAACCTTGCTTATTATTTAAAGATTCGATCCCTTCAATATTCGTAGCGCCGCGGTAGCTAGGTTGGAAGAGTAACGGTTAGCAACCGGAGCGTTGCGAGTTCGAAACCAACCAAAGACCGTCGTGTTCAAAGGGGATTGGTGCACTTAAAAACTGTCGTGGCCTGAAATGTCCTCACGTTGTGGTGTGGAAGTTTGGAGAGTGGAATTCTAGCTCAGGCGTTACCTCGTCATCTGACCACGGTTCAAAATAATTACATGGTATCATCCATGGATCTTTCACTTCGGGATTAATCACGGACTGTCGCCAGTATCCCGTTGTTGCTCCAGTGCGACGTTAATTACCGAATCGTCGCATTCGATGCCACTCGCAAGATACCAATTCGGTAATCCCATCAAAGGGAGGCACGTACGCATTAGACTTGCAAATGCACACCAGCGACACATTCTTACCCGCGTAACGATCAACCACCACCCCGGATATTAATATCGTTCCCTTTGCAACTGACCGGCGATCGTGCGAGCGAGAGAAACAGCTCAACTCTCCCGCGAGGAAGAAAGTGCCGAGGTTTTCCGAGCGAACGCCCTCCTCCCCCCTCCAGCAACCCTTCCTTCCGGAAGGAAGAAGTCGTCCATGCGAGAAAGTGAACGCTTCGTTACGGATGGGCCTCTTTTCCGCCTAATGGATCGACTGCTCTCAACTCCACCTCCTCATCCCCGAAAACAACAAAAAACTCCTCCGCCACCGAGGAAACTCTCCGGCAACTTCTAACGACGCGTTCGGGAAAGAGTGCGTAGCAAGCGAACGAAAAAAACACAGAACACCCCTTCGAACGAAGGGGATGTTTCCCCAGCGCGTGAGTTATGACCAGCGAGAATAGCGAAGTCGAGTTTTGTTTTCTCGCGGCGAGGGGCTGTCAGCCGCACGCGCTGTGGTGGGGAAGGCGGTACGATGTGGGGAGCGGGTCGGCTGCTTTTGAATTCATGCGGAGTGGAAGGATCGAACCGACACCTCGTTTTCCGTTCGATTCGAGCGCTGAGTGGTACGCTGCACGCTAATGAGGTCGTTTCTGTGCGGGGACACTCAGAGTAATAGCGGACGAACTCTGCTTTCGAACGCTTCGGATTTCAGTTTCGGCGAAAGGAAAAGTACGAGGTCTCAACCGAACTCTTTCTAACTGTAACCATAGTGAAGAGGTTGAAAAGGGGTATGATATCGTAAATGAGGGAGAGGGGTATTTAATTAGAATCGCAATGGAGCAACGTAACGCGATATTATCGACGGTCTGGGATCAAACCCTAAGGGAAAGATCCGAGAATAACACCATGTAATTTTGAACCACGATCAGATGACGAGGTCACACCTGAATTATAAATAAGGGAGGATGTAGTGGTGAATCGAGGGTGAGTGGTCGCACGGTCCTCTACTAAGCGAGGTCGCCATACCTCGATTTGCCCACTGAGCTAGTAACCCCCGAGTAGGCGGCAAAGGTTCGATTCCTCAAAGGGTGTAGTTTTTCATCTTCCAGGTCAGTAAAACTTTCCTTGCGTATGTATGTCTATTTGACATTTTTCTGCGTAGCTGGCCAGATATGGCCCTTGCTCCATAAAAAACCCAACCAACCTCTGCTTAGTGAAGTCTTTCGTATTTTGTTCAAAATTTACGTTAACCATCAGCGAGGCTAAGACGAATATATCCCTTCTGTAACCTGCAGGACTCCGAAACAGTTACCGTCTTCCTGACCAATGGAATCTTTCCAAGGATTCTTTCAACCAATCGATGTGATTTAGTTATTACGTGGTAGGTAGTTGAATTTACGTCGCACTGGAGCAACACATCGGGCTAGGGGTGACGGTCCGGGATTAATCCAGAAGGGAAAGTTTCGAGGCCAACACCTCGTCATTATGAACCACGGTCAGATGACGACGTCGAGACCTGAGTTGGTATCTCACTCCCCAAACTTCCATACTACGCCAACGGGAAGACATTTGAGGCCATGGCAGATTTAACGTGCATCAGCCCCTTGCCCTCGACGGTCTTTGGTTGGATTCGAACTCGCAACCCTCCGGCTGCTAATCCGTTACTCTTTCAATCGGGCCACTAGCCCGATTGCATTTTGTAATCTTATAATTTATTATTTGCGTCCTCTTTCTAAGGAATGAAATGAAATTAGAATTTCGTTTGTAGGGAAATCGTTAACCCTCCTTGGGGTTGTCTGGACAAGTATCTCGTCATCTGCAAAAAACTGACCAGATCTTGATGGCCGAGGTATCTCATCATTAGAAGAAAACTCACAGGATCATGATCTCATCATTAAAAAATCGGCAATATCGTGATGACGAGATATCTCGACATTAATAAAATTGTTCAGATCTTGAAGGACGAGATAACTCGTCGAAACCACTCGGAAGGTTAATAGATCCTTTCAAGTGGCGCTCAGAACACGCGCCCTATCCTACAAACGCCACTGTCCCGGGATTCATGGATGGTTGCTTGGTTTGAAGGTTTATGGAGCAAGGGCCATATTTGACCAATCTGCGCCAAACACAAGACAGACAACAAGTAATGGACATGTACACACAGAGAAATTTTACTAACACAGAAGAGAGAAATAAACCCACGGTTGGTTGGTTTTGGGTTTTATGGCACAATTTGGCCAAACACAAGACAGACGATGTCGAGTAATTGTGAAAAGAAAGGATAGAGGAAAAGGTACCTCTTGGGCATCCTGGGATATATACACCCAGGGAGGAATTGAACCTACGTCCCGCTTACAACTCGCTAGCTCAGTGAGCGCCCTCGATTCACGGGGAGAAAATATGATCGTTTATTCCAGTTTGTTATTTCCAGTGCTCCGGATATTACTTGAGTCATCTGGAGAACTCCATATCGCAGTTTAAAATTAAAAATCGCCTCTTGCACGGCCGACTGGCTCCTTGAAATCCATCGGCTCCGTATCCCGGAGACGTCCGCTCCTGTTCCCTGGCGATGGCCAGCGATTCGGATGAGCCGCTCCGGGATTCAAAACGGGAGAGAACGTGATTCTTAATTGAAACCGCTCTTCCGCAAGACGTCAAACGTTTTCCACTCCGGAAAGCGGAAAAAACTCCGCAACTCCCTCCCTCAGGCAAACGATAAGTGGACCGAAGCGCTCCCTCTCTAGCAGAAAGGTTCGGCCGAACAGGTGGCTCTGAAACCGCAATCCGGAAAGTTAAATTTTGCTTTGGAAAGGGAACGTGCTTTCAAAATCAGAAATTCAAAATGGTTTTCGTTCTCCTTCTTGGCTGGTTGTATCGAGTTTTGTGGTTTCAGTCAGTCGCCATTCTTGGCCAAGCAGCGCCAAACACAAAACGAATCGTGCTCCGTTTGATTGTCTAAATCCCAAAACATTCAAACGAATTTTGCAGTTTTGACATCATAGAACCTATCAATAATCACCACTACACATTGACAATAATCGATCACTTTTCTAGACATTCGGAATTATATACACTTAAGGACCTTAAAATGCCGCCTAGAACTCCTCAAGTTGCTAGAGCAGTGGACAGACCCACTGAGCCATGGCTGACCCTCACTTTCTTGGAGAGCTATCTTTAGCTTTATAAGCTTTTTCAGGGGAGGAATCAGTTATGTTTATGTTTCTTAATAGGGTTGATCGCATTTGGAATACTTCAGTTCGAGGCAGATTGATTTAATGGTTTTATATCAGAAGCGAATTATATTTAAACTAGCGTACCCGTGCGAGAATTCTCGCATGAACAATTCCACCCCCATCCGTTGTAAGGGTGAAAGATGTAAGCGAATGTTTTTAAATCCAAAATATCAAAAGTTTATTCAATCACTATTTACATTCCTCCTTGAGATCACTGTTAGCGTTGTTCCAACCATTTGTGTAAAGCACATAATTCTTCCGCCAAAAGGCCTAATAAGGTTATCTTAACGCTCTAGAATTCACAAAAATTTTTAAGTTGTATATTTTCAAATTTTAATCTCGCGTGGAACATGCGTCGTTTAATATCCTTATATCATCAAATCACATTCATAAATTGTTAATATGGAGAGAAATGAAAAACCAGTTCAATACATAAATAAATAATTCGTCGCGTGTAAGAGGCGTAAAATGAATCTATACTACAGAATTTAATATAGATGATGAAAAAAAATGTTTTCAGAGTAATGCTGGTAAAACAATTTTATTGGAAAAGTTGTTTTTCCATCAATACTGGTAAAACAAACTGAGTTGCGTACCGCAATCGTTTTACACTCAATGTTATTCCTATGGGGATTTCGAATTGTTTTTAGCCCCCTCTGCACACCTTGGAATAGTAAAACGGATTCGTCAGTGCTCCGGGAAATTCTTTCTTTCGATGCCTCACTTGTTAAAATTCGTCGCGTGTAAGAGGCGTAAAAGGGATCTAAACTATAGAAATAATATAGATGATAGACTGTATGGGGGGTGGGGTATTTCAATTAACGTCACACTGGAGCAACACAATGGGCTATTGGTGACGGTCCGGGATCAATCCCAAAGGGAAAGATCCGAGGACAACACCACGTAATTTTGAACCACGGTCAGATGACGAGGCAACACCTGAGCTGGCACCCCACTCTCCAAACTTCCACACCACGCCAACGTGAGGACATTTGAGGCCACGACAGATTTAACGTGCACCAGCCCCCTTTGTACACGACGGTGTTTGGCTGGATTCGAACTCGCAACCCTTCGGTTGCAAGTCCGTTACTCTTCCAACCGGGCCACCGCGGCCCGATAGACTGTATGATAACCTGGGAGAGGTTACCCGTGCCCTGCACGGCTAACCTCTCCCAGGTGGTGTTGAAACCCATCCTTGGCCAGCGAGATCTCCAGATCTGTCTCCAATTGAAAATGTCTGGAATGTGCTAAGCCTCGGATTGCACTACTCCCAAAACATTGGCCTAATTTGCCACAAAATAGCATAAGGACTCCATTTGACTCCATGCCACGTCATGTATCGCCACCAGAGAGTGCTTTGCAACTTATTAATTTATAATCTTTCTTATGTATTTCTACAATAATTAAGTCTACTAGGTTCGATACCTTTATGAGCATGTCACATGCTAATTTTCATTCCGATCGAATACCCGCTTCCGGGTTTTTCGAATTTTTGACGAGAACGTCTTTAAAATCAGTTGATTGTTCGGGGTTTTATGGTGGAAGGGCATATTTGGCCAGACTGCACCAGACACAAGACGTGCAATATCATGTAATAGACAAACACATACAATGAAAGTTTTACTGTCACAGAAAAGAGAAGTACACACAGGGAGGAATGCACCTGACAGGAAGAGAGCCTGCACCGCCTACAACTTGAATGTTGCTAGAGCAGTGGGTATACCCACTGAGCCGCAGCGGCCCCTTTAAAATTGGAAACTGATGGCGTGAATGAAAAGTCGATCGTTACAAAAAGCGTTACAATTGTTTTGTCATTTGGTTTCAGAACTAGAAGAAATATTCAGGAGATAAATATAGCGTCAGGTAGACAAAGGATGTCCGAGCCTGATGCGACCTCTGGACCGAGTGTTCAGGCACACTGAGCGTGGGGAGGAGGTTTGAGGGATATAACTTTCCTCTTTCAACTAGTCAATATTTCATACTAAGCACAAAAACGTATCATTTTCTAAAATAAAAATTTATATGAAGATTCTATGTAATACTTATATAAAGTCTACACAATATTATGTAAAAAATGCGAGTACCCCTAAAGACAAAATACATAACGGTTGCCAATTTTACGTTTGTTATAGAATACATATAGAGTAGAGAAGAAGGTTGGTTGGTTTGGGTTTTATGGCGCAAGGTCCAGTAGCGGACAAGCTGGGCCAAGCGCAAGATTAAGCTCTATCCAATAAAAACATTTAAAATCCAGGGTAGAGAGGAATATGTATTTGTGTGATGGTATACTGCTGAAGGCATGCAATTCTTTTAACCCTCCAAGTGCTTTCGACGAGATATCTCGTCCATCAAGATCTAACCAATTTTGGTAATGACGAGATATCTCATAATAAAATAATACGGATTGAATTCCGTATGAAGATATTGCCGTTTCTTGATGATGACGAGATCAAGGATCTTGATGACGACGAGATCAAGGATCGTGATGATGACGAGATCAAGGATCGTGATGATGACGAGATTAAGGATCTTGATGACGAGATCAAGGATCTTGATGGAAATACTCATTACTACTGATCATCAGGTCAGTTTTTTTCTAATGACGAGATATCTCGTCCATCAAGATCTGAACAGTTCTGCTATTGACGAGACACCTCGTCGAGACAACCACCAGAGGGGTTAAAATTATGAACTTTAAAACATTCTGTACAATGTATCCGGATGAAACAGTTTATATATTTCCGTATACCCTGCTAGAGAATTATTCATTAAAATGCTCGGTTAGATTAAATAATAAATATAACGGCCTTCAACCTTCTCAAGTAATAAATGCATAGCATAGCTTTCATCGCCAAGAGAATGAATTTATTATTCATGCCATTTGAATCAAAATTCTAGAAGAACATTCTTCATCATTTTCCAGAAACAGTTTCATTTGAGTGCTACGGATTCGGGAATTTATCCGAATTTTGCTACAGTTTGATTCTGAAATATCTTTTCTCATATTCATTAACATTCTGGCACAATCATGCATTTGTCAGTTTCGACAAATATTCAGTACCCTTATACCAGTGGTCCGCAAAGCCCTAAGGGCTCCGCGTGCTTTCCAAAAGGATACCGCTGCAGTCCCAGGAAAATAAAATAAACGAAAATTAAATGAAATAGAGAACAGGAATCAAAAAGTAGAATTAAAATAAGAAAACTATAAATTACATTCTGAACGGAAATTTGATTTATTGAACTGTGGAAGAACTTTTATGTATGGCCAAGTTTTGACACTCGTGTGTATTGCTGGTAGTTGAGATTAAATTGTGATTGTGTGGTATGTCGCAGTTTTTAAAATATAATTTCATTGAATTGACATTGAGCAATTGTTTTCAATATCTTTTTACTATGTATCCCCTCTTCCCCCTGTAACACTACTCCTAAACACTATTAACTTGTAAGCCATAGGGTAGGCCTAAGGGGCTCCGCCAAAGAAATTGATTTTAAAAAGGGATCTGCTAGTCAATAATCCTTATATAATAAACTTCTGCCTTATCAATAAACTTATCCTAACTACACCTATATCGAAGAATAGCCCGTTGTGTTGCTCCAGTGTGATGTTAATTAAAATACCTACCTATATCGAAGATCATGTTCAACTAAGCTAGTTTGCTGTAATCTACCATTTTATGATGTCCAGAACTAAAAATCAATACTCATTAAACATCTTGATATACTTAAGGTCAATTTCATTAACTCTAGGTAGGTAATTAATTAACGTCGCAATGGAACAACACAACGGGCTTTGGCGACGGTCCGGGATCAATTCCCAAGGGAAATATCCAAGGACAACGCCTCGTAATTTTGAACCACGGTCAGATGACGAGAAAACCTGAGCTGGTACTCCCACTCTCCAAACTTCCACATCACGCCAACGTGAGGGCATTTGAAACCACCAGATTTAACGTGCACCAGCCCCCGTGTACACGACGGTCTTCGGCTGGACCTAGTTTCGAACTCACAACCCTCCGGTTACTAAACAGATGCTCTTCCAACTGGACTACCACGGCCCCAAAAACTCTAAATAAGAAAATAGTTTCAAGAGCATAAATGGACAGCTATGATTTGCTTAGACTCATCCTCTAGGAATGTTAAGTGTTCGAGCACAGCGAAATAATCGACTTTCAAATGAAATAGACAGAGTATATGGGCGGAGTCGCTGTCGCAAGATCTCAAAAGGGTGAGTTACGTGGGTTGACGAATCGACTTGAGCCGATTGGCTATCGAAGGGCAGACTAGTGTGTTTAATCATGATGGATAATCACTGTAACCCGACAATAATTTGACCCACATAGGATTCATGCTTTTTCCCACAACCACGTGACAGAGGAAATTACACGAAACTAAGCGTACGTAATGTCTATTTCATTAAAAGGTCGACGAGTGAAATATGTAGTTTGTTTTATTGGGGTACCTATTAGGCGTAATTATCGCTTAAATACTACATTCGGTTTAGTTTCAATTATTGATAGCTTTTATTAATTTACTACACTGCTGCCATTACTACACTGCTGGCCACCGTAAATGCAACACCCTGAAGGAAGCATGCAAATAATATGAAATTTACAACATGCATTAGCGGAGGTGAGATATGCAAATGATTAGAATTTCAGCGCAGACGCACATCACGCGCGCCTGTGGCGCCACTTCAAAGCGCTATTTGGCTTGGAGATTTCGACGATTTCAAGTACGGCAATTGTGTTTTTCTTGTGGTTTTTTCAAAAAAACGATCAATTATGCCTCGTAGAAAACAGCGATCATCTTTTGATCAAGTATCCGAGTTCGACAGAGGAAGGATAGTGGCCTACCGAGATTGTGGATTATCTTTCAGGGAAATCGGTAGTCGTGTTGGACGAAACCAAACAACTGTAATGCGGATATGTGGTCGTTGGATGCAGGAGGGTACGACGGACCGACGTGTTCGATCGCATCCACCTCAGTGCACCACTTCACGTGATGACAGGAATATTGTGCGTATGGCAGTGACGGATCGCTCAGCCACATCACGAACTATAGCACAGCACATTCAGTCTGTACCGCATCATCCAGTGTCTGCGCGTACCATTCGACGCCGTTTACAGCAGAGTGGTCTGTCCGCAAGACGTCCATTGCTTCGTCTACCCTTGACGCAGAACCACAGACGTTTCCGCCGCCAATGGTGCGATGAAAGAAGGATGTGGACGGCAGAATGGAATGAAATTGTCTTTACTGACGAGTCACGCTTCTGTCTGCAACACCACGATGGTCGGATTCGAGTCTGGAGACACCGTGGAGAGAGGATGCTGAACAGCTGCGTTATGCACCGCCACACTGGTCCTGCACCGGCTATTATGGTATTGGGCGGTATTGGATATCACTCTCGCACTCCTCTAGTACGCATTGCCGGTACTTTAAACAGCCAGCGCTACATCTCCGAGGTGTTGGAGCCAGTTGTCCTTCCTTACCTTCAGGGCTTGCCCACAGCCATATTTCAACAGGATAATGCGCGACCACACGTGGCACGCATTGTCCAAGGGTTCTTCGTCAATCGCCAGATTGAATTGCTTCCCTGGCCTGCTCGCTCTCCGGATCTTTCGCCGATAGAAAACATGTGGTCCATGGTTGCTCAACGATTGACCCAGAATACATCCCCAGCTGCCACACCAGATCAACTTTGGCAACGTGTGGAAGCTGCTTGGTCTGCTGTACCCCAAGAACACATCCAAAGTCTCTTTGAATCAATGCCGAGGCGTGTGGCAGCGGTGATCTCCAACAATGGCGGCTACTCTGGCTACTGATTTTGGCAGGAACCACACTTCACAGAAGTCTATAAATTTAATCATTTGATACTTGGTCAACATGTTATCTACAAAATTAATTTTGTTGTGATATCTCGTCTTTCTTGGTGTTGCAATTTGGGTGGCCAGCAGTGTAGAATTATTTTTAGCTACACATTCATCACAAACGAAGCTAGTCAACTGTAGTTCCGTTTTAACGAGCGGCACTCTTAACCAATCGGTCGGCTGAAATAAAAGGCGACGATAAAACTATAGGTAAATGTCGGGTAGGTAATTGAAGTAATGTCTCACTAGATCAACTCAACGTGCTATTGGTGACGGTCTGGGAAGGGAAACATCCGAGGTCGACACCTCGTCATTTTGAACATCGGTCAGATGACGAGGTCAACACCCCAGCTGGCACTCCACTCTCCAAACTTCCATTACACCAACGTGAGGACATTGGAGGCCACGACAGAATTAAAATACACCAGCATCGTGTACACAACGGTCTTTAGTTAGACCTAGTTTCGAATTCACAACCATGTGGTTGTAATCTGTTACCCTTCCAACTGGGCTACCAGCCCGGTGACGGAAGAGTTGGTTGGTTTTGGGGTTTCATGGCGCAAGAGTCATATTTGGCCATGCTCAAAGAGATACAATATTACAAAACAGACGCACAGTGAAAGTTTTAGTGACACAGAAGACAGAAACACACCCAGAGACTAATGCAGCTGACAGGAATCAAACCTGCGCCGCCTACAACTCGAAGGGTGACGGAAGATATACGGTTATAAATAGCATAAACAAGCGCGACGAAGGTAAGTTACATTAAACATACTTGTCAAGAATTTGACAGTCGAAATGTTTACGAATATTTATATTTTTCAAGGATAAGAAACCCCACACCAAAAGCATCTTTTAAAAGTTAATAGAAAACCAACCCTGACATTTGAACATCTTATCTCCAGGAAAAAACGCGAGGAAAGCATATTTTCGTATCCCAAGTAAAAATATTTTTACCTCTGCTACAATAATACATGAAAAATGTTCCGGAATCCAGAGCAAGTAGAAATACGACAGCCGTGGTTCACAGAAAAATGGTCCCTCCCTCTACATAGAGCGTCATTCAGCGCAAACGCAGCAAATCTTTCACGAACTAAACGACCCTTGAAGTATTTACGAAGACTTGCTCCACTCCGAAATCCAACGGTTAATTTAACCTCCTTTCGTGGGAGTCGGTTTGATGAGATACAGAGTATTCAACTTTAAGTTACTTTTTTCGTGCAAGGTTTAGGATTGGTGCCCGACAGTTCTTCGAGAGGGAGCGAACAGAAAGAAACAGTTGTTTCATATTTTGGGAGAGATACCCAACTGTTGCGGGACTTCGAAAACGTGACAGATTTCTGGCTGTACGAAGTGGAATCGCAAGAGCATTAATACACGGTTCGGCACGATAAAAGGCTTGATCTATGCCCCAGACACACATACTGCGTTATCATTCATTTTGATATATCTCAGACATCAAATCCCTGTCATTAGCATAAGAACACGTCTCTAACGCATGGAGAAAAATTGGGCACTAAAAATACAGTGTAGGATTTCTTCATTCATGACACCATCCGTTTTCTTCGCTGGGACTGAGGTTTGCACTTCCTTTGGGAAATGTGTGTTACTCCTTTGATGGAAGATGCTGTGTAGAGTAAGATAAATCGGGGCGTTCTTTTTCGAGGACAGTCTAAGCAGATTCGGTTCGTCTTGAAAAGGGTTGTAATAAATAGATTGGGGTGCTCTTTGTCTACTGCCCCAAATCATTCGTCATTTTTGAAACATTTTGTAGTACATTCACATACTGTTGTCACAGTACTTTAACAGTTTAAAATCCGTGTACGTTTCAAGCATGGCATAATCAAAATGTTTTTTCCTGGTACGTCTCAAGCAAGATATTCATTTCTTTCGTCACTTTCATGGCAGTCATACTGAAATGCCATTAATGAGATGGGATGGTCTGTTCTGTTTTGTTCATTTCTGGCTCATTTCATCCAATGAGATAGTTGGTTAGTTTGGGTTTTTATGGCCAATGGTCATTTTGGCCAAGCTGGGCCAAACACAAGACAGGCAACATCACGTATTGGACATGTGCATACACAAAGTTTTACTAACACAGTAGAGAGAAATACATCATTGGTTGGTTGTTTGGTTTGGGGTTTTATGGCGCAAGGATCATGTTTGGCTAAGCTGTGGCGATCACAAGACAGACAACATCAGTAGTATATGGGTCACTTGAGCGCCTTTTCCAAGATGGCCGCCGTTTGATAAGGAGTTGACTGCTGATAAGGAGTTGGGGAGGATTGCTGATAAGGAGAGGGTGATGCTTTGAGGTGGTGACGTCATTGTAAAGATGGCGTTGTTGTGTTGCCATGGTAATGAATCAGTTATAGCTCCATCTGGTGGGGGAATGAGAAACCCTATTATTTTGAATTAAAAAGGAATTTCGTGGATTCGAACTGGGGACCATGGGATCTGTAGTGCAGTGCGCTAGCCGTTAGGCTGTAAGAGAGTTAGCTTTGGGTGGTGAATTAATGTAGTGTTTGCTTTTTTTCTTAATACTAGGAATGCGTTATGGGACTTGGTTTTATTTGATGAATAATTAATTTTTATTTTGCAGTTAGTTGTAAGTGTGTTGGACTGGTGGTGCCATCTAGTGATTTTAAAAGAAGTTAATCTAAGGAACGAATTTATTCTTGTCATTAATTCTGGGAATGTGCTATTTTTAGAAAATGGTTTGAACAATTGTGGTGGGGTTTAATAATTCTATTAAAAGGCAGGTGCAGCCATCTAGTGGCGGGAGAAGTAACAAAAGGATTTATTTTCTAGCTGTAGACTTGTAGCGTGATACTTTAGAATTAAATGGAGAATTTTTTTTTGTTTTTAAAAGAAAATTATGAGGGTGGATTTGAACTCATCAAAAGGTAATCGCGGCCGCCCGTTTTACACAAGCACTTTAACCGTTCGACCACGATCACCTACTTTGTATAATACATATAGAATACTAACTCGTGAATTTACAGCTTAAGGGAGTGAAAGTATGTGTTTTTTTTCCCTTGAGAATAGTGCCCTTATGAAGAATGAATATGAATATAAAAGCAAATAAAGTTGAATTCATAAACCTTAGCTATATAACAAGTTTATTACCAAGATTTTAAAGTATGCGAATTGTATGTAATGACAGGAAAAGTATCAGAATATAGAAGACTCTGGAACTTGTGACAATATGACTAAGGATTTATGTGTAGGTTAATTAAGATAACAGAAGGAGTTAAACACGTAGTCACCGATAGGATACAAGCTTAAGTAAATGAGAAAGCTTTTAAACGCATTGCTATTTAGGAGAATGGTGCTGTTTTTCTGATTGTGAGAAAAGCAAATGAAACTACATCATGCCAATGAATCACATATGACATGCCCGAACTGGAACTTTCTATAGGGGTTTTAGCTATGAAATAGTGACGAAGGGATTATCTTAATACTCTAACGTTGGAACTCGGAACATAAGTAATTGAGGCCAACCAATATATGCGAAGATTTTAAGCGTATGAACACTACATGTAAGATAGAATTTATAATACGGAAACCTTTTTTATATTTTAATGAATTTATATACAACATGAGCTTGAAGAAAATGTGAATGTTTTGTAGGGAAAATTATTATTATTACAATTTGAGGGGAGGACTTTGAGATATGAATAGGACACACAGGCATAACGGTGTATGAAACATTACATTTTTAGGTAAATAAGAAGTAACTAACCAAAGATTTATAGTATACATATTATAAGCGATGGCAAGGAACCGTATAAGATTGATATTATTAGAAGCCTCTGGAACTTGTGAGAATATGACTAAGGTTTGTTTTTGCACGTGTAAGTTAATTAAGATAACAGAAGGAACGGAGTTAAACACCGAGTCACAGATAACGATAGAAACTATTTGATAATAAGAGACTTTTTAAAGCATAGTTGGAGCATCTTGGGTCTTTGAATTACTTTGCATCTTGTTTAGGGGTTTTTCTGCCCTTTTTTACTGTTTTTAAATAAATCATGGATTCTAAGGACATTAGACCTGCAAAGAAAATGCGTGCAGACAAAGAACTGTGTTTGCAGAAATATTGTAAAGATTCTTTATGTTATGAGTATGGTAAACTGTTTACAGATCGTGAAGGCTGGGCATATTTTTGTCGATTGGAAAACGAATTAACGTACTTAAAGAAAGAGGAAACTACTATTGAAATTTATGGTAAAAAATGTACTGTGCCTCGGCAACTTGTAGCATACGGAGACGTAGGAATAAGCTATGCCTTTAGCGGATCTTGTATTGCAGCCAAGCCTTGGTCTCCTTTACTATTGGAAATAAAGGCAGAAGTGGAACGAATAATTGGCACAAGATTTAATTTTGTGTTGGTGAACCGTTATAAAGATGGTAAGGACTGTATAGGTGCCCATAAAGACAATGAGAAGGACTTGGATCTTAATGCACCCATAGCGTCTGTTTCATTTGGACAGAAAAGGCAATTTGTGTTTTCTAGAAAGAACTACAATTCTCTAAAAATTGTTCTGGAAAATGGAAGCTTACTTGTGATGAAGTATCCAACAAACCAATTTTGGTTTCACAGCTTGCCCCGTGGTAATGCATTAAGGCCTAGAATAAACTTAACGTTTCGTAAAATTCTTGTATAAAGCAGCGATAAACCACTTATGTGCCCCCGAACTAGAACTCAGTGTCGTACACTAGACGATATTTGGACAACGTTGCAATTTATCTTTGTCTTTCTGAATAGTATTTTTATAAATGCTTATATCTTGTTGTTTTTAAATAAATTTTTTAGCGTGTCTTACCACATATTCTGTATTTAGGACTTTTTTATTACATAATTTTATAAATTGTTTTTAAAATGCAAGATCTGAAATGAAATTTTTCTTTGCTATAAAGATTTATGTTTTTAAGTTAGATGTTTTTACTCAAAAATTAATTATACATTAGATGTTATAGCACATATTTTCAATGCAGAAATTTTGTTTTAAGTATTGTACACACTTAAGTAAGAGTAAACTTTTGAAAACTTTACAAGACCCGTACTATGAACGTACACATTTTGAATAAGTTGTAATTGTATTGAAATCATTTATGCTATAAAATCCAAACCAACTGTTATTTTTTAATTAATCTTTCCTTGCATATTTTTTTTAAATAAATCTTCCTAAATTTTAGTGATTTAATTTTTATTATACAGATTTACAAACTGTTTTTGGTTGAAATATAAGGATTTATATTTTTAAAAATTAGATGCTTTTACTCTTAATTATATATTAGATACTATTACACATATTATTATTACATTGAAGATTTTTAAAAAACGTTTAACAATTGAAAAAATATATATACTTTAAATATTATTACAAACATTTAAATGCAATTTGCTTTTTATTTTTAATTTTACAATTAAGACATTTTTTAAAAGTTTGATTCTTAAAGTGTGTTTTATGCATAGTAAAAAAAACAATACTAAAAAACATGTAAGAGTAAAAATATTTTATACATTAATTTGAAACTTTGCAAGACCCATACCATGTTTCCTTGCACATTTGAAGTCGTGAAAAATAGTTTATTAAAACCATTTGTCCTTGAAGTTCTAAATTAAATGTCCTTTTTCTTTTATGCTTTTGCAAACCACACATTTTACTAAATATGAACTTCCTTTTATTTGAAAACCTTATGCATATTGTGCAGTTTAAATTGCAGAGCAAAATTCCAATACTGTACGAAGCTATAAAGTATTTTACAAGATATTTCATATTGTTCTCTTAATTTACATCTAATTCATTACTACGTTAAAGTGGATAGCATGTGAGTTTTCTGTTTTTAAAAATAATGTGTGCACATCTGTACTGCTAAGCAAATTAACTTCTGCCTTTTCTTGATATTTAATGCATAATCTAAATATTTACGCACACCGCTGATAGTTTTACACATGAGTAAAATTAAATAATAACTGAAATTTTAAATATTAGTGTGAATTTTAAAATGAACAAATATTGCTGACATATTGGATTAAATCTGAATTCTATGTATTCTCAAAACAACAATGCAAGAAAAAACAGAGACACTTCTTAAACAGATTGAAGGAAGTCACATGGAAACAAAGTAAATTAGAACACTTTTTAATAGAAAAAAACATTGATTCATATATTTTACAAAACTAATACATTGTAGTAAAAAAGAACTTACTTTTACATACTTGCATTTTTTAAGAGACACATGTTTACGACGAGCCAATTATTAAATGCCATCACCTCAGCTTTGGGGCAATGCAAATTATTTTTGTGATGACCACATGATAGTTTTTGGATCTTTTTGTTGCTACTTAGTGCACATAGTACATCGAATTTGGGACACCCGTATTGATCCAAGTTGATATTCGGAATATTCAATGCATCTAGGCGTTTCTTTTCCACACAACCACCTTTGTAAGCAACTAGGTACTGAGTGGCACTCTTGGTCTGTTCGTACAATTCTAAAAGCTTAGAGTCTAAACTTTCTAAAGGAGACACACTTTCCCATGCCACGGGACAGAAAGGGAGACCACATATGTAATTTTCAACATATCGAACAGTTTTTTTATCTTTTGCACTCAGTTTATGCTTATAAGGCGATAAGTTAAAACGAATACTTGAAGCTACTTGCGATTTTATGGCGATGTATCCGTATTCACGTACTAAGAAACCCTCTTGAGTCTGAAATCCGTCAAAATCCACAATTGCACAAATATTAAACATTGCTATTGAAATGTGCTAGCTGTTCTTGGAAAAAGAATTGTAAACTAGAGGCACGAAGAACTGGACTATATACACTTACTAATCAGTGAATAACACCATACACTTACTAATCAGTAAAGTTAAAATTTATCTTAGTCTTATCTTTTGTGAGTAACTATGAGCGCATAAGTGAAGAATGTACTCAGAAAACATGTGCTTGTGATAATGCGCCAAGTAAAATTGTGTGTTGTAATGCAAGAAGATTTTAACGAAAGGATATACTTAAATGTGCATGTGATTTTTCTTTTTACTCTACCACTAGTATCTTAGACAAGTATCAGATTTTTTTTTTTAAATGACGAAGAGAAACTTTTCAACACAATCTGTACTATAATTTTACACTTAAGAGTAACAGAGCATAATATAATTTTAAGGAAAATGAGTAATCAGTATGCAAATTTGAAGCCTAAAGTTCCAAGCATGTCTATGCTCAATAAACGCCTATCTACGTTTAGAGATTGGCCACGCACAGATGTTGACATTAGGGACTTGGCCGAAAATGGATTGTATTATACGGGTGTCTCGGACGGGGTTAGGTGTTATTGGTGTGGAGGAGGGCTTGAAAATTGGCAAAAGGAGGATATAGTCAGACACGAACACATAAAGTTTTATCCAAAATGTTTGGTAGCCCAACAAGGACCGATTGTTGACCCTAGATTAAAAGGAACACCCATAGATGAAATTGTACAGGTGTTGGATGAAACAAACAATAATGCCAATGTTTTTATAAAACCTGATGTAAAACTTTACTGCTCATACAATGACAAGGACGAACGACTTTGTAAAATTTGCATGGAATCGGAAATGGATGCTACTTTACAGCCTTGCGGTCATTTGGTTACATGCATGAGATGTACGAAGAGTCTCTCAACGTGTCCTATGTGCCGAACCAATATTTTACGTAAAATTAAAACGTACATTTGTTACTAAACAGTCTATTTATTAGTACATGTAGTAGATGCAATTTCAAGTGATTTATTGAACACAGTGTGGAAGAATTGTAAAAGGGTGGTTTTGAGTTGAATGTCATGAAATTAACACTCGTACTACAGCAAAAAAGACTAATAAGGAAGTTTAAGACTTTTCTAAAAATCATAAGACTTTTATCAAGGACTTGTGGAACAAATCTTGTAGGAAAGACCTTTTTACCCCTTATAAATATATTGACTATTTTTATTATTATTTGTTTGTTCATTACATGTTAAACCTATTTACTAAAGAGGAATTTTAAAATGCCTTAAAAAAGGAGTTACTAAATGCTTTAGGAAAAATGTGTAAATGTACTTTAATGCAAGAAAAAGAACGCTTGAAATAAATATTCATCTAGCTATTATTTTTAGTACTTATCAATCATCTTGGTGTATTGTTTATTTTCTAAATTAAACCTTTCGTACTTTTAAATCTTAAAACAAAAAGAAAGGAAAAGTAACCATCCATACCACCATAGTAAACACCAAATTAAAAAAAAAACATTTTTAAAAATATTTTCTTATAATTTTTTACCTTTGCCTTTTTTTGTTGTTGAATAAACATTGTCATACAAAATTAGTATATTTGTTGTGTAGAATATTTTTTGAAAACACTGAATTGAAGAAAAAAAATCATTTATTGAAAAAAGAATCAACAGTTTATATATATTTGTAACAACATATCTTACAGGTCTTTTACATACATCTCTCTAACAGTATTGAAAATATCTGTGGTATTCAAATTCTCAAAAACATTTTCCTCCATTATTATGTAATAAAAGTTTAACAGTTTATTGCTCTGTCTTACAAAATTAATAGCAAACTCTTTCCAGTTAACAACACATAAAGCAAGGGCGAAAAATTCGCAAAAGCGTTCGTCAACGCTCATCGTCATACATTTATGTACAGATTGATTGACAATTTCATTCTTACAACCTAAACAGTCAAAAAGAATATTTATATTTTTTGACACAATATCCTTTAGGCACTTGCAGAGAGAAGCTATGACTTCTCTCCAACAATCAGATTTAATGGTATCACTGCAGTAAGGTTTGTAACTTTCACCAGGAAAACATTTTTTGATTTCCAGTTTCACATAATATGGCAACAAATACGTCAAAAGCGATATCTTCAATACATCTAACACATTGCCGTAGATTTCACACAGTTTAAAATACTGATCAGAATTCATAAACACACAGTTGGGCGAGAACTGAAAAGTATAATTTCTTTTCTGAAATACACGTTGTAAAACTAAGTGCATTTCCCCCACATCAAACACTTTAGAAAGGCAGACTTCTTTTTCTATAACTTTAACGTTGGAGGCAGTTGCAAAAGCGAAAAATGTGCTCAACTTTTGCATTAGAATGTACCATGTTTTTGGATGCAGGGAAACACAGTCCTTCGTTGGTTTCAAGACATTGTTTTCATACAAAGCAAATTTACGTATGTGGACACGTGTGGAACCGTTGAAGTTATTGATTAGCACGAATAAATAGTCACCAAGGTGAAACACATTGTCAGGAAGTGATTGCATCGTCAAACTTAAGCTTTCCCTTGGAAACACCTGATCGTTGAAATACATTCTTTCACACACTTTGGGTCGATTTGTAAAACGCATCATTTTCAGAACTTTGAGGTACACGTTTTCAATAAAGCTTCAACTTAACCAAGAGATAAAGGCGAGTTCATTAACGTTGCTTGAAATTTCAGTTTATCGGTTTTTATTGTTATCAACTCTAGAATCATATGACGTAGAACGACTTTATCTCTGCAAAAAACTGAATCAAGTGGTGAGTTGCATTAACTTTGCTTGAAATTTCGGTTTATCCTCTTTTATTATTATTATCAAATCTAGAATCATATAATCTCTTGGTAGATTCTAGATTTGATAATAATAAAAGCCGATAAACCGAAATTTCAAGCAAAGTTAATGCAACTCACCACTTGATTCAGTTTTTTGCAGAGATAAAGTCGTTCTACGTCATATGATTCTAGAGTTGATAACAATAAAAACCGATAAACTGAAATTTCAAGCAACGTTAATGAACTCGCCTTTATCTCTTGGTTAAGTTGAAGCTTTATTGAAAACGTGTACCTCAAAGTTCTGAAAATGATGCGTTTTACAAATCGACCCAAAGTGTGTGAAAGAATGTATTTCAACGATCAGGTGTTTCCAAGGGAAAGCTTAAGTTTGACGATGCAATCACTTCCTGACAATGTGTTTCACCTTGGTGACTATTTATTCGTGCTAATCAATAACTTCAACGGTTCCACACGTGTCCACATACGTAAATTTGCTTTGTATGAAAACAATGTCTTGAAACCAACGAAGGACTGTGTTTCCCTGCATCCAAAAACATGGTACATTCTAATGCAAAAGTTGAGCACATTTTTCGCTTTTGCAACTGCCTCCAACGTTAAAGTTATAGAAAAAGAAGTCTGCCTTTCTAAAGTGTTTGATGTGGGGGAAATGCACTTAGTTTTACAACGTGTATTTCAGAAAAGAAATTATACTTTTCAGTTCTCGCCCAACTGTGTGTTTATGAATTCTGATCAGTATTTTAAACTGTGTGAAATCTACGGCAATGTGTTAGATGTATTGAAGATATCGCTTTTGACGTATTTGTTGCCATATTATGTGAAACTGGAAATCAAAAAATGTTTTCCTGGTGAAAGTTACAAACCTTACTGCAGTGATACCATTAAATCTGATTGTTGGAGAGAAGTCATAGCTTCTCTCTGCAAGTGCCTAAAGGATATTGTGTCAAAAAATATAAATATTCTTTTTGACTGTTTAGGTTGTAAGAATGAAATTGTCAATCAATCTGTACATAAATGTATGACGATGAGCGTTGACGAACGCTTTTGCGAATTTTTCGCCCTTGCTTTATGTGTTGTTAACTGGAAAGAGTTTGCTATTAATTTTGTAAGACAGAGCAATAAACTGTTAAACTTTTATTACATAATAATGGAGGAAAATGTTTTTGAGAATTTGAATACCACAGATATTTTCAATACTGTTAGAGAGATGTATGTAAAAGACCTGTAAGATATGTTGTTACAAATATATATAAACTGTTGATTCTTTTTTCAATAAATGATTTTTTTTCTTCAATTCAGTGTTTTCAAAAAATATTCTACACAACAAATATACTAATTTTGTATGACAATGTTTATTCAACAACAAAAAAAGGCAAAGGTAAAAAATTATAAGAAAATATTTTTAAAAATGTTTTTTTTTTAATTTGGTGTTTACTATGGTGGTATGGATGGTTACTTTTCCTTTCTTTTTGTTTTAAGATTTAAAAGTACGAAAGGTTTAATTTAGAAAATAAACAATACACCAAGATGATTGATAAGTACTAAAAATAATAGCTAGATGAATATTTATTTCAAGCGTTCTTTTTCTTGCATTAAAGTACATTTACACATTTTTCCTAAAGCATTTAGTAACTCCTTTTTTAAGGCATTTTAAAATTCCTCTTTAGTAAATAGGTTTAACATGTAATGAACAAACAAATAATAATAAAAATAGTCAATATATTTATAAGGGGTAAAAAGGTCTTTCCTACAAGATTTGTTCCACAAGTCCTTGATAAAAGTCTTATGATTTTTAGAAAAGTCTTAAACTTCCTTATTAGTCTTTTTTGCTGTAGTACGAGTGTTAATTTCATGACATTCAACTCAAAACCACCCTTTTACAATTCTTCCACACTGTGTTCAATAAATCACTTGAAATTGCATCTACTACATGTACTAATAAATAGACTGTTTAGTAACAAATGTACGTTTTAATTTTACGTAAAATATTGGTTCGGCACATAGGACACGTTGAGAGACTCTTCGTACATCTCATGCATGTAACCAAATGACCGCAAGGCTGTAAAGTAGCATCCATTTCCGATTCCATGCAAATTTTACAAAGTCGTTCGTCCTTGTCATTGTATGAGCAGTAAAGTTTTACATCAGGTTTTATAAAAACATTGGCATTATTGTTTGTTTCATCCAACACCTGTACAATTTCATCTATGGGTGTTCCTTTTAATCTAGGGTCAACAATCGGTCCTTGTTGGGCTACCAAACATTTTGGATAAAACTTTATGTGTTCGTGTCTGACTATATCCTCCTTTTGCCAATTTTCAAGCCCTCCTCCACACCAATAACACCTAACCCCGTCCGAGACACCCGTATAATACAATCCATTTTCGGCCAAGTCCCTAATGTCAACATCTGTGCGTGGCCAATCTCTAAACGTAGATAGGCGTTTATTGAGCATAGACATGCTTGGAACTTTAGGCTTCAAATTTGCATACTGATTACTCATTTTCCTTAAAATTATATTATGCTCTGTTACTCTTAAGTGTAAAATTATAGTACAGATTGTGTTGAAAAGTTTCTCTTCGTCATTTAAAAAAAAAAATCTGATACTTGTCTAAGATACTAGTGGTAGAGTAAAAAGAAAAATCACATGCACATTTAAGTATATCCTTTCGTTAAAATCTTCTTGCATTACAACACACAATTTTACTTGGCGCATTATCACAAGCACATGTTTTCTGAGTACATTCTTCACTTATGCGCTCATAGTTACTCACAAAAGATAAGACTAAGATAAATTTTAACTTTACTGATTAGTAAGTGTATGGTGTTATTCACTGATTAGTAAGTGTATATAGTCCAGTTCTTCGTGCCTCTAGTTTACAATTCTTTTTCCAAGAACAGCTAGCACATTTCAATAGCAATGTTTAATATTTGTGCAATTGTGGATTTTGACGGATTTCAGACTCAAGAGGGTTTCTTAGTACGTGAATACGGATACATCGCCATAAAATCGCAAGTAGCTTCAAGTATTCGTTTTAACTTATCGCCTTATAAGCATAAACTGAGTGCAAAAGATAAAAAAACTGTTCGATATGTTGAAAATTACATATGTGGTCTCCCTTTCTGTCCCGTGGCATGGGAAAGTGTGTCTCCTTTAGAAAGTTTAGACTCTAAGCTTTTAGAATTGTACGAACAGACCAAGAGTGCCACTCAGTACCTAGTTGCTTACAAAGGTGGTTGTGTGGAAAAGAAACGCCTAGATGCATTGAATATTCCGAATATCAACTTGGATCAATACGGGTGTCCCAAATTCGATGTACTATGTGCACTAAGTAGCAACAAAAAGATCCAAAAACTATCATGTGGTCATCACAAAAATAATTTGCATTGCCCCAAAGCTGAGGTGATGGCATTTAATAATTGGCTCGTCGTAAACATGTGTCTCTTAAAAAATGCAAGTATGTAAAAGTAAGTTCTTTTTTACTACAATGTATTAGTTTTGTAAAATATATGAATCAATGTTTTTTTCTATTAAAAAGTGTTCTAATTTACTTTGTTTCCATGTGACTTCCTTCAATCTGTTTAAGAAGTGTCTCTGTTTTTTCTTGCATTGTTGTTTTGAGAATACATAGAATTCAGATTTAATCCAATATGTCAGCAATATTTGTTCATTTTAAAATTCACACTAATATTTAAAATTTCAGTTATTATTTAATTTTACTCATGTGTAAAACTATCAGCGGTGTGCGTAAATATTTAGATTATGCATTAAATATCAAGAAAAGGCAGAAGTTAATTTGCTTAGCAGTACAGATGTGCACACATTATTTTTAAAAACAGAAAACTCACATGCTATCCACTTTAACGTAGTAATGAATTAGATGTAAATTAAGAGAACAATATGAAATATCTTGTAAAATACTTTATAGCTTCGTACAGTATTGGAATTTTGCTCTGCAATTTAAACTGCACAATATGCATAAGGTTTTCAAATAAAAGGAAGTTCATATTTAGTAAAATGTGTGGTTTGCAAAAGCATAAAAGAAAAAGGACATTTAATTTAGAACTTCAAGGACAAATGGTTTTAATAAACTATTTTTCACGACTTCAAATGTGCAAGGAAACATGGTATGGGTCTTGCAAAGTTTCAAATTAATGTATAAAATATTTTTACTCTTACATGTTTTTTAGTATTGTTTTTTTTACTATGCATAAAACACACTTTAAGAATCAAACTTTTAAAAAATGTCTTAATTGTAAAATTAAAAATAAAAAGCAAATTGCATTTAAATGTTTGTAATAATATTTAAAGTATATATATTTTTTCAATTGTTAAACGTTTTTTAAAAATCTTCAATGTAATAATAATATGTGTAATAGTATCTAATATATAATTAAGAGTAAAAGCATCTAATTTTTAAAAATATAAATCCTTATATTTCAACCAAAAACAGTTTGTAAATCTGTATAATAAAAATTAAATCACTAAAATTTAGGAAGATTTATTTAAAAAAAATATGCAAGGAAAGATTAATTAAAAAATAACAGTTGGTTTGGATTTTATAGCATAAATGATTTCAATACAATTACAACTTATTCAAAATGTGTACGTTCATAGTACGGGTCTTGTAAAGTTTTCAAAAGTTTACTCTTACTTAAGTGTGTACAATACTTAAAACAAAATTTCTGCATTGAAAATATGTGCTATAACATCTAATGTATAATTAATTTTTGAGTAAAAACATCTAACTTAAAAACATAAATCTTTATAGCAAAGAAAAATTTCATTTCAGATCTTGCATTTTAAAAACAATTTATAAAATTATGTAATAAAAAAGTCCTAAATACAGAATATGTGGTAAGACACGCTAAAAAATTTATTTAAAAACAACAAGATATAAGCATTTATAAAAATACTATTCAGAAAGACAAAGATAAATTGCAACGTTGTCCAAATATCGTCTAGTGTACGACACTGAGTTCTAGTTCGGGGGCACATAAGTGGTTTATCGCTGCTTTATACAAGAATTTTACGAAACGTTAAGTTTATTCTAGGCCTTAATGCATTACCACGGGGCAAGCTGTGAAACCAAAATTGGTTTGTTGGATACTTCATCACAAGTAAGCTTCCATTTTCCAGAACAATTTTTAGAGAATTGTAGTTCTTTCTAGAAAACACAAATTGCCTTTTCTGTCCAAATGAAACAGACGCTATGGGTGCATTAAGATCCAAGTCCTTCTCATTGTCTTTATGGGCACCTATACAGTCCTTACCATCTTTATAACGGTTCACCAACACAAAATTAAATCTTGTGCCAATTATTCGTTCCACTTCTGCCTTTATTTCCAATAGTAAAGGAGACCAAGGCTTGGCTGCAATACAAGATCCGCTAAAGGCATAGCTTATTCCTACGTCTCCGTATGCTACAAGTTGCCGAGGCACAGTACATTTTTTACCATAAATTTCAATAGTAGTTTCCTCTTTCTTTAAGTACGTTAATTCGTTTTCCAATCGACAAAAATATGCCCAGCCTTCACGATCTGTAAACAGTTTACCATACTCATAACATAAAGAATCTTTACAATATTTCTGCAAACACAGTTCTTTGTCTGCACGCATTTTCTTTGCAGGTCTAATGTCCTTAGAATCCATGATTTATTTAAAAACAGTAAAAAAGGGCAGAAAAACCCCTAAACAAGATGCAAAGTAATTCAAAGACCCAAGATGCTCCAACTATGCTTTAAAAAGTCTCTTATTATCAAATAGTTTCTATCGTTATCTGTGACTCGGTGTTTAACTCCGTTCCTTCTGTTATCTTAATTAACTTACACGTGCAAAAACAAACCTTAGTCATATTCTCACAAGTTCCAGAGGCTTCTAATAATATCAATCTTATACGGTTCCTTGCCATCGCTTATAATATGTATACTATAAATCTTTGGTTAGTTACTTCTTATTTACCTAAAAATGTAATGTTTCATACACCGTTATGCCTGTGTGTCCTATTCATATCTCAAAGTCCTCCCCTCAAATTGTAATAATAATAATTTTCCCTACAAAACATTCACATTTTCTTCAAGCTCATGTTGTATATAAATTCATTAAAATATAAAAAAGGTTTCCGTATTATAAATTCTATCTTACATGTAGTGTTCATACGCTTAAAATCTTCGCATATATTGGTTGGCCTCAATTACTTATGTTCCGAGTTCCAACGTTAGAGTATTAAGATAATCCCTTCGTCACTATTTCATAGCTAAAACCCCTATAGAAAGTTCCAGTTCGGGCATGTCATATGTGATTCATTGGCATGATGTAGTTTCATTTGCTTTTCTCACAATCAGAAAAACAGCACCATTCTCCTAAATAGCAATGCGTTTAAAAGCTTTCTCATTTACTTAAGCTTGTATCCTATCGGTGACTACGTGTTTAACTCCTTCTGTTATCTTAATTAACCTACACATAAATCCTTAGTCATATTGTCACAAGTTCCAGAGTCTTCTATATTCTGATACTTTTCCTGTCATTACATACAATTCGCATACTTTAAAATCTTGGTAATAAACTTGTTATATAGCTAAGGTTTATGAATTCAACTTTATTTGTTTTTATATTCATATTCATTCTTCATAAGGGCACTATTCTCAAGGGAAAAAAAACACATACTTTCACTCCCTTAAGCTGTAAATTCACGAGTTAGTATTCTATATGTATTATACAAAGTAGGTGATCGTGGTCGAACGGTTAAAGTGCTTGTGTAAAACGGGCGGCCGCGATTACCTTTTGATGAGTTCAAATCCACCCTCATAATTTTCTTTTAAAAACAAAAAAAAATTCTCCATTTAATTCTAAAGTATCACGCTACAAGTCTACAGCTAGAAAATAAATCCTTTTGTTACTTCTCCCGCCACTAGATGGCTGCACCTGCCTTTTAATAGAATTATTAAACCCCACCACAATTGTTCAAACCATTTTCTAAAAATAGCACATTCCCAGAATTAATGACAAGAATAAATTCGTTCCTTAGATTAACTTCTTTTAAAATCACTAGATGGCACCACCAGTCCAACACACTTACAACTAACTGCAAAATAAAAATTAATTATTCATCAAATAAAACCAAGTCCCATAACGCATTCCTAGTATTAAGAAAAAAAGCAAACACTACATTAATTCACCACCCAAAGCTAACTCTCTTACAGCCTAACGGCTAGCGCACTGCACTACAGATCCCATGGTCCCCAGTTCGAATCCACGAAATTCCTTTTTAATTCAAAATAATAGGGTTTCTCATTCCCCCACCAGATGGAGCTATAACTGATTCATTACCATGGCAACACAACAACGCCATCTTTACAATGACGTCACCACCTCAAAGCATCACCCTCTCCTTATCAGCAATCCTCCCCAACTCCTTATCAGCAGTCAACTCCTTATCAAACGGCGGCCATCTTGGAAAAGGCGCTCAAGTGACCCATATACTACTAACATCAAGTAATGGTTTTACTTGATGTTGTCTGTCTTGTTACACAAATTTTTATTAACATGGAAGAGAGAAATACACCGAGGGTTGGTTGTTTGGTTAGGGATTTTATGGCCCAAAGGTCATGTTTGGCTAAGCTGCGCCGATCACAAGACAGACATCATCAAGTAGTGGACATATACACACAAAGAAAGTTTTACTAACGCAGAAGAGAGAAATACACCAAGAGTTGGTTGCTTGACTTGGGGTTTCATGGCACAAGGGCCATGTTTAGCCAAGCTACTCCACACTCAAGACAGACGATATTAAGTAATTGTTGTTCAACAAAACTCCGATTCCGGAAGTTTCTTTGAATGCTAAATTACTCTTGCACCTAGCTATCACGTTTTAAATTTTATTAGACTCGATTTATGTCCTATGGTCAACAGCTAAATGGTTGGGACGGTTGTTTTTTAGGTTTTATGGCGCAAGGCCCATATTTGGCCTAAACACAAGACAACGTCAAGTAAAAAATGTCATGACAGGGGAAAACTGAGGAATTGGGGAAGAGTGGTAGTGGGATGATAGCAGAAAAAGACAGCTTGGGTATCCCGAGAGTGCGATAGCCTTGTTTACTAAAGACAGTAAACCCCATGGGGAAAGAAAAGATCACTCGAGTGCCTCGGGATACGTGTACATTTAAAGATCTGCCCCTGAGGGCCAAAATGTTAAATGCCATGATTGGTCGGTTGATTGGTTTGGGATTTTATGGCTCATATTTGGCTATGCTGCGCCAGTCACAGGACACATATCAAGTAATAGACACACACATAATGAAATATTTGCTGGCAGAGAGAAATACACCCAGGCGGCAACGCACTTGACAGCAATCGAACCTGTGTCACCTACAACTCGAAGTTTGCTAGCGCAGTGGGCATACCTACTAAGCCACGACGACCCGAAATGCCATGAATGAGATGGATCGATGTTATGCTCTTCTCATTTAAGGCGGCATCTCATGAGATGGAAATTCATAAGATTTTAAGTGTACGGGTGAGTGGAGATGTTAGACTGAAATACTGATTATAAAAATAAGTAGTGCGGTCAAAAACGTTCCGACCCAAACATGATAGAACAAGAATCGCCTGGTATAATGCAGTCCCCAATGCCCTCTCCTGTTTGGTTGCACTGCAATTAACATTTCTCGGTTCTAGAATTAGCAGCATCCCAGATAGCGTAGAAGATAGAGGTGCTGTTGCCCAGTATTTTTAAAGGCTAAAACTCAAACACCGTGCCTTCCCAAAACTAAAAAAAAAATTTTACAATACTTTACAATTGAGTACTGGAGGATATAATGAACTTAACGTGCACCAGCCCTCGTGTATACACGAAGGTCTTAGGCTGGAACGAGTTTTGAACTGGCAACCCTCCGGTTGAAAATCCGTTGCTCAGTGGGTGTACGTTAATTAGCCGTTCCAAAAAATTTATCGAAATAAAGGATAATTCTTTGTTAAATCAAAATTAAGTTTTAATTCCATTTCCCTTTGATTTCATTCCATTTCCTCTTCCCCTGGGGGGGGCGAAAACGATTGGCTTTTTGGTTTTATGGCGCAAGGTCTATATCTGACCATGCAGAGCCAGACACAAGACATACAATGTCAAGTAATGGTCAAGATAATGCCACAAGGAAAGTTTGACTGACACAGAAGAGAAATATATTTGGGTAGGAATCAAACCTGAGCCGTATGCAACTCACAGGTTGCTAGCAAGTGAGCATACCCAGAATTACGATGACTCAGAGAAACTCTTGGACCTTGCTGCGTATGTACATTGGCGTGGTGTGGAAGTTTGGAGAGTGGGGTGCCTGATCAGGTGTTACCTCTTCATCTGATCGTGATTTTAAATTAAGCGGTGTTGTTCTCGGGTCTTTCCCTTGGGGACGTCGGCAATAGCCCGCTGTGTTGCTCCAGTGCGACGTTAACTAATTACCTTACCTATCGGCTATGTAAATACTTTTCCTTAACCATTTACTAGTGTTATGCCATGCTGAAACTTACTTAGGCATTGATGGAAAGCGGTGGGTGAAAGAATGCAACGCGTTGTATCTAATTATAAAGCTATCCTTATGTTTCTACTTAGCGTTCCATGTTTAGTAACATCGCACTTCCTGCATCGAAAAGGTTCAGCATTTTTGATACCGAAATCGAAATAATTTGGCAGTTAAAGAGCATTCGCATTCTGCTTTTGGCGAGATTTCTGGACGGGGCTCATTGTTAAAAAGAGACGTCAAGATGATGGATCCTAACGAATCACAGGTAGCAATCTCAGCATAGTTCATTACGCGGCAGAGAATGGTCTCTTTGATAGAGTCGAGCGCGCTCCCAGATGCCTTGAATGCGGTGGTTTTTTATTAGGTCTTTAATTCGCTGGATGAATTGGAATTCCAGGACGACAAACTGCAATCTCGCCGGTTCTGAGAACCATAGCAATTAATTTCATTGAAACGTAAAGCCGGTCATTGTATGAAACTACGCGATTCTGTACCAGTCGACAGTTGGTCGCCGATTCGACTCAGTTTATTGCATAATATTAATCGCTAGGCTTTGTTCTTTGTTTTACAGCATACAATCGCATTCCATGAATGCTTGATGGCTGCGATAGGTAGATAGATAATTAACGTCGCACTGGAGCAACACAACTGACGATCCGGGATCAACTCCGAAGAGAAAGATCCGAGGACAATACCACGTAATTTTGAACCACAGTCAGAAGACGAGGTTAGCACTTTAGCTGTGGCATCCCCGAACTTCCACACCATGCCAACGTGAGGACGTTCGAGGCCATGACAGTGCACCAGCCTCCTTCGTACAGGACCGTCGTTGGTTGGATTCGAACTCGCAAACCTCCTGTTGATAATCCTCTGGCAACCGAGTTACCGTGGCCCGGCTGCGATAGGCTCCATAGAAATAGAAGTGTACGCAGATATTGATAAATAGGTTGGTTAATTCGTTGAGGTTTTATGGCGTAAGACCATAAAACCTCAACCAAGTGGTGGAGGTTTTATGTTTGGCCATGCTGCGCCAAACGCAATGCACCAACTCCAAGTAATAGACATATACACACAAGGAAAGATTTACCAACACATAAGAAAAAAATACACTTAGGGTGTAATTGAACCGGCGCGACCTACAATTCGCAGGTTGCTAGAGCAGTGGACTATAGATTCCGTATGTTTGAAAAAGGAAAGGTTGAAATGTAGGCAGGTAGGTATTTAATTTAACGTCGCACTGGAACAACTCAACGAACTATTGGCGACGGTGCGGGATCAATCTCGAAAATAAAGATCCGAGGACAACACCTCGTCATTTTGAATCACGATCAAATGAGGAGGTCAACACCTTAGTTGGCACCTTACTCTTCAAACTTCCACACCATGCCAATGTGAGGACATTGGAGGCCATGACAGATCTAACGTGCATCAGCCCCCGTGTAATTGAGTCTTTTTTATTTGTAAATATTAATTTGTGGTCTGCATATGCTGCGTTACTGGTTAGGTGTTTTATGGCGCAGGGGCCCTATTTGGCTTAGCTGTGCCAAACACTTGACAACAATTGAAGGAAAAAAGCAGAAGGGTAGGCGGAGGTAAATCAGAAGGGAAGACTGATCACTCGGGGTTTTGATGCCCGCGCACAGGTAAAGATATAACCCTGAGGACGTTGAGTTACTGTGACAATCCATCTACATAAAACGTGTTTTTCAATACTCTGGAATGAACACCTGGTTGCTGAAAAGATATCTCACGCAAACGAAAAACACTCGCTCGTATCAGAATTTTTACAAACGTAATGAGTCACAACTCCGCAAGAAGTCAAATTCTGGTAAGTAGTGAATTAACGTCGCAATGGAGCAACACAACGACTGACGATCCGGGATCAATCCCAAAGGAAAAGACAACACGACGTAATTTTGAATCACGGTCAGATGACGAGGCAACACCTGAGCTAGGAAAGATCCGAGGACAATACCAGCTAGTTTCGAACCACGGTCAGACGACGATGCAATACCTGAGCTGGCACCCCCTCTCCAAACTTCCACACCATGCCAACGTGAGGACATTTGAGGCCACGGCAGATTTAATGTGCACCAGCAACAGTGTACACGACGTTCTTTGGCTGGACCGAGTTTCGAATTAGCAACCCTCCAGGTGCAGGAAGATCTGTCAATATTAATATTTAGTTTGCATATGTTGAGTTCCTATGGTTGGTTGTGTTTGGTTTTTATGGTGCACGGCCATATTTGATTAAGATGTGCCAAACAGAAGACAGCAATGCGGGAGGGAAAAAAGCAAACAGCAGAAGGGTAGGCGAGGGTAAAGCTGAAGCGAGGACAAATCAATCGGGTACCTCGTGGTTGTGATTGAGGTACACACCTAAAGACGTCACCGAAAGCGTCAAGTTACTGTGACATTCCATATAAATAAACCGTTCTTCCCTCTGGAATTCCGCGATAATTGGACAACCATCATACTACAGAGGAAGACGCGAAAGTACAGAAAACGTCATCCTAGACGACAGCGACGCCTGGATGCCGGAAAGAAATCTCACACAAACGGAAAAAAAACTCGCTCGAATCAGAATTTTTACAAACGTAATGAGTCAGAACTCCGCAAGAAGTCAAATTCTAGACGGGAGGGGAATGAAAAAAAAAGAGTCACACTCTGGTAGCGAAGCACGCGTTTCATGTCAGAGACAGATCGAGGAGGAAAGAGAAAAAAGATCATAAATATAAGAACGATCCCTGTTGCGCCGTGTAAAGAAAAAACCCGGGCAGAAAATCGCCTGCCAAGAAATTCGGTCTCGTATGATGGAACATTTCTCGCCTAACGATCTAGGCCCAAAAGGGCACGGTGCCACTCATTAAACTGTCGGTAGAAATAATATCCAACGCCATAAATGTTTCTTTTTCAAAAGGGGGAAGAAAATCAAGGGAGATGACGTTCTTGTTGACAAAGACATGTGGTAATTTCAAGTTTGAGGAAGTGCGAGCGAAGTGGATTTCGATTTTCTTGTAGTTGGGTTTATTTCTTTGACGAAGAGTGCACGTCGCCAGTTTAATGAGAGAAAACTCCAAAAATATTCACTTTTCTTTCAGGAGATAGATAGTTGAACGTACGTCGCACTGAAGCAACGCAACGGGCTACTGGTGACGGTCAGGGTATGCAGGTATTTTTAATTAACGTCGCACTGTAGCAACACAACGGGCTATTGGCGTCGGTCCGGGATCAGTTCCAAAGGGAAAGATCCGAGGACATCATGTAATTTTGAACCACGATCAGATGATCTGAGCTAGCGACCCACTCTTCAAACTTCCACACCATGCCAACGTGAAGACATTTGAGAAGACTCAAAAAATATTTTCAACTTATCTTTTAGAAGAGATAGGTAGTTGAATTTACGTCGCACGGAAGCAAAGAAACGGGCTATTGATGACGATCCGGGATCAATCTCGAAAGGAAAGATCGAGGACAACACCTCGTAATTTTGCCAAGGGACTCTATTCTAAAGGAGGATCAATAGAATCTTTCTGAGAGTTGAATGAAACATGGATTCTTTATAAAAATGTGGTTATTTAGTTATTAAGTGTGTTTTAGAGGAAAAGAAACATTTTTCTCTCACATCTTGCAACGCGTAGAGGATTAATATAAAAATGTATCTAGAACACTGCTTATATTTGCAGTCAATGCGCTCGTCAGTAATGAATGATAAATAACTAAGCAATGAAAGGGAGAGAAAACGGGTTTTGAGCATTTAGATTTTATTCCCGACACCATTCAAAAGACAGGTTATTTATCATCTGTCTTTTGAATCTGCCATCTGAAAACAATCATCGAATGCTAACTTGCTGCTTTAAATATTTTTTAAGAAATATCATAACTTTTGTTATGATTTAATTAAAATATCCATTCAACTTCTTTTTGCGTTTGCAAGATCAAAATGAGTTGTTATAAGCATTAAAAAGTTGCAGATAATATTTGCATAACAAACGTCTACAATCTTTTTACTATCGAAAAAAATTCTTCATTTATAAGTGCATGTTGATTAAACAAAACAATTTACATATATGTGATATATTTATAAACATTAAGCTCTTAAGTATGAAAATATTACTACAAAGCAGCTGCGGTTTAATATCAACTTAGTGATATTAAAACGCATCTATTAATTACTCTTGCCACCACACTTAAAAATGAAAATTACGATTTCGCGACTGCTTTATTAGCATGGTTATTCAGGGAGTCTAGCCCCGAAGGGGCTTTAATATCCCTTGTGATCATATGTAAAGCATCACAAAAACATAAATTAATTAGTTTATCAATAATGGAAATGGTTCTGGATTATTTAAAAACATAATAAAAAAGTAAATGAGAACACAGAATTTCAGTAACAAAATTTACACATAGCATTTGCAATGATAGTTGCACAGTAGAACAGACAGGAGCTGTTCTTACACAGCGCCATCTAATGAGGACTACCGTCCCCTTTCAAGTTGATCATATCGGTACTGATGGTTTCAAGAATATAGAACATTTTGTCAATGGATGATAAGTTGTCTTTTTTAAGATGATTAATTATATCTTTAAGGCCTGAGATGCCTTTGAAGATCTTAGTGATCTCCTTACAAAATTCTAGCATGGTGATCATTTCCTCGCCTGGAATTAATGGGATATCATCTGTCGACTCCCAATCTGTTCCTGTGAGCTGTAAGTAACTTCATTTGGGCCGATCTTGCAAGAGCTTGATTGACTACAACCCTGAGTTTGATCCTTCACAACGCTAACTACAGCGTTTTGAGTGGCATTAGCATAGCTAACCCCTTTTCTGACTTTATTCGCTTCTGAATAATTTGCTTTTTTGAGTTGACGAAATATCTCACAACCTCTCCAAGAGGCGACGTGATTCCCCCGCAGTTTCAACAACGCGGCTCAGTGTCTTCATTTGAGTTGCACTCATCCGATCGGTGTTCCATTCCACATTTAACACACCTGGGCCTCATGTGGCAGTTATTAGAAGAGTTATAGAGTCCCTGACAATTGAAGCATTGTGAGGGACCATTTTTCCTAACGAACTTTTCAACAGAAATTCTGAGGAAACAAAGTTTTTCAACTTTGTAAATACTAGCAATGTTAGTATTTTTTAATTCGATCATGAAGATGGGGAGAGGCTTTTTCGTTTTAAATTGCTGAAGTTGATACCTTGTTCACAACAAATTTCAGCTTGGTTTTAATTCTTCATTTATTTCATCAGTGGATGTATTTTTAGGTAGTCCTTTGACTACCTTGATCGGTTTATCATCTTTACTATTAAGTAGAACAAATTCAAGACTTTTATCCTTTAGATATCTCGTGATTTCCCGGTGTGCTTCCGCGTCTTTTGGGAACACTTTAATGTAATTCCCGGAAAGCGTAGCTCTAATATCTGGGAAAGTTTCATTCAGGCTTTTTAGCATGATACCATAGCTATCAGGGATTGCTACCAATATGAGGGGAATCCTTCATTGCTGCTCACAGCTCTTAGCTACGTCTTCCATATCAATGAATAGACTATTAAATCCATTTACACTGGTTTCTTCACGATGGATTTAGTGGGGGAGTTGGGTCTGGCCTTCACCGATCTTTTCGGCATACGGAACTCATTAACTAAGGCCTTTTTAAGCTATTGGTGGATACATTACAAACATTTTGGAAAGGCGATACATAATTCACAATATCTGGATTAGCAACACTTTTAACAGGCGAATTTGACATCTCAATGTTAATTATCATTTACATGCACATTGGGTATAACACTTTTAACACTAGTCACTTTATCAACATGATAGATATAATCAATACATTTATGAACAATACAATTTCCAGAACAATTGCCAAAAGAGATCAACTCACCTCGTTTCAGCTCTTGGAGTTCTTCAAGTTGCTTTATTTGGGATTTAATTGTTTCCAATAATCTCGGATTATTATTATCCATTTCAGATTGATTCACAAGCACACGTTCATAATTAAGCCGTGCGTCTATTGTATTAATGTCCAATTCCGTTTGAAATCTTATACAGCATTTCTTGACATCGGTTAAAGTCTCAAAAGACTAATAATTTATCATCAGTCCGGCTCAAGAGCCCAAGCCCAGTGGGCGAAGCAATCATTCCTGCACGTGGTCTTTAAAAAGACTGACGCGAAAAAGGTATGACTGGTCAGGTCGATGGTAAACTTCTCTCACTGTCACTGTTGAAATTGAAATTTGAGGACCTAGAACGATAACTGAGGCTTTGTCTTCAACCAACACCTGATGTCGCGATTGCTTCATAATATCACAGTTTAAAATATTTTTCAGATAATCCATTAAAACACAATACCTTTACTATGGTTGGCTATGTTCTGACGCAAGAACCATATTTGGCCGGACTGCGTCAAACGTCAGGTAAATGGACATACACAAGTTTTACTAACAAAAGAAACATGCACCCAGGATAAGTTGCAGGAATAGAATCTGTGCCGCCTATAACTCACAAACCTTAACGAAGGATAAGAAAAGGTTCATGCTTCGGTTTTTTCAATTGATTTGAAGGCTCGAAGTATGTGTTCGTAAAATCTGTAAGATCTATACTTAGTGTTTATTTGATCTGACAGTAGTTCAAAATTGCGTGTTGTACTTGGATCTTTCCCTTCGGGTTTGTTCCCCAACCGTCTCTAATAGGCTCGCGTAAATTCAACTACCTATCTAACGATCGTGTTTGACGACCCGACCCCATTCAGTAACATTCGGTTGGTGTTTGGTTATTGAATTAACGTCACACTGAAGCAACACAGAGGGCTATTAACGACGGTTCATTGGTTTTCGGTTTATGGCACAAAAGCGATATTTGACCAAGCTGCGCCAAACACAAGACATAAAATGCCAATTGTGAAAAGAAAGGATGGAGAAGAAAGTAGTGAAAGATGGCTTAGGCTTCCTGGGGTCGCGATGGTCATATTTACCAAGCTATAGGAGACGGTCATGGATCCATCCAGAAACGAAAGATCCTAGGACAACACCTCGTAATTTTCAACCGCGATCAGACAACGAGGTCAGAACGAACTGGCACCCCACTCTCCAAACTTCCACACCACGACAACAGCAATATTCGGTAGGTAGTTATTTCAATTAACGTCGCACTGGAGCAACACAACGACTATTGGCGAATGTCCGGAATCAAACCCGAAAGAAAAGATCCGACGACAACACCACGTAATTTTGAACCACCGTCAGATGACGAGGTCACACCCCTGAGCTGGCACTCACTCTCCAAACTTCCACACCACGCCAACGTGAGGATGTTTGAGGCCACGATAGATTTAACGTGCACCATCCCCCTTGAATACGGCTGTCTTTGGTGTTGGATTCGAACTCGCAACTATCCGGTCGGTAATCCGTTATTCTTTCAACAGGTCTACCGCGGGCCACAGTAATATTCTGATTAGAATTAGTTTCTTTCATGATTCTAGGACCCGTTCAAACATTTTAGATGATCGATCATTTGGGGACACACGCACAAGATCAACGTACTCCTATATTTCTTTTAAAAGTTGCGTTTTCAGTTAAATGACACCCAGAGTAATTTATTCTGCGAATGAATATTCATGAATCCAACAGATGGCACCACAGATTTTTTTAGTTTTTATGGAAAACGTCCAGAACCAGTGTGGAAAAAAATTACTTGGAGAAAAGCTGTCTGAGTATGTAAAACAAATCTTTGGCTTGGAACAGAAACTCATTAACTGACAAGACCCCAAAATTTACACTACAGCCGTTTATAGACTAACCGTGAGAACTTATGACAAAATGGAAAATTCGAAGCATTTTCTTCTTATTATATTTTTTTCATGTAGATCAGGGGTCGCCAAATTTCCTTGACCGTCAACCCCTTCAATGGTTTCTATACTTCTTATCGACTCTATTTTACTATTATGTATTTACAATAGGACAAAAAAGACTCTTATGTGAATTTTTAGAATGTTTATTTAATAGTTAGTGTTTATTGTATGTATTTTATATTGGCTTAACGTCAAAGGGTTACGTTATAGTTTTTGACGTCCTTCTGATCATTACGTATTTGATAGGAGGGATATATAATACGAGGGGTGTTCAAATGAAAAGGTACGAAACGACACTGTGGGTATAATTGAAGTCTTTATTCAAAAGTAATCACCAGAGGCCTGAGCACAACTATCGCACTGTTTCACGAGCCGAAGGATTCCCTGTTCCCAGAATTCCTGTGGCTGTGACAAGAGCCAGTCCTCCACTGTGTCCTTCAGTTCGCCGTCCGAGTTGAAGCGCTTCCCTTTGAGATGTTTTTTAGCGGACAAAACAGATGGAAGTCGCAGGGCGATATGTCCGGGCTGCAGGGCGGATGCTCAAGCTGCTCCCTCTTGAACTTGGCCAGTACTTTGTGTGACCCTGGAGACGTGTGGACGCGCGTTATCGTGGAGCAGAATCACTCCCTCCGTGAGCAGCCCAGGCCGTTTGCTCTTGATGGACTTGCGTAGGCTACGGAGTGTCTCACCTACCGGTTTAACACCTTCCGCAATCAGAAATCTGATAACACCTCGCTGCTCCTCAATCGTCGAACTTTGCAATGTGAACGCCATGATGTCCTCACACGCACTGCCGTGTCAATTGGACGGAGCATACAACTGCCTGCTTCTCTCCTGCGTCATGTGCGGGCGCCTGCGCATGCGCACAACCACGCCGGTACTCGTACATTCGCGTCCCTAGATGTCTCACTACGTTATCCCAAAGCGGCATATTCAAATTTCAACCGGTTTGGTTGTTACGACGTTTCGTACCTTTTCATTTGAACACCCCTCGTACATAAAATTTAATTTAGTAAACAAATAATAATACAATATTCCTTATATACATAAAAATAAGACTTATTAACAGTATAAAATTTACTAAGGTTGTCCAAGTAAAGGGTGTGCTTCGTGACTTTTGACAAGATTAAAAATAGTGGGTTCAAAATTACTAAATTTCAGCCTTCAATCGCCACAGAATTCTATATCTAGCTTATTTCTTTGTTTTGTTAAAGCGATTGGTTTATTTGAGGGTTTTATGGCGCAAGGGCCATATTTGGCCATGCTACGCCAGACACAAGGCAAAGTTGACACAGAAGAGAAAAATACACGCAGAGAGGAATGGACCTGACAGGAATCGAACCTGCGCCGCCTACAACTCGAAGGTTGCTAGCACAGTGGACATACTCACTGAGCCACGACGAACCCTTTGTTAAACGGAATTAGCATGATTGAAACCAACTTCAACTTTGAAAATGCAGGCAAAAAGGGGAGTCTACTTCAGAAAGTTTAGGATATTTTCCCACGTTTATAATCGTCCAAAAGTAATTTAAAGTTCTATTTTTAAAAAGCGTCTTAGCTTCAAGAGCAACTGACAATTCAATGAGTTCATCTTGTAAGTTATATTCGATATTTTCAATATGTGGTTCAATTTTTCTATCGACCCCTGGGGGTTAATATCGATCACTTTGGCCAACCACTGATGTAGGTAATATATCAATTTATTTTTCATCATGAAAGTAAGCATTAGGTTTCAAAAACACACTTCCTAAAAGTGAGTTATTTCTGCTCTTAAGTCGACGACGTAGTCAATTTCTAATGTCTGATGGCGTTTCATTGAAAAATTCTCATCCAGACCTTAGGGAGAAATGTCTGAGTAGGGATTTCTAGTCAAATTTCCATATCGAGCACGCTAGAGTATAATTAATATAAATATGCAAAACGAAATCTGGTTTCTTTTTAACATCTTTTACAATTTTATTTACGCATCCTCTCATAAGACATCGATACATCTTTCTTAGTGAGGAACATGTTTCGTTCGCTAAAGAAGCGATTGCTCAAAAACTGAACCGCCATATTCATTACTTTGCATAGTACATTAATATCCAAGGTTTTATACAAAAACCATATTCAGAATATTGCCCCTTCAAGGGATTTTATAACTTATACAGGGTGACCTGTCCCTTTAAGCCCATTAAATGTGAAACAGCGTCTCGTATAGTCAAGGAAGTGAAGTGTACCTATAGTAAAGTGACCATGCTGAATTTATTGAGACAGCTTACAGCGCCGCTTCTAGCGGCGAAATAAGGAAGTTAAAAAATTTAACTCGAAAACAAAAGGAGATCGGCCAAAAAGTTCAATTAGAAAAATGTGCGTAATACCATAATAAAAGCATAGAAAAAAGTTTCATGGAGTTATCTGTAAAATTGGCGGAGATATTTGCGATTGAAAATTGAACTATTCCATGCCTTGAATAGGGGGCAGTCCAGAAATTCAAAAACGTGTTCTCATGTGTTATAGTTTTTCTGAGTTAGGCAACGACGAATTTAAATTCAAACAAAGAAAATAAAAAAAAAGATAAATAATAAAATATTTAAAAAACTCACTCCGGAAAATAAAAAAAACGAAATCACAAATTTCGCGCAACAACTCTCGGCTATACAGCCACGAACGAAGATTTACTATTTAATAATTTTATCCTGATAAACTTTGAGTAGATGCGAAAATGTCAGAAACAAATGCGAGTTATTCAGTGTGGCACATTGGAAAAGTGAGACACAGATGAGCAAAGGCAAGAAATTTATTGCTAAACAAAAACATGGCGAGTGTGTTCTAAAAGGTCACCATCGCCCACAATATACATTTGTATTTTATCAAGCACGCCGGCATGCACGTTCCTTATCATCTGCGGTGTGACAGTAGCGTAGCTATCGATGATACGCTGCCGCAGATCCAGCAAACTCATCGACGGAGCTTCATACACCCGATCTTTGATGTAATCCCAGAGGAAGAAATCGAGTGGGGTAAGATCTGGTCATCGTGGAGGCCATTCAACACAGCCACCGTAGCCGATTATCTGTTGGCCAAATCTGTTAAGAAACTGTAGCACTGCGTGCCGTTTCTGCGGCAAGGCGCTATCATGTTGAAACCATAGGAAAGACAAGAACGCCAGAGGAATATCATCGATAAAGTCAGGTAACACATCTTGTAACAGCTGGAGGTATTTCGGTCCATTTAGTGAACCGTCATAGAACACGGGTCCTATTAGACGATCCTTCCAAATAACGCACCATACATTCGTGGACCACGGCACCTGCTGTCTGACGGAAACTCCCCATGAGAAATTTTCTAGTGCCCAGAAATGGGTGTTGTGTCGGTTTAGCATCCCGTTTCGGTAAAACTTAGCCTCGTCCGACCATATTACGTTGGAAAAAAATTCTGGCCTAACCTCCAATTCGTTCAATGCCTAATTGCACCAGTCAAAGTGTCGGTGTTTGTCTCCCGGTAACAATCCTTGCTGCGAAATTGCATGGTAGGGATGTGCACCATTGTCGTCGTGTAGTATTTGCCATACTTTGCTTTGTACTGAGCCCCTCTGGTTGCTGATTTGTCTAGTACTGCTGCAGGGATGGGCAAAAGCGTATGTCTTCTGCCGGTATTCTCCTAGGCATACGTGGTCTGCCCGAACAAGGGCGACTTCTAGTGCTGCCTGTGTCTCTGAGACGTCGAACAACGTTTCCAATGGTTGCCGAAGTTGGATGTGGACCATTTGGAAACCGAACGGCATACATCCGTGTAGCCTGGACCGTATTACGTTGGCATTAGCCATAGAGAAGCACCATCTCACAATACTGACTATTAGTGAAAGTCGCCATTTCCTCACAGCGTACCGTATGAAGTGAGAACACCGGCTAGAGCGGTTTTTATCTGATACGTAAAGGGTGACGACAAAATGTGGATTTGCATACATGCGAAACCGCAGTAAATGTCCACTGTTTTGCCCCGGATCATGGGCATGGTCAAAACTTTCGCTCCTGTTTAAATCTACAAATTTCGTATTCAATTTTATAAGAACGTTTAATTCACGGTTTTATCTTATTCGTCAACAAATAATTTTTATGTTTTAATGTTGCTGTGGATCTGCCAATTATCCACTGAACGATGAGAATTTGTTTGTGACATTTTCCCGTCTGCGCAAAGTTTATCAGGGGAACGGGAAAATTTATTATCGTCGCATTGGAGCAAGACAACGGGCTATTGGGATTGGTCCGGGATCAATCTTGAAAGAAAGATCCGTGGACAAACTGAGTAATTTGGAACCACGGTCAGATGACGCAGTAACACCTGAGTTGGCACACCACTCTCAGCAATTCCACATCACACCAACGCGAGGACTTTGAGGCCACGACGGATTTTGCGTGTACTAGCCCCTTTTTTACGCGTCGGTATTTGGATGGCAGACGAGGATCGAACTCACAACCCTCTGGTTGGCAGTCCGTCACTCTACCAACCGGGCTACCGCGTCCTCCAAAGTTAATCAGGATAAAATTATTTAATAGTAAATCTTCGTTCGAGGCTGTATAGCCGAGAGGTTTTAATCATCTATTTTAGCTGTTGCGCGAAAATTGTGATTTCGGATCATCAGTTTTTTTTTTATTTTCCGCAGTGCGTTTTTCAGCTTTTTTTTATTTATCTTTTTTTTACTTTCTTTGCTGTTTTAAATTCGTCGTTGCTTAACTCAGAAAACTGTATAATACCGGAGAACACGTTCTTGAATTTCAGGACGACCCCTTTTTCAAGGCATGGAATAGTTCAAATTTCAAACGCGAATGTCTCCGCGAATTTTACAGATAACTCCCTGAAACTTTTCCCTGTGCTTTTATTATGGTATTGCGCACATTTTTCTAATCGAACTTTTTGGCCGATCTACTTTAGTTTTCGAGTTATTTTTTTAACTTCCTTATTTCGCCGCTTTGAGCGCTGAAAGCTGTCTCAATAAATTCAGCATGGTCACTTTACTATAGATACACGTCACTTCCTGGACTATGCGAGACGCTGTTTCAAATTTGAAGGGCTTAAAGGGACTTTACAGGTCACCCTGTATACTAGTCACTAACACATTTTATTTATATCATGTTTCATTACCATTGTTCTTAAAATGTTTGAATGTTTTATAAATTTCGCTGTGAAATTTCATGGCAGAGGCCATATTCGGCCAAGCTGCGCCAATCTCAAGACAACGTCAAGTAAGAAATGTCGAAAGGGATAAAAAAGAGGGTTTGGAGGATGGAGTAGTGGGAACAATCTGGATACGATCGCTTGGGTATCCCCAGGAGCGGGATACCCGTGTTTACTAAGGACAGTTGATTATTAAATTAAGTTATCGACTAATAGCTCCAATTTTATCCCAGGTTTTTATAGAAATTTAATTTATTTTTAAAAATATTTATTTATTCAGGGAGTGGCTGATTGTATTGGGGTTTTATGGCGCAAGGGTCATATTTGGCCAAACTGCGCCAAACTATATGCTATGTTTGGCTGCTATATGCTATAGCAGCTATATGCTGTGTAGCTGCTATGTTTGGTAGTTAAGTATTTAATTTGTCGTACTGGAGCTATATATATTCGTGATTGGGGGTTATTGGTGACAGTGCGGGTTCAAACCAGAAGGGAAAGATCCAACAGGAAACCGCCAAGTAATTTTGAACCACTGTCAGATAACGAGAAGACCTGAGCTGGCACCCCACTCTCCAAACGTCCACACCACTCCAGCGTGAATACATTTGAAGCCACGACAGATTTAACGTGCACCAGCCCACCACGGTCTTTGGTTGGACGGAGTTTCATACTCGCAACCCTCCGGTTTCAAATCCGCTATTCTTCCAACTGGGCAACCGCGGCCCCGAATGTAACAGAAGTAGAGTTGTAAAATCCTGCCGTTAATCTTCTTGACTGGTAAGTGCTCAGATTAGAATAAAGTTTCGTGTCAGCTGATGCTAAAAAACGTCTCTTGACGTGAGACGAGAAGTGCACTAGTCCCCGTGAACACGACGATTTTTGGACTGAACTGAGCTTCGAACTCGCAACCTTCCGGTTGCCAATCCGCTACTCTTCCAACTGGGCAACCGCGGCCCCGAATGTAACAGAAGTAGAGTTGTAAAATCCTGTCGTTAATCTTCTTGGCTGATAAGTGCTCCGATTAGAACAAAGTTTCGTGTAGCTGATGCCAAAAAACGTCTCTTGACGTGAGACGAGAAGTGCACCAGTCCCCGTGAACACAACGATTTTTGGACTGAACCCTTCCAACTGGGCCACCGTGGCATTTGTTTGGAAGTAAGCGTAATTTACTTAAACCAAAAATCATTTTTGAGTTGTGCAGCTATAGCACCCCATCAGGGAAGTATTTATGCGCTTCGTGTTTATGGAATCGCCGCGTCATTTCATTCGACTCAAGAGCATCCGTCAGCTTATAAGCACCACTTACGATTACTCGTGTCTTTTGGTGCGTTTGGCCTCTTTCCCAAAATGCGGAGTTTTTCATTTCAGGAGCAAAAAGAACCGGCTATTAATAGTTTTATGATGTGTAACTGAGTTGTAACTCTTCTCGTGACCGCAACTTGCAAGTTGTTTCTCGTCTCTCACGTCACGAGTTGTTTTTTAGCATAAGCTGACACGAAACTTTGTTCTAATCTGAGCACTTACAAGTCAAGAAGATTAACGGCAAGATTTTACAAATCTGCTAATGTTATATTCGGAGCCGCGGTAGCCTATTTAGAAGAGTAGAGGAGTTAGCAGGGAAGTGCGAGTTCGAAACTCTCAGTCGTTGAATTAGCGTCGCACTGGATTAACAAAGGGCTATTGGCGAATGTCCGGGATCTATCCCGAAGAGAAAGATACGAGGACAGCACCTCATAACTTCGAACCACGGTCAGATGACGAGGTGAACACCTGAGCTGGCACCCCTCTCTCTCTCCTAACTTCCCCATGAGGCCAATGCAAGGCATTTGAGGCCACAACAGATTTAACGCACACCGTCCCCAACCTTCCTGGTGGTCTTTCGTTGGGTCGAGTTTCAAACTCGCGACCCCCGAATTGCTACTCTACCGACCGGGATACTGCGACCCCGGACCTTTCATAAAAACCCTATTCACTGTAAGTCTTTCATGTGCTTCGTGTGTTGGCTATGCATAACACGTTCAGCCAAAGAATAAAGACCGATGTAGCACATCACAATAAAGGCAATTTAATTTTACATAAAACATACAAAAGGCAAATTTTTAACGGTTGAAACAACTAGAGTGCATGTTTGTTTTATTTTATAGGAAAATATTTTTCGTTTTCCTATGTATTTATCGTGTTTACATGGTTATTGAACCATTGAACGTTGTAAGCAACTCATCCTAGCTTTATAGTCGCCATTCCTTATTTTGCTACTAGACTCCTTTAGTTACATATTTCCATCGTACATATTGTGTCATAGTTTGGGACCAAGACACCAGTAGGATTTTATTTTACTAAATTTGTGTAACTATTTGAAATTTCATTAATTCAATTGTTTGTTTTCAAGATATTATCATGGCGACATCGCTTGAAGTAATGTGTTTAAGTAGATTAGGAATTAGGCCTTTTTTGTAGTGTTTTCAAATTTTTCTTTACTGAAAGCGTTGAGCAACGAAAAGAGAAAATTACATGCGTTTGCTTCTTTCTGCATATTTTTCTCTAATCGAATGTAAAATGCATTCTGGGATTCAAAAACTACTTTTTCAAGATATTTTTAATATTCCTGGTGTTTAATGATACCACCTGAATCTTAACGAATCCTTTAACAAAGTAACCTTATCTGGATTTGGCAACTCGATTATTTTCCCATCCTGGTAAACCTTGAAAATACTTCGAGATGGAATTACATTTCTCTAGTAGGTTGGTTGATTTGGTCGTTTTATGGCGCAAGGACCATATTTAGCCAAGCTGCGCCAAACACAAGACAACGTTACGTAAAAAATGTCATGAAAGTGGAAAAGAGAGATTAGGGAAGAGTAGTGGGATGAAAGTTGAAAAGGTTGGTTAATTGATTTGGGTTTTATGACGCAACGTCCAGTATTGGACAAGCTGCGCCAAACAAGATGAAGTAAAAAACCAAGTGTATGCAATTTCGGAAAATCGAGCCAAACCAGCAATAAAAAGTATATTAAAGAAAAGAGTACAAAACCGTAATACGTGGAGGAGAAATTAAATTTAATCAATGATATACGATTAAAATGTGCCATAATTAATATAAAATGTGTAAAATCATAGATATGAATTGATATTTTAAAACATGTTGACCAGCAACAAGGTGTATATTATAAAAAATATGATTAATAAATAGTTCCGAATAGTAAAAAATATCAAATGTTTAAAAAGCCAATGTCTTTTAAAAATGAGAAGAGATTTGAATGAGGATTTTCCCCAATCAAATCTTGTAATGTTAAAATGTCTATTAAAATATTTATGACGGTGATGATTAAAAGTTGGACAGTCAATAAAATATGATGACTCGTAAACGGAACCCACCCACATCACACACAGGGGGCCCTTCTCCTAAGAAAAGATGCCTGTATGTAAAACGTGTGCCCGATACGTAGGCGAGTTAAAATCACATCGGAATGTCGGATGGTTAATGCTGGCCATAAAGAAAGTGATGAGTGAATGCCATGGAGCTTGTTAAGATGTTGTGTCGCAATGGAGCAACACAACGGGCTTTTGGCGACGGGCTACCCCGAAGGTTGGTTGGTTCTTTTGGGGTTTCATGGAGCAAGGGCCATATTTGGCCATGCTGCGCCAGACACAAGATGACATACAATATCAAGTAATAGACATACACACAATGAAAGTTTTGCTGGCACAGAAGAGAGAAATACATCCAGGGAGGAATGCACATGACAGGAATCGAACCAGCGCCGCCTACACAACTCGAAGGATGATAGCGCAGTGGGCATACCCATTGAGCCACGACGACCCCCTCCCATCCCGAGGGCAAAGATCCGAGGACAACACCACGTAATTTTGAGTTACGGTCATATGACGAGGTCAACACCTGAGCTGGCACCCCACTCTCCAAACGTCCACACCGTACCACCGTGAGGACATTTGAGGCCACGAGATTGAACGTGCACCAGCCCATTTGTACACGATGGTCTTTAGTTGGATTCGAACTCGCAACTCTGCGATCGCTAATCCGCTGCTCTCCCAACCAGGCTTTCCCGGCCTTTGTCAAATGACGGGTATTTCCGAAAATCGGACTTAATGATTATACGGCAATATTTTCTAATTATTCTAGATAATGGATGACCAGAAATTACATATTACACACTCAAAAATCCAACCGAATCCCTTCCAGCTGATAAATCTTGTTATCAATTTATATTTAACTTTTATCTTCGAGTCAAAAATAGTTTTAAATATTCTTTTTTTAAAGGCAGCATAAAGTTTCAAAATTTATCAAACTGATAACTTTCCTTTTTTTTGTCCACTGAAGTTGAAAAACTTGAATAATGATGGCCGTATTACATAGTTCTTGGAAAACCGATTATTTTAAGATAACGTTTGGAATATTTTGAAGTTTAAAATTTATTTTAAAAAATTCAAACTCCTAGACTGCCTTGTATCGCTGTAAGGAGAAAAACTTCCGATGCCTCTTATCTTTTAAGAGCTATGCCAATCTCGAAACATTCTCTGACAAATGAGTCTTCGAAATTTTTTTCTGAACAATTCGCGATAAAATTTCCGGAATTGATGATTTCTAGTGAAACATCTGTATCAGTCAACACAATTTTTCCTACAGAATGCGGTCCTTTTTCATTTTGATGAAACCGTTACATTAATCAACTTTTAATTTTTTTCCGGATTTAAATGTCTTCTTTATCTTGATCAGAAAATAAATGTTTTTGGACGAAGTTTGGCGTTATCTTAACAGGTTGAGCGGTATTTTCATTGAGATAATTGATATTTTTTAAACTTGGAGGATTTGTGTATTTTTCAATTGAATGACGCCAAAGCTGGTATATTCTAATTTAAGAAATGAATAGATTTTTTGTTTTATATAGTTTGAGACAACCCAATTAATTGTACAAAATTTATAGTTAAAAATACCTTTGCATGGTTTTTAAAGGCAAAACCTTTTCACCAGTATTTGTAAGCTCTCAGGGGTGCATCTTAGTTGTATATGGGTATCACAACACCGAGGTACACTAGTGATCTTTCCTCCCTTTAATTTTTACCCTCGTCTACAATTCTGCCTTTTCTTCCTCCCTCACTGTATTGCCTGTCTTGTATTTGGTGCAGCTTGGCCAAATATGGCCCTTGTGCCATAAAAGTGCCAAACCAACCAACACCAGTATATGCAAAAGGAACAGAAGTTTTTCGACGATTACGTTCTATCCACCATCACTTAACTTTTTTGCGTACCCCTAAATACTTCGGGTGGTACACCTAAGGGTACGCATACCACATGTTGAGAAACCATTGGTTGGTTGGTTGTTTTGGGATTCTATGGCTCAAGGGACATATTTGGCCAAGCTGCACCAATCACAAAACAGACAATACAGTGAGGGAGGATGGTATTTTAATTAACGTCGCACTGGAGCAACACAACAGGCTATTGGCGGCGGTCCGGGATCAATCCCAAAGGGGGACAACACCTCGTAATTTCGGACAATCTTAGGACAACTCCTCGTAATTTTGAACCACGATCAGATGACGAGGCAACACTTGAGCTGGTACCCCACTCTCCAAACTTCCACACCACGCCAACGTTAGGACATTTGGGGGCACGACAGATTCAACGTGCACCAGCCTCCCCTTGTACACGACGGTCTTAAGTTGGATTCGAACTCGCAGCCCTCCGTTGCTAATCCATTGCTCTTCCAACCGGGATACCGTGGCCCCCAGTGAGGGAGGAAGAAAGGCAGAAAGGTAGACGAGGGCAGAAATGAAAGGAAGGAAAGATCACTTGGGTATCTCGGGGTTGTGAGGCCTGTGCATACCTAAAGATGAGCCCCTGAGGGCGAGGAACTATTGTACAACTAAGCAATTTCGTATCGCTTAATGGATTTTTAAAATGACTAACTTATGGCTCTAGTGTTTGGTTTTCCCTTTATTTAAAAATTGTCGCTGCTCAGTGCTATCTTTTGTTCCACATAATAGAAACATCCTGCCACATGAACGAGCTTATCTTCAAACAGAATTTTCTGGATGACGCTAAATTTCACGTTGGCTCTCAAACAGAAAAAAGTGAAACTGCGGCATTCTTTGACGTCAGCTCAATTGTTCAAATTTTTAATAGAATTCCATTGATATTCGCAGCGCTCGATTCGTTAAGAGATAAAAGTCCCCCGATCAATAAAAATCCCCCTTGTTGAAAAGCGAGTGATTATCTTCCACAATAAACCTCAGGACCGATTTATCAGATGGCTTTTCCGCTTCTCCGAAACCTCAACTGTTATCCATATCTTTTAATTCGAAATCAGACTCCCGGGGAAAAAATGGCGCTGATGGCGAAGCCGGAAGAACAAACCCCGAAACAAAGGAGGAAGAAACGTCACGGACACACGCTGATGGAAGAATTTATGTTCGGAAATGAATTTCGAATCCTTCCCCCGGAACAACAAAAGTCCCCCGGTCGCGTTGGAAACGACGTCTTATTCTTGTGCGCAGACTTCTGTTCCAACTATCAGCAGCGTACGCGGAAACTATTCAAACAAAGGAGGGACCACTTTCGGCATTCCGGGAATCAAAACAAATCGAATAAGGGAGGGCCGACGTGGATTGATTCGATTAAAGAAAGGGAGGGATAAAGAATTTTCGGAGAACAACAAAATTTCTTTCGCCGATAATGAGGTTAAGTCGAGTTATGTTCTTTCAATAACATTAGCCACACGAGCGAGCAGTAGGTCATTGTCTTTCCTTTTTGGACCTCGACGAAAGTGTTTTGAAAAACTACGTCGCGTAATCTCTTGCTTTCGAAGCTCAAGTGTTCTTTAATTGGATACGCCGGGTCCATTATTTCCGAATTAGTTAATAAGTCCAAAGCCATCATAATGACCTAACCCACTCAACATGATTGAAGCAGAGCGAGTACTCTTCAAAGTTCTGCAGGCTATTCTACTTCTCTTCTCGTCGAAGTGTAGGCAGAGACCCACAGATGAGTCGATTTTAAGAGGGTCGCGAAGAATTTGCGAGATGCGAAGTGAAGTGTCGACAAGGTAGGTATTTAATTAACGTCGCACTAGAGCATGAGAGGCTATTGGATCAAACCCGAAGAGAAAGATCCGAGGACAATACCAAGTAATTTCGAACCACGGTCAGATGATGAGGTCACACCTCTCTCCAAACTTCCGCACCACGCCAATGTGAGGACATTTCAAGCCACGAAAGATTTAATGTGTACTACCTTTGTACCAGACGGTCTTTACTTGAATTCGAACTCTCAACCCTCCGGTTGCTAATCCGTTACTCTTCCAACCGGGCTACCGCGTCCCAAGCAGAGGGTTGGCGAGGGTAAAAATGAAAGGGAGGAAAAGATCGCTTGTGTACCTCGGCGTTCTGATGTCCGTACGCACCTTAAGATACACATCCTGAGGACATTCGTGTGTTGAATTTAATCTTTCTCTCGTATTATGATTGCGCCCTAGTCATTTAAATAAAATTAAAACATTTTTACCTTTCTGTTTAATATTTTTAAAATTCCATCGTACATTTAATTAAAATTAATTGGATATTTACATCTCTTTTAGAGTAGAATAGAATCGCATATAATTCAAAAATTGAAATCTTTGAACATTTTGTCACTTTTCTCATGGAGTGATTGTTCTAACCTACATTTCAACAAACTTTTTTCTAACGAAGCTTTTAGGATCATCTCTTTCTTGGCTTTGAGCACCTGTAAGGTGGAATTTCGAAGACAGTAGGAATCAAAATTAAATAATGAATCTCAGTTGACGAACTCATGACACCAAAAGTTTATTCGCATCTGGCAACACATTCATCATCCCCATGTTTCGAAGATAGATTCGTGTAATTATTAAATGAGAAATAAAAACAATAAAATCGATTAAATTTATAAACTAATTATTTCGTGTTCCCCTTTCACAGAATATCCAGATACATCGCAGACGCTTGCTTTTCTTTGAAAATGTGTCCCTTTTCAAAGGTTTGGAACACCTAGATCTAGAAAAAAATATCATTGGTTATTGCTAAGGTTCGATTTGTCTCTTAGCGATCATTGGTTGCTACACGGGGCTAATTATTTCGGATTGATTGTCTTTTGTCACAAGGGCCAGATCTGGCCAAGGTGGCAATGTTTTATCCATCAAGTAAATGGGACATACACAGACAAACGCTTTAACCTAATTTAAAGGGGACGTCGGCTTAAAGTGGATTCCGAACCACTACGAACATCTATGGCTATACAGTATTCAAACCCAGAGCATTAACTTCTCATCTATGAATGGTAATTACTAAGGATTGAAAAGTAATTTTTGCAAACCAAACACCATTCAGATAAAAAGAACATTCCCAACCTCAAAATATGCATGCAATCAGTACATAGAACCATGGCATTCCATGTGAGTATTTCAAGGATTCCCCGAAATTTTTACAAAAATTTAAAATTTTTGTTACGTCATTATACTTTCATTTTTTGTCTTAAAAATTTTTATTAATTATAAAATAGCATGAATATTCTCAAATATACATGCTGTGCACATATTAGCTTATTCGATACTTTTTTGAATAGTCATAACAGAATTTCTTCAGAAGATAAGTTTTTTTCATCACTAACATAGATATAATCTAACTACTAACATATATATAATCTAATTAACCTATTCATTATTCATTTGAGGAATAAAATTACTAATTTACTAGTTTTTTTCATTATAACTAAATTTAATTTGAAATATACAGATTTTTACTGCAAAATGTATGACCATCAAAACCAAAAGAGGCATTATTTTATGTTTATTTAAGGTTTGAAATAAGTAACTTTTAAACCTCAGGGTTTCAAAAACTACTGCTTTAAAAAATTAATGCCGTTTACAGTACATGACTCATAAAATTCAACATAAACTCTGCATACGCTCGTTCACTCAGTACAACATATTCGTGTCGTCTTTGTTCGAAACAAATAAACGAAAAATGCAAAGAGCATAATATGTCAAAAGTGTAACCGAAACAAAGATTTCCACCGGGAATCTAAACATTACATTCTCTATTCTAGTATTTCACTATTAAATGCGATATAATACACAACAAAGCATTATTTTCTTGACAATATACACAAAAGCAGCACTAAACTTGTGTTAAATAAAGTAAAAGAACTGCGTTACTGTACTGCAATAGGAAGATAATTTATTTAAGTACTGCTATATCAAAAGTTTGAATTTTAGTTTCATAAATAGTTCTTCAAAACTGTTTCCTTTGTTTCAAAATTTTAAGGAAACTTTTGTCAAGCAACAGAAAAACATATTTGAATGTTTACCAAGTAAACGAATTACAACAATTAATGCTATAAACATGTTATTTAAAGAGGTTTTATTGAAATTTATGTTGTTTTAAATTCCACTTACGAATGACATTTTTTCTGATGTCTATTATCAATTTTATAAATATTTCTTAAGAAAAAGGAAGATATAACTTATGTTCAATTTTATCAAAAATCAAGATGGGTTTTGTAGGACATGTTTTGTAACACTAGTTATTTTTTAACATATCAAATAATAACTTTTAAGCTTGAAAATAGGTTTCAAAAAATTATATCCAAGGATTTCAGAAATGTTTTGTAAAGGTATGAAAAATATTAATACGACACTGATAAAAACATTTTTTACTCATGAATTTATTCAAAATGCTCGTCCATAAAGATCTGACCAATTTTGCGAATGACGACATATCTCATTATCAGGATATTGCCGATTTTTTATAACGATGTCAACATCTGGGCAGTTTTCTGCTAATGATGAGATATCTCGATTATCAAGTTTCAAATCGGCAAATGACTTTGCTAATGACAAGATACCTCGTCAAGACAACAAACATGAGGTTTAATAAATATATTGCAGGAATTATCGCCAAAACGTTTCTAGAAAATCAAGAAATGTCTGCGCAGAGAACAATAATATTTAAAAATGTCTGAAAACTTCAATCTTAAAAAAACGCGTTTTTGTAGATACACCTACAATACCTGACTTTTTTTATGTTCAAAAATGATCGAAATCGAAAATTTCTTTTAGTTACCTATAAGGTTTGGTATCTATTTTTAAAGCAAAAATTTAAAAATTCGATGTAATTTGATAAATTTTAAAGTAAAATATCCCCTTAAACGTCCTGGTGGTTGTCTCGACGAGGTATCTCGTCATTAGCAAACCCACTGACAGAATTTTTTGGGCTAATTATCTCGTCATAACTGACCAGTCATCTGAAACTGATCTAGTCATAAAAAAATCGGCAATAATCGACGATATATCTCGTCGTTAGCAAAATTCGTCAGATCTTCTTGGACGAGATATCTCGTTGAAGATTAACTCTCATTTGATGAGTTAATAAACGTATCGCAGGAACTATCGCAAAAATGTTTAAGGAAGTCGAGAGAAAACGCATGCGCGGGGGAAAATGCGAAATACGAAAAATGTCAAAAAACTTGTCTGAGAAAAACGCGTTTTTGTAGATAAACACACATGACTAGGTTTTATGTTGTCCAAAAGAGAAAGAAATTAAAAATTTCTTTTAGTTACTTATAGAGTTTGGTACCAATTTTAAAGCTAAGATTTTAATGATTTTGGAAGTCCATTATCACCATAAACCTCAAAGTAGTTTCGATGAGATATCTCGTTCATCAACATCTGACCAATTTTGCTAATGACGCGATATCAATTAATATTTCCGACTTTATTACGCTGACGAGGTCAAGATCTGGTTAGTTTTCTAATAACGAAATATTTCGTCCACCAAGATCTGGTCAGTTTTTCTAATGGCGAGATACCTCGCCGAGACAACCACCCAAGAGGGTTAATAAACATATTACGGGAATTATGGCAAAAGCGTTCAAGGAAATCGAGAGGCCGCATGCGTAGAGAACAATTCGAGAAGAAAATTGTCGAAAAATTTCAATCTGAGAAAAATGCGTTTTTGTAGATATGTTACCGTTAAAGCTCGAAAGCCGTTAATGTTTACATTACCTAGATAATCTGCAGACTAGCTGATTTGTTCCGTTAAAGTGCGGAACCATCCACAAAATAAGAGTTTTCCGCACTTTACCTAGGTAATATGCACATTAACAACTTTCGAATCGTTAAAAGTGCAAGAATTTGTTTCTTTAATTTCCTTTCCCTCCTCCTTCCCTTTCTCTTCAACTATTCTGTTGATTGATTGATTGTATCAATTTGATTCTTTTCGTATCGAAAAATAAATAATATTTTGTTTCAACAATATTGTTAGTATATTTTATTTACATCTACTGATTATTATATGAAATTACTTATAACTTTATGGGATAAAAGTATAGCGTGTTTTTCAATTAGTACCTAGTATTACTGAGTTTGTCTGAGTATTAATTTAGGACAAAAACGTTGCTCTTCGTTTTCACTTTAACGAGTGCCTAGTAGGTAATGTGCGTATTATCTAGGTGATCTGCAGATTACCTGGGTAATTTGAGAAATGAAACATATTTCCGCACTTTAACGAACCGGCGTAGTTAATCTGCAGATTACCTGATTCCCGCACTTTAGCGGTAACAGATACACCTAAATACCTGAATATTTTATGTTGTCAAAAAATGATGGAAATCGGAAATCTCCTTTAGTTACCTATAACGTTTGATATTGATTTTAAGCAAAAATTTTAAAATTTGATCGTTTTGGGGTGATTTTTACTGTCCACTGTCCCCTAAACCTTCCTCTTGACGAGGTATTTCGTCATTAGTAAAACCATTAACAGATCTCGATGGGTGAGTTATCTCATTAGAAAAACTGATCTGATCTTGAACTCGTCATCATTATCAATCATCATTATCAAAATTCACATTAGGAATTCAATGGACATTATTGATGACGAGATATCTCGTTATTAGCTAAACTGGTCATATCTTGATGGACGATATATCTCATCGAAACCACTTGGAGGGTTATGGAGATAATAGACTTTAAAAATCATCAAAATCTTTAAATTTTAACTTTAAAATTGATATCAAACTCTATAGGTAACTAAAAGGAATTTTTTATTTCTTTCACTTTTGAACAACATAAAACAGAGTTAAGTGTGTTTATCTACAAAAGGCATTTTTCGTACAGATTTTTTGATAGTTTTAGTATTTCAAACTGCTCCATGCGCGTGCGTTTTCTCCCGACTTCCTTGAGCATTTTTGCGATAATTCCTGCGATACGTTTAACTGATCAAATGGTTTCAAAGAGATATCACGTTCAACAAGATCTGACGAATTTTGCTAATGACGAGATCTATCGTCATCAAGACGTTGCCGATTTTGTTTTGAAGACGAGATCAAGACCTATCCGTCAGATGACGGGATAACAAGCACCACAAATTGTTAATGGTTTTGCTAATGACGAGATAACTCGTCATGACAACCACTAGGAGGGTTAAGGGGGACAGTAGATTTTCAAAATTATCGAATTCAATCGAATTTTTAAATTCTAGCTTTTAAAAATCGATACAAACGCTATGTGCAAATAAAAGTTTTCGAATTATCAAAAAATCCATCCAATTTTTAAATTTTAGCTTTTCAAAATCGATACCAAACGCTATGGTTAACTAAAAGAAATTTTTGGTTTCGATCTGCTTTGAACCTTTCAATCCCTTTAGGAAACAAATGCTTCGGTTAAAAAATACGAAATTCCGCGCGAATCATTCTATTGGCTCCCCACACGCCCATCAATACTCTCGACCCCCACGCACACGTGGAAGCTTAGACAAATAACAATAACTAAAAAGATAGAAAGAACACGTTGCTTTACCGTTGGCGGGCAGCAACAAGGGCCTACACAGGTAGAAATCCATTCCGGTAGCGATGCTCAGAGAACGCAGCAGAGAAGACAGAGAGCGTAGGGAACCTTAATTTACCTTCCCTTTGCTCTCCGCTGTTTATTTAGATGCGGCGGATTCTGCGAGGATGAAAAGAAAGTTTGTTTACGGTATCTCTGCCCACTCGCTCCTCCTTGGCACTTCCTACTTCCGCGGAATTTTATTACTCGGGGGATTGGGATGCACGACCGAGCGCGTGATTCGCGCCCGCTTTAATTGAAAGCGCGCTCGCCATTATGCTTAACGCGCGTAATTGTGCTGACGCGAGCCCCTCCGCTCGACAGTGGTGCAGTCGCGCTCCCTTGCCTGACGTGGCGGTTTTTTACCTTCTAACCCTCGGGCTCGGGTCGCTCTTGGTAGTCTGATTTAAGACCTTCGTGCGATTTCGTGGATAGTCGCAAGGTTCTGAGCCTCAGTGGTTTCGACGGGTTAGGTACTTAATCAACGTAGCACTGGAGCAACACAGCGGGCTATAGGCGACGGTCGGGTATCGATCCACCAGTGGAAAGATTCGAGGACAACACCATGTCATTTCGGACCACGGACAGATGACGAGGTCACACATGAACTCCCAAACTTTCACACCAAGCAAGCGTGAGGACATTTGAAGCCCCTACAGATTTAACATGCACTAGCCCCCACCGTCTTTGGTTGGATCAAGATTCGGATTCGCAACCCTCCGAATGCTAACATGTGAATGAGAAATAAAACGGCGACGGTCGGGTATCGATCCCCCAATAGAAAGATCCGAGGACAACACCACTTGGTTTTGAACCTCCGCGAGATGACGAGAACACTCTTGAGCTGGCACCCCACTCTCCAAACTTCCACAACACGCCAACGTGAGGACATTTGAGGCCACGACAGATTTAACGTGCACCACCCCTTTTGAACACGATGGTCTTTGGTTGGATTCGAACTCGTAAACCTCCGAGATATCACGTCCGTCAAGTTCAGACTATTTTTGGCAATGACGAGATGTCGTAATCGAGATATTCCCTATTGACTGATCTGATCATATTTCATCTAATGACGAACGTCGACGAGATCTTGAAGGGTGAGATATCTTGACCATCAAGATCTGGTCAGTTTTGCTCACGACGACATACTTCGAGCAGACAACCACCAGGAACGTCAAGGATTTTGACATTGAAACTTTTGGGTTGGTTGGTAGGTATCTTTCCTATGATTCTTTCAATCAATCGATGAGATTATTTAATTATGTACTAGGTAGTTGAATTTACGTCCCACTGGACTAATACTAAGCTATTGGTTCAAGTCCGGGATCAATCCCAAAGGGAAAGATCCGAGACTCGTCGCCATTTTGAAAGACGGTCAGTTGTTGGTGGTTGGTTTAAGGGTTTCATGGCACAAGGGCGATATTTGGCCATGCCACGCCAGACACACACACTGAAAGTTTCACTGACACAGAAGAGAAATACACCCAGGGAGGAATGAAATGACAGGAATCGATCCTGGGCCGCCTACAACTCGAAGATTTCTAGAACAGTGTACACACCCACTGAGCCACGATGGCCACCAAAACGGTCGGATGACGAGGTCAAAACCTCAGATGGCACCCCACTCTCCAAACTTCCACAGCACACCGGCCCCCTCATACAAAATAAATTAAAAGGAGCTAGGTAGGTATTTTAATTAACGTCACACTGGTGCAACACAACGGGCTATTGGTGACTGTCCGGGATCAATCCCGAAGGAAAAGACGAGGACAATACCACTTAATTTTGAACCACGGTCAGATGACGAAGCAACACCTGAGCTGGCACCCCACTCTCCAAACTTCCACATCACGCCAACGTGAGAATATTTAAGGTCACGATGGATAGCGTGCACCAGCCTTTCGACACGACGGTCTTTGGTTGGATTCGAACTCGCAACCCTCGATTGCTGATCTGTTACTCTTACAACCGGGCTACCGTGCCTCTAAATTAAAAGTAACATAAATATTCGCTTATACAAGAGTACGACTCTCATGGCATCGAGTGAGCGGTTCATGTTTTCAAAAGTTTCAACCAATTCAAAATTACAATCTTTCCAAACAGAGAACGTCAAGTAATTTGGAAAGGAAAAGGGAGGTAGAAGATGAAGTAGAAAAAGATCGTTTACGTAACCTGGGGTCATGACCTCCGTGTTTACAGAGGCGCAACCCCATTATTAAAAGAATAGATCACTAGGGACACTTCTGGTTAGTGAAGCCCGTATACACCTAAAGATACACCCCACAGGGGAGGGAACTTTTGGAAGTCTTCCAGTTTATTTGTTTAGAATACCTGTTTCAGAGATTCGTCGGTAGCAGGCTCAGGAAAATCTGCTAAATGAAAACTAGTCTAGTGAGTTCTAAATACATTTTAATAGCCCGTTGTGTTGCTACAGTGCGACTTTTAATTAACTACCTACCTAAATAAATTTTCGTCATCTGACCGAGGTTCAAAATTACGCGGTGTTGTCTTGAATCTTTCCCTTCGGGTTGGATCCCGGACCTTCGCAAACAGCCCGCTGTGTTGCTCCAGTGCAATTAAAATACCTACCTACCAAAAATAACCACTGCGCTATCAACCTGCGTGTTGTAAGTGGCGTATGTTCCCTTCCTTCCTTGGTGTATTTCTCTATCTATAAAACTTTATGTGTATGTCTATTTACTCGACGTTGTTAGGCGAAGTTTGTGACCAATATGGCCCTTGCGCCATAAACCAATCATCCAAAAAACCAGCTTTTGTGCGTAAATGTCAAATTTTGGGATTTTGTTTACCTGTTTTTTAATCCACAATTTAAAAGATAATCCGTTGCATAATTCTATTCCTTCAAAATTCTTCCTTTCCAAAGAAAATCTCGTCCTGAAGTCAGACGGATACCTCAAATGAAAAATCTTGTTTTATCCTGTTCCATGTGGCTCACGCTTGCAATTAAGGCACTTTCTATGCACGTCGCGAGCCTGGGTTTAATTACCGCATCTATAATTTTCTTAAGGTTCAAAATCCCTGACTGTCGCAGCTGTTTCAAGATGTATTCAACTTTGGGATGGACTTAATAGAATGAAGTTCGTTAGAATATTTTACGTATCTACTGATGAGAAAGAATTTTTGAAATGAACTCCATAAAGCGACGAACTGTTTACGAAACTTGGAGCTTGAAAACTCATTAATCATACCCGACGAATTAATTTCTCGCACAGTCCTTCACAATACGCCTCAGAAGAGACGAAGTTTAGTAGGATACAAACGGGCTGTTCATTTGTTTCAGTTTTGAGGACGTACCTCACTGCAATGGGTTCGTTTTAAGCTTTATGGCGCAAGGGCCATATTTAGCCAAGCTGCGCCAAACACAATGTAGATATTTGAATTAGATTAGCACTGAGGCAACATAACGGGCTATTGGTGACGGTCCGGGATCAGTACCAAAGGGAAAGATACCAGGACAACACCACGTAATTTTGAACCACGGTCAGATGATAACACCTAAGCTGGCACCCCACTCTCCAAACTTCCACACCACGTCAACCGAGGATTTTTTCGACCAATGGAATATTTCCTAGAATTCTTTCCACCAAAAGAATCTTTCTTAGGGGAATCTTTTGACCAATAGAATCCTCCCTAGGATTTTTTCGGCCAATAGACTTCTTCCTTGGTTTCTTTCTACCAAAGAATCTAAAATATTTTGACCAAAAAATTCCTTCATATTTTTTTCGACTTATAGAATTTATCGATAAACAGAATTATTGAGTCATGTGTATTGTAGGGAAAAAGCAATGCTACACTACTCTGAAATCTCGTGAGGCTCAGAATGCCACACATGTTTTAATTACTTAAAAATTTAAATTAAAATGGCTTAGTTGCCACTCTGTATACATGTGCCACTTTGTATACATGTGCCACTTTGATTAAAAAAACATCCATGATGATACTTTGAAACACTAATCAGTACTTCTCAATTCCACATACGAAATGCTAAACACTTTACAGAAACAAAGATTAGATGCTTTTTTTAGGTTTTATGGCACAAGGGTCATATTTGGCCAAGCTGTGCCAAACACAAGACAATGTCAAGTAAAAACTCATGAAAAGGAACAAAGAGGCGAATAAGGGGACGAAAGCAGAAAGAGATCGCTTAGGTATCCTAGATTCGATGGTTCTTTGGGGTTTTATGAGCCATATTTGGCCATGCTACGCCAGATACAAGATATACAATATCAAGTAATAGACGCACACAATGATAGAGAAATACACTCAGAAAGGAATGCACCTGACATGAATCAAACCGACGCCGCCTAAAAGTCGAAGGTTGCTAGCGCAGTGGACATACCGACTGAGCCACGACGGCCCCTTGGGAATCCCAGAAACAAACGAACCAAGACTTAATTAATCTTGACGCCACGGGTCGGAAATCCCCTGAACCGCGAATGTCAATTTCAGTCATAACACATCTCAAGTAATAACATGCAAATAAACCTAACGTCCACACAAAATTCCATGCTAGAACAATCTTCAGGATCGCAACGAATGTCTGCACTCAGAATTCGAATTGAAATGTTTCGGAGTTTCAGAGCGAGTCGCGAGTGCTGAATAAGCCGCGAAATTATCAGCGATATGGAATTTCTCCGCGGCCGAAGGTTTCGATAATCTTAGTGCCGCATCCGACGAGTTCGCAGTAGCCGCTGTAATTAAACTTGCATTCCACACAGCTGTGTAGGATTCGAGCTAATCTCTGGCAGAGTAATCATTTTTGAACAGCCCTCCGCTCCACTGGAATGCCGGTTGGCAAATTGAGATTAGCGCCAGATGCCTCTGGTAACATGTTACTCGAAATCGCGGCCCACTTTAAGAAAGGGTTGGTTGGTTTGGGGGTTTTATGGCGCAAGGGACGTATTTGGCCATGCTGCGCCAGACGCAATTCAAAGTCAAGTAATTGACACAAGACGTGCAATATCAAGTAACTGACACACACACAGTGAAAGCTTTACTGACACAGAAGAGAGAAATGCACCTTTCAGGAATCGAACCTGCGACTCGAAGGTTGCTGGCGCAGTGGGCATACCCACTGAGCAACGACGCCCCACTTTAAAAAAGGGAGGGAGGTATTTTAATTAACATCGCACTGGAGCAACACAGCGGGCTATTGGCGACTGTCGGGAAGGGACTGTCAATCCCGAAGGGAAATATCCGAGGACACCACGTAATTTTGAACCACGGTCAGATGACGATGCAACGCCTTAGCTGGCACCCCACAACTCAAACTTCCATACCTCGCCAACGTAAGAACATTTGAGGCCAGGCCACGACAGATTTAACGTGCAGCAGCCCCCTCCCGTGTTCACGAGACAATCTTTGGCTGGACCGAGTTTCGAACTCTCAACCCTCCGGTTTTTAATCCGTCGCACTTCCGACTGGACTACGGAGACGCTCCCAGAACACAGAAAGACACTAAGGAATCGAACCTACCTCCGCTTATAACTCACTGACTAGATCTTGATGGACCAGATATCCCATCATTAGACGAGAACTGACCAGATCTTGATCCTGTCGTCATCAAAAATAGGCAGTATGACGAGATATCTCATCATTAGCAAAACAGTTCAGATCTTGAGGGACGAGATATCTCGTCAAAACCCCTTGGGGAGGCTAAAGTAAGCTTTAGAACCATAACATTTGGCTTAACTGGATAATGAATCGTAGTTCCTTTTCGATCAGCTACAAGTGTTTTGCCTTCACTACGATTTCAAAATTACTATCATTCGTAATACCTGTAAAATACCGGGCCGTGGTAGCCCTGTTGGAAGAGTAACGGATTAGCAACCGGAGGGTTTCGAGTACGAATCCAACCAAAGACCGTCATGTACAAAGGAGGCTGGAGTGTGTTAAATCTGTCGTGGGATCAAATGTCCTTAAATTGGCGTGGTGTGGAAGTTTGGAGAATGGAATGCCAGCTCAGGTGTTCTCGTCATCTGACATTTGATCAAATTACGTGTTGTCCTCGGATCTTTCCCTTCGGGGTTGATCCCGGACCGTCGCCAAGAGCCCGTTGTGTTGCTTCAGTGAGACGTTGATTAAAATACCTACCTGTAAAATGCCAACGCCAATTTTCAATTCAAGTTCTCACTGATTATTAGTTCTAGGTTTTTCTTCAATTGAAGGCACTGACTGACATGGTTCTACAGGGTGATTCAAATATATCTGGCCAGATTGTAAAGGGTGGTAGAGGGACCAAAAATAAACATCTTTGCCAAAGAATGTGTCCGGAAATGCTGCGTTAAGGTGGTAAAGAACGCTGGTTAGGTCAGAGTTGATAACATCATTTCTCTGGCGTAAGGCATCATTCCCCGCTCGGGTTTTCAACGGCATGCATTGTTACTCGAATTCAGAACACAATTCTTTGGCAAAAATGTTTATTTTGGGTCTCTCTACCACCCTTTACAATTTGGTCAACTATTTTCGAAACTTCCTGTATAACTTGCATGTAGGTACTATTTAATAATAATTAGTAGTAGTGAAATAAATTAATGTGTAGTATAAAATAGTACAACTAATTAGTAGTCACTTCTGATAAAAAAAAATTACACTCGTGATAATGATCGAATATTCATATTCAGAAGTATTTCGATCTTTGAAGAGGTTGTAAAAACAAAGTTGGTCGTGAACTAACTTCTTTAATACAATAGATTGAGAATTAAAAAGAAATTTTTTTACAAAACTATTAAAAAAATATAGATTATTCTAAGACTGTTTTTAAAATACTTCCAGAATATCCACTAATTTCTAGGAACATTTTTATAACAATAGAATCTTGTTATTTGTGACAATTCAGTGATTAAGTTAGTCACTAGAGTACCTCAGGTCCATGAAGGCTTCAGTGCCCCTGGAGGCTTCAGTAGCTATGAAATAATACGCATCATTATTATGAAAAAAAATGGGAAACAGCGCGTTTATCGTCCATTCGAAATGAAAGGTATGTAATAGCAGTTAATAGACACTCAATAACTCATCGCAAGTAACGAGTTTCGACATTAAAATTACTCTTGCATATTTATCTACTTAGTTAAAATGCATACCTTTAAAAGAGGATAATTTAAAATGTTGAAATACTATAAACAGATTTCATAAAGGCTTTTAATTTTCCTTGTTTATGATATATTGAAGCATCCTTTAATTATTTTGCCTCTTGGAAACTTGTAAGTTTCAAACACGCGTGGCAGGTAAGTAGGTATTTAATTAAAGCCGCACTGGAGAAATACCACGAGCTTTTGGCGACGGTCTATGATCGAACCCGAAGGGAAAGATCCGTGGACAATACCGCGTAATTTTGAACCACGGTCAGATGACGAGGTCACACCTGAGCTGGCACCCCACTCTCCAAACTTCCACACCACGCCAACGTGAGGACATTTGAGGCCACGGCAGATTTAACAGGAAAGATCCAAGGACACAACATCACGTCATTTTCAACCACGGTCAGATGGCGAGGTCAACATCTGAGTTGGTACTCCACTCTTCAAACTTCCACACCATGCCAACGTGAGGACATTGGAGTTCACGACAAATCGAACATGCAACAGCCCCTGTGTACACGGTCTTTGGTTGGATTCGAACTCGCAACCCTCCGGTTGCTAATCCGATACTCTTCCAACCGGGCTACAGCAGTCCCCACCAACATCCGAAAAACATATCTTAAGAACAAAGATTATCCAAAGATTCGGATAACTTAAACAGGATGATCCATTGATCTGAATACAATTCTGTGCTCCCGTTGATACGTCACTATCTCAACCAATAAGAGAACGAGCGTGACCACGTGAAACAAGCATTGAGTTTAGTGTCCAAAGCTAAAGAGCATTAACACAAATTCAACAAGTGCTACTCTAAACTATAGTAAAAGGAAAGTTCTTGCTACAAGCATCTCAAATATTTACGTTGTATTCGAAAGCAAAACTGGAAATCACTTCAGTTTATTGACACGGAAGACTTCATTTGAAAAACAGGATGGCATTTTACTCGAAATTCTGAAACACTGATCCCAAAGGGGGTTTATCAAATATCCTCGGAATTTCCAGTGTATTGATTCCATTAAACTCTTGCCGGTGTTATCCTCAACAAGCTGTGAATAATAATTATGAATGACGTCATCGTGTGTCTTTCGAGACGTCACCTGACTTCACTGTGTGACGTCATCCGCTGTAGACGTCAGAAAATTCATGACGTCAAGCTGATGCTAAAATGCAATAGTGCTTGGCCTGCTTTTGGTTTTGTTTCCTCTTTTCCGCTATCCAATTTTCCCAACGCTGAATTTTTAATGATGGGATCGCTTAAAAAATATTGTATTGGTATCCCAGCGACGTCTCACTTTGCCTTTCTTATTTATTCTACTCTTTTTATAATAAATATGCGGAATTTTGTAAAATTTCTTGCGGAGTTTAGATATTTTTTGTATCGAGCTCGAAGATTCTCCAATGCGTTATCAATGGAAGGTAGGTAAGTGAATTAACGTCGCGCTGGTTCGTTCTTTTGGGGATTTATGGCGCAAAGGACCTTATTTGGCCAAGATGCGCCAAACACAAGACAGACAACTTTAAGTAAAAAATGTGAAAGGGAAAATGAGGTAGGTAGGTATTTTAATTAATGTCGCAGTGGAGCAACACAACGGGATATTGGCAACGGTCCGGGATCAAACCTGAAGGGAAAGCGCCGAGGACAACACCATGTAATTTTGAAATATGATCAGATGACGAGGCCACACCTGAACTGGCACCCCACTCATCAAACTTCCACACCACACCAACGTGAGGGCATTTGAGGCCACGATAGATTGAACGGGCACCAGCCCCCCTGTGCATGAGTCTTTGATTGGATTCCAACTCACACCCTCCGATTGCTAATCCGTTACCCTTCCAACCGGGATACCGCGGCCCAAGGGGATGGTTGGTTGGTTTGGGTTTTTTATGGCACAAGGGCCATATTTGGCCATGGTGCGCCAGACACAATACAATATCAAGAAATTGACACAAGAGTAATTAAAGCAGAAAAAGATCGATTGGGTATCCGGGAGCGCGACACAAGTGATTACTATAGACAGTAAACCATATGGGAAAAGAAAAGATCAATTGAGTACCTAGGGCAGTGTAGCTCCAACACACCTAACTTAGATGTGGCCTAGAGGACAACGTCACACTGGAGCAATATGACGGGTTATTGGCGACGGTCCGGGATCAAACCCGAAGGGAAAGAATCGAGGACAACACATCATTTTGAACCACGGTCAAATGACGAGGTCAACACCTGAGTTGGCACTCCACTCACCAAACTTCCACATCACTTCAACGTGAGGACATGGCTGGTACAGATTAAATCAGTGATGGCCTCACTGATTTAATCTGTACCAGCCACCATGAATACGACGTTTTTGGTTGGACCTAGTTTCGAACTCCGGTTGCTAGTCCGGTACTCTTCCAACCAGGATACCGCGGCCCTGTATTCATTCAAGAACGGATGTTTTCAATGACAGTAAAAGGTAGAAATTTCTTGTGATAAAGAACGAGGAATTTTTATAAGAGTCGAGTGATCTTGAAAATCATTTGAACCTGGGGAAAGGAAACACTTTGCAATTTTCCTTTTCCAATTTTGCACATTAGGACCATTTTTTAAGCCATGAAATATATCTATATTGCAGGAATAGTTCATTTTGTTTCGTTTTTGTTTTTAGGAAATAAAATTGTGAGGTAAGGAAGTGGTAACAGTTCGTCTCTACAAGAAATTAAACGCTCAAGCTTTTCTCTAACGTGCATTAGAGTTATGAGGTCTAAGGTAGGTATTTAATTAAACTCGCACTAGAGCAATACAACGGACTATTGGCGACGATCCAGTACCCCGAAGGGGAAGATCCCAGAACACCACGTAATTTTGAACCAGTCACATGACGAGGTCACACATGAGGTGGTACCCATTCTCCAAATTTCCACGCCAACGTGAGGACATTTGAGGTCACGACATATTTCAAGTGCCCCAGCTCCCTTTGTACACGACGGTCTTTGGTTGGATTCGAACTCGCAACCCTCCTCTTGCTACTCCGTTACTCCTCCAACCGGACAACCGCGGCCCGTGAGATCTAAGAGAAAAAAGCGTAAAATGAAAATCTTTAATTCCTGATTTCTTTTTATTTATATCTTGAATAGATATTGCGGAGAGAAAATTGAAAAGGCCAGACACACTTCAAATCCCATCAACCAAACAGGAATCCTTCGGAATATTAAAACCCCAAAGATGAAATAAAACAAATTATTCCCATAGACGCCATTCCGAACATTGTCTTTACCATAATGCTTATTTGGAATTCGATTTCCCTAAAAAGAAACCACCTCTGAAACACATTCCAACGATCTAATGAAATTCGAAGGCAACCAGCAAAGAACTCGCGAACTCCAATAATTGAAATAGCGCGGAATTCTGCGAGCAGCAGATCCGTAACGGGGCAGCATATTTGAATATTTATGGCTCCAAAAATCATTCCGGACGTTTAAGCCTTGTCACAACACATCCAGTATGTAACGACTCGTTCGCGTATAGATAACGGGTCTCATTAAGCGCTCGGTCGTTGGGCTTAACGACGCTCAGGCGGAACGACACTATTGCTCGGTTCTTTCTTTTTTATCATTATTTTCCCTTTCAACCGCGCCGTGCAATCTATTAGTGCAATAAACGGATATATTTCGCAGAGATCGCTTGTAACGAGCGGGATTTAGCGGTGTAACGGAACCGCTGCGTTGAGCTAGGCGGCAATCTTTGTGGGATTCGATCTCTTTTTCTTCAATCGATAACGAGTGATATTTTGTATTCGATTAGTGACAAGCGGGAGAACTACCTTTCAAATCCCGCAATTAATCCTTTTGAGATGTTAGCCCCAGATTCTTAATCAATGGGATCCAATCCATAAAAGCTTTCCAATAAAAAATAAGTACTTCCCTTCTTGAGTTTGTAGTAAGTTGAGAATATAAAACCCCAAAATCGGAGCTATATTTCAAATGAATGTCGTCACAACAATTCTAGAATGAGGCATTGATTTTCGAAGGAAAGAATTAATAGAACGAATTCTACATAGAGAAACAGAACAATTCTTAAATTCAACAAACTTGTAAAATTATTTTATTCTCTCGTCTAGAGAATCGATTTTCATATTTTTCTCCTCATGGCACATTGACTAATTACGAAAATTGTGTTCACACCAAAAAATGTTTTATTTTTAGGCGATCTGACAGAAAATTAGGTATAATTTTGAATGATTTACAAATAATAGTAATTACCTACCTCTTTTATTGCAAAATGGCTTTTTTTAATCTTTTAGAAACAGTTTATTTACACTTTCTTATAAATTTTACACAATTTAAACAGTTTCACCATCAGTAACACACACCAGTGACATTCTTGCGGAACACCAGTGTACCACGGCATACCTGTTGTAAATAGCTGATCTGGACTAATGCCTCTATAATCAGATATATGGCTACTTTCAGTTGTAGTTACCATACTTAAAAATGGCAATTTCTCACTCAAATATAGTTTCTGACATTTCAGGGAAGTCCGAACCGAGTTTACGTATAAAGATGGTAAACCCCATGGTAAAAGATCATTAGAGTACCTCGAGTACGTGAAGTTCGTACACATCTCAAGGAAATGTACCCCTGAGTGAATCCCCGATCCACGAGTTTACTATAAAGACGGTAAACCAAATGGGAAAATATCATTAGAATACCTTGAGTACGTGGAACCCGTACACACGTAAAGGAGATGTACCCCCGAGGGGATCCCCGAGTTTACTATAAACTCAGTAAACCCTATGTTAAAATATTGTGGCAACACTTAAAAACATCTCCAGAATTTGTGTTCTTATTGTGGCAACACTAATGTTCTTATCGTTATAAGTGTCTGCGTTAATAATTCTGAATAGCAGTGTACCACGCATCTTTTCTCCGTATGCACATCAAACTATTTGCTCTGGATTCATTTACCAGTTTTTAATTGTTGTCTGAATAAATTAAGTTTCCTTTCTCCTGAGATACTTATGGCACAGTTGATAACACGCAGAAATAACATCGAATAATTGAATGCTGCTAACCAGCATTTTGAGTTGGGATGTTTCCGGAAGCCAGAAACGGAACCACCAAACCCAGGTGACATCTCAAAGGTGGTGATTTCATAACGGTATCTCGAGTACGTGAAGTCCTAAAAGGAAAATGTACCCCTGAGTGCATCCCCGATTCACGAGTTTACTATAAAGATGGTAGATCCCATGGGAAAAGATCGTTAGAGTACCTCAAATAAATTAATCCAGTACACCCCTAAAGTAGATCTACCCCTGAAGACATCCCCCTATAAAGACAGTATACCCCGTGGGAAATGATCATTAGGGTACCTAGAGTACGTGAAGCCGTACATACCTAAAGGAGATGTACCCCGGAGGACATCGATCCCCGAGATTACTATAAAGACAGTATACCCCGTGGGAAATGATCATTAGGGTACCTAGAGTACGTGAAGCCGTACATACCTAAAGGAGATGTACCCCGGAGGACATCGATCCCCGAGATTACTATAAAGACAGTATACCCCGTGGGAAATGATCATTAGGGTACCTAGAGTACGTGAAGCCGTACATACCTAAAGGAGATGTACCCCGGAGGACATCGATCCCCGAGATTACTATAAAGACAGTATACCCCGTGGGAAATGATCATTAGGGTACCTAGAGTACGTGAAGCCGTACATACCTAAAGGAGATGTACCCCGGAGGACATCGATCCCCGAGATTACTATAAAGACAGTATACCCCGTGGGAAATGATCATTAGGGTACCTAGAGTACGTGAAGCCGTACATACCTAAAGGAGATGTACCCCGGAGGACATCGATCCCCGAGATTACTATAAAGACAGTATACCCCGTGGGAAATGATCATTAGGGTACCTAGAGTACGTGAAGCCGTACATACCTAAAGGAGATGTACCCCGGAGGACATCGATCCCCGAGATTACTATAAAGACAGTATACCCCGTGGGAAATGATCATTAGGGTACCTAGAGTACGTGAAGCCGTACATACCTAAAGGAGATGTACCCCGGAGGACATCGATCCCCGAGATTACTATAAAGACAGTATACCCCGTGGGAAATGATCATTAGGGTACCTAGAGTACGTGAAGCCGTACATACCTAAAGGAGATGTACCCCGGAGGACATCGATCCCCAAGATTACTATAAAGACAGTATACCCCGTGGGAAATGATCATTAGGGTACCTAGAGTACGTGAAGCCGTACATACCTAAAGGAGATGTACCCCGGAGGACATCGATCCCCGAGATTACTATAAAGACAGTATACCCCGTGGGAAATGATCATTAGGGTACCTAGAGTACGTGAAGCCGTACATACCTAAAGGAGATGTACCCCGGAGGACATCGATCCCCAAGATTACTATAAAGACAGTATACCCCGTGGGAAATGATCATTAGGGTACCTAGAGTACGTGAAGCCGTACATACCTAAAGGAGATGTACCCCGGAGGACATCGATCCCCGAGATTACTATAAAGACAGTATACCCCGTGGGAAATGATCATTAGGGTACCTAGAGTACGTGAAGCCGTACATACCTAAAGGAGATGTACCCCGGAGGACATCGATCCCCGAGATTACTATAAAGACAGTATACCCCGTGGGAAATGATCATTAGGGTACCTAGAGTACGTGAAGCCGTACATACCTAAAGGAGATGTACCCCGGAGGACATCGATCCCCAAGATTACTATAAAGACAGTATACCCCGTGGGAAATGATCATTAGGGTACCTAGAGTACGTGAAGCCGTACATACCTAAAGGAGATGTACCCCGGAGGACATCGATCCCCGAGATTACTATAAAGACAGTATACCCCGTGGGAAATGATCATTAGGGTACCTAGAGTACGTGAAGCCGTACATACCTAAAGGAGATGTACCCCGGAGGACATCGATCCCCGAGATTACTATAAAGACAGTATACCCCGTGGGAAATGATCATTAGGGTACCTAGAGTACGTGAAGCCGTACATACCTAAAGGAGATGTACCCCGGAGGACATCGATCCCCGAGATTACTATAAAGACAGTATACCCCGTGGGAAATGATCATTAGGGTACCTAGAGTACGTGAAGCCGTACATACCTAAAGGAGATGTACCCCGGAGGACATCGATCCCCAAGATTACTATAAAGACAGTATACCCCGTGGGAAATGATCATTAGGGTACCTAGAGTACGTGAAGCCGTACATACCTAAAGGAGATGTACCCCGGAGGACATCGATCCCCGAGATTACTATAAAGACAGTATACCCCGTGGGAAATGATCATTAGGGTACCTAGAGTACGTGAAGCCGTACATACCTAAAGGAGATGTACCCCGGAGGACATCGATCCCCGAGATTACTATAAAGACAGTATACCCCGTGGGAAATGATCATTAGGGTTCCTAGAGTACGTGAAGCCGTACATACCTAAAGGAGATGTACCCCGGAGGACATCGATCCCCAAGATTACTATAAAGACAGTATACCCCGTGGGAAATGATCATTAGGGTACCTAGAGTACGTGAAGCCGTACATACCTAAAGGAGATGTACCCCGGAGGACATCGATCCCCGAGATTACTATAAAGACAGTATACCCCGTGGGAAATGATCATTAGGGTACCTAGAGTACGTGAAGCCGTACATACCTAAAGGAGATGTACCCCGGAGGACATCGATCCCCGAGATTACTATAAAGACAGTATACCCCGTGGGAAATGATCATTAGGGTACCTAGAGTACGTGAAGCCGTACATACCTAAAGGAGATGTACCACTTGAGGGCATAATTCCTGAATTGCATACTTATTGTATGCGACACCTAGTTCTTATCAGTTTGAAGTCTAAGCGCATTAAAAGACATTTGATGGGATAAAAGCCATTTCATCGGATAAAAGCCATTTCACCTTTAGTTACGAAAGCATTCATCTTATTTCAATCACCCAAAGCCTACTTTGCAATTTCAATATGGAAATATTTCACTATAGATGAAATCTTCCTCGGAGATTTTACTAGTCTGAAGAATATTTCCCCTTCCACTGTTTCTGCTTTTTCAGCGCAGAATAAATACCGCATTTTGAAGCGCTGCCTCTCAAAAATTCGATCAACTGTAAACCGAAGAAGGAAAAGCACGACTGACTGTTCTAGAAGAAAAAAATGGAAAACTAGACGGGAAAAAGTAAAAGTAAAAAGCCTTATTCAACATTTCTTTCCTCTATAAGACGTACTACTAGAATAAAATAAACAAACAAAAAGATAAATATATTTTAAAATTGTATTAATTTTCCACGTTGTTGATTACTTTATTCTCATCAACTGTAAATTATTTTGAATTACTAATGACGTCTTGGTTTTTGAGGCTATCACAGCAAGAGTGGCCTAACCACCAACATACCCAATGGAGATAAATGCGATTTTCTTGGCACCATTTTTTATATTTTTATTTACCCACAATATGATTTGAAGAGGGTTAAAATCTATATTGCAAACGTTTTAAATGCCAAGAGAGTAAGTACACTGTAGATGCCAATAATAATTATTTTGGTATTTTCGGGTTTTTGTGGCTTAGGTCACTCTTGCTCTGATAACCTCATATACTATACTAGTCTAAATATAAATGTAAAAAAGCCTATCAAAAATGAGAAGATGCACATGTTAGAATTTACATGTTCGCCTGTTCGCGCTGTTAAGTTGAAACTAGCTTAAGTTGATGAATATAAATAGGAAAAGGGAGACAGATATGTAGTTAATTAACGTCACACTGGAGCAACATAACGGGTTATTGGCGACGGTCCGGGATCAGGGAAAGATCCGAGGACAACACCTCGCCATTTTGAACCATGGTCAAATGACGAGGTCTCACCTGAACTGGGGCACCTCACTCTCCAAATTTTCACACCACGCCAACGTGAGGACAATTGAGGCCACGATAGATTTAACGTGAACCAGCCCCAGTATGCACGACGGTCTTTGGCTGGACCTAGTTTTGAGAACTCGCAATCCTCCGGTTGCTAATCCGCTGCTCTTCCAACTCGGCTGCAGCTACCCAAAAAGGGAAATAGGATAGATGCTCTTTTAAACTGAGCTGAAAACTAAAGTTAGGGTTTGAGTCTCGCAATTCAGTTTCGCCTTTCAGTTATTTTTCTTTTGACAATCCCAGTGGTTTCAACGAGATATCTCATCCATCAAGATCTGATCAATTTTGCTAATGACAAGACATCTCGTCCATCAAGATATTCCCGATTTTTTTTTACGAGATCAAGATCTGGTCCGTTATTTCTAATAACGGCATATTTCGTCCTTCAAGATGTGTTCAGTTTTGTTAATGACGACGAGACAACCACAAGGAGGGTTAACATTCGTATTTGCATTAAAAAAGAATTTATAGCAAACTTATCAGGCCACTTATAAAAAAAATCAAATCAAAGGAAGAGACATTTCTTAACAGACAAGAAATGAAAACGGTACACATCTCCAAACGGACAACAGAACGATCGCCCTCTCGCTTAACAGAAACAGATGCTAGCACTTTCAAAAGGGCATATGCGCAGAAGATAGGCAGGATCATGCGTCCTTGGAAACAGCTGATAAACAGTTCCGTTTCGTTTGGGGAAAAGATAAGAAAAACACCCGGTGTTCTGCTATAAATCTATTTTTCATAAATTGTAGTTATATCGCACTAGATAATCAATTTGTTTAGTGTAGTTGTCGATGCAATTTATTTGATAATTTTCAATCGTTAAATACTCGAGTACAGAATACTACGTAGAACTTAGGGCTATTACGTTTTATGTTGCATGGCAGGTAATTTAATATATAATTGGTCATTACTTATAGATCATGAATCAGTTGTTTAAACATAAATTTCCCAATAATCTTAAACACAAAACCTAATCTATCTTTTATCTGAATTTTTTGAAACGATACAACGTGAGCAAACAAATAAAACATGCTAACTCAAAAAACTCATTTCTGAGAAAACGAGGGGAGATTCTATTCACCTAAGTGTGTTTCTCATCTCTCACCTAAGAAATTTAACAGCAATGAAAAATTAACTTAGTGAACTTCACCAGTCTGATCGTCGCATTCTGGTATAGGTAGGTAGTGAATTAACGTCGCACTGGAGCAACACAAAGGGCTATTGGCGACGGTCCGGAATCAACACGAAGAGAAAGATCCGAAGACAACACTTCGTAATTTTTAACCACTGTCAGATGACCAGGTCAACACCTAAAAAGGCACCCCACTCTCCAAACTGAGGTCATTCCGAGCAACGGAAGATTTAATGTTTACCAGTCCTCACGTACACGGCGGTCTTTTGTAGGATCGAGTTTCCAACTCGGAACCTTCAAGTTGCTCTACCAACCGGGCTACAGTGGCCCACATTTTGGTATAGAGAAGCTAGAACTCGGATCTCGAAAATTTTGACCTAGTGTTTCCCTTGTAAGCCGAGGTAGTTCAAAATGACGAGGTGTTGTCCTCGGATCTCCCTTCGGGACTGATCCCGGATCGTAACCAATAGCCCGTCTTGATGCTCCAGTGCGACGTTAATTCAAATACCAAAATACCCTTGTAAGCCGATGATATATAAATATATATTTTAACACCACCACAAGATCTTATGGGGGAAAGTGCTTTACTAGATAGCATGAACTACTTTCTGATAGCAAAACGCATATCGTCATTTTACTATCAAAACCTCGTAAGTCCAATTTTTTCGATACATGGAGTTTTAACATAACTTTGTTATAAATATGCTTGCTAAACTTATTTCAAAAGCTCCTAAGTCTACATCAGTCTCTTAAAGCCCTTTCGTCGAATTTTTAAACCCGTATCTCATAACTAATCTACAATTTGGTATCTAGTTTTTTTTATCGTTCCTGGAACATTTCGATTTCAAGACTTACGAGGTTTTGACAGTAAAACGACGATATACAGAATTACTACGTATTCAATTTACGGTAAGTGCCTTCCAAGTTAACGTAACTGAAAAATGTCACAAATACCCTAAATAAATAATTTAACAATGGCACCTTTTGTTTTGAAAAGGAGCTCGCTAAATTTTGTTCATTTTTCGAGATGAAAAGAAAATTCATTATTTCTGGAACAATGCATAATCTGAATAATTACATTCTTGTGAATAAAAAGTAATCAAACGCTTATTCAGATGCGCTGCACAACAATCAATAGCAATTATGAGTCTGTAGACACGCGACGTGATAAATGGAGAGAAATATTAACTTTCTCTTACTTTCTCCATGTTGCGCTGAGTATATTGTTCACTAATGAATCATTTGTTTTTCTGGAAAAAGGTGATGAAATTATAAAACGTGGTAGCGAAAAGCAATTAAATTCCGTAGCAGTAAATAAAAAGTACATTTGAAATTTCACGTACTGTTAAATGTTTTAAGAGATGCTTCTTTAATTATTTAGTTAGATACGTTAAGGTGCATTTATACAATAGAAATCGGCAAAAAAAATTTCAACTCCTTAGCTTTCAAACGGTACCAAGATTATAAATATTAGGAATATTTTTCTACTTACAAGAGTTGTTCATTCTTTTGGAAACATGTACAAACATGTTTCCAAAACTCAATTTCTGAAGAACTGTTTTTGCAATAGGATGCTTTGTTCAAATGGTGATAACTCAACAATGGATTGATCAATTATAATTATTTTGGTATCATTATAATCTATATAATTCAGTGGATGTATTAACTCTCAATCAGTAGGTAGGTATTTTAGTTAACGTCACACTAGAGCAACACGACGGGCTATTGCTGACGGTCCGTGATCAATCACGAGGGGATAGCTCCGGGAACATCACGTAATTTTGGATCACCGTCAGATAACGAGGCAGCACCTGAGAAGGCACCCCACTCTCCAAACTTCTATACCACTCCAACGTGAGGGCATTTGAGTCCACGATAGATTTAACGTACACCAGTCCCCTTTGAACACGACGGTCTTTGATTGGATTTGAACTCGCAACCCTCCGGTTGCTAATCTGTTACTCTTTCAACCGGGATACCGCGGCCCGATTCTCAATCGGAATTATTAGTTAAGAAATGAATTTTTAGTTGATTTTAAAATGCTAAAATTTCTGAAACATCTTTTTATACTTTCTTGATGAAATAAATTGTAAAAACCTACTTCCTCTATCAACTTGATTGAGAGCCAAAATATGAAGAATGTTGAAGTCTATAATAGTTGATCGATAACAAATTTCAGTCGGTCTGAAGGAGTTTGAGAACGAAGAACGTCATGTTGGAGAAAGATGTCTAAATAAAAAATATTCCAAGATACAGAAATTACATACTTATTTCAGACTAGCAGAATTACCCGGCGTTACTCGGGTTGAATTGGTTAATTAACTTCCGCTTTCGTTAATAAATTGTAATTCCTATTCATCACATGTACCAACTACCACTCTAATAAAGGTACACAATTGTTAAATACAATTTCACAAATGCAAATGTCATCTTTAACATTTTACATATTTGTAGAATTTAAATTTTTAGAAAGACAGAACGTCTCTATAGTGTTGCCAATGTTACCCAGAATGCATAGAATAGTTCAGGATATAGATATAAATGCCTTGTATATCATTTAAAAACAACTTTTCCCAAAATTGTCATACACTGATTAAAAATGTTTTCAAAAGTAATTAAACCATTACTTACCTTGATTACAGTTATTGAACGAAAAACTTCAAATTGAAAATGCAAAAATACATCTTAAAACAGATTTAAAAAAAGCTTCGAACGAAAATTAATGAATATATCTGTTTTTCACTACAAAATAGATTCTTGAATTATAACGTACACTAAATTAAAAAAGAAAGCGATTAAAAAACATTACCAAGGTTGCCATATTAGCTCCCAGTCCTATTTTAAAAGGTTTAATCTCTTTATCGTCTGTCTCCCAAATATTCAGATTTTTTTACATTTCGTAAAGAAAAAAGAGGCTCAAAATAAAGTATTGGAATTTAAATTGCGTAAAAATAGTTTTGGGAAAAATAATTGATTTTTCACAGCGCTGGTAATTGCAATGCTCAATATACCTTCCAGATACTCCAAAACTACCAAATTATGGTTGATTTAAGTAATAGTTGTTTTCAAATGAAACTTGCCTAAATGTATAAGCAAAGAAATTTTAAATAATGTATTCCCTAAACTAAAATATGGTGTACCAAATGTAGAACATTGCATTTAAATTTGCTAAATAAATTTTATCTGATACTTAAACAAACACAAAATCGGACATAAAACGGGAAGACGAACAGACTAACTTAACCGAATTCAGTCACTAAATGCACACAGTACTCCCAATATGCATATTTTCATAAAAATATATTGAATCGTAAGGACGTAACACGGGGCGCAGACTGACAAATACCAAACATGCAAGAGACGGATTTTCCATCAGAAGGGCCCAAACCGGATAGAAAACTTGAAATGGGTAGAAAATATTCAATGTAAACACTCCATTTTTATTTATATAGATAACATTAAAGAATTTTCTTCAAACATGAACGATCCATTCCAATTAATCGTTTTCTGTTATATTTAGTTCAATATAAAATCATTATACAATTCTTATCATACGATAAATGTTTTTTCTCGAGTTATGTAAATGCGTCTCAAAATAATTAAAGTGAAATTATGGTTTCGCAAAAGTTTTCGTCCGCTTCATTAAGTTTTTATGTTTAGAATTAGTTATTCCGCAGTTCATTGCAACGAAACTAATTTATCTTCTTCAGTTCATATAGACGATAACTTAACGTTCATAAGAAATTTTAGTGAAATAGAATTAACTGGGTGTCGAGGCTAACACAAAAATACAGACTTTAGTGGACTGTAGCTGTATTTATTTACAAGGCTTGTAGTATCCTAAGTGCACAAAGAATAGTTCCTGTAACCGAACGCTGACGATATCGACTTATCGCGTCAGATCAGGTACTAACTGAGAAGTTGGCAACGCTCTTGGCGCTCGCCAAGTACGTAAAAAGTTACGCCAATTAAGTAGCGCCAACTGTCAAGGAGATACCCACGACGCGAACACTGGGCCGATTCAGCAAAAGATCAACATTCGAATCGCTATCCTGTACGAAAATAGTTGGATTCCTCGCGCACAAATATTCACATCCCTCAACAAAATTAAAACTTAAAAAACAACACTGACCTGTTATCACTGAATTTCCGAAAGAGTTGAGGAACATCAGCGCCTGCAAGGACCTGAAGTTAGTTGTATCAAGTCTAATAATTCATACAACTGCACACTTGAAAATCAAATACATTTTCAGATATAAAATACTTTTCCTTAAATAGCTGTAATCGATAGTTTGAAAGTGAAGCAACAGCTCAAAATAATCGTCACCCTACAGATAGGAATTTTAATTAATTTCGGACTGGAACAACACAACGGACTATTTTCGGCGGTCCGGGATCAAACCCGAAGGGAAAGATCTTAGAAAACCACTACTTAATTTTGAACTACGATCAGATGACGAGGTCACACCTGAGCTGGCACCCCACTTTCCAAACTTCCACACCACGCCAACGTGAGGACATTTGAGGCCACGACAGATTTAACGTGCACCAGCCCCCTTTGTACACGACGGTCTTTTGTTGAATTAGAACTCGCAGCCCTCCGGTTGTTAGTCCGTTATTCTTCCAACCGGGCTTCCGGGACCCCCTTGCCCTACAGGATCACTCGTTACTAATCCTCATAGACCCTCTAATGAAACAGACTGAGTATGAACGCAAGGTTCGTGTTATTTCCCCCGATCGCTCGATTTTGAAGGTATCCGGGCGAAGGTCACGTGGTATTGGGAGAACGCACGAATCCTAATGTGCGATTGACTGGTTGATGCGATCATCGAGTTATTAAAAATACTTGTTTGAGCTTTTTTCCATAGCACAAGTTGATTGCCAAGCGTATGTGGAGGCCAGACAAGAGTGATGCACGAAGGAGCAGGACCGTAAACCTCCACCACTGATGAGAAGATTCAGCAAGCTCGTGAAATGGTACTGACAAACCGGCGAGTTACCATCGACGATTTAGCGTGTTCTCTGCAGATTAGACGGACAAAGTGGACATAATGGTTGAGCTACCAACCGAAAATCTTGGAGAGAATACGTAAGCTTGCGGACCGCTGGACCAAGTGCATCGAAAAGGAAGGAGACTATGTAGAAAAATGACGAACTTGTTCAGCCGCTACATTTGTATAAATAGATTAAAAAATAAAGTGCGGATAATTTTTGACTTTCACTCGAAAATAAAACAGACCATCGTTCGTGGACATGAATTCTTGAATCGTTTTCCGTCGTACCATTTCACGTTATGTTCCAACTGGAAACGTAACGTGAAATGGAGAGAACCCCTTCACATCGAACTAAAACTTCTTGTGGAGCTGAAGATACGCTCGAAATAAGGAAACGCCTTTTTAAAGAAACTTGGGAGTTGAACTTTATTAGATTATTTTCCGTCAACAGAAGTCTGCGTGTTTACTTTAGATTCGGTATGCCACCCATTTCCATTCAACGCCCGTGTTTTCATATATAAATTTCTCGTGATAAAAATGGAAATCAGCCAAACAGTTTCACTGGCCGTATCTCGTACAAAACAAGATACAAACCGGAACAAACAGAACCGTTCGGAGTTTCGCCATTTGCGAGGGAAAGAAATCGCGAATTCCACGTTCCAAATTAGATTAATTTCCAACTAAAGAACAGAAAAGTCGCCCTCTTGAAGAGAATTTGTTTTTTGTTTTCTTTTTTCCTGTTCGATACTCCTCAGGGGAAACGAAAATATTTTTTGTTCGGTTTTTCTCCCTTCCACATTGTTCTTCCAATTTATTTTGAATTCTTTCTTTAAATTCGCCACTTTCGAATAATTGATTAGTTTCTATTGGCACTTGAGCAAAACCTCAAGAGGGGAAACACAGTTAAATAGGGAAGCAAATTCTCTCCTTTTTCAGATACGGGCAGAAATAAAGTGCATTCTAATGATGTGTGTTCCAGACAAACGTTCTGACTCGGAAAGTGCTGTACTTTTGTTTGCAGAGTGGCCCCGATTCGAATCCATATTCAACATAATTAAAATCACACTGCAGCTGAAAAAATACTCTCCTTAGTTCTTTCGTCTGTGCAGTAGTTTTGGAATTAATGAAGTGGAATAGCCAAGTGGCAGACTCACTTTCAGATCTCTATTAAATCTCAAAAGCAAATCGCATTCTATAAATTAACGTGGTTCTTTTAATTAACGAATAAATTGTGCGCGGAAAATAATTCCATCAATTAATTTTTTAAGCAAAGATAAAATGCTAAGATGTCGTTTCTCTTTGTTTAACTTACAGCCATTGCTGAAAGCAATGAGTAAAATGTCTCGCAGCTGAAAAAAAATTAGTTTTTTAATAGCATCTACGCGAATTTAGTTGAGGCGCTGTGAATTATGAAAATCAATACCCACCGATGGCTTTAAAAACAAATTAGATTTTCGGGGATGTAAGTGACAGTTTCTATTAATAAAATTTTTTTACAGCAGTTATCACCTTTAATGCACCTTTGTCGTGGGAAGCTGGATCATTTATTCGACTGAACTTTATCGCCAGAAACGTCTTTTTTTTATTTGTTTTTTATCAAGAATGAATTTTTGAACGCGTAAGATTTGTCTTCTAATGCATATTTATTAGTATCCTATATCGATTTCTGTATTCGTCGTGTGATATCGCCAGCACCACGCGTAAGGGCTCCAAGTCAATCGGGGACAGCGGTAGCCTGGTTGGAAGAGTAACGGATTAGCAACCGCAGGGTTGCGAGTTCTAATCCAGCCAAAGACCGTCGTGTGCATCTGAACGTCGTCATCTGAACGTGGTTCAAAATGACGTGTTGTCCTCCTCGTGTGTGATCCCGGACCGTCGCCAATAGCCCGTTGTGATGCTTCAGTGCGACATTAATTAAAAATACCTATCTAAAGTCAAACAATCCTCGTATCTGTAAAATGTTTAAAAGTTCGATTCCCGCTTTAGGTTTGGTCTGCCGCTCTGCGGTAATTTTTTATTACACGATGGGTTTATCTGATCGAACTGGTTGTTTTGGGGGTTTTATGGCACAAGGGCTATATTTGGCCAAGCTACGCCAAATGCAAGACAGACAAAGTCAAGTAATTGTGAAGGCAGGTAGGTATTTTAATTAACGTCGCACTGGAGCAACACAACGGGCTATTCGCAACGGTCCGGGATCAAACCCGAGAACACCACGTAATTTTGAATCATGGTCAGATGACGAGGCAACACCTGAACTGGCACCCCACTCTCTAAACTTCCACACCACGCCAACATGAGGAAATTTGAGGCCACGACAATTTAACGTGCACCGGCCCCTCATGCACACGACGGTCTTTGGTTGGATTCAAACTCGCAATCCTCAGGTTGCTAGTCCGTTACTCTTCCAACGGGGATACTTCGGCCCTGAAGAATCTCGGCATGTACTTTAATTAATGTCGCACTGGAGCAACAAAGTGAAGAACCCAGGGGACTCCAAGGTGAGTCAGCACACGCGATGAACAAACTCTCAAACTGATGCTTCAGCCTATCGATCTGCAAACAAGTGCACTTGCAACTCGGTAACAAGTTAGGATCAATATTTGCTGCAAGCGATGAGTACCCTAAACCCACTACGTTTTTCCTTATTACCTGCTCAAATAACTGTAACACGCTTAAAATGTATAAAATTAGCTAAACAAATTTCATTTGGCTGTACTTAGCCACTATTTCGTGTGACCTATAAGATTCTACTTTATCACCATTTAATTGAGTGGGTAATTACTTGAATTACGTCGAACTGGAACAGAAAAACTGGATATTGACGACAGTCCTGGATCAAACCCGAAGGGAAAGATCCGAGGATCCATTTCGCCATTTTGAACCACGATCAGATGACGAGGTCAACAGTTGAGCTCAGACTCTCCAAACTCCCACACCACTCAAACGTGAGGGCGCGGCCCATCTGCTAGAATAAGACTTTCCTATTGTGTATGTCCCTTGTTTGAAGGGGCAGTAGTGGCTCAGTGGGTATGCACACAGCGCCAGCAATCTTCGAGTTGTAGGTGGCGCAGGTTCGATTCCAATCAGGTGTATTCCTTTCTGGGTGTATTTCTCTCTTCTGTGTCAGTAAAACTTTCATTGCGTGTGTCTATTACTTGAAATTGTATGTCTTGTGTTTAGCACAGCATGGCCAAATGTGGCCCTTGCGCCATAAAACCCCAACCAACCCTTGTTTGAAAGGGGCCGTGATAGCCCAGTTGGAAGAGTATCGGATTTACAACCTGAGGGACAAGTTCGAATCCAACCAAAGACCGTCCTGTACAAAGGGGGCTGGTGCGTGCACTTTCGGGGCCTCAAATGTCCTCACGTTGGCGTGGAGTGGAAGTTTGGAGAGTTGGGTGCCAATTCAGTTGTGACCTTGCCATCTGACCGCGGTTCAAAACGATGAGGTATTGTCCATGGATCTTTCTCTTCGAGATTGATCCCTGTTAGTCGGTTGGGTTTCATGGCACAAGAGCAAAAATTCCGCCATGGATCTTTCTCTTCGAGATTGATCCCGGTTAGTCTGCTGGGTTTCATGGCACAAGAGCAAAAATTCCGCCATGCTGTGCCGAACTCAAGACAGGCAGCATCAAGTAATGGACACACACAAGGAAAGTTTTACTAAAATAGAAGTACGCCCAAGCCTCCCTCCTATAACTCGCAGAAGATTGCCCCCAGTGGGCATAACTACCACGACCCAGGATTGATCGCTTTCCGTCTCTAAGCTTGTTGTGTTGCTCCAATGCGACGTTAATCCAGCCACCTACCAGAGCTTAAAGGTATGGTAAGTATTTTAATTAACTTCGCACTGTACCGACACAACGGGCTATTCCCGAAGGTCTGGGATCAAACCCGAAAGGAAAGATCCGATGACAATACCACAATTTTGAACCACGGTCAGATGACGAGGTCAACACCTGAGCTGGCTCTCCACACTCCAAACTTCCACACCTCACCGACGTGTGGACATTTGAGGCCACGACAGATTTAGTGTCACCAGCCCCCATATACACGACAGTCTTGGTTGGAATGGAACTCGCAACCCGGCTACCGCTGTCCCACCAGAGATTAAATGTTAAATATGAACTTCAATACACACACACCAACGAAAAAGCGAAACTGAATCTTTTCCTTCTCGCCAAAACAGTTCCGACGTTCAGTTTGTTCCTTGCTCTTGTATTTCGAAGCACATTGACTCCAGACCTCTTCTAGACATCCATAAATTTTCATGCGCGAATGCACCGTTACTCGTACTCAAATTATTTCTCTCGTTCCTTGAGCAAACACACTCCAGATGCAAAATAACTCGCTGAACTCCTGATCCTGCGTTTCCGAATAAAAAGGGATTGAATCTAGGCGCTCCGTGTAACTAGAAGCGAATGGAAGGGGAAAAGAAATATGGATGTGAAAATCCACGTCGGCGTTATGTATCGTTAGTGGCCTTTTCTACAGAAGCGTCGTTCTCTTATGTGGTGGAGAGGATTCCAAAACTTTTTTGAAAGGATCCCTTGAGGCTGAAAAATCTTTTCATGAATATTATACGACAAAAGTAATAGTTAGTTTTCTAAGTCTTTGTGAACTCCATATATGAATATCCAAAGAAAAGAGAACATCGAGTTTGGCTTCGTTGCTTTGTGGTTTTGTATTGCTACGATGATTATTTGGTTTGTCGCTACGTTCGTTAATTAGTGACAACACGAGTGTTAACTAGATCTTTTGCTAGTCGAGGGCTAATTAGACCCAAAATACACCTTGTAAAATGGAACATTGTAATAAGTATTATTCGAGTAAAGTAAAAAGTACACTTTTCGAGAAAAGTTATACAACTAAAAAAGTAAACTCCACACATGAGAACCGAAATCTTTAATTTCTACTGGATCTTTTTCCTCCAATTCCTAAATGTTTTTAGAGCAGTGGAAGCCCAGTTGGAAGAGTAACGGAATATCAACCGGAGGGTTGCCATTTCGAAACTCGGTCTAGCCAAAGACCGTCGTGAACACGGGGACTGGTGTCGGACTTCAAATGCCCTCACGTTGGCGTGGTGTGGAAGTTTGGAGAGTGGGGTGCCAACTCAGGTATTGACCTCGTCATCTGACCTTAGTTCAAAATGACGAGGCGTTTAACTCGGATCTTTCTCTTCGGGATGGATCCCGGACTCGTCAATAGCCCGTTGTGTTGCTCCAGTGTGACGTTATCAACCGCCTTACATGTTTATAAATAATCGAATTGTTTTTAGCCCTTCTGCACACCCAAGACAGGGTTAATATGTAGCCTACGTTATCCGCAGGGCTCTCAAGTATAAGTGTACCAAATTTCGTGGAGATTGATCAAACCGTGTAGATTTGTATAAAGACAGACATGTCGACTCGGCTTTATGTATGGATTTGAAATATGCGTAATACGCGTTGTGAATAATAAAGTTTAAAAAAGAGTGGTTTTCAAACGCGATGAAAACAGCAACAGAAGTAATGTAACAAGTTTTCCATCATTACGCAGAATTGCCGTTTCTATTTATGAACTGATGGCGATGAATTTTGCGAGACAATATTTAACGCTATTGCATCCGCACAAAATGGAGTTCTGCATTGCACGATGCGAAACACTCCGCAACGGTCTCGTGGAGGTACCCATGGCTCCGCGCAAGTGTGAAAACCGGCTATTTATAGAGTCGGATGGGGAAATATGGCCGAGAAATAAATTAGCCAACTGGTTCATCCGTCGTCCTTTTTCGATTCGCCATCCATCCGCCCTGGGATCCGTGCCAGCCTACGGAGCGGAGTCTATTTCGGTCCTCCGGCCGACGCAACGAAGTTGAGAGACGGGACAGCGATCCTCACCCTCGCTTACGACCTCTTCATACATGATTCCCTGAATTTTCTTACTCGTGTAAACCTTGACAACATCCGTTTTCATCAAGTGGTCGCGTAATATCAAACAAATGCTTGAATCTTCAACGTTAGCACTCTGATCTTCAAGAGATTTCCGAGGTTTTTTTATCAATCAAACACGGACAGGGGTGGCCCGGTTGGAAGAGCAACGAACTTGCAACCGGAAATTTGCGAGCTCGAATCCAACCAAAAGACCGTCGTGTACAAAGGGGGATGGTGCACGTTAAAATTGTCGTTGCCTCAAATGTCATCACGTTGGCGTGGTGTGGAAGTTTGGAGAGTGAGTGCCAGCTCAGGTGTGACCTCTTCATCTGACCGTGGTTCAAAATTACTTGGTATTTTCCTTTACATTCGTGATTGATCCCGGACCGTCGTCAATAGCCCGTTGTCTTGCTCTAGTGCGACGTTAATTAATTACCATTACCCTCAAGCACAATTAATGACTAAATAACCACATCTATTGGTGAGGTAAGTAGTTAATTAACTTCCCACTGGAGCAACACACTGGCTAATGTCAACGGTCCAGGATCCATCCCGAAGGGTGGGTTTTAGGGGTTTTATGGCGCAAGGGCCATATTTCGCCATGCCGCGTCAGACACAAGACATACAATATCAAGTAATAGACATTCACACAATGTGAAAGTTTTTACTGACACAACCCATGGAGGAATGCACCTGATAGGAATCGAACTTGCACCGCCTACAACTCGAAGGTTGCTAGCGCAGTGGACATACCCACTGAGCCACGACGCCCCCCCATCCAGAAGGGAAAGTTCTAGAACAGCACCGTCATTTTGAATCACGGTCAGCTGACGAGAACACCTGAGCTGACATCCCTTTCTCCAATGTTTCACACCTCACCAACGTGAGAACACACTACACCAGCCCCCACGTACACGAGAATAAATTTAAAGGAACTTATAAACATTCGCTTGTACAGGAGTGCGACTCTTATGTCATCGATTCAGCGGTTCATGTTTTCAAAAGTTTCAACCAACTCAAAAATACTACGATCTTTCCAAACAATACTTCCTACAATGCACCAGGAAATATTCAGTACTTTATTACACTTTATAATGTAGGTAGGAAGAGCCCACAAGAGCAACACAACAAGCTATAGGTGATGGTCCGGGCTATATGGCGAAGGGAAAAATCCGAGGACACCTCAATTTTGAACCAAGTTCAGATGACGAGGTCAACACTTGAGATGGCACCCCACTCTCCAAACTTCCACACCAACATGAGGATATTTGGGGACACGACAGATTTAACCTGCACCAGCCTCCACGTACACGAGTTTTTGGTTGTACCTAGTTTTTTTAACTCTCCGGTTGCTAGTCCGCTACTCTTCTAACCGATCTTCCGCGGCCCTAAAAGAATCGTAAGTAGGTATTTCAATTAACGTTACACTGGAGCAACACAACGGGCTATTGGTGACGGTCCGGGATCAATCCCAAAGGGAAAGATCCGAAAAGAATCTTATTAGATATTTATTGGTAAAAACTGTTTAAAAGTCAGGATTGGCAACAAGCTGAAGGTAGATAGTTGAATTAACGCCGCACTGGAGCAGCACATCAGACTATTGGTGGCTGTCCAGGATCAATATCGAAGGGAAAGATACGAGGACAACACCTCATCATTTTGAACCACGGTCAGATGGCGATGTCAAGCACCGGAGCTGGCACCCCCACTCTCCTAAGTTTCACACCACGCCAACGTGATGACATTTGAGGCCACGACAAATTTAACGAGCACCAGCCCCTACGAACACAACGGTCTTTGGTTGGATTCGAACTCGCAACCCTCCGTTGCTAATCCGTTACTCTTCCAACCGGGCTACCGCGGTCCTTTTTCACAACACGCATGACTAAATGACATCTAGTAATTGATATATTCTATTGGTCAAGAAGGTCAGATCTGGATTAGATTCAGGGAAGACAGCAGTTTTCAGAACGAATATATGAATGAACTCCTCTGAGGATATAAGTTAAAATTTAAGCTCCATTAGAATTAAAAACGCGAAGCAAGCTAAATACTTTTGAGAAGATATCCATTTCATTCTCGGGAATGTAACATCACAATAAACAAACATGAAGTGATCGGCTGCCAGCGAGTAACTAAACGTTATTCCCTTTGAAAGAGCTCGCGGCATCTCTCATTTAAATATGCATCTTGGAATCGTTGCAAACATTTTTTCTGCTCTTCGCTTCCACTTGTCGTGGTGAGTAGTAAGAGAATTAACGAAGCATCCTCATTATCTCACTCCTGCATAAATTATTGCTTTCTTTGAAATCGGAAGACAATCCAGGTGCTCCGCTTGCATCTTTATAATAAATACAAGAACCGCTGCCTCCAAAGGGTGCAGAGAAAGTCGGTGGTAAGAATGCCCAAAGGTATTTAAACTCTGAATCATGTTCTGAAAAGAGTCTCTTTAAATATTCTCTTTCCTCCAGTTAATTCTCCCTCTCCCCCCCCCAAAGAGTGCAAACGCTTCAGCGTCAACAAGTGTGTGACGTAAACGTTCGTGGGGAAGGTTTGAATCATTTCTAAGCACAGATCTTAGAAATGTACCTGTTTTAATAATGATCCAGAAATAAAAAAAGGATGGTTTTTTAATTCGACTGTAAGGTTTTTCTTTCCTACAAGGGCCAGATCTGGCCAAACTGCATCAGATAATGTTTTTCCCGTCAAGTGAATGGAAATATACACACAAGGAAATTTTTACTAACGCAGAAGAGAACTACACCCACATTATTAACAGGAATCGAACCTACGTCTCCTACAGCAAGGTGGTTGGTCATTTTGGGGTTTTATGGCGCAAGGGTCATATTTGACCATGCTGCGCCAGACACAAAACCTAAAATATCAAGAGACATACACACATATGAAAGTTTTTACTGTCACAGAAGAGAGAAATACACCGAGGGAGGAATGCACCTGACAAGAATCGAACCTGCACCGCCTACAACTCGAAGGTTGCTAGCGCAGTGGACATACCGCTGAGCTACGACGCCCCCCCCCCCTCCTACAGCGAAGTAGGCAAACGTACTAAGCTACGACAGTCCCATTCGAAGATGCACACCGGTGTTCTATGGGACACACACAACACGCATGTCCTTGAGAAAGAATGGAATGGATTTGGGTCATCATAGCGCAAGGTCCAGAAGTGGTGAATTTGCACCAAGCGCAAGAAAATAAAGGCAGTGTAGACGAGGGTAAAAATGAAAGGGAAGATCACTCGGTTTTGCCTCGGGTTTGTGAAGTCCGTACATTCCTAAAGATAGGTATTTAATTAACATCGCACTGGAGCAACACAACGGGCATTTGGCGATGGTCCGGGATCAATCCTGAACATACCTAAAGGCGATGTGTCCCTGAGGACTGAGGATGTATCGGAAAAATAGCGTTTGGGTCGGTTAGCTTGAGGAAGATGAAATGTTATTTTTGATACATGCCATTTTGCAAAGCATAAACAAGGAAAGCAAATTCTCAAGTTATCAATCGATGGAATGAAAAGCAGTGTGCTTTTTCCAATCCAACAAACGTTTCTTCTGAATTCAGCTTCATTTCAATTTATTACAAATTCTAGTTTAGAACATTTGCATGTCAGAAATATAAATGGTGGAACGAGATTAACAGATCAGTTGATAGCACAAACGCAGATGGGACAAAAAAAGTTTCATCTATCCTATAAGACAAATAAATTTGAGGTTTGAGCTCATTTCTATACCGTTTTCGCAGCAGTAACAAAAATGAAATTTCAGTCATTCGAAAATTGCGTAATTCTGAAAACCGAAAGATGCGATCAAACGTATCGGATTTCAACTTCTATTCTACTCAGGAGTTCAGTAATTCCAAAAATACTTTTTTAAGAACAATAAAACGATTTATTTATAGAAAGAACACATTCATGATGCTTAGAAATGCTCGAATATGAACGCATTTAGTTGTCTTAACTCAGATGTACAAACTCAGAATTCTAAATGGGATTTAAAAAATATTGATTCTGGCATTTCCAGATTCTGAGTATCAAAATTAAATTATAATTATCAATAGGTTTTCACTTGCGCTTCTCCAAATAAAGATGACCGATTCCAATCTGTAGTAGTTGAATAGACACAACTACTACACAGCTACTGAATTTTACATTCGACATATTTCCCTAGGCCAGTTGCTTGCTGTTTCGAAGCATCACAGAAGGTAGGTAGGCAGTTGCATTACCGTCACACTGGAGCAACACATCGGGCTATTGGCGACGGACTGGAATCAATCCCGAAGTGAAAAATTAGAGGACAACACTTCGTCATTTTGAACCACGGTCAGTTACCAAGTTCAACACCTGAGCTGGCATCCCACTCTTCAAACCTTCATACCACGTCAACGTGAGGACATTGGAGGCCACGACAGATTAAACGTGCACCACCCCCACGGTCTTTTGTTGGACCGAATTTCGAACTCGGAACCCTGTGGCTGCTATTCCATTACTCTTCCAACTCGGCTTCCAATAACAGAAGGTCTGGCATCTTCTTGAGGAAACCAGAAGCATGGAAGATAAGGTCTTAATGAAGCTTGTAAGCTCTTCAGCTCTTAGAATATTACATGCCAAAGTATTGTTGTACATACGTACCCACAATTTACCTATCCAATTACGCACCTCGGATCTTCCATTCCAAAACGCAGCATTACAACCAGAAATGCAAGATTTATATCAAGAATTCATTAACAGATAAGATTGAATCATTGTTCAGATGACTCAAAGAACAATTCACGCATATCTACAGCGGATATTAATTTCACGAAATATCCTTCGTACAATGAATGCTTTTCTAAGATAAACAGCGTTTTCAACCGATAAAATGGCGACATGTTCTGATGACAATACACCACATTACGAATGGGTCACCCCAAGAGATTTGATAAAAACCAGTTCACAATCAATTCCTTTCCTCAGCCACAAATACGTGGACTGTGATTATTTCAAGGATAATATTAACTTGGTCCCCTAACAGAAAATTGGACGTGTTGATATACAGACTGCAAACAGAAATGCTGCCGACAAAATATTTATTAAATAAACCAGGCCTCTTTGCTCTATATTCTAACGTCAAATAAACTACAGAATATTTCCTAATGCATTTTGTGTAAGAGGTATTTCACTTTAAGAGAACAGTTGTACAAAAATAAGTATATAGCAGAACACCCAGTGTTTTCTTCTCTCCTTCCCGAACAGAACGAGGAACTGTTTATCAGGTGTTTCCAAGGACGCATGATCGTGCTCACTTCTGCACATATGCCGCTTTTAAAAGTGATAGCGTCTGTTTCTGTTTAGAAACGAGGGTGGTCGTTCTGTTGTCCGTTAGGAGATGTGTAGTTTTCGTTTCTTGTCTGTAAATAAATGTTGTGTCCGCTCTTGTGATTTGATTTGATTTTTATACAGCTGGCATTAGTTGCTATAAGTATCAATAACATTTATCAAATTTAGTTTTGAGAACCGGTAAGCTTATTCTATGAAAAAACTAAAAATTAGAGCTGTTGGGAAAATTTTATTGTCTTCAGATATTTTAATTACCTTTTTGCGATGTTCAAAAGATTTCATTTTTGACAGTTTAATTCATTGTTTTTTCTTTCCTAAAAAATTGTGATGTTTTCATATAACACTTTTTTAGATTGTTAATGGCCACTCATTTTTTTAATTTTACAAAATACTGCTCACTCAGTGTCTTTTTCGCATTTACTTTGTACATAGTCATTGTGTTATCTTCCATTGTAAGTTCTGGTACAGAAACCAGCACCTCTGCTGTAACATAAACTTCAAATGTAGAAATGAAATAGATTCGTTTCCAAGAAAATAGAGAAGTTAAAGTAGTCGTAATTGTGGTAAAATTTTATCTTTAAAATTAATTTCCATCTACAATTTTCAAAATTAATATTTTTCGTTATTTTACATAATCTTCCAAATATTCGGAAATTGTTCATATTTCGGAAAGAAATAAAAATGAATTCAAACAAAGAATTAGAATTTAGATTCTATGGGTAGGTAGTCAATTAACATCGCACTTGAGCAACACAACGGACTATTGCCGACGGTCCGGGATCAATTCCGAAGGGAAATATCCAAGGATAAGCATCGTAATTTCTAACCAGTCAGATGACGAGATCACATGAGCTGGCACCCCACTCTCCAAACTTCCACACCACACCAACGTGAGGATTTAGATTCTGTAAAAATATTATTTGGAAAATTCTTTCTCCAGCAATACTGATATAGCTATTTGAGTTCGACTGATATCTCGTGCAGAACCCACTCTTTTCTGTGCCCAAAACACAAAAAGGCATTCGTATTTCAGGTTTTTTCGGGCCGCGGTAGCCCGGTTGGAAGAGTAATGGACTAGCAACCGGAGGGTTGCGAGTTCGAATCCAACCAAAGACCGTGGTGTACAAAGGAGGCTGACGCACGTTAAATCAGTCACGGCTTCAAATGTCCTCACGTAGGCGTGGTATGGAAGTTTGGAGACCGTGGTTCAAAATTACGCGGTGCTGTCCTTGAATCTTCGCTTTTGGGTTTGATCCCGGACCGTCGCCAATAGCCCGTTGTGTTATTCCCAGTGCGACGACGTTAATTAAAATACCTACCTTCAGGTTTTTCACATCTAAAATTCACAACTTAGAAAATAGAAGCCCTCGGTATGCAAACCACCTTTGTGCTAATTTTCATGTTTCTATAACGCATAGTTCTTCTACACTGCTGGCCACCCAAATTGCAACACCAAGAAAGACAAGAGATATCACAACAAAATTTATTTTGTAGATAACATGTTGACCAAGTATCAAATGATTAAATTTATAGACTTCTGTGAAGTGTGGTTCCTGCCAAAATCAGTAGCCAGAGTAGCCGCCATTGTTGGAGATCACCGCTGCCACACGCCTCGGCATTGATTCAAAGAGACTTTGGATGTGTTCTTGGGGTACAGCAGACCAAGCAGCTTCCACACGTTGCCAAAGTTGATCTGGTGTGGCAGCTGGGGATGTATTCTGGGTCAATCGTTGAGCAACCATGGACCCCATGTTTTCTATCGGCGAAAGATCCGGAGAGCGAGCTGGCCAGGGAAGCAATTCAATCTGGCGATTGACGAAGAACCCTTGGACAATGCGTGCCACGTGTGGTCGCGCATTATCCTGTTGAAATATGGCTGTGGGCAAGCCCTGAAGGTAAGGAAGGACAACTGGCTCCAACACCTCGGAGATGTAGCGCTGGCTGTTTAAAGTACCGGCAATGCGTACTACAGGAGTGCGAGAGTGATATCCAATACCGCCCCATACCATAATACCCGGTGCAGGACCAGTGTGGCAGTGCATAACGCAGCTGTTCAGCATCCTCTCTCCATGGTGTCTCCAGACTCGAATCCGACCATCGTGGTGTTGCAGACAGAAGCGTGACTCGTCAATAAAGACAATTTCATTCCATTCTGCCGTCCACATCGTTCTTTCATCGCACCATTGGCGGCGGAAACGTCTGTGGTTCTGCGTCAAGGGTAGACGAAGCAATGGACGTCTTGTGGACAGACCACTCTGCTGTAAACGGCGTCGAATGGTACGCGCAGACACTGTATGATGCGGTACAGACTGAATGTGCTGTGCTATGGTTCGTGATGTGGCTGAGCGATCCGTCACTGCCATACGCACAATATGCCTGTCATCACGTGAAGTGGTGCACTGAGGTGGATGCGATCGAACACGTCGGTCCGTCGTACCCTCCTGCATCCAACGATCACATATCCGCATTACAGTTGTTTGGTTTCGTCCAACACGACTACCGATTTCCCTGAAAGATAATCCACAATCTCGGTAGGCCACTATCCTTCCTCTGTCGAACTCGGATACTTGATCAAAAGATGATCGCTGTTTTCTACGAGGCATAATTGATCGTTTTTTTGAAAAAAACCACAAGAAAAACACAATTGCCGTACTTGAAATCGTCGAAATCTCCAAGCCTTAAATAGCGCTTTGAAGTGGCGCCACAGGCGCGCGTGATGTGCGTCTGCGCTGAAATTCTAATCATTTGCATATCTCACCTCCGCTAATGCATGTTGTAAACTTCATATTATTTGCATGCTTCCTTCAGGGTGTTGCATTTACGGTGGCCAGCAGTGTATAATACGAATGACAGATACTACACAACTTCGTTTTATTGATATAGATTGCATTGTACTCGTTTTGGATAATGGTAATACAAATAATTCCTTTTTGCGTTTTGGAATTTATTGTTCTTTGATAGATGGTATGATTTATGTACTGGGACGTTCCATGCATATTGTGGCAGCCCCTACCTTATAAAAGGATAAAAAATAGAAGCGATTTGTCGAAGGGGGGTGGAAATATCCTATAATGAACGAATCCGGTAGAAAAATTCGATTATCAGGTTTCAATTAGGTTTAGTACAAGAAAAAATGTATGTATTAAAAGAGCAAAAGATAAGTTTGGTGAAATATATTACAGGAACACAGGAAGCCCCTGCACGAGTCCGTTTCACGAGTTGAGTTGTCGTAGAAGGGGGGGAACCCCAGGCTGAGAAAACTGCGCCGGAATGTTGTGTGTGGTTTTGTGTGGCAGTGTTTCTGACGCTTTCAATTATCGACTCCCAGATCGATTGGAATGAGTTTAGGGCGGGAAAACTCGTTAACGCTCCCGCCGCCACTAAATGCGTTTGCCGCTCGACAAAAACTGATTTCCTCGGGTCTTTTTCGTTGTTGTTTTCCTGTTCCTTCCGAAATCAAGATTCTTTAATCGATGCTTACAACGCCCTGACGACGTCGTACGAAAGCTGTCCCTAGCAGTATTCTTTTTGCAATCACACGACTTTTGAGATGAAACGAAGAGCAAAAAAATAAATTCGAGTAAAAAATCGAGTTTAATATAAAAATCAATGTGGAATACCGTTGTGGCAACCTATGCACAATACGCGTTTGTATTTTTATAATAGTGAAGAGACATACATTTTTGTAAAGCATTCTTCGAATCTAGACTTATTTTTGGTGGGTTGATTTTTTAAATGCGCAAGAGATCTGGTAGATTTATGGAAATATGGTCAAGTCATGTAAAGCAGTGTTTTTAGGTTAGCAATTTTTGTGGCTTACGCGGTGTATTCTAGTACTGTTGTAGGGATTTTTTGGCTCAAGTGCCATATTTGGCCAATCTGCGCTAAAAACAAGACATGACGTCAAGTAATGGACGTACACACAAAAGAAAATTTTTTACTGACACAGACGAGGGATAAAAATCATCAAAAAGTAGATATGACAGAATACAGAGAACTGAAGACGAAAAACTATTTTGCCCATTCAAATAAAAGTTTGTATTTCTGAAAATGTCCGCAGCTAAATAAAACCCAAACAATGTCCATGACCAGAATATAATTAACCACATCATAAAATTTGAGTGTTTGAGAGACACAAGACAGACAACATCAAATAATGGACAAACACAAACAAGGTTGATTGTATTGATTTTTATGGCGAAAGGGTCATATTTTGCCAAGCTGAGTCAAACACAAGACAGTCAACATCAAGTAATGGACATACATACACAAGAAAAGTTTTAGTGACACAGAAGAGAGAAATACACCCATGGACGAGTCAAACCTAACAGAAATCGGAGCTGCGCCTGCTACAACTCGCAGGTTGCTAGCACAGTGGGCGTACCAACTGAGACACTTCGGCCCCTTATGCTAGTACGAATAGAAAAAATCCGAATGGCATTGTGCACGATAATTTTCAATTACCATTGAAACATCACGATTAAAATTACTGAAATTTCCAAAATATACGTAATTTTGCTGGTTCTTACTGCCAAATAAACTACTATAGAATAGCTGCACCCCTTAAAGATTACCATCAACATAGCTAAATGTAATATCCCTAGCTGCAAAGCCAACATAACTAAAAATGAATTTAGTTTGATGTGTACAAAGACTAAATAAATGCTTCGGCATGCTTTAAAACTGTCATAACTGCCCTGTTTGTAAGTAGATAGGTTGGTATTTCAATTAACTTCGCATTCAAGCAACACAATGGGTTATTGGCGATTGTCCGAGATCCCGAAGAGAAAGATACGAGGTGCACACCACGTAATTTTCAATCAGTCAGATGACGAGCTCACACCTAATCTGGCAACCCACTCTCCAAACTTCCATACCACGCCAACGTGAGGACATTGGAGGCCACGACAGACTTAACGTGCACCAGTCCCCTTTGTATAAGACGATTGGATTCGAACTCGCAACCTTTCGGTTGCTAAACCGTTACGTTTCCAACCGGCCGGCCCTGAATTGGAGAAATATAATTTGGCTGCATACAAAAGCATGTATTTAGTCTTTCTACACAAAACTAGAGCCCTCAGGGGCATATCTCTTTTAGGTGTGTAAAAAAAAGAGCTTCATAGACCCGAGGTACCCTAATGATCTTTCCCATGGGGTTTACTGTCGTAATTTCCACGTTTAGTAATCACATGGGTCGCGTTCCTGGAATATCCAAGCGATCTTTTTCCACTTTTATCCCACTACTCTGTTCCCCGATTACTCCTTTTCCCCTTTTACGACATTTTTTACGACTCTGTGGCTCGCGTTTGGCGCAGCTTGGCCAAATATGATCCTTACGCCATAAAACAAAAAAAAATCAATCAAAACTAGAAATTATTTTTTTAGTTATGGCAGAATTGCAGCCAAGGTGCGATATATAAAAAACTATTTTAAATCCGAAATATATTCTATTCGTTATTAAATTATACGAATCTCAAGAAAATTGTCCATTTGATCGGACTAGTTCTTCACCCCCCCCCCCTCATTTCAAGTTTTTTTCATGTGAGAATATGATAATAAAGCCTGCCCTTTTGCATTTCTCCCTGGTTGTGCTGTTGGTTATTTTGTCATGTGTTTGCCATAACTTGGCCAAAATCTGTCCTTGCGTCATTAAAATTCAAACCAACCGCAAATTCATCGGTAGAACCAATCAGCAATGCGGAAGGTAGGTAATTGAATTAACGTCGTACTGAATCCACATGGTCTATTGCCATCGGTTTGAGTTTTTTCAGTACTTGAGGCTTGGCCAAAAAAATTAACACGTTACACCCCGAAAACTCAAAACTAAATACGGAAGATAAGTGGAGAATCTATCCCGAAGGGAAGATAACACCTCGTAACTTTGAACCATGGTCGTATGACGAGGTTAACACCTGAGCCGGCACCCCACTCTCCAAACTTCCACACCACGTCCCTACGTACACGACCCAATTTCGAACTCGCAACCCTCCGGCTACTAATCCGTTACTCTTCCAACCGAGCTACTGCCGCCCTATGAGCAATTGGAAAAACACTTGTTCTGACATCAGTAGTCGTGTGTGCGACTAGTGACGAGAAGTGTGTAATGTGTTCGTAGAGCACGTGGATGTGACTTCTGGATTGTATTGTCTATCCTATTTGTCTAATTAAATGTTTGTCCATGAATGTGTTTTAATTGTCAGGACACCGTCGCAAAACCCACATGAATGTGATAAGAAAGTAGATTAAAAAGTGGTGGAAAATTACATAATATAATTTATCTTTTGTTATATCCTTCACCTTTTCACACCTTATTCTCTTGTTTCTTATGAAAATTATATAAACACACACACATATATATGTGTGTGTTTATATACTTTTCTTATAAAATTTGTCAAGGGAAGTAAAGCAGGAGTCAATTTTTAGAAAAGAAGCTTTGAGTTTCTCCAGTATTTATGTGAGGCTTGGCCAAAGAAATTTACACGTTACACCCCGAAAACTCAAAAATAAATACGGAAGATAAGTGGAGAATAAAAATCAGACATAAAATATCATCTACGAAATTTTAAACAATCATAGAGCAGAACAGCCAAATGAATAAAAACAGCCAACAAAAATATAGTCCCACCATTCAGTAATGCCTCCCTGTCAAACAATTTTGGATATCTGTTACCAGGAGCAGAATAGCGGAAAAATCGAGAAATTATTTCAGTTTGAGGCTAAATAGAAGAAAAAAGAAAATTTGTACACGTGAAAAATAATCTGTTTTTTATATTGGATTATATTAATATGGGGATATTATATTGGAGACTCAAATATTTGGGTCTCCATAATAATCTTTATGTTGGTAAGGGATTCTCTCTAGTGAAGCTTATTTTGGGACTGTACCTCGTATACCCACTCGCCTCCAAGTGTAGGAGATCTTGGCATCCAATTTATCAACACCCCTGGAAGTGAGAAACCGTACGTTCTTATCCCGGGAGTCCCGTTTCGAGAGGGCCGTTTAGAAGCAAAGAATTTGATTTTCTGCTGTTGACAATCCGGGGTTCATTTCTCAGCTCTCGCGGTTGCCAAGGCAACGGCGACGCGCACTCATTTAGAGCGTTCAGGGGAACGAAAAGAATGAATTTCCCCCGTAACTAAAAAATATCCGACGTCGGTTTATCGCAACTCGCTCGATGTCTCGATATTGAAAGCAGCTTCAGAAGTCAATAAAATGAATGGAGCTAGGGGATTGTCCATCAAACTTTCTTTGCTGGTTCAGGCGCAGGTCCTGACAGTTTGGAGAAGAATGGTTTCTGGGAGTTTTGGGGGAATGGGAGTGGATATGCGCAATTGAGGAAGGGAGTTATCTGTCAAGCAAAACCCGGACGGAATCTTTCTGATAAATTAGCTGCTATCTTTGTTACCGGGCTCCTTGTACTAGTCAGGAGATAAGACTTCAAAATAAGATATCTCCTTTTATTTAACCCTCTGGATACTGGAGTTAAATAAAAGCCTTTATAACTTTTGGCCCAACCGGCCGAAAGATTCGAGTCCCCTCGTTACGAAATTATCGGATTCTTTCAGACCTCAAACTCCTCAAGAATCGCCGCAGCCCATCACGATTTCCATCCCCTCTTTCTGGGCTATAAAGAGACCCGCGCGTGAATAGCCTTATCTCCCCGTTGACAAAGATGTCAGGGTTATCGACGTGGAGTCTCGCAAATTGTTTATCCTCGAGCATCTAGTCTGTGAGGTTGAGTATATGTGTGTGTGATAAGAGACACTTAAAAAGTCACCCAGTCAGTTACCCGAAAAGAATCTGTCCCTTCTATGCATACCCACGACCCGGCAAATAGAAACCGGCACATTAGATGATAATGGGACGACACATATTCCCTCTCCTCCTGGGAGAAAGCATTGTAAAAGCCGTTTCGGCCGGTTTCAGTAAGTTGCCTGTAAAGCCGTTGGGCCGGCTGCCGTAACCAAAGGAAACGATATTCAGCCCCGACGTATGCAGAGGATTGAATCGTTTAATTCAGAGACTAAGCACGTGGCAGAAATTTTCTTTGGCAAACTAAATAAGTTGTTTCAACTGTTGCAACGATTCCTGCACTGCTTGGTTGGTTGTTTTCGGGTTTTATGGCGCAAGGGCTATATTTAGCCATTGTCTGTTTATATTTGTCTGCCTTGCGCCAACACAAGGCAGACAACATGAGGGAGAAGAAAAAGTAGAAGGGTAGGCGTGGATAAAAATGAAAGGGAAGAAAGATCACTAGGATACCTCAGGGTTGTGATGTACGTACACACGGACGTGCCTGAGGGCGATTCCTACACTAGAAATCCCTGAAATTGTTAATTGAAAGTTTCCACCTTGTATAGAGGGTCTGCGGTAGCCAGTTGGTAGATTAGCAACCGATTGATTGGTTTGAGTTTAATGGCGCATGGTCCAGTAACGGACAAGTTGCTCTAGTGCAAGATTTAAGGATTAGCAACCGGAGGGTTGCGAGTTTGAAACTCGATCCAACAAAAAACAGTCGTGTACGTAGGTGCATGTTAAATCTGCCGTGACCTCAAATGCCCTCATATTAGTGTGGCCATTTGAGTGTCACTAGATTTCCCAAGTAGTGTAGTTAACCTGTATAGATTGCATTTAACTCTATAACCGAATCCATTGGGTCAAAGAATACCAGTAAACATCCTATTGCTCAAAAAGCTCAAAACGTGCAGAAGTCATGCAGGTTGCCAATGCATGATATATGCTTCAACCAGAGGGTTAGAAATCTAAAAGGAGATGTGCCAAAGATTGGTTGTTTGTAGGGTTTGTTGGGTATCTCAGGGTTGTGATACCTAAACAAGACGCTCCTGAGGGCTGTAAGCCAAAGAATACAGAAAGCTGAAACCGGGAAAAAACTTTTTTGCTCATTCAAATAAAAGTCGAATTCTGAAACTGTCTATGACTAAATAAAATCCAACAATTGTATATGACCAAAATATAATTAAACAAATCATACAATTTAAGTGTTGGGGATAATGACTTATGACCCAAGGGCCACATTTGGATGTCAGACACAAAACAAACAATATCAAGTAATGGACAAACACAATGAAAGTTTTTACTGACACAGAAGAGAGAAGTACCCAGGGGGAATCGAATCTGCGCCGCCTACAACTCGTAGGTTGCCAGCATAGTGGGCGTAGCTATTGAGCCACGACGGCCAATTCGAGTGTTGAGACTTTACGAGCACCTTGTGTAGCACATTGTTAAGGAAGATCCTCGAGATCAAGCCTATAAATCGGAATATATAGGAGCACTCAATAAGCGAAATCAATTCCATATTTATGTTAAAGTTTATACGTGCCGCAACCGAACTATACGGACCGGGGGGGCGGAGATCTTAATTCCGCACCGCTCCATGCGGATCGCCATTAATTCCCGAAAACGCCATTTCTCAGCTCGTAAACGATTAGGAAGCGGAACCGCGTTAGTTGCTGTATCTCCTCACTTGTTGGGCGAGCCGTCCGCTCGAGTCTGGATCGCCGTGCTCAAACTTTTACGAGGAACCTCGTAAATCTCCGAACTCCGAGGGGCGATAAAGCCCAATAGTGAACGGGGGTCCCCCGTCCCTCGGCACCCATCGGGTGGAAAAAAAAACCGAAAATATTCAAAAAGTGAGGGCGGAAGCGTTTCAGATTTTACGAGGGCCTCCGTAAAATCACGAGCGGCGCATCGTCCGTCCGGTTTTATCGCGGGTCTTGGGACTCGATATTTAATAAGAGTGAGCTCTCTGTCACGCGTGCTTTTACTTTAGAACGCATAAATCAAAAATCGGTTGCGATGCGTTGAGTTAGGTGCGGATTTGGTAGAACGGGTAGGTTTGTGTTTTAAGAGGATCCGGGACTCAAAATTCTAAAATCTTCAATTTTAAAGTTTTTGTTCCGAAATTTTTTCTGTAGGTATACATTGTATTTTGAAATTATAACTATTTTATATTTTGAAACTTCAGATTTTTTTTATTAAAATTAAAAAAATTTGACGTTGGGCAAAATTGATATATCTTAAAATATTTTATAGCAAATCACTTCATTTTTGCACTAATTGACTCTTAAAAGTTCATACTTTAAATTGTCTTCGTGATTTTTGGTTAAAACAGTTAGAAAAAATTTAAAAAATATTTTATTCAACTACATAAAACACATAGTATACAAAGTTCGAAAAATTATAGAAAAAACAATAATATATATATATATATATATATATATGTATACAATTGCTGAAGAAAAATTAAAGAAATATATTTGAAGTAATTGTAGAAAATTTTATTCATTTATGACGAGTAGTTTTTAAGTTATATCCACTTTTCACTATCGAAATCCCATTTAACAGAAAAGGAGAAAAAGAGCGTTTAAAATTATGTGAAAATATTCAAGTTATTAAAAAGCACTTTTGCATACTTTATGTTTGTTTAAAATCCTCCTGGATAGCATTGTGTATTACTTCTTAGTTTTACTGCTTGATTTTAGCAAGTTGGACCTTTTTCCTATACTTTTTAAAAGTATTTGTGGACTTCATCGTCGCTTTCCTGAACCGCCTACAGTCCTTTATGGAAAGCGTTATTGAAGTATATTGATAGTACAGAAAATTCGAAAACGTCCAAATTCAACAATAAAAACAGTGAGAATATTACGATAATCAATTCAGATCACTTCAAAAGTGTTTGTAGTGTAGTTTATTTAAGTTAGAAAAAAATAGAGCTGAAACAGTAGAAAGCAGACTCCAAAACAGTTTGTTTACATTATCTGATGGGTGAGGCTCGTTTGATTTGCAGCTGTCATATTATAAAAAGCCGAATATTTCCGGTTCTACTGATGGTAGAAACAAAATGTAGGTGTTATTTTATTCAGAAATATCTATATTATTTTTTAAGATAATAAAATTTTTTTTGACTTTTTTCCATATTTTGAGTCCCAGATCCCCTTAATTAACATCGCACTGGAGAGGCAGCGGGTTATTGCTGCGGGTTTGGTAGGAAGGTATATTAATTAACGTCACACTGAAGTAACACAACGGGCTATTGATGACGGTCTGGGATCAATCACAAAGGGAAAGATCCGAGGATAGCAAGTCGTCACTTTGAACCACGGTCTAATGAAGAGATACCTCGTCGAGACAACCACCTGCAGGGTCGAGAGTACATAGGTAGGTTAAGGAAGAGATTTGTTTAACATAGGAAGCGTTGCTACACAACATATTAGTCTCAGAGAAGTATTCAAAAATGATTAAATAATTTCTTTCAATCAATAATGTACAGTTGCGGGAAAAAACAAACCCCTCCTTTATTTCGAGCGCACTATTCAGAGCAAATTCAAAGATATCATTCAATAGGAAATAACGTCTACAAATTCAAATGCAGTTCCACAAGGGGACGTCTTCATATCATATTTTGCGCAAACAAAATGTGCAATGGAAACACCATGTTTTGATGCCTTAATCGGATTCTCCGTCGTTAAATTAGTCTAAATATGAAATTTCATGACTTTACTATCTTTATATGCGGAGATATTCAATTTTAAAGTTACTGTCAATTTCAGGGATCATCTCCACATTGAAAATCGCTATTCGTAGATCGAGATTTTCTGTAATTATAGCTACCCGAATTTTAAATTTGAATGCTATTTCATACGTATTTGTCAGTGCGTGCAAATGATCCGAGAATTAATATATTTATTATGCAAGTGACCACGATTCAAGAATTACATTATTATATTTATTATGCAAGTGCAGACGATCCTAGAATTATCATCCGAGGTTTGTCAGACGTTTCTTAAACTTTTGGTTACCCCTTAAATCGCCATCAGGAAAATTTGATGTAACGCAAAAACTTACAGGAATGAGTTGAAATTTTGCATGGTCATATTATAAGTCTATCTGAATCGATTCCCATCAAAATATAGTAAGGTTCCGATTAATAATCTTGTCAAACATTAATTTAATAATTATTATTGCATACTAAAAGCTATTTTTAAAATAAAATATGAGGTAGATTTTGTTTGGGTTGTTTAACAGTAACAGGGTGCAAAATATCAGCGCTAAAGAAATATTATTTAGGAAGATATCCATAATAGTCTAGGTAGGTATTTAATTAACGTCACACTGGAGCAACACAACGGGCAATTGGTGACGGTCCGTGATCAACCCCAGGAGGGAAAGTTCCGAAAACACCACTTAATCACGGTCAGATGACGAGGTCACATCTGAACTTCCACACCACGCCAACTTGAGGACATTCGAGACCACGACAGATTTAACATGCACCAGCCCCCTTTGTACACGAAGGTCTGTCTGGATTCGAACTCGCAACCCTTCGGTTGCTAGTCCGTTACTCTTCCAACCGGGCTACCGCGGCCCACCACAAAAGTCTAAGAAACTGATTTAACATAAGGAACTCCAATTTTTTCTGTACTCATAACTTCGAAACGGAGACCTAAAGACATGAAATTTGGCATCTGAAGTTAAATTTTGATATTCGAAATTTTGTCAAAATAGGGAAATTACGCATTGTGTGCAAAAAAGGGAAATTATTCCCCATTGAAAATTATGAAGTTGGTGCTCAATTTAATATGAAGACGGCCCCTTTTGCAAATTTTATGCATTTCAATTTATAGAAGACGTTACTTCCTGTCAAACGCCATCTTTGAATTTTCTCCACTCTTAAAATTGCTCGAATGGAGAAGGGTGGTTCGGCTTTTTTTCGCTACTCTACTTGGTCTCCAAAATAAAAAGAATTCCTTCGGAAGTACACTAGCAACTTTTCCCCCTTCGTTATTGACATTTGCAAGTCCGAAGGTTCAGGAGTCATCCCGCAAAATCCTTATACAATCCCGTAAACCCTTATGCTGAAATGGTACCAGTCTTGTGGAGACATTTGTGCAATATAATTCTTGATTGTTTGGTTGTTTTTGGACTTTATGGAACACAGGCCATATTTGTTCAAACTGCGCCAAACACAGAACAGACAACTAACTTTAAGTAAGAAATGTGAAAGCGATAAAAAAAGAGGCATTGGAGAATAGGAAGAGAGAAGAAAGAAATCGCTTGGGCATCCCGGGTTTGCTTGGTTTGGCCATTCTGTACCGTGCACAAGGTAAGTACGTAGTTAATTAACGTCGCAGTGGAGCAACAAAACGGGCTATTGGCTACGATCTTTAAGGGAAAGATCCGAGGGCAACACCATGTAATTTTGAACCACGGTCAGATGACGAGGTAACCTGAGTTGGCATCCCACTCTCCAAACTTCCACACCACACCAACATGACATTTGAGGCCACGATAGATCTAACATGCACCAGCCCCCATGTACACGACGGTCTTTGGTTTTATTCGAACTCGCAACCCTCCTGTTGCTAATCCTTTGATCTTCCAATCGGGCTACAGCATCAGACAAGACACAACGTCAAGTAATGGACATACGCACACAAAGTTTTACCGACACAGTAGAGAGAAATATACCCAAGGAGGAATCAGACCTTCACCGCCTACAACTCACACGTTGCTAGTGCAGTGGGCAAACCCACTGAACCACGACGATCTCCAGTAAACTCCAAGGTTGGTTGGTTGGTTTGTTGGGGTTTTATGGCGCAAGGGCCATATTTTACTATACTGCACCAGACACAAGACATATAATATCAAGTAATAGACAAACACACATAATGAAAGTTTTACTGACACAAGAGAGAAATAAGCTGGGAGGAATGGACCTGACAGGAATCAAACCTGCGCCGCCAACTCTAAAGTTACTAGCACAGTGGGCATACCGCCTGAGCCACGACGATCTCCAATAAACCCCAAGGAAATAGTAAAGATCACTAGAGTACCTCTAGGGGAAATATAATTCTCGAGTCTTGGCCATATCTTTCGTATCATAAACTGTAGGACTAACAGAACATTCAGACAAGCCTCTTCTACCCTGAATTACCTGCGTTGTAGGCATTAAGAGATGCCTATTCCCTTAATTAATAACTCATACTACTCAATTATTCTGATATCTTCCGCCAACCCCTTGATTGTAGTACGCTTGAGCTTGTTTCGTTTTTCGTCTCGTTCCTTCGAGATCCCCTTTATGACTCCAGATAAATCAAATCCTCGTTGCTTAATTCCTTTTTGCGAGTCTCATTTGATGCTTCGTGGACTTTGTCTTAATGTCGCGAAATAATAGATGCCTCTGTTCCAGCATTGCTTTCCTCCGAATTCGCCATCACTAAAAGTCCCTTGAGACACGCTTCTCCATGTCACCGAGAGTTTGGGGAAATAGGGATGTAAGTTTAGACTTAATGCATATCGTTGGCTTAGAGAAGAGACACATTAACTGACATTTTTTAGAATTCACTAAATGCTTATTTTCATGTAACTTCTTTAAAAGATATGTAACGATATTAATATACTTATAAATTTTTGACTTAAAACTAATAGTTTGTAAATTAAAAAAATTCTTTGTCAGTTATCGAGTTTCTGCTCTAAGCCAACGATATTAAGGGCTAATACAAATTGATCCACGTTCAATTAACCCTCCTCGTGAGATATCTTATCATTAGAAGAAAACTCGCCTGATCTTGATGAACGAGATACTCGTCATTAGGAGAAAATTGACCAGGTCTTAATGAACGAGATACCTTGTCATTAGGAGAAAATTGACCAGGTCTTGATGAATGAGATACCGTCATTAGAAGAAAATTGACCAGGTCTTGATGAACGAGATACCTCGTCATTAGAAGAAAATTGACCAGGTCTTGATGAACGAGATACCTTGTCATTAGGAGAAAATAGACCAGGTCTTGATGAACGAGATACCTCGTCATTAGAAGAAAACCGACCAGATCTTGATGAACGATACCTCGTATTTAAAAGAAAATTGGCCAGGTCTTGATGAACGAGATATCTCGTCATTAGAAGAAAAATGACCAGATCTTGATCTTGTCACAAAAATTGGGAATATCTTGCCATTAACAACATCGATCAGAACTTAACGAATGGGATGTCTCTTCAAAACCACTTCGAGAGTTAAAATCATGTGTATTGGATGATCAGAATATCAGTTTGATTGCATTAAGCAATTGTAGCAAACCTTTTGGTTGCATACGCAGACAAACGCTTGTTAAACAAATCAAACGTTTATTAAAGAAACAAAATTACTAAGAACCACAATCAACTCTTTCGCTCTCCGACTCCCATACTTTCAAGGGGCCAAGGTAGCCCGGTTGGAAGAGTAGCAGATTAGCAACCGCAGGGTTACGAGTTCGTCCTGGTCTCAAATGTCCTCACGTTGGAGTGGTGTTGTTCTCGTCATCCGAAAGTGTTTCCAAATAAGGTGTTGTCCTTGGATCTTTCTCTTCGGGATGGATCCCGGACCGTCGTCAATAGCCGTTGTGTTGCTCCAGTGTGACGTTAATTAAATATCTACCCATTCTTTCAAATTAATTTTTACCGCATTCCATATCATAGTCACATCTTTCTGTGCATAACTAAAAAGTGCATTCACAGGATCATACTTTTCACATGCATAGTAAAAATATATTAAGAAATATTAGTTTTGCATGTAGGTATTTAATTAACGTGGCACTGGAGCGGACCGTCGCACAACGGGCTATTGGCGACGGTCCGGAATCAAACCCGAAGGGAAAGATCAGAACACCAAGTAATTTTGAACCACGGTCAGATTACGAGGTCACACCTGATCTGGCACGCCACTCTCGAAACTTCCACACCACGCCAACGTGAGTACATTTGAGGCCACGATAGATTTAAAGTGCACCAGCCCTCTGTAGTTTGCACTTGCTTAATAACTATAACAACGCTTACAAATACGAAAACGGCATTCGCAAGCGCACAATAAAAATTAAATTCTCGGATCGCTTGCACGCGCTCAGATATTTCACCTAAAAATGTGAAGTACCACTACAGTACAGCCCCTTCAAAAGCGCACTAGTGTGGATAGTCGGTGCAGAGGAAGTCGACAGACAGAAATGGTGTAGAACAATACACACTTGTCTTGGAGAGAACTCTCATCAAGAGAGAGCGAGAAAGAGAACTCCAATCTGGCTCTTTGATGCGATGAGCAGCTTAATGAAGAGCTTCTGCGGATGGATCCCCGGGGACACATTCGAACAAAAGAAACCGTTTTGGAACAAAAAACTTCCAGGCATGGTCTTCTGAGTGGGATGTCCTTTTCCGAATCCCGCCTAGGCTTCTGATACCAGTTAAAGAGAGTGCATTCGAAGACTTGCAGATTATCACTTCATGAACATCGATCCTTTTTAAGGATAAGTGTCGAGGGTTTTCTGAGACTCGACCATTGTTCAAAATCCAGGGGAGGGATTCAATGAAAAGATCAATAAAAAAGATGTGCTGGAGCTTGAAAACTCACATTTCTATTTTCGGTTGAATTCTTAGATTTTAATTAAGGCGAATGTGCAGTTTTCGTACGCATTTCATGTCGACGTTTTGGAAACTATTTTGACCGCTATCTTTGCGGTAGTAAGTTTAATCCCGGATCTTAGGTAAGTAGGGGGACGTCGTGGCTCAGTGGGTATGCCCACTGCGCTAGCAACCTTCGAGTTGTAGGTGTTCGATTCCTGTTATGTGCCTCCTCCCTGAGTGTATTTCTCTCCCCTTCTGCATGAGTAAAATTTTCATTGTGCGTCTGTCTATTACTTGTTATTGTATGTCGTGTCTGGCGTAAAATGGCTAAATATAGCCCTTCCGCAATGAAACCCCAAAACCAACCAAGCGTAGATAAGTAAATATATAATTAACCTCGCACTAGAGCAGCATAAAGGACTATTGGCGACAGTCCGGAATCAATCCCAAAGGGAAAGTTGACACCTCGTCATTTTAAACCACGATCAGATAACGAGGTGACACCTGAGCTAGCAAACCACTCTCCAAACTCCCACACACACCAACATGAGAACATTTGAGGTCACGACAGATTTAACGTGTGCCAGGTCCCCTCGTACACGACGGTCTTTGGTCGGATTCGAACTTTCTAACTCGCAACCCTCCTGTAGTAAATCCGTTACTCTTCCCACCAGGCTACCTCTTCCCTCTAATCCAGGAACCAAATGCTTTTAAATTTGGTATATGATAATACATTGGGGCCCCGGTAACCCAGTTGGAAGCGTAACAAATTGGCAACCGGAGGGTTGCGAGTTCGAAACTCGATCGAACCAAAGAAGGTCGTGTACGTGGGGGCTGGTGTACGCTAAATCTCTCCTGGCCTTAAATGTCCTCACGTTAGCGTGAAAGTTTGGAGAGTGGTGCCAGCTCAGGTGTCGACTTCATCAGACCATGGTTCAAAATGGCGAGGTGTTGTCCTCGTATCTTTCCTTCGGGAGTAATCCCCGACCTTCTCCCAATTGCCCGCTGTATTACTCTCATTGACCTTCTAATGAAATAAACGGAGCATTAGCGTGCAGCGTTGTTATTTCTTCCGGTTGCTCGGTAGGTATTTTAATTGACGTCGCACTGGAGCAACACAACGGGCTATTGGCGACCGTCCGGGATCAAACCAAACCCGAAGGGAAAGATCCGAGGACAACACCATGTAATTTTGAACCAAGTTAGATGAAATCACATCTGAGCTGGCATCCTATTCTCCAAACTTCCACGCCAACGTGAGGACATTTGAGGCCACGAGATTTATCCGGTTGCTCAGATTGAAGATCGGTCATGTGGTTGTGCCTTAACTTCCAAAACTTTTACTAGCCCAAGGATCTATTTGGATCGAAAAGTTCGATTTCGAAAGGGGGGGAAATTTTGCCTTTCGGCAAACTCAAAAGCCCATTTTCAATTTTATTCAGTCTTTTCAAACATTGAAAATTCCTCTTTATTGTGGAAAGGAAGAAACAAGGTAAAGGAATCAATCAAACAATTAATTGTAGTGTAATTACCTCATCACAGAAATATGCGATGTTAGATGGCATAAAATATTTTTTTGTTTCGATAGCTGTTTAAGTTTTAAAAAATCTAATCAGCTTCGTTTTTTACTGCCGGAAATAGATTCTCTTGATTTCAATTATCAGTACCGCGAAAATTCTTAATTCAAATTGATTATCCCTTTCGTAATTGGATCTGAAACGCTAGACCGAATACCACCTTTAGTAAGGTATCAAAGCGAGAAAATTTTAATTAGCAGCGTAATGAACAAATTCCAGACGATACAAGCAAATTATATTCCTCAGCTAGTCTGCTAATTTAATTATAATCAAGATTTCGAAAATAGATTAGAAGGAATTTAACGAGCAATATTTACAAAAAACTGCATTCAAACAGCTAAAACCCAGGGACAAATTGCTATTTCTGACAGTCTAAATTACAAATTTATTTCTAGACACCTTTTGGTGAAAATTTGTGTTAAAACTGAGTACTCACCTTCTCCCGTCGAGTGAGTCTAGACAACCAGAAATTCTAAAATATTTATTCTGTGCGTTATAAATTGACTCTTCCGTAATTAAATCCAAAAAAGACCTCGCTCTCATCTTGACAGAGAGTACCACACCTTCCCTCAACGACCTAAACGTCGATGTGGCGAGTTCAAGGACTCCTTAGGGAATCTGAACACACCAAATTGACACTCTTTATTTTTATTCCTTTTATTCCTCTCCCCTAAATTATCACCATCCCCTAATCATCACCACAGCTCATGCGTTGTTTACCAGCCTCTTTTCGGTTACTGATTTGCATTGCTCTCTCTCTATTGGAACGTGAATTGGACTCCTAATTGTATCAATTACTAAAATCTATCTACTATCTAAATTATTTACCTTTTTCAAGTGCCATTGTCACTCCCTTTAACTTTTCTCCTCTTATTGCTTTTTTAAAATCAGTAAACTTTGTATTAATTATGATGTGGAGGTTAGCAGTCAATCTGCCAGGTACTCCGTAATTGATACGTCCGTTCCGTTTATAAATTGACTTCCGGGAAGATAAATGACGTAACGTACACTGACTAATTAAAGTTATAATTATACTACGAATAGATTTCAAATCATCTTTACTGCGCATCAAGCAAAAGTTCATTTTAGTCAATTTCGAAGTTTCAAGCATCGTGGAAACAAATTAAGAGAAACAAAAATCAAAACTAAATACACTGCTGGCCACCGTAAATGCAACACCCTGAAGGAAGCATGCAAATAATATGAAATTTACAACATGCATTAGCGGAGGTGAGATATGCAAATGATTAGAATTTCAGCGCAGACGCACATCACGCGCGCCTGTGGCGCCACTTCAAAGCGCTATTTAAGGCTTGGAGATTTCGACGATTTCAAGTACGGCAATTGTGTTTTTCTTGTGGTTTTTTCAAAAAAACGATCAATTATGCCTCGTAGAAAACAGCGATCATCTTTTGATCAAGTATCCGAGTTCGACAGAGGAAGGATAGTGGCCTACCGAGATTGTGGATTATCTTTCAGGGAAATCGGTAGTCGTGTTGGACGAAACCAAACAACTGTAATGCGGATATGTGATCGTTGGATGCAGGAGGGTACGACGGACCGACGTGTTCGATCGCATCCACCTCAGTGCACCACTTCACGTGATGACAGGCATATTGTGCGTATGGCAGTGACGGATCGCTCAGCCACATCACGAACCATAGCACAGCACATTCAGTCTGTACCGCATCATCCAGTGTCTGCGCGTACCATTCGACGCCGTTTATAGCAGAGTGGTCTGTCCGCAAGACGTCCATTGCTTCGTCTACCCTTGACGCAGAACCACAGACGTTTCCGCCGCCAATGGTGCGATGAAAGAAGGATGTGGACGGCAGAATGGAATGAAATTGTCTTTACTGACGAGTCACGCTTCTGTCTGCAACACCACGATGGTCGGATTCGAGTCTGGAGACACCGTGGAGAGAGGATGCTGAACAGCTGCGTTATGCACCGCCACACTGGTCCTGCACCGGGTATTATGGTATGGGGCGGTATTGGATATCACTCTCGCACTCCTCTAGTACGCATTGCCGGTACTTTAAACAGCCAGCGCTACATCTCCGAGGTGTTGGAGCCAGTTGTCCTTCCTTACCTTCAGGGCTTGCCCACAGCCATATTTCAACAGGATAATGCGCGACCACACGTGGCACGCATTGTCCAAGGGTTCTTCGTCAATCGCCAGATTGAATTGCTTCCCTGGCCTGCTCGCTCTCCGGATCTTTCGCCGATAGAAAACATGTGGTCCATGGTTGCTCAACGATTGACCCAGAATACATCCCCAGCTGCCACACCAGATCAACTTTGGCAACGTGTGGAAGCTGCTTGGTCTGCTGTACCCCAAGAACACATCCAAAGTCTCTTTGAATCAATGCCGAGGCGTGTGGCAACGGTGATCTCCAACAATGGCGGCTACTCTGGCTACTGATTTTGGCAGGAACCACACTTCACAGAAGTCTATAAATTTAATCATTTGATACTTGGTCAACATGTTATCTACAAAATAAATTTTGTTGTGATATCTCTTGTCTTTCTTGGTGTTGCAATTTGGGTGGCCAGCAGTGTATTTTAAATTTGCATGTGGCTGGTAAATCCAACGGGCAAGATCCGGTTAGACACTTAAAAGTTATATAGTAAAATGCACACGACTGTCTATCCATCTGTAGAATTTATTACCTTCCATCTACGTTTTGTGATTTCGACAAATCTGTTCATTGCCTACAGCAACTGGAGGTTTGCGAGTTAGATACCTGGTACAGCCAAAGACCGTAGTGTACACTGGGCTCGTGCACGTTAAGCCTGTTTTGTCTAATTATCCCTCGCAGCAAAAAAGTTACCGTAGCACGACAAACGTAAGTCTTCTAGACTTTACATGGCCACTGGGTGTTAAGAGTAGCGAAGAGTTCGAAACGCGATCCAAAGACCGTGGGGGTTGATGCACGTTAAATCTGTCGTGGAACCCAATGTCTTTACGTTGGTGTGGTATGGAAGTTAGAAGAGTGGGGTTCCAGCTCAGGTGTGACCTCGTCATCTGACCGTGGCTCAAAATTACGTGGTGTGTTGTCCTCGGATCTTTCACTTCTAGTTTTATCTCGTACCATCGCCAATAACCCTCTGCGTTGCTCCAGTGCGACGTTAATTCAACTACTTACCTGGTGCTATGAAAATTATACATAAAAGAAATACTTGATATCTGCAATGAACAGATAAGTAGGTAGTTGAATAACGCCGCACTGGAGTAACACATCGGGTATTGGCGACAGTTCGGGATCAATCCCCAAAAGAAAATTTGATAGTTTATAACTAAAGAGGATAGTGGGTAATTTTACTTCTGAGAATAACGTATACCGACAACTGTCCGTTCTAGTTTTCATGTGCGGCAAACGTCTTTAATATAAAGCTTAAATTAAATATTCAGTTTAAAAGAGCTAAACTTTAGGTTTTTTTTTATTTTTCCTCAACGGGTGAAATGCGTAAGATAAGTTTCAATTTTCATTCATTTTTCACATCCTCGTGTTACATTGAACTCGATATCACTTTTGAAAATCAACCTAATTTACTGTGAGCTTATTTTTCATAGAATTTATATTTTAATCTTGCATAGTGTTATTACTACTTTAATCAAAATTTTTATATTATATATACGTGTAGACGCAAATTCTATTAGCAATCTCCTGATTCTCGATATATACTGCTTTTTGGTTTTTCTTTGAGATTTTTTAGTTTTAACAAAATTTTCTCGTTTCATCGTGGGGTTTAATCAAATTTTAGTTAAAATATTTCCCAGTCATTATTCCATTCGTGGTTCCATTTGTGCTACAAAACCCCTGAAAGAGGGTAGGTTGGAGGGTTAGTATTCGTTTCGGATAGTTGGAACTCTGGGAAAATTGTGTTTAAAAATTAAAAAACTAATTATTGTTATATGTGTTATTTGTGATGATACATTAAAATGTTTAGAGATAGGTTTTAAAGAAGTATAGAGATTTATTTGAAGGAAAATTAAATAAAAATTAGCTATAGATCGTAGGAAACACGATAAAACCTGCAAAAATAGCATAAAAAAGAAAGGTTATCACCAGTGTTAAAAGTTGGTGTTTTTATGTCTCATTTTGGATTAAAACTATACATTTCACTTCATAATGCTTAGGTGTACAAATATATAGAGTTAGTTTATTTATGTTACGTTTTTGGTTTGTTTAAGTCATTTTGTAATTTACTTTATGCTTTTGTGAATGGCAACGAGTTGGTTGCCGGTTTTTTTGTTTTTCTTGTTATGAAAGAAATGGCGACGTTTTTAGAACATGAGAAGTGCCGTTGAAATAAAAGTTGTTTTGTTTGGATAAATATGGAGTCAGATTAATATTATAGATAGTAGAGAACGACGGTAAAGTAATTCCGATAGAGTCTCGCAACATTGTGGTGCCCGGCGGACGTGATTGAAGTACATATTTCTGTTTTTTGGATCTGTTCGTCATGGATAAGCTTTTAAAGCAACGAAGACTGGTTCGAAGTTCTTGTACAAGATTGTGTAATCAAATATTAGGAGACACGAGTTCGGAGGAACCTGATAAATTATTAGAAGCTGTCTCTAAATTCGAAACACTAAAGCTAAAACACGAAGAGCTTCAGTACTTAAACAGTGAATATTTGGAACATCTGTTACAAGATGAAAAGATAACAGATGAAGAATTTGAAGAGGAAAGTATAACCGTTGATGAGTACAATACCAAATTCTTTAAAGTCACGGCTGTTCTTGATCGGAAATCGAAAGAAAACGATGACGTAAGGTCTGTCGAACGAGAAACGGTATGTAATCGAAAGTTCAAACTTCCAAAAATAGAGTTGGAAAAATATGATGGAAATTTGAAAGGCTGGTTATCATTTTGGGCAATGTTCAGAAAAATTGATGAAGATAACAACATTGATCCAGGTGACAAATTCCAGTATCTCATACAGAGTACAGTACAGGATTCTCGAGCAAGAGAACTGGTACAAAGTTATCCAGCCACAGCAGAAAACTATCCAAAAGTCATTGCAAGTTTCAAAGGTAGATTTGGGAAAGAAGATGTCCTGGTTGAGCTGTACATCAGGGAACTATTGTCTCTTGTGATACAGAATTCAAAATCACAAACAGAACTCTCACTTTCTAGCATGTATGACCAGCTCGAGTCACAATTAAGAGCGTTGGATTCCTTAGGCATTTCAACAAAGATGTATGATGCGATATTGTTTCCGCTAGTGGAATCCTGTGTACCAGAAGAGCTACTCAGGATATGGCAGCGACAGACAACTTTGGTGGAAGCACCTAAAGACAGACTCGAAACTTTGATGGCATTCATCAGAAAGGAAGTGGAAAATGAGCAGCGCGTATCTATGGCTGTGGGAGGTTTTGATTTAAAGAAATCTAAAGCAGGAAATAGAAGAACCTCAGTAAAGAAACAAGATGAAGAATTTGTAGCAACCGCAAATGATTTATTTGCTGGGGATAAAAGAAAGGAGAATTTCCTCGCCTGTATTTTTTGTCAAAAAAGGCATGAAAGCAAAGAGTGTTTTCAAGCTCGAAAGATGTCATTTCAGGAGAAACAAGACATAGTTAAGAAAAAAGGAGTCTGTTTCGCCTGTCTAAAGACAGGACATTGTTTTAAGAGTTGTCGAACAACTGTTAAGTGCATAATATGTGGACGCAAACATTGGGCTGTCATGTGTCGGGAAATTACAGCAAGCCGAAGTGAGAGAGAACTGCAGGATACAGAGAAAAAAGAAGATAATCCCAATACTTCGTTGTCAAGTATTAGTTCTTCTGGAGAAATACTTCTGCAAACTTTGCTTGTACAGCTCAGGTCAAAAAAGGGAAGTCGTACAGTACGTGCAATTGTTGATAGTGGTTCCCAGCAGTCGTACATCCTGAAATCTACAGCTGACAAGATGGGTTATCAATCAATTGGTTCTAAAGAGTTAACTCACATTTTGTTTGGTGGAACAAAAGTACAAAGTCAATCTCATGAATGTTACCGGATAAATGTGAGCAGCTTAAGTAGTAACTTTAGTTGTATACTTCAAGTTCTGGATCAAAGTACCATATGTGGAAAATTGCCAAGAATAAGAAGAGGACCTTGGTCGAAACAATTGAAAAAAATGAAAATCTGGATTTCCGACTATGGTGAAGGACAACCTGAAATTGAATTACTCATCGGGGCAGATATTTGTGGAACTTTGTTTACAGAAAATGTACGCCAACTTACCTGTGGACTGGTAGCTATGGAAACAAGATTAGGTTGGTTGATTATGGGAAAGGTTCCAGACAGGGTGAATTGTGAATTGGCAAACTTTACTATAACATCCCTTTTTTCTCAGACTTCAACAATTAGTAATCTATGGGAACTCGACATTTTAGGAATTAGAGATCCAGTTGAAAAAAAATCAAGAGAAGAAAGGGAATTTGTAGCACTAAATCATTTCAGAAACACTGTGTTAAAGAATGAAGATGGACGCTATGAGGTTCATTTACCATGGCTGGAATCCAAGGAATTTCTGAAAGAAAATAGGAATGCTGCAGAAAAAAGATGTTTATCAATGTCGATCAAACTTCAACAAGAAGACAGGTATGCTGATTATGAAGATGTATTCAAAGACTGGGAGAAATCTGGTATAATCGAAGTGGTGCCCGAGAATGAACTGGAAACTCCATCACATTACTTGCCCCATAGAGGTGTTTTTAAAGAGAATTCAACGACAAGAGTTCGACCTGTCTTTGACGCATCCAGTCATGAAAAAGGTTCCCCATCATTAAATGACTGTCTGGAAAAGGGACCTAACCTTCTAGAAGAAATAACCCCACTACTGATGAGATTTCGCAAAGATAACATTGGAGTTGTGTCCGACATCAAAAAGGCATTTTTGCAGATCTCTGTTATGAAGGAAGATTGTGATTTTCTGCGTTTCCTGTGGTGGGAAAATTTTGAAGAAAGAAAGCTTAAGGTATTTAGGCACAAAAGAGTAGTATTCGGTCTCACATGTAGTCCTTTTCTCTTGGCTGCCGTTTTGGATTCTGTTTTAGAAGATAGTCCACTAGCTATGAAAGAAACGGCAGACATTTTGAAGAAATCCTTTTATGTGGATAATTGCGTAACTTCTGTGTCCAACAAAGAAGAATTGGGGAAATTCATTTGGGAATCGAGAAGATTGTTGGAAGGTGCTTGTTTTGACTTACGAGGATGGGAACATACTGCTCTGCAAGAAATTTCGAATTTAGAAAAACCCACTCACGTTTTAGGAATCCTATGGGATACAGTGGGAGATTATCTGTTCTGTGATTTGAGCACTCTACAAGAAGTTAAATCTGCCGCAACCAGAAGAAGTGTTTTATCAACTGTTCAGAAAATTTTTGACCCTCTTGGAATTTTGTGTCCAGTCATTTTACCGCCTAAGCTTATAGTTCAACAGACCTGGAAACTCAAAATAGGTTGGGATCTGGAGTTACCAGAACACAACCAAAGAGACTTTGAGAACTGGACTAAAGATTTACCTTTACTATGCGATGTGAAAATTCCTAGAAACATCGGTATATGCAATCCTAATGCAAGAATTGATCTTCATGTTTTCTGCGACGCCAGTCAGGTTGCATACAGCGCAGTTGTATTCATTAGGAAGGAGCTAGATGAGAACATATCAGTACATTTTGTACAAGCGAAAAGTAGAATTGCTCCTTTACACAAGATGACTATACCACGGTTAGAACTACTTGCCTGTTGCATTGGAGCACGTCTTGCGTCTAATATAACTGCAGCCATGGAGCGCAAAGATATTTCTATCACTTACTGGTCCGACTCATCTACCGCACTTTGCTGGATAAAAAGAGATGACAATTGGGGAGTTTTTGTCAACAATCGAGTAAAAGAAATTCGAAAGCTGTCATCAAAAGATTCATGGAAACATGTACCAGGAGAATATAACCCTGCTGATTTGCCCTCCAGAGGTTGTTCAGTTAAAGCTTTCATAAAATCCAGATGGTGGGAGGGGCCACCATGGCTAAAGTTAAGAGAAGAAAAGTGGCCTGAAACCAAATTCCAGGCAGAAGAAGTTGAAATTTCTAAAGAGAAACAAAAGTGCATTACTTCTACTCTTGTTTGTAGCGAAGAAGATAATTGGTACAGTAGATTTTCGGAATATCCTAAAATCTTGCGAATTTATGCTTGGATGTGGAGATTCATCAACAATTCGCTTAAGCGTAATGTCCAGAAAGAGAAGGAACTTTTAGTAAATGAATTGGAGTCTGCCGAAAAGAAACTTTTAAGAATTGTTCAACAAGAAGCACTAATCAAAGAGGATTTGAAATCGCTCTGCACCTTTACGGATAATGAAGGACTTCTGAGATTAACAACAAAAATTACAAGAAGAAAGGATGATGAAAACTTTTTGTGTCCTACTGTGCTGCCGTCAAGACACGAAATTGTTGAGAAACTCATATTCGATCGTCATCGGAAAACACACGCTGGAGTGCAGTCTGTGTTGGCTGATCTTAGGCAGAAGTTCTGGATTGTAAGAGGCAGAAAAACAGTGAAACGAGTTATTTCGAGATGTGTAAGATGCAGAAGACATGACGCAAAAGGAGTCGAGTCTATTCCAGCCCCACTACCAGAAGATAGAATTAGAGATGCCCTTGTGTTTGAAATTGTAGGGGTAGACTTGGCAGGTCCTTTATACTTGAAAGATGGGCAAAAGGCATGGATTTTACTCTTCACCTGTGCCGTCTACCGTGCTGTTCATCTAGAGCTGATACAAAGCCTATCAACAAACTGTTTCCTTTTGGGCCTCAGAAGATTCGTTGCCAGACGAGGGCGCCCAAAAGTAGTATACAGTGACTGCGGAAGTAACTTTATGAGGACTGAGAATCTCCTAAGAGCTATCGACTGGGACAAGATCATTGCTGATGCTTCAGTTCTCAGGATACAATGGAAGTTTAACCCTCCTGCATCACCGTGGTGGGGAGGATGGTGGGAGAGAATCGTGCAGATGGTTAAACGAATGCTAAGAAGAATTCTGGGCAGGGCTTCACTTGCATATGAAGAAATTCTGTGCGATGTTGAGTCTGTCATCAATGCTAGGCCTCTCACCTATGTTACTGAAGATCCTAACGATTTGCTACCTCTCTCCCCTTCAATGTTTGTGGGGGACCTGCGAACAGTGGGAGTTCCAGACTTAGATCACTTGGACAGGGTAAACCTTTCAGGTAGGTTTAAGCATCAACAATCATTACGAGAAACCTTCAGGAAAAGGTTTAGAGAAGAATACCTCAGTCTTTTAGTGCAACGACCGCTCAAGAAAAAACATTTAGTAAGAGACGTGAAAGTTGGAGATATTGTTCTCGTTGGTTGCGATAATAAGAAGCGCCTAGACTGGCCTATGGGGCGCATCGTGTCTACTATTCCTGGTAGAGACAATTGCATACGTGTGGTCAAGGTAAAGACCACAAATGGAGAACTGACCCGACCTGTGCAAAGAGTGTATCCACTGGAGGTGTCCAGTTGTGATCCTTTAGTGATGTCCACTTGTGATCCTTCTCCTGGTAGTACTTTGAACGAGCCTGGGAAAAAGAAAACTGTTAAAGACCAAGGACAGAAACTGATCGAGAAGATGAATCCTCCTATGAAGACCAAACGAGGAAGATCTATTGTGAAGCCAAAACGTTATAATGACTGATATTGATTTCATGGTTCTTGACAAATTTATTTGTATTTCTGAGCATAGAAGAGTTTGTTTTGATTTCCTTGAATTTTTAGGGAAAATCAAAAGGTGGGAGGATGTTAAAAGTTGGTGTTTTTATGTCTCATTTTGGATTAAAACTATACATTTCACTTCATAATGCTTAGGTGTACAAATATATAGAGTTAGTTTATTTATGTTACGTTTTTGGTTTGTTTAAGTCATTTTGTAATTTACTTTATGCTTTTGTGAATGGCAACGAGTTGGTTGCCGGTTTTTTTTGTTTTTCTTGTTATGAAAGAAATGGCGACGTTTTTAGAACATGAGAAGTGCCGTTGAAATAAAAGTGGTTTTGTTTGGATAAATATGGAGTCAGATTAATATTATAGATAGTAGAGAACGACGGTAAAGTAATTCCGATAGAGTCTCGCAACATTGCCGGATTTTGTTTGCGTGTCATCTTTTGATAGTACTTCGTAGACAATGCCATATAAACAGAAATTCCGTTTCCAATTTCCTGGTTCTAGAAATAACGTTTTTTGGGGATATATTTTTACTTTACACTGTCAATTTTAAAATTTTAAGGAAATTCTTTGGTCATTTTCTAATTAGTTTCGTTTTTTATCAAAGTTTTACAGAAATATTCCAATTTTTCTTACGCAGTTTAGCTTTTACGATAAAACGCATTACAAATGACTCATCTGCTAGCTTCTTGAGCCCAAAAAATCCGTGATCACCCCTTAACACAAAACAAATCCTACTTTTTTTTGGTGGGTGAATCATCGACACTGGAGAGTGAAGATTATAGGGTTTCTTCCTCTAGTCTTGACAGTAAAAAACGAATACTTCAAGATTTTAGAGTTAATGAAAATGTTTAATAATGCCACAATTTGAACTACATAAAGCACTGCTTCTCCGTGATCCGCTGGCTCTTACCGGTTCCTAGGTCCAAAATATCCCGTCATTCGAAAAATTTTAAAAAACGTACGAAAAGCTAACGTTCAAAAATTTACAACCGAGGTTGATGGCATTGGAATCGTATACTACACGTTACGAAAGATTTACCTGTTTAGGTTGTCATTTCTGGTCAGCAAGTCGATTATATTGCATTTATTTATGTATAAGGGTTGAAGTTCAAAAACACTTTATTCACAGGCAATTAGGGAACGGATGTTTTACAAATCGAAAGAATATCAAATTTTTACGTCGTTTTGAATATTTTTTAGATTATTTTAGGCATTTTATTGCTCATTATACATTTCTAAGTTAACCAAATACAGGCTCTTGTGAATACAGAGAGAAATCAATTTTAGGTTGGGAAAGAAAGATTTTCATCCTACTTTTAAAGGCTGCAAAATTAAAACAGTTGATAAGGGGAACAAAATATCGTATTAAAGTGACATTCCCTTTAAAAATAAGGCAATACTTCCGCTTACGCTTAGTATAACAGGAATATCTGAAAAAAGATTAGTTGCGACTATTGACAAAAAAATAATTTTTTCAAAGAAAAGCATGATTTTGGTATCGATCTAACGTAAAATTTTACGCTGATTTGAAATCCGTTGAAATTTTGGCTCTATCTTTAACCATTCAAAAGATAGGAAGTTGGATTAAGGGAATAAAAAAACATTTTAATGCATAACGGAAACTGACCTTGAAAAGCGCCCAAGTGCTGTTCACATGGTAACGCTCGAAAATTCTTATCTAACGCGCGTTGCAAAAAGTCCATGTGAACGGGGCCTAAAACATGCTGATCAACATGGCATACAATACAGAAAGGAAATGATGAATGATATAAATATCGTGATGGATAAAAGCACTATATGAAATTTAAAAATCCAATGGTACGTAGAAAAGGGAAAAGATTTGGATGAGGGTTATTCCCCAAGACCTTGCAAATTTAAAATTGAGCTTTTAAAAAATTTCAAACAATGATGATTACAATTAGGGCAATCAATTAAAATACGTTTGACATTACAATTTGATGAGCAAGCATGACAAAACGGAGGACTCTCACCCAACAAAAGATGACGATGAGTAAATCGTGTGTGCGCAAAGCAAAGCCGAATCAGTTTGACATCAGTCCCTCGCATTCGGGCAGAGGGCCACAAATGAATAAATGGTTTGATGGAACGTAGTTTATTGCTGACTTGCAGATTCCATGACTCTTGCCACAAAGAATTAATAAACTCCTATGTGGACATCTTGATATCAGAAAAGGGAATGGCTTGCGACAATGAAACAGAAGCTGCAGCAGTGGACACAGCCACTCTTGCTAGGGGATAGTGAGCGGCCATTCTGGTCGCACTACTTGACCAAGTTGTTGACAAGAAGTTGCCACTCGATTAGTCGCATGTCTGATCCTTGACATACCTGAAAGTCATCCACATATAAAGTCCCATGCACTGATAGTTAAAGAGTATGAATGTTATTGAAATGAAGAATGAAAAGAGTGACACTTAAAATACTCCCCTGAGGGACTCCCTCAGCTTGAATAAAAAAGTTAGATAAAATTGATCCGATGCAGACCCTAAAATAACGTGAAGTTAAAAAGTTTTCAATAAAAAGAGGTAAATTTCCTTTAAATCCAAAGTCGAACATACTACGGAGGATACCGTAGCGCCGCGTACGGTCATATGCCTTCTCAACATCAAGATTGAGACTAAATTATTTCTCCACACAAACGCATTGCGTATTTGTGTCTCAAGATTGATAATATTGTCCAGAGTGAATCTTCCTTTGCGGAAGTCACTTTGGTGCGGAGAAATATTTTTATTTTCAGAATGTAAATGAGACGGTCATTGACCATACGTTCAAGGGTCTTACAAAGACAGCTCGTCAAGGCAATTGGATGTTAGCTCAGAGGATCTTTGGGGTCCTTACCACGCTTCGGGATCGGAATCACGATGCTTTCTTGCCATAGAGTAGGAAATTTTGTTCATTCCAGATTCTGTTAAAAAGGATAAGGATGTTGTGTAAAGAATCTGGTGACAGGTGTCGAAGCACACATGTGATTCTGTCTGGCCCAGGACTGGTGTTATGTGCTTGAGATAATGCCTTCAATTCAAACATCATGAGCTCAGTTATAGGAGGTTTCTTCTGCTTTTAAAATTGAGACGTGTTCGTTCAGCTCGACTCTTAGTCGCTTGAAAAGAATGACTGTAAGAGTCGGAGCTCGACACAAGTGAAAAACCTCTCCGATGACGTTGGCAATGTCATGTGGAGATGAGTATTCAGCAGCCGTGGTTTATAATATCGGAATGGTCGATTCTCGATATAGACCATTGGCTGCTTTCACTTTCCTCCATAACTGATTGCTTGATGTTGAGGATGTTATTAAGGAACGTATCGTTCCAAGATTCCCTCTGGCTCTGACGTCTCACCTTGCGAGCAAAGGCCTTGGCGTTTTTAAATGCGACCAGATTGGTAGTCGGGTATCTCCGAAATATATTCCACAGCTTTTCTCTTGTAGGCAGCCTGGCATTCGATGTTCCACCATGGCTTACAAATTCTGCGTGGTTGAGAGAAACGTTTAGTAATGGCTGTATCAGCAGCCTTAATAATTGCGTCGGTGACTTTGTTGACAGAGATGTTGATGTCTTCAATGTAGACCATTGTTTCCGTAACAGCGGCTAGTTGTGAAAATGTAACCCAGTCCGCTCGATTAGTAGGTAGGTGGTCGATGCACTCTAACACTAAATCCTGTCGCTATCATGCGAGACGAAGAGGGGAAGTTATCGCTGTTATGCAAGTCGCTCCCTACTACGCGATTCAACAAAGGAAGGAGCGTAGAACAAATGGCCAAGTCAACTGAATGGAAAGCCCTCGTGGGTTCGTGAAAGTGCGTTTTCTCGTCGTTATTGAGCAAACAGAGCGTGATCTGATATCAACTTCTCAATCTGTTGCCCTCGACAGTTCGCACTATCACTTCCTCACAGGGTACCGTTTAGGTCACCGAGCAATAAATATAAAAGGTACTGTAAGTTGAAATATAAGTCCATTATATTTCTCTTGTTTGATGACAGTATGCGGTGGTAAGTATAGGAAACAGACTAACGAGAGAATGAATATGGATTCTTACGGCTACAGCCTGTAAAGATGTGCTTAGTGTAATTAGTGCTGGGAAAATTGTGCTAAGTTAAAATGCACACACCACCAGACACTAGTACCAGCACAATTATCTGTTCTAATGTAACTAACTATACCTGTGCATCTTGCATATGTGGGAGGGCTTCAAGAAAGTTTCCTGAAGAGCCATACATGCGGGTTGGCAAGATGCAATCGCTTTAATGTCATCAAGCTTAGATCGAAAACCCAGACAGTTCCATGAGACAAATGAAGTCATTATGTGTTGGAAAATTCGTTGATATGAATGTCGGGTGGATCGTACTTCAGTAAGATGTCTAGAATATCATCGTCAGAAGGATGAAGTTGCACAGCATCTGCATCTCTGACGGATTGAAGGAATGAAAATGGATTTTGTGGTCTGGGATGAGGCAAACCATCTTTGGAAGCTTAATTTTTGAGCTTGTAGAGCTCTCGTTTTCGCTAGGCTTTTCTTGGGTGAAGAATTTCCTTGAGGAGCAGTTCTTTTAGTCGGAGATTTATTTAATATTTTGGGTGGTTGAGTATTTTTGTTTACTTGCGTTTTGGTATTCTTCAATGATAGTGTAGAGGGAGGAGTTGAGGTTCAGTTTGAGTTCTTGCAGAAATAAAAGGTTTTTTAAACAGTAGAATAAGAAACTTCCGCTTTGGGTGTTCGCGAATCAACGGCTTTTCTTGCTTCAGGGTAAGACATGTTCTGAGAAAGCTTCAATGATTGGATCTTTTTCAAACACCCACTTACTGCAAGATCTGGAGTATGATGGATGATCTCCGTCGCAGTAGACGCAATGAGCTGGCTCATTACAGCCATCGCTTTCATGGCCGACTACTCCGCATCGTTAGCAAACAATCGGACCACGACAGGCAATTTTTGAATATCCGAATCTGGCAGCCGAAACAGCGCACAGGATTCGAGACATAAGCACATACTGGACAGCTCAGGTAGCCTGCTTTGATCCTTTCGGGCAGTTTTGAGGTGTCGAAAGTCAAGATATGCTTTGTGGGAAGTCCATCTCGACTGATGATAATTCGATGAACACCGCAAACACACACTTGTACGTCCCTGAAGGTTCTCGAGGATTTCCTCATTTGTTGTATACAGCTGGTCTGGTTCGGAAATGACTCACTTGCTCGTATTAAGTGATCGATGGGGTGTTACAGAAACGGAAAAAGGTCCAAGTGTGTTTATGTTTCTCAATTGTTTGGCTTGTGTGTCAGAAGTTACCTCGTCGATGTCCCCTGAGCGAAGTTTTTTAATAGAATTTACAGTGCCTATGAAAGATTGGATATATTTATTGATCAGAAAAGGAGAAACAGATAAATGAAAGTTGATTAGATATCTGTAGTGAACTGTTCAGCAATTTTATAATGAAAAATCAAGCATTTAGAAATGGCATTGTCGTTGGTTGTTCCCCACTAGGGGGAGATTGAGTGAATTTTTATGGCACAAGGGCCAGGTTTGGCCAAGCTGCGCCAAACTATCGGTAATTTCAAATAAATTTTTATGTCATTTATTCATAAATTCAATTCTAATAATCAAAATTCAACAAAGATAAAATAGTAAAACACTTTAAACCATTTTTAGATAAAATTATAAAAACCTTTGTCTGATATAAATAAGAACAGATTTGGATGAGGAGGATCACTTAATAAGTCTTTAATATTAGGATTAGTAGCACCAAAGTAGTTGAGTCTAATAGCATTAAAATCAGGACACACTTAAAATGTGTCCAACAGATAGGATTGAATCACACGTTGGACATGTCAGAGCTGGTTCTGAGTAGCAAATGCATGTGAGTTAAATATGTGTGACCTATACGAAGTCTTCTAAAATTATTAGATTTAAAGCTCTTTACATAGGGTTGAATGGAATATAACTTATTTTGAATTTATATATCCCATTTATTCAACCATGAATTTTTGTATGGACTTTTTGATGATATGATCCACGTCTTGGAAGGGGACGAATGGTCTTATCATGGTATCAGCCGTTTGGGCGGCTTTATCAGCTGTTCCCTGGTATACCCACCTGGCCTGGAATCCAGCACAGAAAAATATTGAAACCTCGGTCGGCCAATCCACTAGGGGGAGAAGAAATATTGTTTTCCCATCATGAAAGGGAAAAAGGATATTCGGTCACATACAACACCCACCACGAAGTCCTACAAGGGGATTCAGACACCTCCACCGGAGCTTGTCGGTAACTACACGCGCTCGGCGCACCCCTACACCCTTAACGAAGTGTCCAGTAAGTGGCAGATTGCTTAGCCCTAGCCGACGACGAAGTCCAATCGACCAGCCGATTGATGCACACGGGACCAATGTACACCTCCCGTTTACCTGAAGCTGGTCCAGCCCAAATCACAAATCGACTTAGCCGATTGGCTATAGAAGCTCATACAAGTGTTTTTGATCACGGTGGATAATCACTTTAACCAATCAATTTAGGTAGGTTGTTCGTGGTTTTATGGCGCAAGGGCCATATTTGGCCATGCTATCAAGCAACAGACAAACACACAATGCAAGTTTACTGTCACAGAAGAGAGAAATACACCCAGGGAGGAATGTACCTGACAGGAATCGAACCTGCGCCGCCTACATTAGGTAGGTATCTAAATTAACATCACACTGGAGCAACACAACGGGCTATTGGTGACGGTCCGGGATCAATCTCAAAGCCAATCAATTTAGGATTCATGCTTTTACCCAAAACCATGTGACAAATCTTCAAACCGGACAACTGGAAGAAATAATGAGGCTAAGGGCACAATGTTCCGTCTTTCATTTTAAGGTCGATATCAAGAATACCCTGAAATAAGGAATTCAGGTTTGAAATGTTCGTTATTATATACTGTTTCAATTTAGAAACAGGTTAGATAGATCTGATCAGTTGAAAACTGATCAAACATTGAATCTGATCAAACACAAGCCCAAGTGAATCATTATAAAAGAGGCTTAGCATTTGTCAAGTGGAACTGTTTGCAACAAGTTGATCCAAAATATTTTTCTTTGAATATTCATTCAAATAAGTTCTCAAGAACTTGTAATATGTAACTATCGTTATTGAATGTGTAAAAAACTTGGGGGTCTCCGTTAGAAAATCTAAACAAAAATGTATTGCAATTTTCTAAGAGTGTTAGCAAATATTAAGTTTAACATCGAAATCTTAGACATTAAATTTGTATGATTGAGCATTATAGAGTAACAAACAGATGGATTCGAAACGGGAAATAATTCGAACTCACCCATAAAATAGCAACAAGTATTTCTACGGAATAAACCATTCAACGTGGCCGCTGAAAGTTTGCTTCGTCAGAGCTTCCACCAGTTACAGCGTCATCTGACCATGGTTCAAAATTACGAGGTGTCCTCAGGTAGGTAGGTAATTTAATTAACGTCGCACTGGAGCAACATAACGGGCAATTAGCGACGATCCGGGATCAAACCCGAAAGGAAAGGTCCGAGGACAATACCACGTAATTTTGAACTACTAGAATCACGGTCAGATGCGGGGGTCACACCTGAGCTCCAAACTTCCATAGGTGAGGATATTTGAGGTCACGACCGATTTAACATAATTGGATATTTCAATTAACGTCATACTGGACCAACACAACGGGCTATTGGTGAAGGTCCGCGATTAATCCCGAAGGGAAAGATCCGAGGACAACACCACGTAATTTTAAACCACCCAATTTAACGTGAACCAGACCCTTTTGTACACGACGGTCTTTGGTTAGATTCGAACTCGCAATCTTCTGTTGCTAATCCGTTACTCTTCTAAAGGATTAGCAAGCGCGGGGTTACGAGTTCGAATCCAGCGAAAGACTGTCGTGTACAAAGGGGACTGGTACACGTTAAATCTGTCGTAGCCTCAAATGTCCTCACGTTGGCGTGGTGTGGAAGTTTGGAGAGTCGGGTGCCATGTCAAGTGTTGACCTCGTCATCTGACCGCGGTTCAAAATGGTATTTGGTATTTTCAATTAACGTCACACTAGAGCAACACAATGGGCTATTGGTGACGGTCCGGGATCAATCCCAGAGGGAAAGATCCGAGGACAACACCACGTAATTTTGAACCACGGTCAGATGACGAGGCAACACCTGAGCTGGCACCCCACTCTCCAAACTTCCACACCACGCCAACGTGAACGGTTCAAAATGAAGAGATACTGTACTCGGATCTTTCAACTCTTGATGGATCTCGGACCATCACCAATAGCCCGGAGTTTTGATCCACTCAATTGACGTAAATTCAAATACTTACCTACGTCCAAATCATTTGGGGTTTTATAGCCGGAGGGCCATATTTGGTCAGGCTCAAGTGATCCATTTCAGCTGTTTCTGGATTATGTATGTAGTTGAATTAATGTCGTTTCGGAACAATACAGCAGGCTAACGGAGTCCGGGATCCATTCCGAAGGGAAAGATCGAGGACAACTCCTTATAATTTTATACCATGATCAGATGACGAGGTCAGCACCTTTCTGAAATACGAGAATCGAGGCACCTAAATGTTAAATTTGCCTCCGACTTCTCAAACGGGTTTGCAGGGAGGGCTCTTCCGAACTCCAACGGGCTATTGGCGACGGTCCAGGATCAAACCCGAATTGAAAGATCCGAAGACCAAACCCCGTAATTTTGAACCACGTCAAAATGCCGGGATCGCACCTGTGCTGGCACACCACTCTACAAGCTTCAGTACCACGCGAACGTGAGGACATATGAGGCCCCGACAGATTTAACGTTTACCAGTTTAAGAATGATGTCTGAATTTATGTAAACCTTTCATATCCCATCCTCATTTCGTAGTTACCGGCGATTAGTCGTCCGAAATAGAAATAAATGCCGTCCAGCATTCAAATTTAATCAAAGGAGAAGGGGTGAGCAAACAGAGTTTTTTTGCCCAACGTATGTAAACAAACGTCATTTTCATCATCCCAGTTAAATTCATGGCAAACATCACAACCTTTTTATTTCTCATAAAATCGCGGAAGGACCTGACCGAGATGAAAGCTCGGAAACGAAAGGTTTTTTTAATTACATCTCCACAGAAAAAACGAGGGTAGAGAGAATATCCGCATCGTTCTACCCAAAGAAAGGGAATGGAAATGCAAATTTCTGTTTGCTTGTACGGATTTCAGGCGACTTGGAATTCTTAACCTAATTACTCGAGGGCCGAATAAAATACCTCTTTCGGCTTCTTTCGACCCGGTTCTTTTCTTCTCCGTGAGGGGTGGTCGGCGCTCGGTAGAACGAATGCACGAATTGCGGCTTCGCATGCTCTTAAATGGATTTCGAACCGCCTTTCTAGATCGGGAAGTGGAGGTAGAAAAAAAATCGAATTTGATTTGAGACAACTTTTGTCGATTCATTTCTGGAAATGACTGTTTTCGAGGAAAGCAGATGTCGGGGAAAAACTCCCTAAAATGCTTCCCTTTGGGATTGATCCCGGACCGTCACCAATAGCCCGTTGTGTTGCTCCAGTGTGAAGTTAATTAAAACACCTACCTACCCTAAAATGCTCGTCGCTTGAGAAAAAGAACATTTGATTAAGATGTCTTGTACTATTAACGCGGGCCGCGGTGGCCCGGTTGGAAGAGCAACGGACTAGCAACCGAAGGGTTGCGAGTTCAAATCCAGCCAAACACCGCCGTGTACAAAGGGGGCTGGTGCACGTTAAATCTGTCGTGGCCTCAAATGTCCTCACGTTGGCGTGGTGTGGAAGTTTGGAGAGTGGGGTGCCAGCTCAGGTGTTGCCTCGTCATCTGACCGTGGTTCAAAATTACGTGGTGTTGTCCTCGGATCTTTCCCTTTGGGATTGATCCCGGACCGTCACCAATAGCCCATTGTGTTGCTCCAGTGTGACGTTAATTGAATAGTAGTAGTAGTAGTAGTACTATTAACGCAGTATTTTTAACATGAAGAACCCAAGCTATTTATTCTATTGTATAGGTGTGGGACCACGTTAGCCCTTTTGGAAGAGTAACTGATTAACAACCGGATGGTTGCGAGTTCGAATCCAACCAAAGACTCGTATACAAAGGGGGCTGGTGCACGTTAAATCTGTCATGGGCTCAAATGTCCTCACGTTGGTGTGGTGTAGAAGTTTGGTTTGTTCAGATTTTATGGCGTAAGGACCATGTTTTGCCATGCTGCACCAGACATACAATATCAAGTAATAGACAGAAACACAATGAAAGTTTTACTGACACAGAATGGAGAAATACACCCAGGGAGGAATGCACCTGACATGTAGAAGTTTGGATATTGGGGTGCCAGCTCAGATTTGGCTCTTTGCAGTCATTTCCAGAAATGGATCGACAAAAGTTGTCGCAAATCGAATTCAATTTCTTTCTACCTCCCCTTCCCGATCGAGAAAGGCGGTTCGAAATGCATTTAAGAGCATGCGAAGCAGCAATTATGCATTCGTTCTACAGAGCGCAGGCCACCCCTCGCGGAAAAGAAAAGAACCGGGTCGAAAGAAGCCGAAAGAGGTATTTTATTCGGCCCTCGAGTAATTAGGTTAAGAATTCCAAGTCGCCTGAAATCCGTACGGGCAAACAGAAATTTGCATTTTTATTTCCTTTCTTTGGGTAGAACTATGCGGATATTCTCTCTCCACCCCGTCTCTCCGAGGAGAGATAATTAAAAAACAAAGCTTTTGTTTCCGAGCTCGGTCAGGTCCTTCCTCGATGTTATGAGAAGTAAAATGGTTATGATGTTTGCGTGAATTAAACTGGGGGATGAAAATGGCGGTCTGTTTACTTGCGTTGGGCAAAGAGCTTTATGTTTGCTCATCCACCCCCTCTGATTAAATTTCAATGCTGGACGGTATGTATTTCCAGGTCGGACGGCTAATAGCGGGTAACTACAAAATAGCTGAAATGGAGATGAAGTATGTTTATTTATTTATTTATTTATTTATTTCCATTAACGTCACACTAGAGCTACACAATGGGCTATTGGTGACGGTCCGGGATCAATCCCAAAGGGAAAGATCCGAGGACAACACCACGTAATTTTGAACCACGGTCAGATGACGAGGCAACACCTGAGCTGGCACCCCACTCTCCAAACTTTCACACCACGCCAACGTGAGGACATTTGAGGCCACGACAGATTTAACGTGCACCAGCCCCCTTTGTACACGACGGTGTTTGGCTGGATTCGAACTCGCAACCCTTCGGTTGCAAGTCCGTTACTCTTCCAACCGGGCCACCGCGGCCCTAAGAGATGAAGTATGAAAAGTAGAGTATACGAATTCAGACTCGTTCTTAAAATGAGTAAAAGATCAGAGAAACATGCTTCATCACTAGCACTCAAGTTAGCATATAGCACCAGCATTTACCCGTTTGAATGGACTTGACCTATCTATACAAGTGGTGGGGGCCGCAGTAGCCCTGTTGGAAGAGCAACGGATTAGCAACCGGAGTTCCAATCCAATCAAAAGACCATCCTGTACAAAGGAGAGTGGTACACGTTAAATCTGTCGTGGCCTCAAATGTCCTCACGTTGGCATGGAAGTTTGGAGAGTGAAGTGCCAGATAAAGTGTGACCCCATCATCTGACCGTGGTTCAAAATTACGTGTTGTCCTCGGTCTTTCCTTTCGGGTTTGATCCCGGACTGTCGCCAATAGCCCGTTGAGTTGTGCTTCAGTGTGGCGTTAATTAAACGTCACACTAGGGCAATACGACGGGGTATTGGCGATGGTCCGGGATCAAACCCGAAGGGAAGGATACGAGGACAACACCGCGTAGTCTTACACGTTTGAATAGACCTGACCAGAAAGCGTCTATCTCAACAAGTAGTGGAAACAGTGATCAGCAGAATGAGACGTGTGTGTGAGATGAACATGGGACATCTTCAATGGATCCCAACACATGTTGGTCTGCTTTGAAACGAAACCGGCCTTTTGACTCAGGAGGTAAGTCTAGAGTACCTTGTGGTAGACTTGCGTATGATGAAGACGCTTAGAAAATTAAATTATATATGAACAGAATTTGGAGGATTCCTCCGACTCATGACTGGTACACCCAGTGCTTCCCTAGGTAGGTATTTTAATTAATGTCGCACTGGAGCAACACAATGGACTATACTCAACGGTCCGGGTTCAATCCCGAGGACAATACCACGTAATTTTTAACCACGGTCAGATGACGAAGTCACACCTGAGCTGGCACGTCTCCAAACTTCCACACTACGCCAACGTGAGAACATATAAGGCCGCGAGATTTAACATGCACCAGCCCCCTTCGTACACGATGGTCTTTGGTCTGATTCGAACTCGCAACCCTCCAGTTGTTAATCCGTTACTCTTCCAACCGGGCTACCTCCTACCCGTGCCTCCCTGGGGGAAATGGGGCCGTCGTGTCTCAGGGGGTTTGTCCGCCGCTCTAGCAACATGCGAGTTGTAGGCGGCGCAGGTTCGATTCCTCCCTGGGAGTATTTGTCTTTTGCGTTATAACTTTCCTTGTGTGTGTCTACTACTTGACATTGTTTATCTTGCATCTGGAGTACCATGACAAATATGGCCCTTGCACCATAACCTCCCCCCCCCCAAAAAAAAAGCAACCAAAAATGGGCAGCAGAAGACTCAGAATGCTCTCTCTAGGCTTCGTAATAAACATTTGGTTTTGTTGTTTTTCTTCAGCTAACGACAAGCCATCTGGCCAAGCTGTACCAACAGTAAACATTTAAAGCCAATGAAGATCGAATTGAGTTGCAAGCACATCCCTCTGTGCTCAATGAAACTCAGCTCAGGTTTCACCTGAGCACATCATCTCCTGTCCCTTAGGCCATCTTATTCGTCATCCTGAGGTGGTTGTTAAGGCCTTGGTGTGCGTATATATATATATATATATAATTTACTTAGGCGAAGTGACATAAGTAAAAAAGAACGCGTCTAACCAAGGCGCCTAACCTAACCTTCTACTCAGATTAACAAACCCAATCCGACATAAGCGGAATCGTGAATTCTGACATCGTTCTAAAAATAAGTCAACAGTTTGCAAAGCATGCTCATCAACAGCACATAGCACCAGCATTTACCCGTCTGAATAGGCCTGACCAGAACAAGAACTGGAGCAATACAACGGGCTATTGGATACGGGATCCATCCCGAAGGGAAAGATACAAGAACAACACCTTGTCACCGGAAGTGGCAGCCCACTCTCAAAACTTCCACACCAAGCCAACGTGAAGACATCTGAGGCCATGACAGATTTAATGTGCACCAGCCCACACGTACACGGCGGTCTTTGGTTGGATCCAGTTTCGAATTCTCATCCCTCAGGTTGTTAATCGGCTACTCTTGCAACAGGGCCCTCAGAAAAGAACGAAACCCTTTTAAAAAACCTCTTCAGGGAAAAAGAGAATAGATTGGAAACAAATATCTTCGTCTGCTTCACGCCCCTTATCTGTGGTTCAATCGCTTTCAGTACGACTTTCCAATAAAAATCTCACAACTGGTTGGTTATTAACAGAGAGAAACAATTTTTCAAGCTTTAAATCTGGCGTAAAATAAACAGAAAGGAACAATTGATGCTTGCTGTAACAAATGCTATCTCGCTTCTTGTAACTGTTTTCTTTCCTTTTCAACACATACTTGGTTACCCTGCACTTTTTTTTCTCGAGACAAATAGAAAAAAAATGAGCGAAAACGAACATTTCTCGGAAATAAAAAGAACTTTTTAACGAATAGAACGATCTTCTACAGAAGAATCATCTGCTCATGAGATCGTGGGATTGGCAGCAGATGGGGACCTGCATCCCCCTTTTAATGAATGAGAGCACAGGCAGGGGAAAAAGAACAATTTATTAAGCGCCCGATGACGTTCGTTATTATATCATTATGGTACTAATAAAGTTTAGAGGTTATGAGATTTTTCGCTCTGACAACTTAAGCAAATCTTTTCTGCATTTAGAATGTTGCTAGCATAACGGCATAATGTTCTTTTACGTAAAAGAAAAAGCGAGCGAGCTTTCAGAATTGCACGGTAAACGAACAAAAAATAACCGTCTGTTCTTGGAAATTATTAAAATTGAGTTAATAACGGGGGCCATTTGCAAATTGCCCTGTTACTTTGTAACTTGGCATGGTCTCAAATTTCGAAACAATGAATCTCGCTAAATATGCTGAAAGGTATCTGGCAGAACATATGGACCAGAGACCGGGAGCCTATGACACCTGTGTCACTGGGTATGTAGATATTTTAATTAACGTCTCACAGCAGCAACACAATGGGCTATTGACGACGGTCCTGGATCGAAGGGAAAAATCCGAGGACAAAACCACGTAATTTCGAACCACGGTCGGATGACGAGGTCATACTTGAGCCGGCACACCACGCCAACGTGAGGACATTTGAGGCCACGACAGATTTAACGTGCACCAGCCCCAAATACACGACGGTCTTTGGTTGGATTCGATCTCGCAACCCTACGGTTGCTAATCCGTTACTCCTCCAACCGCGACGTTGAAGGTAGGTATTTTAATTAACGTCACTGGAGCAACAACGGGCTATTGGGACGTTGAGGGAAATCAAATAAATATAACTGAGAACAAAAATATTTTCTTTCTAATGATTGTTATTTAAATAGGGATGCCAAGTTACTATTTTCGCAAGACTCGGAACAGTTGGTTCTATTTTTCTAGAATAGTTATCTGAGCAATGCATGAACGTTATTTTGTAAAGCCATCTGGTCTTCATAAGGGTTACGAGTTCGAATCCAACCAAAGACCGTCGTGTACACGGGGGCTGGTGCGAGTTAAATCTGTCGTGGCCTGAAATATCCTCACGTTGGTGTATAAGTTTGTGGAGTGGGGTGCCAGCTCAGGTGTGACCTCGTCATCTGACCGTGGTTCAAAATTACGTGTTGTCCTCGGATCTTTCCTTTCGTGTTTGATCCCGGACCGTCGCCAATAGCCTGTGTTGCTCCAGTGCGGACGTTAATTAAAATACCTAAGTTCTTACAGACTAGATGGCGCTCAGCCCACAATCAGGCTTTTTCTGCCAAGCTAAATATAGGTGGCGGTAGTGTTTCTGTGATGGAACATGTTTCCAGTAAGCATTCCGAAAGTGACATCACTTGGTTTGTTTTTCGAATAGTTTCAGCATTCCTCCAACAAAAATTCCGAATTGATATATAATTGATTGGTTAATGTCAATTAGATTAAACGCCAAACGGCGATAAACTGCATTTTAAGGTAACGGCTACATGTGTATCATGCGAGCACTTGGACAGAAGTAAAATCTCCGTTTGCCATTTAGTTTGTTTTCACTGAAAATCCCTAGGTGGGAAATGAAATTTGACGAACAAATGTTTTATTTAAATCGGATTTGTTTAAAATTACATTTTACCCTCATTCGGTCAACCGTATTAGAAGATAAGTATGCAAATTGTAGATGTTTAGAATTAATTGCCTTAAACGTTAATACAGGAAGGAGGGGCTAGGAAAAGTCAAGGCACATATGTATACTTTTAAAATTTTCGTAAAAAATGGGAAAATAGTTTTCAGAATAAAATTTAGAAATAAATTTAGAGATTAGAATTATAATTAATTGTGTGGCTTGTTACTACTCTAATTCCTTCATTTGAATTCTATGTACAAAATACAATCCATGGTATTTAAAATTCTTGATAAAAATAAATAAGACATTTAAAAAATAACAGGATATGAATTTTAATTTTAAAAACCACAGTATTTAAGGCAGTGCAGAAAAACTAATTATCCCTTCTGTTACCCAAATTGATTTGAAGTATAAAACCGTAATTTGGAACGCTTTTTCCACTGATGCAAAAATAGCTGTAGTAATAAGAATACAGCTGCTTTTTGGTTCAATGACTTTCTTGTCTACTATATGAATACTGGTGTTATCCATCATTCCAAGAGATATCTGCGACACTATTTCTCGAAAAGAGAATAATAGATGCATGAATCATGTTATTAGATGAATATTTCTCTAATGGGAATAGAAGACCTTTCTTTTCAAGCTCAATTGATTTGCTTGCATAAAACTGAGGGTCTAATGAAATAAGTTAGGAAGTGAAGAACACAGCAAGTGCTCATTTGCTACGTAACGAAAAATTTAATGTTGAAAACATCGACTCCTTTCTGCATGAGCCAAAATCCCCTTTCGCATGAACAAGCTCAGTTCTGGTACCTCACACGGTATAAAAGGGTGCCAAAATAAGCCAAAAGCATGATGCATACTTGATAACCTCCGAGAATAAAATCCAGATTAGTTTGGCATTAAAACAATATCCAATACCGACACAAAAAAAACTTAAGACTGTATTAGCTTTACTAATATTCTTATATAATAATTTGTGAAAACAATTGTCGCCAGTAAAAAAGTTCCATTTAAAATTGGCTTTACTCTAACCGACATGCAGTTTCAAATTGAATCCTTATAGCACTTTTTTAAATTAAGAGATTCAGTTTCCGAATGGAAACTATGTACCTGTTCGGAATGAGAATTGTATTGCTTGCCTACTGCATACAGCTTTTAATAAAAACAAGTAGTTTAATTTGAAACAAAACAAATATAAGTTCAATTGTTTTGTATGAGAAATTATGTCAAAATTTAAAAATATTTTAGTATTACGTGCCAGTCTTATTTAAAAGGTTTTGTTCTACATATTTCATTTGTTTTCATAAAATGGAATTTTACTATCACATGCATTACAAGGATTTTTGAGTAAAATTGGTCGAAACATACAAATGCCAACCAAGAAATGCACACATTTTGCAATACTATAGACATGAAATAAATAATTCATTAAAACCTAGCTCCAAAATAATTATTTGCAACATATAAAATAATGGAACAGATATTTATAGCAGCAGCTTTACAGGCAGAATAAAAATTACAAGCATGGAAAATAAAAGTAGATTTTGAAATCCAAAATTGAGCAAACATGTCAGATTCCGACTCCGAATCAATTCCGAAAAGCATAATTCCAAAAATACTCTGAATAAAATCAATAATTATTTACAAAAGAAAAATAAGTTCGCTACATAAGGTACTAGAGCTGAAACTCAGTAAAAACAATTTTTGGGAAAAAAGCTTTTCGGGTAATACTGGTAAAACACTGAGTTTCAAGTCCAATAAAAAAATGTTTAATTTACACACACATTTCAGCTTCGCTAACACAATCAGATTGATGTTGATTTAACTATGGTAAAGGTTATGGGTATTAAGCTATTTGTGTCAGCTGTACAAAAATGCAACCAAGAGGAATGCTTAAAAGTATATTCACTTATGTTTTATGCACCATTTAAAATTTATGAAAATATAATGAACTGTTCTTATGTGATACTTGCACATATAAAATAGGAAGACAGATTGATGCTCTGTAGTTCATTCACTGTGAGAAGTCAAAGTATGCAAAATTTTATGAAAATGCATCCAGCAATTTGGACATGTCAAACTTCAAAAGCTGAAATAAAAAATTCTTTATTACAGGTGTACATCTTTAATACAGTGCTTTAAAATACATAAGTATGCTACTTTTTTTAAGAAATTTTCCAAGTACATAATTGGCCATCCTCTCCTCCTGTTACAAACCAATTATCCTGTAATAAAAACACATAATTACGTAAAATATCCTCAATATGAATCAATTAAATTTGCATTGATAGTTTAAAAATTATATTAAAAATAGACCATGCATTATGTCAATTCCATGTAAATTTAAAAATCTGCAAGAATATTAGAGGACTGCAGGACTATACATCAGCAATCCTTAGCATGGGTATAGCAACATCTGTCAAATGCCAGAAATAAATTTTAAAATTTCATGACTAAATGGAGTATAAAACAAAATATTTAAGGGTCGAGTAGATAAATAAACCAGATTTTAAGACATCGGTAAAAAGCAAGTGCAGAACAGGTTGGTGGAGGGATGGTTTTGATTGTTAATCTACAATCACACACACACACACACATTATTTATATCACTAGACAAAGATCTAGAGTTCCAATTGGATTACAGGGGGAAGTTTGTAGATTGACCATAGCACAATACAACTTATGAAATTAATTATAATTTTTTTTCTTCATACTTCCTGGTAGAACAGAATTTTAACTGATTGGATTAATACCTAATATTTTAATAAGTTAGGTATAGATATATCGTTGCCTTAGGCAGAAACTCATAAACTCACTTTTTTCAGACATACTAAATGCTTATTTTCAGAATGACGAGAAAGGCATAATCATGTATAATCTGTTCAAAAGATATATAACACAATCAGAATGCCTATAATGTTTACTTTTTGAACAAAAACCAATAGTTAGTCTTTAAACAGTTGTACACTAAAAAATTCTTTTGTCAGTGAGTTTCTGCTCTAAACCAATGATATATCACCACAATTATCACCACAAATAAGTCCCTTAACATTCCCCTTTTCTCTTTTCAGGTAGTCTGTCACACTGCTAGCCATGTGGTCAATATATCTTGCCCCCCTTCACCTTTGAACTCAAGCAATCACACTGACCTTGACTTCGGATGGACCCACTCACTCAAAATGTTTATCTCTTCTTTTCAAATCGCCGGTGCAAGATCAGCTTACTTCGTCAACACACTGACTTTCTATCAATGAACTTTCTTGATAAATCCCCTGGTCCTATAATCTTTCTTTTAATCCTTATCCCTCTAGTGAGTTCATTGTAAACTATTCATTCTTTCACAAGCCTCTTAGAATAAGGAGCTCAGAGCTGTCCCAAACACCTAACAACCAACACCTCCATGCATTACGTTACTACTTGTCAGTTATTGAATAAACTATTGTTATAGAATTTTCTGCCTCTCCATTTGTGTAACCAACACTACATTCAGTTTCCGTGGATCATTCTCTCTGGTTGCCTAATGCCTCTTGTCACAACTGCAGGTTTATATTTTCTGTTATTATGACATTTATATACATAATCCATATATATATATATATAATATATAATAATTCAAGTAATAGAAATTGGAGCTGTTTTTAAGGTGAGAAAGTAATATGAGTGGTTGTTGGTTCGTTTAATAGCACCTTGGTTTTAGACTAGCTGTTTTTCAGCCATAGGGTTACTCAATGTCAAATTCCAAATCATGCCAAGGACAGTCAAATGCTTTGTGTATTTAGAAGGAAAAGATGTATTGAAAGCTAGAGCAGAACAAAATACTGGAAAACAGGAACTTTAGAGAAACTATGACAGATCCTGTTTAGAGAACAAGTAATTAGGATGGAATTAAGAGACACTAAAAATACACCAGCACGTTTTTGCAGTTCTACAAAAAGGAATCTTTGCTGGTGGTGGGGTGGTGGTGTTTTTTTTTTTTTTTTTTTTTTTTTTTTTTTTTTTTAAGAAAGAAAGTTTGATGCTGTTTTGAAATTCCTTTTTTTAATAAATTTCAACATGAAAGCTGTATTTTTTTATTAATTATACTCTGTTCTTTAAAATTAAACTAAATTATAAATTAATTGGTTTCAAAATTTTCTGAAACTTAAACGTCCCCTGTACAGCTTGACACTTTATAAAGTAGGGTATTGTTCCTGCTTGAACCTTGACTCAGTTCTGTATTGGATCTTTAATTTAATTTTGTAACAAGACTGTAATAAAATGTTTAATTAATTTATATAATAAAAATCACTTGAAAATCAAAAGCATTCCATCACATACACCAGCATTTTAGTCTGATAAAAAAAATGTAACAAAGCAGAATCCTGGATTCAAATAGAATAAATTAGAACATTCTAAAATTAAAGACTGCAGTTTCCAGGGAAACAGCTGGAATCTAAAAAAGCATTTTAGCTGAGATCAAACAGGAAAGATTCCATCTAATAACCCGAGAAAAGACAGGAAATAACAGAAATTAGTCTCAAGAAAGAGAATCAAAGTCATCTAAAGATCCCAGGGTTCCAAGAACACCCTACACAGACCACATGATATTAGGTACATGTGAACTTTGAAATGAAAAAAATGTTCATGTTGACAGTTCAGTAATATCTATATCTATCTATCTACATATATATATATATATATATATATATATATATATATATATATATATATATATACATATATATATATATATATATACATATATATATATATATATATATACATATATATATATATATATATATAGAGAGAGAGAGAGAGAGAGAGCCCTCTTTATATATATATATATATATATAAAGGGTGTTTGTGTATATATATATATATATATATATACACCCTCTTTATTTAAACTCTCCTTTACTAGACTACCTAATTACTGTTGCTTTATAAACTAAGTAATAAAAAATCTGTAATAAGTAGATCTACAATATATTGTTTCTAATATTGAATAAATACACATTTACAAAAGGCCTACATGAGTTGCATAGCAACCAAAATATGTTTATCGTAATATAGAGTAACTCTTTTTGCATCCTACAATTTTGATAATTGTATTTATATTATAAAATTGAATTGAATGAATATTGTAATGGATTGCATCTCATTTATGTTAAAAGAGCTAATGTTTTAAGTGCTTTTCAAGCCACTGATTGCTTTTTATAATTTATTTCATTTCTGTTTCTGTACAGAAAAAATCTAATTACAGAGAACAAAAATATAGGGTCCAAAAAATACAAACACAAATATAGTTAGAAAATAGATAAAACAAAGCATTTCATTAAAGCAGGTTGCTTATTGCATTGAAATCATTAAAACAATGCTAACCTCCGAGAAAGAATTATAAAGTTTTAAAAATCTAAGTAATAAGAGGCTTAGGTTCTCAACAGTAAATGAGGGAAATCAGCGAAAGTCAAAACACCAAATGAATACTCCATGCAGTCTACGCTTCCCCATTAAACTTAGTTTTGAGAACAATTAAAAGATCATGAACAAAAGGTCACATGTATAAATTAAATCGCATATGATAAAAAATATCCTTACAAATTTTTTAGAGTTCTATGGAACTAGAGATTTCTGTAGAGAAACGAAATTTCATTTTATAGAAATGGGCTATAGAGAAATCGAACTGATTCTGTAGAAATATATTTCTATAGAAAATTCTAGAGACATCTATAGAGGTTACTTTATAGAGCTTATAGAAAAACGAGCCATCATTGTATAGAATTCTGTAGACCACATTCTATAGAAATTCTTCGTAACAGTATATGAGTAAATAAAAATTAAGAAATGATAATGTAAATCCGATAAACTAATGGATTACTCGTGTAAATAAGATCCCAAAATAAATTGACAATAATGTTGTTTTGAAGCTTTCAGATCAAATTGATGTAGATTATCTTTTTTACTCATGTGCTCCCAAAACCATGACAAATTTTGTGTGCATGAAATGTGAATGTTCACACAATAGAGCATATTAGTGTATTAAAGTCAACATTTATATTAGATGAAACAAATAATAATTAGGTAGTTTCAAACAAAAGCAATTGTATTACATAATGACAACAGAGCATTCACTTACCTGAGTGTAATCGACAGTTCGAACTACATCTGAGTGACCATTTACTAAAGCAGACACTTGTTTCAAGTTCTTTTTACCTTGCAGATACAATTGCACGCTGCCACTGAAAATGATTGAAAATGTACTTAACTATCTAGACATAACTCATGTTAAACAAAGAATAAACACATTGTGATAAACCAAGATTTGGTGACTGTCTAAGCCTGTCTCAGAGATATCCTTAGCTGACACCACTTCCTCTCTTCAAATCTATTTTTAACCTGGGTGGAATTGCTCCATCAGCTACCCCCATTAGCATTCCACCCCTTTTCGGCCACTCGTTCCACTGCTCTTAGCATCGCTTGACGTTTATGTCGTGCTATAATCTCCTAGTTAAATAAATCTATTTGTTTAAGTTTTTAAAAAGTACTTGTATGTTTGATTTTACATGATCTCAGTCGTCCAGTGACATTCATCAGAAAATTTGGAATGTATACATTTTACACAACACAAGAATGGACAATCATGTCTTCTAAGCAAGGTTCAAAATTAGAAGGTGGTCAGTCATGTTTTGCACATGAAAATTTGACGAGTTCTTGGATCCAGTGATCACTTGACACACTTCACTAATATTTTTCTCTAGTGAGGTGCAAATTCCAATTAATCTTACTTTTATAATAAATAGGTGCAGAGTCCTGTACAATTCTAGCCATTACAATACGTAATTACATTCATGAAAACAAAATAAATTTAAAACTGCATCCAAGTAGAAAATTTTTGGCAACTGAGGTGGAAATGTTCTGTTGCCATACACCTGTGACTTCCTGCTCCAAAATTGTAACCTGCTTCTAAGTGAATAATATCCAAGTTTTTAAGTTGCTTCAGCAAATTTTAATTACTTTAAATAGTTGATTAAGTTTTTTAAATGCACGTCATATCATTTGAGGATTTTTTTAATTATGATAATAATTTAACATTAAGCATCACATCTTCACTACGTCATCTTATATTTTTAGAAACAAATAATTACAAAGATTCCCTTTACAATTGTTTAGTTGAATTTTTATAAGAAAATTTATTAAAACCCTACAGATGAAAATACTTTTATTATTTATGATACATATATTTATTATATTATGATTCATGGAATAGATAACTTTCATTTTCATCACTGGTTATAACTAAATAAATTTTATAATAAACAAGCAGATGTTTTCAAAATAAATAAGATTGGCCCTTCCCTTTCAAAAAATTAAACGTTTATTGTGACATAAGTGCATTACTTCTAAATCTAATATCATGAGACAAAAATAAGCATGAAATGTTGGACAAGCATTATCTTAATATTAAGCTTATAAAGATTCAAGAAATGTGTATTGATCTTATAACTGAATAAACATTTTATTTGACTACTTGAACTACAACACAATTTATCTTTTCACAAAACTCATCCTTTTTATCACAAAAGAACTATTTTGACAACTAGAATGAGCTTGTAGTCATTTTCCATAAATGACTTCAATTCTTAGAGTAATCGTAAAATAATTAAATATTATGGGAACAAAAAAATTAAATCATAAATTAAGTCTGAATTTTATGTGCTACCTTTCTATAACCCCAAAATAAAAGATGCAATTAATAAAAATAAAATTTGATTTAAGAAAGGAATTTTTCATGAATAGGTGCTTTTCTTAGAAGATTATTTCTTAGAAGTATTCCAGTGAAAGCAGTAAAAGAAAGCATTTGTCTGAGGTTCTTATTTCACTATGAAACAATTTATTAAATAATCATCATGCTAATTTTCAAAATTCAATTAAATTCAAAATTCAGGACAATCAATCAAAATTCAATTTGCTTTGACAATCACAATTTGTCAAAGCAAAAACTTTTCACGCTAACCATCCCAGTCATTTCAGGTTTTGGTTTGTAGCTCAATGGTGATTTTTTTACACAAGGGCTAATTATGGCTAAAATTGGATTCCAAACCACTAATAAATAGCATCATCCATGTGTAGATTGGGATTCGAACCCAGAGCCTGTTGAGCCTAGGGCAGACCACTTATCTGCTACCAGTGATAATTTTGGGACTATGCATGAATCCAAATGCCAAAATAGATTAATTCCAAAGGCACATCTAAAAACTACTTTCCAAAGCAAATCTAAACCTAACTTTCAAAGGCCTAACCAATTTACTACTTACTCATTTGAGCCAGTTGCAAGGTAAAAAGAATTGTATATAACATAGGTGTCAATTAGGAAGTCCACTGGATGCTGAAATACACAGAATATTCCTTAGTTATATTTCTCAAACAATCATGTTTATTTAATCAAACAAGTTTTGAAATGATATTAATGAGGAAAATTTTCAAGGCAATTCTGTAACACATGACAATTCTTAGTTGTGGTTCATTGCATTTGAAAATATAAAGATTTCTTATACCTGGATAAGAATGAGTCTAATGCATACAATTCGTACTCATTGTGTATATAGTATGTTAGTTGTAAGTGACCTGAGACAGATTTTAATATTAAATTCTAAGATATGATTACAATTAAAAAAATGCAAGTATTCAAAAATATAACAAATATTCAGGAAAGGGAAAACAAACTTTAACTCATTGTGTAACAGGTGGGTGAGTGGAATTTAGTGGAGGAAGCATCTCAGGGTTAAAATTAACATAATTTATTTACATTTGTACAAATTACAAGAAAACATTTAATAGGTAATAAGACAAGGACCATAGCCCAGATGCACACCTGGAAGGAATCGACAATTCCTCTTCTTAACAAGGAAGAAAAGGGCGATCAAGTTTGACGTGCAGTTGGCAAAGTGCTAACGAAGGGTTTATGGTGTAATTGGCTGTCAACAGGTCAATAGTTCAGTTTGTTTTCAATGTGCTAATAGTTCAATTTGCTACAATTGTTGAATTGTGAATCAGTTATGGCAATTTTTAATTGCAGTATTTGGGTATAAGACACTAATTCTCCTACATTCCTACTTATTGTTTAAGATATCTTTCCTGTAGGCTTAAATGTCGAGACACTAATCTTTAAGGAATGCAGTATCTGGAGAGAATAATGACTTTTCAGTCAAGTCGAACAATTTGAAAGGCCCAATATACAAAGTTGTGAAGAAATTTGATGTAAGAGAATTTCAGAGGCAGTTAATATTAATAATTCCATTAAAAACATACAACAGGGGATTGAATACATACTTGAAACTTTTCTGAAAGATCAGTTCTATTCGTAGACAGAGAGGGACTTGTCTGAAATAAATATCATTAAGAATAAAATGTGAACAAAAATATCTTACATACAACAGTTATACTAAATTATAACTCTAAAACCTGACTTAATATAACTTTTACTCCTAAACACATAAAATATGTGTTCAAAATTTAAGACAGATGCCACATGGCCTTAATTGTATTTCTAAAGAAGTTATTGATCATGTTAGTTTAATAACATGCAATTTCAAACTAAGATAAAAAAAGGTTATAGTTAGTAACTACAAAATAGTGTATGCATAACTACAAGTTAACATACTCTTAATTAATGCTGGTAAAGCAGATAACTTGCCATAATATTTAACACTTTACATACAGGGTAGGTATTTAATTAACATCGCATTGGAGCAACACAACAGGCTATTGGGTGATGGTCCGGAATCAAACCCAAAGGGTAGGATCCAAGGACCAATACCATGTAATTTTGAAACATGATCAGATGACGAGGTCACACCTGAACTAACACCCCACTCTCCAAACTTCCAAGCGAACTTTACCTACAGGGAGCCCATAAATAGACTACTATCTGCAATGTTTTATCAAGCGGCAACCTATAAATTGGGATTTCACTACCGTGTTTTGAATTACTTGGTCAATTAAAAAAATCCCTTTAATTTGCGAGCTGTAGGTAAACTGCTAAAGAATCTATTATACATGCAATGTATTTGATATAGCATACTAAGAATTAACTTTCACAGTATGTTTCAAATATTCAAACTTCATTGAATTGAAAAATTAGGAATACTGAGGCATGTGTATATTTACTGGGAAAAGATGCAATTATTCTACATTAAAAGGCTCAATCCTAAGTTAGGGTGAAAACATTTATCAGCATCACTTAATTATTGTTCCAATCAAAATACTGGAATTACAGAGAAAATATCACCAAGATTTCATAGTAATAAGTAAGGGAAACCTAGTGCATGGCTAATGATAGAAATTTCTTTAACTGTTCATGAAAATTTAGTGACATATTACCTGCTGCATGCACTGGTTTTCCACACACTGAAACTCATATTCAGGTCATATACAATTTTGCATGCTTTCAATATAAAATAAACTTATTTGTTTGTTATAGTGTGTATTTCATAGTTTTAATTTTTACTCTGCTTGCAGATAATTTTCCAGTTCACAAAAAGCGAAAAAATATAAATTTTTAAATATTTATTAAATTCTATAACGTGTACAGACAGGCCTGAAAATGATATATAAAAAACGGCTTGACAGGGAACATGTTAGATGCCATTTTACAGGGACTTACTAGATGAAAAAATAGATGGAAGCACCCTCAGCAAAAACTAAAACTAATTTAGACATTTTTCAAAATTGAGTATTATCTAATTCTACGTTTTCATTTTTAATAGTAACAATTTAACCCTAAAATAAATTTTTAGATTAAAAGTATACATACTTTTAAGGAACCTTTTTGTTTGCAAATTAGCAAAAAGGTTTGTTATACAAACAATGAATTGATTCAACTGCTTGACCATTTTAATCAAATATTTTTGTACAGCTCATCTCTACTTTTAGTGCATTCACCGTGGCAAATAAACAGGGTGCAATAAGCTATTTAAAAACTTACCAATTCTGTGGACCAAAACTGATAATCTTCTGTGCCAGTGATGCAAGATATTAGGTCACCAGCTCCCCATGAAAATTTATTCTGGAAAATAAAATGAAATGAGCAAAAGCTGTTTTTACATGTTTTTTTACACTTTCTAGTTAACCTCTGTAAAATTAGCAAGCAATAAGCAATTAGAAATTCAGAATAACAAGATTATTTCTATTTCAAGAATCTAAGTGACATGAGAAATCAATTTAGTTGCCCCTGTTGGTACTGCTCTAACGGCATTTTTGTTATAGTTAGTAGTTTTGTTTGTAGTATACAAAGAGTTAGATAATTTTGGCAATATTTTTTGCCTTTTAGCAAACATAGAGTTATAAAACTTGCAGCAGCAAACATCTTTGAGAGCACTCTAATACTTATAAGGTTTGCAAGATCAGTAATTTTTCAACGGGCAATCCATTAAAACAACAGTATTCAAATAAACATATAGATCTTTCCCGACCCTGATACAAAAACTAAGATCAATTACACTTGGTCTCAAACACCATTAATTAATTTTTGAATGCAATCGAAATAAATTATGCAGTGTTCTTGTCAAAATAGGGCCTTTTCTAAGGCCTTATTACTTTTGCAGTGGGAACTCTTTGTAACAGCAGTAAGGAAAAATGTGTAAAGACAAAATGGCACACTGAGCAGATATTTTTATCAACCTGAGGTTTCTATTTATTACCCATGCTGTTATCTTGTTTAAAGTAGATCTATTTTGTTGAATTTAAAAAATAGCCATTTGATTATGCTTCGTCTGATTGTCTCTGCCTCAATTACAAACAAAAGTAAAGTGCATCTGTAAAAAGTGAACTACGAGCACAGCACCAGATGTGCAGCTATAAAACTCAGAACAGTTGCTAAATTAAAAGTGAGAACAAAAACAGTTTCACGCTGGTTATGATCATGAACACATCCCTGTAACTTTTCCCCCCGAAATATTTTAATGTTTGTGTCTACTTGTGTATATAAATTTTATGTTTTAACTTCTAAATTAAACTATTGTAAATGGTTCGAGTGACTCATGTTCATTTTATTACACATTGGTTATTTTAAAGCAGCTTCTTTTCAGCATCACAGTGAAATTGGCAGAAAGCATTTTTGAAGTGTTGGTAGTAGATCGAATAATTTGTGCTTTAATTACTATCGAAAATGTTGAGATAACCCCTGTGACAGGAACAGAGAATAAAAACAAACGATAAAAAAGTTAATGTTGTTTACATTGAATAAACATCGTTTCTATTTAGTTTTGTTTGTAAAACGTTGATCATACAAAATCATTTAGGATCCATTGGTTTGGAGTCACCAATATTTCCTAAGCATGACAAAGGCAAATTTGTTCTAATTTGAAACAATGAAGTGCAAAATTGAAATACCTTTAAACATCATAAGTTTAATTTAACTAATAATTAAAGTAAAATTTTTTCTATCAGCTCTGGAAATGAACAAGTTTATTTTTGTATTACAAACACTGATGGGACTAAAAATAAAGACACAATTCAATCATTATAAATATAAAAAGTTTCCTAATGGTATTCCCACCATACAGCACAAATTCAATAATGCTTATATACCAAATTTAAAAATAAGCCATTAACACAGCACACGCATTCAGATGTTGCAAATGACTTTAAAAAATTCAACTTACTACTGATGTATCAGTGTTTAGGGTGTTCATCAAAGCATCATCTTCGCAGCTCTGAGTCAAATCATAAATGTTGATGAGACCATCTGTAGATGAGCTTGCTAAACTAGATTCACATTTTGAGTGAAATTGAACCTGAGAGAAAAGTTGTCTTTTTAGGTTGGTAAGTTGAGTTTATATGGCCTTTGGCCATGCTGCGCCAGACACAAGACATACAATATCAAGTAATGGACATACACACAAAAAGAAAGTTTTAATGACACAGAAGAGAGAGAAATACACTCAGGGAGGAATCGAACCTGCACAGCGTACGACTCACAGGTTGTTAGAGCAGTGAGCATACTCACTGAGCCATGAAGGCCCCTTGTCTTTTTTAGGAAAACTTAAGAAAAACAAATTTTATAAACTGCAGCCAGCAAATATTATCAAATTGCACCTGCAGATTATGCGACTACCTGATGACCTTTTAACTTTTATCACTACGCATTCGTAAAATGGAAACTTTTTACCAAATAAAAAATAGCAGACTTGTACGAAAGCAACATCAAATGGATCTTTGCTGCGAATCATTATACGAACATTTTGGACTTTTCGGAGTTGAGGAAAGAAAAAGGGAATACCTATTTTCAAACCTTATAAAAATTTTTAAATTTCAGAAGAGAATACTTCTTTGCTTAGGAAATTATCCTTTATAAATAATGGTATCAAATAAATTATGAACTACACCATAGTGTAAAGTTAGAAATCAAAGATTAAAACTCGACTTAATACAATGATTGTAGAAATTACGCAAAGCAATATGTAAACAATAAATCACACGCATTTCTATCAATATATACATTTTAGATTTTCTTGGATAATTCTGGTGTTCTAATTTAAATTATGTTTGAAGTAGTTAGCTGATATTTTCTAAGTGGCCCATGTCATGAAAGTATGAAGCTGCCTTGTTTTATGAAGGATACATTCCCAAGTGCAAGTAGCACAGGTGTTAATTCCTGACTTGACTTCAATTGAAATCTTTAGGAACAGAACCCAATCCTGCAGTTCTATGTATCAGGTCAACATAACACTGGTTTTTAGTGCATCTAATATTAATAGTCAAATAGTATTACATCTACAAAACTGCCAATGTCTTCTGTTTCTTGTAATTAATTAGTCATTAAAATGAAGACTACTGCAAGGCCATATATGCTGAATAGTTACTTTTTAGTAGTTGTAATATTATTAGTAAAATAGTATTGTCTATAAAACTGCCAGTGTCTTCTGTTTCTTAAAACACAATGAGTCATTAAACTAAAAACTACTACAAGGCATATCTACTGTATATAGTTGGATTTTAATGGTGTCATTTACAGAATTGAAAATATATGAGTAGTTGATGGATGTAAAAGAAATTGTCAACTAATGGCAGACTGATTCAACAAATATTAAATACAACATTGACTTGGTGTAAGTAAAGTTTTCCTCAATTTTGCACCAATGGCTTTTTTTATGCACGTATTTACAAAGCTAAAGGAACTTAGGTAGAAGACTAATAGCAAATTTCGAATGTAAGACTTTCTGATTGTACAAGCTACGTTTGTACACTGCTGGCCACCCAAATTGCAACACCAAGAAAGACAAGAGCTATCACAACAAAATTTATTTTGTAGATAACATGTTGACCAAGTATCAAATGATTAAATTTATAGACTTCTGTGAAGTGTGGTTCCTGCCAAAATCAGTAGCCAGAGTAGCCGCCATTGTTGGAGATCACCGCTGCCACACGCCTCGGCATTGATTCAAAGAGACTTTGGATGTGTTCTTGGGGTACAGCAGACCAAGCAGCTTCCACACGTTGCCAAAGTTGATCTGGTGTGGCAGCTGGGGATGTATTCTGGGTCAATCGTTGAGCAACCATGGACCACATGTTTTCTATCGGCGAAAGATCCGGAGAGCGAGCTGGCCAGGGAAGCAATTCAATCTGGCGATTGACGAAGAACCCTTGGACAATGTGTGCCACGTGTGGTCGCGCATTATCCTGTTGAAATATGGCTGTGGACAAGCCCTGAAGGTAAGGAAGGACAACTGGCTCCAACACCTCGGAGATGTAGCGCTGGCTGTTTAAAGTACCGGCAATGCGTACTAGAGGAGTGCGAGAGTGATATCCAATACCGCCCCATACCATAATACCCGGTGCAGGACCAGTGTGGCGGTGCATAACGCAGCTGTTCAGCATCCTCTCTCCACGGTGTCTCCAGACTCGAAACCGACCATCGTGGTGTTGCAGACAGAAGCGTGACTCGTCAGTAAAGACAATTTCATTCCATTCTGCCGTCCACATCCTTCTTTCATCGTACCATTGGCGGCGGAAACGTCTGTGGTTCTGTGTCAAGGGTAGACGAAGCAATGGACGTCTTGCGGACAGACCACTCTGCTGTAAACGGTGTCGAATGGTACGCGCAGACACTGGATGATGCGGTACAGACTGAATGTGCTGTGCTATGGTTCGTGATGTGGCTGAGCGATCCGTCACTGCCATACGCACAATATGCCTGTCATCACGTGAAGTGGTGCACTGAGGTGGATGCGATCGAACACGTCGGTCCGTCGTACCCTCCTGCATCCAACGATCACTTATCCGCATTAGAGTTGTTTGGTTTCGTCCAACACGACTACCGATTTCCCTGAAAGATAATCCACAATCTCGGTACGCCACTATCCTTCCTCTGTCGAACTCGGATACTTGATCAAAAGATGATCGCTGTTTTCTACGAGGCATAATTGATCGTTTTTTTGAAAAAACCACAAGAAAAAACACAATTGCCGTACTTGAAATCGTCGAAATCTCCAAGCCTTAAATAGCGCTTTGAAGTGGCGCCACAGGCGCGCGTGATGTGCGTCTGCGCTGAAATTCTAATCATTTGCATATCTCACCTCCGCTAATGCATGTTGTAAATTTCATATTATTTGCATGCTTCCTTCAGGGTGTTGCATTTACGGTGGCCAGCAGTGTACTTTGATAGTAAAGTGCAGAAAATTATTTTTGCTGTAATATTGCAATCATAATTGAAGTCAGCTATTCTACTATTTTAACATTTCTGGCCATGCATTTCTCCCTGAGAAGTTTGCAGATTTCTTTAAATAGGGTATGGTGGAGTAAAGTGGATAGTCCATGCAAAAGCTACCTCATTAATTATAAACCCTGTTTTAATGGAAAATAAAACTCACAACTATATATTTAAGTTCTTTAAAAAGTTTTCCAATCAAAAACATTTTACTGGTAACATCTAGAAGATCCTAGTCGCTTCTTGTTTGTTTTGATGCAGTCATGTGGGAGTAATTGTCTGGGAAACTTTCTATTTATGTATGCCTTTCTAAAAATATTATATTTTTTCTCCTGAGCTAGATAAAGGACTTGTTAACAGATTCCAATAAACAGGCAAGAAATTACAACATTATTTTTAGTGCTAGATGTTTTTAAATGAAGTGGGTATTGCTTTAGGCTTAGCGGTAACATTGAAGAAACTTTTTTTAGGGGTTCTTTTGTGCTAAAGATCATTTTTAATCAGCAAACCTGAATAGGTATATAAGTATTCCATAATATATATGTATAGGTATAATATTATGGCTACCCCAAATCACGTCGTGCCTTAGTCTTTAGATGTTGAAGCTTCCATGCCACTGAAAATAACACGGAAAGGAATTTCAATATCATGGTACAGGGAAAAACTAATAGCAAAATGTTTTTAAGATCACATTTCTATATCTATTGAAACAGTTATGTGAATCATTAAAATTGACCACATTGTGAAAGAATTTAAGGAAAGTGGTTACATATTGTAAATTGGGGGACAGGCTGTGGAACACAGAATTTTAAGGATAGGAAAGGCATTAATTTTCCAGAATAAAGTTCAATGTGTTGTGAGCTTGTCAAAAAATGAAGGGAATCAAGCTTCACAGGTAATAGCATAATTTTCAAGCAACTTACATGCCAGATAAAGTTACTGTTTTCACTGCTAAAAACCCTGAAATTAGATATATTAACAACCCTCTCAACTTCTGTCTACTGATCTTAGAAATGATGCTCAGAGTTCATTGAAAAAAAGGAAAAGGGTTCAGAAAAATAGGTGAGGTATTGACAGAGGCACTAGCATCTTAAAGCATTTATTTACAGAAACATAAGATAGGTCTAGTAATAACTAACTAGTAAACTAAAAATAAAGTTACTGAACCAAAAGAAAATATTGAAGAACCATAGAGCAAAATCGACAGTGGCAATATTAAGTAAGGTTCTTGGGTAATATGTAGGTTAAAAAATCAGTTAAACAATTCGTTGAGCAAGTAACAGAAGTCAGAAAAAATTAATTCATTCTTTAAAAAAACTAGAGTTAATTGATGGTATATTTTCTAGAAAAGGAGGATGTTGGCATAATAATATTGGGAGTATTTATTATACATACATTGCCACAAATCCTACATTTGATAATCATGTACAGTTTTAATATGTAACCTCTATATCTTTTTTAAAATTCTTGTTAACATAATATATTCATGAATTTTGAATAATTCATGTTTTGCATTTTTGTGTACATTGTTTGACTGTTATTTACAGTGAAATGATTACTCAAACATAGTTCAAGTACATCTTGAGCTACAGCATTCATAAAAATTGTTACATATTATAAGTTTGGCATTTAGAAGGCCAATAAAACAGTAGCTCAATGAATAAGAGTTAATTTGATAGTAGCTCAATCAACAAAAATTGTTTTTTTAATACATTTATCAATTATTATATTGTGTCAATAATTTTTTTCACCATTTAATGATTTTATAACTTACTTCTATGAATTACCCAATTTTCCCCACCTGCTACCCACTTTACCCCATACCATGGGGTAAAGTGGGTATAAAAACAAGGGTATAAAAATAGTCACAACTAAAAACGTAGGTTTAAATATAAAGAAAAAACATGCAGTATGTTCTTGAATGCAATGTATATATAATGCAAAGAAATGCCACTTTTTTTAAACTTGTCATTGCTAAATTCTAGTTTGAAATTGAAAACACTGTTTTTTATACCCACTTTACTGCACCTGACCCTAAACTATATTTAAAGTATAACATATATTTTTTGAAGAGTAGATAATAAGAATATTTGATATACTGTATGGAGGATTCATAAGAGTATATAAATTGTAAGAGTATGAGTTAACAGAAAACTTCAATCTTCCAAAAAGCATTCCATTATTCTGGTTTCATACTGTTGGTTTGTAACTTTATAATAGTGTGGTAGGTATGTGTTACATGTATTTCTAGAACATATAGTTCAGATCTAAGAAAGCATTCTTTACAATCCAAAAAGTAAAACAATATGCTGCATTGAAATGTGTGATGAACTCAGCCACCACTACAAAAGTTAACTTACAATGGAATAGTATACATAGCAGTGTAACCAAACTCCACCATGATAAAGTACTTTCCGGTACACAAAGTTAGACTGTCTTACACATCTTGCTAAATTGGTGACCCAGACATGATTATAAACACATGCACTTTCAAAAGCAAGCTAGAAAGCGCTTCTGAAAAATTCCAGATGGTGCTCGCCTTGTTTGAAGTACTACTTTGATGGATGGTCTACAATCAGTAGTTGAATTACCGTTGTGTAATGCTGATCACTTCCAATGACTATCCGAAGCCCTGGGATAACAGACACTGCTTCTATTCCTATCAAAGCTTCACTATTCATTGCTGCTCTACTTTATCTCAACAAAATGCTGGTTGCACTCACACTCAGTTGTTAAAGGCAACACAGGACAGTCTAGTCGCAATCTAACATTGCTTGACCATGCATATGGAAGTACACCTGTGATCTGAATACAGCTTACAGTTTAATACAATCGCCAACCTATCAACTAGTGGTAGAATCTATAAAATTCAGCCACTGCTCAATTCTGGAGCGGGAATATTGGGATGAACTTCGCTACAAGTACAAAAGTTAACATAGAATAGAATAGTATATATAGCAGTGTAACCCAACTACAGCATGAATTACTTTTCAGTAGACAAAGTTGCACTGTCACATGTCTTGAAAAGAATGAATGAATAAAAGTATATCATATAACACTTTCTTTTTTCCAAGCCTGACCACTGAACTAAGGCCTTCGGTACTTCAGTTGTTCTTCAGGATGATAAACGATGCTTTATAGAGCAGCTGTGCAAGCAATATAATCACTATACCAGTTAGACGGTGTTTAACACAGAATATAAATCAAAGAGATCAAATTAATAACAGAACATACATGTGTTATATCAGCTGTGTGAGAATTCCAATAACCACCAAGACTTTTGGTTGTCCTCTGATCCCTGTAAATTGATCAACAAAAATTATTTTTGTAATAAATATAACAGAGCAATAAGTTCATTTTAAATAGAACCACAGAAAAGGAAAGAAAATCTGCTGCAGATTTTACTTGACCTGCTGGTGATTTTTTACACAATTATATATACACATCTTCTCGTGTAATTCCGGTAGATATCATTTAGAATACAGCTGCAGCATTTAAAATGTATCTTGTTTCATGAAAAATGTTTACTTGCCAACAACAAAATTGAACTGTTCAATGTTGTTAACCTTACAATGCTATCTTTTAAAAATAAATAAAATTGTTTGATTCGATATCAGAATTTTAAAATTGTGTGCTAAAAGCTGATTAGTTTTCTCAATCCAATAGTCTGATTGGTTGATAGATGCTTCTACATCACTATCATGAAACAAGCAGAGTAAGGATAAACTTAACTGACTAGCTGAAGCAAGAACAATCGCTTTTAATTAATGGTTTAATGTGATCAACCTAACAATCCTTATTCAAAATTTAACATGAATAAGTATAAAACCTCTTAGAATTTAATACTATAAAGAGGGCACAAATATATTGAATGATTTTATCAATGAAGATAGAACTTTGAGTGGAACACAAACTACACTTTTTAATGTCTTGGAACCAATCTCTTGTTCATTCAGAGAGCAACATGTTTGAATGAAATGAGAGAGGAACTTATATTGATGCAACATTTTGTACACCATTTATTACCAATTTCATAAAAAAAAGTGTTTGAATAAAGCATTAAAAATGTGGAAAAATAAGTTGAAATAACTAAAGTATAAATTTCAATTCCTATTAAGGAGTAAATTTATACGAAAGTGCATAGTTGGTTGTTTAGGGTTCTTGGGTGCAAGGTCTAATAATGAACAAACTGTGCCAACTGAAATGCATGGATACAATAACGAGATAATTTTAGTACCTAACGAAAGATAGCAGATATGAGATGCAAACTAATTTATAATGAATCAAACTATTCTTATTGATTTCAAGCCAATTTCTTTTTAAATTCTTAACCTTCATAATCATAACAAGATTTCTATTACTTTTATCTTACTACACATTTAATGAATAAAAGTATATCATATAATACTTTCTTTTTTCTAAGCCTGACCACTGAACTAAGGCCGAGTAATCGAAGGAAGCTTCTGATAGGTCTAAAATTTATTATGATCTATACTAAAATAGTTTGCAGAGGCATAATCCATGCATAGAGGGTTATTATATTGCATTTGGGGAAATGCTTTATATATGGTGAACAGACAGTTGATAAAAAATTATGTAAAACATAATAGCATAGTTCCATAAAAAGTTTACACTCATATTTAAAATCACAATCGATAAAACGAAAAAACAACTTTTGCATTTTCACTACATACCAAAATATCATAAATGAATCTTCTCGAATAAGCTCAGTTCCAGCACAAATATAATTTTCAGATATATTCATATCGAAGCACAAAAGAGGCTTTAAGAAACCATCTGAGGCATCTGGAGATAAAACAGGACCAATCAATGAAAAAGATCATGTAGGTATTTTAAATCCTATTATATTTGATAAGTAAACACTAACAGAAAATAACCATCTATTTTGTATGCAGTTTCTAGTATGAGCTTAGATAACTCAATATTTCAATAAGCAAATCACAACTGTAGCCTAGACTCCATCCCCATTTATCAGCAACTGTATGCAAAGCTAACAGGTCTATGTTGTGACCTTGTTAAATTGAGGTTTAAGACACAAATGTTAAATATTGTGGTATGCAGAAATAACCATAAGCCACTAACAGTTATCAAACAGCAGAGCATGTTGCCAGTTAATAAACATAAATATTGAAATATTTTAAAATAAAGTTAATATAGTCTGGCTCTCGCAAGTTGGGCATTTCAGGCATATGGTTTTGAACGAGTTGATTCATTAAATTAGGGGGCACGTTAAACATAAACAATACTTTTCCACAATGGGAACCTTTAGCACAGACTATGGCTGATTTTATCAGTTGGGATCAGAAACAATGTCAGTGATTACGAGTGGCCAAAATAAATAACCACCTATGGTGATTGTTCACTTTTGGGTGATTGGGGCTGAAGGACATTAAAGTTTACTAGACATTATAAATTAGCTTTATTGAAACAACTTGTATTTACAAATATAACAAGTATTGAAAGTCAAGATGTCTTGACTATCTCCTTATATATCATAATCTCTCTCTATATATATAAGGTTGAGAGTGCATACAGATTTACATAATCATAATTTATATGCTTCACATCACCACAAGGCACTCTAAAAATCACGTCCTCTGCTAGAGGTGGAGAGACAGATTCCAACAGTGATTAGTTATGATTTTGCAGTACAGGATTGCCACAGCCAAAGCACTCGTGAAATAGTACGATTAGTAGCATAAATGTTTAATAATAGTAGCAAAAAAATTTCCTTTATACCCTATTTTAGTTCCTCAAGTACAAAATGAATTGGCTAAAGCAAAAAATGTGCAAGTTAAATATGAAACGGACATTGGAAGATATTGATAAGAAATTTAAATTTTAAAATTAAAAACTACATATTTTCTTAATAAGGTTTTCATGACAATCTTGTAAACCCGGATTCAGATGTTTTTCTTTCATACTTGCCATGGCTTGGCGCCGAAACTTCAAAATTTACGTCCCTTGGAAAATTTTCTCCATAAAGAAAAATATTTTTTCTGTCCCATATTAGTTTAAAAAGGGACTCAATTTTAGTAGACTTTTGGCAAATTTTCAAAAATTTGGAAAATAGGTTTTGAGACAATTTTGCTTAAAAAAAACCCTAGTTGCCAAGGTTGAAAAATAGCTAACAGTTGCTTGTAGCAGCCCTGGATATGGCAGCCCTTTTCCCTGGCAACTCTTATGATCTTGTAGAAATGGATTTCTCAAAGGGGTCATCTGTCTTCTCATAAGGGAGTTACACTATACACTTATGTAAACAGATAACATTTCAAGAGTATAAATAGAATAGCACAGACACTTCGATGACAGTTATGATCAAAGTGTCCATAAATCATTTAAAAAGTGGCTCCTGTAGCAAGAACAAACCAAGGGATCAGTTTTTTAAATATTTAATCTCACATCATTAATAATATTTAATAATCACATCATTATGATTTGGTTTTGATCATGATAAATACCTTATTTATCTATTTTTCATACATTAACTAGCATACACTGCCAGACATAAATAAGTGGGAGCACTTACCTGAATATGTAAGTGCAGGTGTAATTCCTTTTCTAGTGTCCCAAGCACTGCAAGAAAAATCAAGCTGTGTTAAAAGTTTAATGTAAAATTTGAGAAGAATTGTAAATGCATACAAAAGATTAATTTAATATCTTACAATATATTTCCATCTAAAGAACTAGACAAGAACACACTGGGATTTTCCTTGGTGAATTTTATTCCTGTGATAGAGTTTTGATGGCCTAAAATTGAAATAAAAGATTACAATTCCATACTGAAATGCAAACAAGTAACTGGTGTCAATAATTACAGTAAGTTTAATCTGACAAACTATATGAAATTAGATATATATATATTAAAGTGATTTTTAATTTTGCTTTTAAAAATAAATTTATAAATATTGGAATCAGAGTTACTAGCATTCTCATTGGTTATTAATAGCACTCATCCATTATGAAAATTATCATTGTCTAAACATTGAAATTTGAAAAATATTCGAGAATTTTCTATTAAAACCTAATTTTTCAGGAAATTGCAATTCATTGAATGCAAAACTGAACTGAAGCTTATTTTATGTATCATTCACAATGTATAGAAGCACTGCTTTATAGAAATTATTTATAACTAGCTTTTAATGAAAAACATGCAAGACTTTTCTATTTCTATTATGAAAAGGAAATCAGAAATTTATATCACATGAAAATCAAGTAAAAAGTTCAAATACAATGCAAATTTAATATAACCCAATGGAGATCAACATTAGAGTGTATAAAAAGTTTGCTTGATGTTAAGCATGCACTAAAATCACTAACTGCACAAGAACTAGACAAAATGTCGAGTAAATGCTGTATTTTAGATTAATCTGTTTTTAGGATATGCATTGCCTGAGTCTATAACTTGATGTCCTCTATTGTACAATAGATTGTAATCCTTGAATCAGACAATCTTACAGTCAGCATGATTGCCGAAGCATTTAGGGAAATTGAAGAATATATGACAACCACTCTTAAAACATGAAGAAAAGGCCATTCTTGATATAGTAATAAAAAGGAAATCCACTTTTCTGGAAGCATCCGAGACCTTTAGCTTAGTGGAACAAGTTTTAATAAGGATGAACAAGTGGCTGGATCAAAGTCTTTCACAACATAAGCTCCTTCCTTGAAGTGTCAGTGGAAGAAGTTCAGGCAGAATACTGGGCAAAATAAAAGTTTCTTTGAGAAATCTTATGTCCTGAAGTCACAGGAAAAATTAATTCTACTGCATAGGAAAAGGTACTTGCTTTGGATCCACTCTCTGAGGTATGCCAATTTAAATCAGCTGGATTTAAATCAAAATTTTAAATTTCATTGTCCTTTTTGTATTTAGTTTATAAAAACTGAAAATGAAATAGCTATGCATGTTATTTTATTCAAATAAGCTCAGAACTTAGTGTGTACTCAAAATTAAACTAAAATCATCCGCTCTTTGAAGACATTAAATGACAGTATTTGTTGATTGTAATCATAATTACCAGACAAGTACTTATTTCTTTCTGGAACCATGACCAACAGGTGTCACTCACAAGCCTGTATTCATCAGCCTGAGTTGTTATAAACATTCAATGTGACTATAAGTTGCATATGGTCAATTCTCAACTGTCATTCATGTGCAGATGCTCGAAATATATATTCACTCACATACACAAATTATTAAAAATGCGGCAACTTGCATTCTTGTTTAAAATGTTCTAGTTATTTATTTGAGCCTTTCATCCCTTTGAGGGTCAATAAAATGAGTACCAGGCATGCCTAGGAACTAAACATTGGGGTCCCCACATCAGGCCGACCACTAACAGAGACAAAAAATGCCACTCAGCACCCCAGGGCATACAAGGTCTCGTAAGCGGGATGGGCACAGCGGGCCATGGTTCTTCGCAGACTGTAGTGCCACGGAGTTTAGTTTTTTTAGTTATTTATTTAGTATTGTAGTCTCTTCATGAAAAAATAGAAACCTAGTCACAATAAAAAGGTTTTCTACAGTATCACAAAAGCTGCAGTAGAGGCAATTTTTGTCTGATTTTGATTTAGGTTAAACATAAATCAAAATTATCCAGAAACCACACTGATTTGTGTCTCATGTCCAACAAGTTTAAAATTGTACAGGGACGGAATTAATTAAAATCATAAAAATTCGATTTAAATAAAATAAATCAGATTTTTATGATTTCTTTTTTAAATCAAAGATTTTTTTCATACCCAGCTAAGGAAGCTGTCAAGATCATAACAATACCAACCACTACTGCAGCTACTGAATGAAGTTTCAGTACTTATGGGCTAATCCATTCTGTTAAATGGGATAGGTTATCAGTTGAAAGTATCAAATTGATATATGTTGCTCACAAAATAAAACTTCTGAAAGAAAGAAGTGCATGGAAAACCTATTCAAAATTTTACAGGAATTGTAGATAATGAATTGTTAACAACTTCAGATACAGAGTGATTATTAGATGAAAATATTGTTGGAAAGAGTAGAGTAAAATATAACTTAAATGTTTACTTGTGTCTTTATTTCTAATGTTAACCTAAAAACTAGAACATTTTAAACATATGATTCTTTCATTTATATATTCATTCATCTATTGAAAAATAGTGTGTGGCATACTTTTATTTAAGAGAAAATTCTAAATTATTCTCATCTCAAAAATATTCTCCTAAAGATTGCTATCGAGAAATTTACATTTCTAAGTGGAATAATTTTTATATATTTTCTTTGACACACATTAGCAATGCAAGATTCATGAAAACTTGAATCTAATCAGAATCATTTTTACATCACCACAATAATCTTTTTCTTTAAAAGAAAAATATTACTACAGGATAAAGAAAATTCAAAATTTTACAGTAAAAAAGCATCATACTCACCTTTAAAAGAAAGTGTTTTAACATTCGTTTTTACATCAAATAACAAAATTTCATACGATGATAGTGCAATTGCAAGTTTGGCATCTTCCTGACTACAAGACAATTTTAAAAATTAGCGTTCCTTCAACAAACAGTGCAACTCAATATTTATTATCACTTAGAAATGTTAAAATAAATTATGCTTAGAGTCAGTCATGACAGATGATAATTTTTGATGATAAAGCACAGCAAAATGCTTGTATTTTCCTGAATAATTGTTTAATTTGAAACTGGAACAAACAAGACTTACTTATTTACAGCTGATTGAAGGATATATTCCTCTGTGACTTTTTGCTTTGACAGTGGAGTTACTTCACAAACAGTCTGAATTTCTGAAATGCACAAAATAAAAGGTGTGAAACATTTTCTCATAGTTTTAAACTTCTAAAATCACAAATTACATTATTGAAAACAAAATACTACAATGTTTTGTTAAGTATGAAAAAAATGAAAAGACTACCTGTTTAGATAATAAGTGGAACGCAAAAGAGCTGTAGATTTTGGAACAGATAAAGTTTAATTTTTCTGGTAGTAGGGCAACTTTAGAAAGTGAAGGAGTGACTTACCATTTATTTCATATACATTTGTATCAGGATAAACAGCATTTTTTGATTTCCTCAGAGATTTCAGCATAATAAATTTATCATTTTATTGCATTTTGCCTATTAATTGGATTTGGATTAACTGCATAGGTAAGTGTATTTTTCTCTTCACTTTATTTCAAATTAGCTGAAGTCAGGTTAATTATCTTAATATTTAAATACTTGATTTTTAATTAATTTTTTAATGCTGACAGTGATAATATATCAATGTATTTTTGCTAAAAGAAGTTACTATTCAAATTGTAAGTTGATAAAAGTTTGCTTTGTCAAAAAGTCAGTTTTTGCCTAAAGTCTGAGTCTAATCTAAAGTCAGTTTTTGTTACATGAGTGGAAATTAGAATTGGGAAAATGGCTTAAAGTGGATTACAAACCACTACAAAAACACATTCCAAACAAAACAAATTGAACAGATACTAGTCTAGATCGTTGATAAAAAATTTCGATGAAATGCGTTTAATTGGATCGTTTGTAACAAATATTAATGGGAAATTATTTTATGCTTTTACCTAATTTTATTATCGCCAACCTATTTAGCTGAGCAATGTTTCAGTCCCTTTCTTGGCGTAGTCAAAAGCAAAATGCGTTGGAAGCTGAAAACATATCAAAGCTATTCCAGAATGTTACATTTGTTACGGAAAGCCTTTTTCCAAACCAACTTAAAACAATAATCAATGATCACAACCCACAGTTTGCTAAAAAATTTTAATCGACCTCAACTTAAGGGATCAAAATTACTACGATACTTTCATACACTTACCATTTCTTTTTCCCATTGTAGCTTCCAAAGGAGCGATATCAAACAACAACCAGTGTTTCTTGTTTTCCAATAACAATGTTTTATAACTCACAAAATCTTAATATGCACGAATGTTTCGTTAATAACGACTGGATCATCAGAAAATAGAATGGTACATGTGAGATAAACGTGGGTCGAAATTCAATTTTCCACTGTTTTGTTGTGTTCACGGTTTGCAGTTACAGTCAAAAGCAAGTGGTGATTGGTTTAAAATGGCTAAGCAAATAGCAGAAAATTAAATTAATGTATCAAGATGATTAAATAATTTTTCTCACATATTTTAGGAACTAAATTTTTCTGTAACAATGGAAATGAAAAACTCCTGTATCTGATAGGAAATGTGTGTTTGAATGTAAATTATTTTTCACCTAGTGTATGTTTTTATTACTACGATTTATTCCGCGAATTGCATTGGAAATTACTTTCGTTATTCGTTTAGCAGAAAATGTTACTTGTTATTCTGTGCTGTATACCATCAGAGTTAAGTCTTCAATATATGCATTCAATTCCTGATCCCATGGATCAAAGAAATTTTTAAATCTCGAGTTTTCTTCAAACATTTTTCAAATTTGTTTATTCCGGGTGTAAATATCAGTTTCCCACTCGAGGCCTCAAGTTTGTCATCAGCACTTCGATTTGGATCAAATCCAAATTTCAAAGTCTGGAAAATATAGTTTCCTCAATTTAATTATCATTAATTTTTCAAAGCTATCCGTTATGGTATCAGAGAATAGATCCGTATATTTTTTTGAAGTCTTCAATAAACTTTTTGCCGTTAAGCAGACAAACGTTATGCAGTGTTGAAGTTTGCAAATATGTATTTTACAATCAAGAATATCTGTAGTAATATTACTCAGAGTACAACCTGAGTATTTTAGAAGTTCCGAATTAGAGAATTAAATTAAATAATTGGAAAATGGAGTCATTTGCCGAGAAAGAGTGCAGTGCTTTAGGTGGTTTATTTCAATACATAGTAAATGATCTTAAGGTATTTATCATTTATATTTATTTATAACATTTGCTATCTTTATGCTGTCTATCTATGTCATTTATCTTGCTGTGTCATTTCTTTCCATCTCAAGTAATGAGTCCAAATATGTTTTAGTTATTTTTTATAAAAATATGTTTGCTGTGAAAATTGCAAAATTTGTTTCACCTACGATTTTATTTTTGATGTATGTTCTCTGTAATTCAAAATCGTTTACTGATTTCAGATTGCAACTCCTGTGTGGGAAGATTTTCTGGGCAAAGCCTCAAAGCTCCATACCCATATCAAGTAAGTTTATTATGAAAAGTCATCTAAACATAATTTTTATAATGATGTTTGATGAATGCTTATGACCATGCTGACTTATTTCGTTAAATCTCTAGTTCCAATTGAACTAATGCTGTAAAACATTTAAGCCATCAATGTTAGAATGTATGATTTCAATTTGACTGGATAATATTTAACCAATATGTAAATCCACCTGAAATTTGATGTATATATATTTCATGTTGCAACAAAATACTTGACCCTTTAATCTACTTTTCAAATTCCAAGTTATTTCTTTCATAGTTAAAATGATACCAAACAACCTATTTTTCTTCTGTAAAAGAGCATTTATCTATTTCTATACATATACATTTTAATGAGTGAGGATAATTTTTGGCAGAAACTTGTCACCTTTGTTAGAAATACTAAATTCATTGAATAAAATTTCTGTTTGTGGCATTTACATAAAGATACAGATGTCAATTTCCTAGTTAAATTTAGTTTGACATATTTTTATATTTCTATCAATTACTGGATGAATAATTCAAATTACTAAATGTTTATACTGTAAGTTCATTTTGTTTAAATATATCTACAACCAACATTGGAACTAAATGTTGAGTGGTATACCAAACCTTTGTGTAGCTTGTAATTTTGTTTTTACAATATTTTTTAATATCTTGGCATTTGAGTTGAGTTGCATTCTCTGTATTAAAAAATTTAAAAAGAGTAATTACTTATACTTCAATCAAACTTGTCACTTCAAATCACTGCAGCAAAAATGATGCCACAGTCCTTGTACCTAAATTGACTCCTGAACTGTAAAAGAAATGAAACACAGCTTACCAATTAACTCTGTAGAGAATAATATACTGACAGATATAAATAGGAACTTGCTTTTATTTAAAAATTGTTTACTATGAAAAAGTAAGTTCTTAAGTATAATATTAGCTAAAATTGTTGGAGAAAGTCATCTTTATTTCATTAATTTTCCTTGTGTGTGTTCGGATTTGTTATCAATTTGTACCTGGTAAATATGTAGAGGATTTACAAAGGTTTCCGTTCAGTTAGCACCATTTAACTATATATTTAGGCAGTAAATATTAGACTATGGTTATATATAAGTAATGCAAGAGTACAGTTATTATAGTTTTCCTATTGTGTTGTTAACTTACTTATCTTCTGGTTCTCTAAATAAGTATACATTTTTTGTATTTTCATTTGACTCTACAAAATAATGGACTTACTTTGCATAAATTGTCAAATTTCTTATATTGTGGTTTGAACATGTTGCCAACAATCTGTCAAGGTGCGAAAAAAACCTTTCTTGCACAAAGTAAGCTCCATGATCTGAAGAACATAGAGAATTGTTTAAATTGTAATAACATAATTAATTGTAGAATCATTTAAATTTTAAATATACGTTATGAATCTAGGTAGATAAAATGCAAATTAATTGAGCCTCTCAAAGCTTCAAAATGTTTGGCCAAACTCATCAGCTTTAAAAATATCGTTTTTCCTACTCCTCGGAAGTGTGAACAGATTACTTCTTGAAGGAGTGTGTCTAGAGGGGTCATTGTGCAACAGCACTGCCCTCAAGTAAACCACAATACTATCATCATAGTTCATATTGTACTCGTAGATCCTGGAATTTTCAATGCAAGAAAAATTAAAATCAAGCTTTTCAAGCCCAAAAATATGCAAAGAACTTTTTCATGAAAGATGTGAGGTATCACAATAGCATTTCCCATAATAAACTAGCAGTGAGTTAGAGGATGCACAGCGCAGAAAAAAAATGAACCACCTCCTTTATTTTGAGCACTATTCATAGTAGAGCAAATTCAAAGATATCATTCACTAGGGAATAATGTCCTACAAATGCAAAAAAAAATTGCATAAGGTGCCGTCTTCATATAAAATTTTGCATAAACGTCAAAATTTCCAATGGAAACACCCTGTTTTGATGCCTTAATCAGATTCTGCATCGTTAAATTAGTCTAAATATGAAATTTCGTGATTTTACTATCTTTATATCCAGAGATATTCAATGTTAAAATTGCTGTCAATTTCAGGGATCATCACATTGAAAATTGCTATTCGTAGATCAAGATTGACTGTAGTTATAGCTACCCGAATTTCAAAATTAAATACTATTTCAAATGTATTTGTCAGTGCGTGCAAATGATCTGATAATTATATTTATTATGCAAGTGAAAATGATTCAGAATTATGTTATCTATATATTAATACGTGAAGACAAAACTTTGTACCCCTTTTTAAGCACATTGCGCGCACGGAGGAGTATGAGATTTTGCATAACTAAAGTTCATATGGAGAAGGAGTGCAGAAAGATAAAATTAATGTATAATATGCGTTACAAATATATTAAATTAAACAAAATAAAACATTCATTGTTTACGTTCATATATTGTAATCTATATATTAATACGTGAAGACAAAATTTTGTACCCCTTTTTAAGCACATTGTGCGAACGGAGGAGTATGAGATTTGGCATAATTTGCCAGCACATAAGTTAGTATTGAAAGTTAATTGCATCGTTTTGCTGATCAGAAACTTAAATACAAAGGAAGCATTAGTCAATGGAACAAGAATGCGCATCAAATTTATGCATCGTAATACTATTGATTGCGAAGTTTTAACTGGAACCGCACACAATAAGAGAATTTTGATTCCATGTATAAATTTAACATATTCCGCAACTATTTTACCATTTAACTTTCAAAGAACTCAATTTCTAATTATACCTGCATTTGCGATGACAATAAATAAGTCTCAAGGACAAACATTCGAAAAAATTGGAATTTTATTGAGGCAGCCAGTTTTTACACATGGTCAATTGTACGTCGCAGCAAGTAGAGTTCGATCATTCGATGGTTTGAGATTTTATATTTCAGAATATAACGGTCAAGGGCATTTAGCAAACGATGAAAGAGTTTTTACAAAAAACATCGTCTACACAGAAGTTTTGAATCATTAAATTCATTGTCGAACTATTTCAAGTTCAATGGACAACATTTATTTTTTTAACCACCCGGTTTTTTTGTTTCAATAAAAAATATATAAAAAAATACGAAGCATGTATTCCTTTTTTCATTTTTTGGATTTATTTTTTATTTAAATTTTATATAATTTGAAAAAGATAGGGAAATTAAATGTGTAGCCTTGGCGAAACCTGTGGCCAGTATTGCAATAAAAAAACCCAAGAAGATGTCAAACAACGCGTTATTGTTTTTTAGATATGGCTTAACCAAGCTATACCACATTTTTCCTATGACGTATTTGTACATGCTCGCAGCTTACGTGGTAGAATAAAATTCAAAAAAATTATATGCAATGAATATAGTGATATACTCTTTGACAAAAGAACCTTATTAACGTTCAAACTTAAAAATTAAATGAATTATTGTCGAATTTCGACCACTGGGCGACCACTAGTTTTATTTATTATGCAAGTGCAAACAATCCGAGAATTATTACATTTATTATATGAGCTCAAACGATAATATTGTCAACTATAACCATGATTAAAATGTGATAAAAGAGGGATTTTGGAATTAAGAACAATTCAAAAAAAGTGTCGATCGATGTTCTGTATAATTTTGTATCGTTTTTAGTGTTCTTTATAAATGTTAATTTTTTAATTAGCTTTCATCTCCATGTATGCAACCAAAAAGCCTACCTACAATTTAATACAATCGAACTGATATTCTGATCAATATGAATTTAAAGGTTTGATTGAGGGAGGACTATGCAGTAATGATCTTTCATGACCAACTCTAATCTTGTGTGAAATTAATTATTTTCATAGGGTGCATACTTTTTAAAAAGTATTTATGAACTGCATGCAAATTTCGAGATATAGGGTCATCATTTATCTTGTCACCTTAGAGCAGAAATTAATTAGTGGGGTTTTTAAATATTAAATGCTCAATTTCATGATGAGAAGTACATTGTCCTATTGTAAACTGTTTGAAACAAATGTAATACTATCAAACTGCTTATAATTTTTATGGATACTTTCGTATTAACCACATGCCACTAGCGAATATCAACCAAGTTTTGTTTCGGGCGGAAAATGTTTAGCAATTGCCCTTAGGATGGCATCAAACATATCATTATCATTTGAGGCTTGTCTTTTCCTCCATATAAACTCCGCGAGGTAGGACTTGAGGTGGGGGCAAGATGTTCCTCGATGTTTTTTATTTCGCACTTCCCCCAGATGCGTTCTATATTCTGTGTGCATGCCAGTTCACAATCAATGAAATTGTATTTGTGGTTCACTTGGCAGTGAATATAACCAGATTGTTCCAGTTCTTCCGTCTTATACCCCTTCCAACAGTCGGAAAAATGGTCGATCCATCTTTAATGTGTTTTTTTATTTTGTTCATTAATGTGATAGCACTACGATCGGGGACCATCACAAAAAAATCGTCTCTTGTTTCGCAACAAATGCCCCAAATATCCATTGGGGTGGGAATATTCTTCCAACATTATTTTTATGAACAATTAAAGGTCATTGGCTACTTCACTTCAGTTTATACCAGCGATTAATCGTTGGCATGCGGTTAATATGAAAGTACCTTTTTATGTTTGATTCAAAAATTAATAGTCTTTAAACACCCATACTGTAAAATTTATGCTGTCAGTTAATGAGTTTCATGCATGCAAAGGGTATGTAAAAGTGACTCTTTGTTATTTCATTCATTTCGATTTTTGATATTGAATTTTGTGACCTTAAAATTTTGGAATTCTCCAAATAGTGTTAAGCAGTAACACAATTCATATAATATTAGTAATATATTCAATGTTCTTTGTCACATATGCCTAGAAAACCTTAAAGCTATTACCTAGTCTGTCTTAAAAGACTTAATTTTTTATTTTTCTAGCATCTGTAGGGCTAACTAATCTGAAACTGAAATTTGGAGCTTTTGTGTTTTGCTATTAACGATGTCAGTCACAGAAATATAGTTTTGATGACGTTGAAGCTGGTCATAACAATTTTAATTACTGCAATGACATTAGATAAAAGTTGAGATTCTGTTACAACAAACTCTTAATATAAAATATGATTTTAATCCCTGTGTCTGAAAAGTTTCTGAGTCCAGTTGACAGTTGCAATTTTTTCCAGAAAGACTTAAGATTGTTGTTTACAAACTAAGTAAATGGTTATTTGCCCTATTTTCTATTTCTTTTCATTTTAAAATATTTTTCTTTGTTTCAGAACTACAGTATTGGCTTTGACAGCATTCCTTGACGCATTTCAGAAAATTGCTGATATGGCAACGAATGCTCGAGGTGAGTATTTATAATTCTAATATGCATCACTTTTTTTATCTGTCATGATTTGAATAATGATCAACCTATAGTGAAATACCTAAAAATCACTTTTTACCATAATCCAGGTGGCACCAAGGATATTGGTTCTGCTCTCACACGACTATGCCTCAGACACAGAAGTGTTGAGACAAAGCTCAAGATATTTTCCAGGTGAGTTTGCCAGTATTTTTGTGCTTTTGAATTTTGTGTATTAATTGTTTACTGAAATATGAAGATGGCAAGAGTAACTTCTGCTCTGTCAAACACTGTCTACAAGATACATGATGTAATCTCTGCACCTTTATATCTTTCAATCTCGATATATTGTAATAGGCTTGTGTCTCAAACTGAATATTTTATGTGTTTGTTCGATAATTATACTTTTCTTTTGTGTTTTAGAAGCAATTACTCTACCTTTATACATATAAATGTGAATTTAAAATACCGGTAAAACAATTACAAATTAATGCCTAATTAATAAGTTTAATTTATTGCTAATTAATGATTTTAAAGTGCCAAGTCAAATTTTTTTATTTGGATTAGAGATATGGAACTTCATAATTTCTTCACTTGTGCATGTACTAAATTCTTTTAGCTTTTTAAATAAGTTACAATCTGGCAATTTCTTAAAAGTCTTTTTGAAGTTTTAAGTATGTTAGGAGATTTGTAGAAAGATATCATTTGTAGGGTATTCACAATTTATATTGTATATTTAAACCATCATGTAATAAAAACAGACTAATTTTACTAGAAAAAGTTTTATTTAAGAAAAAACTTCAGTTTTCATTGAAACCTTCTAAGTTTTGTATAAGTTAGTGAATGGTGTGTGGATCCATTTATCAATGGTCAAGAAAAGCACCTGTTGAGATGTCCAAGAGATGATATTAACTAAGTATTTTGTATCAAACAAGGCACTGCAGTCCATGTAAATATAGTCAGGAAATTGGAACATTTTATGAATGGATAACCCTCCCCTCAGTCATGGGGGAGGGTTATGAATTAAAGAATCTCAAGCATAAACAATTTTCAATGCATTTTTACTTAAAAATTTTATGTTAATATTTTTTCAGTCTTAAAATAACTTACATTTTAAAACCTAACTCATGTGGTGCAACTAATGTTGAATGTATACTAATTCCGCAACACCTTTCAATTTGACGAGCATTTTAGAAAATGCTTTATTTCTTATTAGTTTCAATTTCTTTACTATTTAAATAATTCAGAAAAATAGCTTTCAATTACAGATATTTTTAATCTTTCATTCTTAAAATAAAACCTTTCAAAACATTCCTTGCAAACGGATTGCATTTAGTGCATACATTTTCCGCAAACGTATTTTTTACTGTGACTACAAATGCTATACTTCTATTTTTGTTTCAATAATCGATATGATAGGATTTCTATTTATCAGAATCTTGATTTGAAGTATTCAGTGTGCTATCCAATCTGGTTTCACACACTAATAATTAGTTTGATAAGTGGCTAGGTGGAGACTATTTCTTTCATCTCTCTTCTGTCTCCATTCAAACACAACAGTTTGCATCAGCTTAAGGTTGCAATTTTGAACTGTTATCGAAATACTTCATCACATTGCAATAATCTGAAATGATTAAGCTCTTCACATCGATGGAAGTAGCATATATGCAGAACTTGTAAATTAGAGTAGCTGATGGAAAATGAATTGTCATATAATTATTCTTTTATCTCAATAAGAGTCAACTTAGTTTCCAAGAAAAGCCCCTTAACAGCTTCTGTAATTTAAAACAAGAAATCTGAAATCCATCATTTTGATGGTTTTTGTTCTAGTGTTACGAATTTTATACCTTAAGAACTTTTGTGTGTATTTGTAAAGCATATAAGTTTAAATGAATAGTTCCATCAATATAAAATATAAAGATTGCATATGTTACTCGACAGTTGTGTTCTGTAGTTTAGAAATGATACATATTTTCCTGAGATGTCATCCCAGTGAAAGTTCCAAACACTATCACACCAGTATTTATGCTTCATCTATACTACAGTCGTAACATTGACAGGGAAGAATGTAACTGAAACTTCCAATACTGAGTGTTGGCTTGGTGTGGAGGTTTGGAGAGTAGGATGCCAGCTCAGATGTGACCCCGTCATCTGACCGTGGTTCAAAATGACAAGTTGTCCTCAGATCTTTCCTTTCAAGATAGCCCATTGTGTTTCTTTCGTGTGACTTAAATTCAATTACCTACTCCCTTCTGAAAGAAAAGTTGAGAATATTTTTGGAATTTTTGCTTATTAAACTGGCAGCGTGGACTCTCATCTCGTCAAAGAAGTGAACCCAACTACAAGAAAATTGAAATCCATTCTGAACGCACTTCCTCAAACTCGAAATTACTCGTCGAATACGTGGGAGTGCACTTTGAATCCATCGTGGCCTCAAATGTCCTCACATTGGCATGGTGTGGCAATTTGGGGATGGGATGCCAGCTCATGTGTTGACCTTGTCATCTGACCATGGTTCAAAATGACGAGATTTGTCCTATCTTTCCCTTTGGGTTGGATCCCAGACCATTGCCAATAGTCCGTTGTGTTGCTCCAGTGCTACGCTAATTCAACTACTTACTTACCAGTACAGAGTGTTTTTTCACCTAGAAGTTATGCGGACGAATCCCTCTTACAAAGTGTGTTCAGATATAATCCTTGGTTTGTATTTTAGTGCTCTTGTGGACCACTTAGTGATTCCACTGCAAGAAAAATTGGAAGATTGGAAGAAAGTTGCCTACCAGATGGACAAAGACCATGCCAAAGGTTTCACTTTGTCCATACCCCTACTCCCCATTGTTTTATTTTCTTTCAGCTGGTGCGAAAAGCATGTAGAAATACTGTTGTATGCATGTGAATTTTTGGAGACATACTTCTGTATTTAGTTGCCACTTTTTGACGTTCTGTAGCATGTGTTGGATTTTGTTATCAGTTTATTGTGGAACAATTTATTTTATTAGTTTGTATGGTATGGCTCTAGTTTGCTGTAATCCAGTGTCCAGTTTTGCTTATTTTGATATAGTTTTCATGTTTGTGTTTTCTTAGTGTAGGTGTTTTAATATAAAAGGTTTGTAACTTATATACTTTGGAGAACAGTAAATTTATAGTAGTAGCATTCTTTATCACATATCATTACTTTTCTCTTTAAATTTGGAATTAATCACTGATGTCAAAACAGTTTTTTAATTAAGAAAGGAATGAATGTAAATACTTTAACACAATTTTCATCATCATATTTTTAAACCCTCTTTATTTGCTCATTAAAGTAAATTGAATGCAATATCAACTTAATGAAATTAATTTATTTATTTTAAAACCTGGTACAAATGAGTTGCTGTTTTTTTTTATGTTAAATTGTTAAACACTAGACCTTTATCTAAAATTTAAAATAAATACAAGACTAATGTGTTTTTCTAAGTACAGAAAATATATTTTCCCATCATTTAATAATTTAAAATTCAGTTTAGCAGTCCATTATTATGGTATTTTATTAATTATTTTTTCAGATGAGCAAGTAAACGACTATTATGGCTAAATTTAAATTAACACACATAAACAGTAATGGATTGTAAAAATTATCTGCAGTCCTAAGATGTACATTATTTTATCTTTATATTCAAATTATATTTTATTTCAGAGTACAAGCGAGTGAGACAAGATATCAAAAAGAGGTCTTCCGACACACTTCGCTTACAGAAAAAGGTTCGAAAAGGTAAGCTTTAAATTAAATCAAAACTTGGTTTTCGCCTGAGATTTTGCTCCAGCTATCCCCTTAAATTTCCAAATTTTGTATATCAAGAAGGATGCAGCACATAATTTATTTTAGTACCACCTGAATATTTGTTTATATTAAGCATCTACTGTTTGTAATGGTACTCACTTTTGGTATTGTTTGTCTTCATCATAATTTCTTGTACTCTTTCATGATTCACTCTGAAATTTGTATGAATTCAAAACATCAAAATTATGTTTAAAGAGTTTATTTTGAAATTTTAATGTAGTAAAAATATCATTTAGCAATAGTTATAAAAAATATCTTTCAAAACCCAAGCAGATGGTGCATGTTTAATCAGCTGGTGGAAAAAAAAGTAATATGATTTTCAAAATCGAACCTTACTAATTTTTGCAATTTAAAAAGAAAAATATTTCTTTACTTAAGAACTATAATGAATGTTCTTTGTATATGAAGCAGAAGTGGCTCATTATGTTGTTTTCTCTTACGAAGCTCCAAAAGCTGATGCCAAGAAGACATTGGACAGTGCTATCCGAGATGTGAACAGCAAATACCACCTTCTAGAGGAAACAGAAAAGCAAGCCCTACGAAAAGCTCTTATTGAAGAGCGTTCCAGATATTGCCTTTTTGTCAACTGTCTCAGACCAGTCATAGTGAGTCTTAGCCATTTGTCAGTTTTTTTATGTTTGCTAATAGTAACTGTCCTTTTAATGTCTATTGTGTAATGCTACTTTGGTAAGCTTGTGTGAAACAGTGCAACTTTGCCAACCAAAAAGTACTTCATGGTGGAATTGGGTTACACTGGTATATATAAAGTTAATTTTTGTAGTGGTGACTAAGTTCGCCACAATACTCCCCTTCCAGAATTCAGTGGTCGCCGAATTCGATAGATGCCACCACTAGTTGAGTGATTGCTATTTGAGTGGGACCGTGAGAGCTGTATTAAGATCATGGGTGTACTTTTACATGAGTGGTCAAGCAATTTTAAGATTGCGATCGTAATTGTCTTGTGTTGCCTTTAGCAGCAACGAAAGGAGTGAAGCTATGGTAGGAAAATTAGCAGTGTCTGCTATCACAGAGCCTCAGACGGTTGTTGAAAATGATTAACATTGCATTGGCAATTCATCTACTCATGGTGGACCATCCATCGAAGTTTATAAAGTTTGGGTGTACAAATCACGTTCAAAGGTCACCGATTTGAGCTTTTGTGAAACAGTGCAACTTTGTCCACCAAAAAGTACTTCATGATGGAGTTGGGTTACACTGCTATATATACTATTGTATTGTAAGTTAATTTTTGTAGTGGTGGCTAAGTTCGCCACACTACGTGATAAAACATTTAAATAACTTATCAATAAATATAAGTATACATTTGGGTTTTTTTAATTTCTAGATATCTTTTTATTTCATGATTTTAACTTTAAAGTATTATTTCAAATGAAAAATTAAGAATGAAATTAAGAATTGTTATGTTCCTTACTTTTGATTGGCAATTCATTACTTTTGGTGTATCATTAATTTTGTTCAAAATGCATTCGAACTACTTAGGGTTAGTTTTGTTGAGTTAAGTTATTTGCCTTAAAGCATCTGATGACAAAACTGGAGTTTCTAATAAAAATCAAAAAGGGAGCCGTTGTGGGTTTGTCCACTGCACTAGCAACCTGTGAGTTGTAGGCATTGCAGCTTCGATTCCTCCCTGGGTGTATTTCTCCCTTCTGTGTCAGTAAAACATTTTTGTGTGTATATCCATTACTTGTTGTCTGTCATGTCTTTGGTGCCGCATGGCTAAATATGGCTCTAGTGCTATAAAAACCCAACCAACCAAAATTGTAACGATATAAGACTAAACAATAACTTCTGACAGGAATCTGAATTGGCAACCATGTATGAAGTGACCCATATCCAAGAAGTCCTGGATGCTTTAGCCAAGCTCATAGAAGACCCCCAAGGTCTGCCTCCTGCAAGTGAGCAAGTGATTTTGGATGTCAAAAGCTCTGAAGCTGGATGGTCATTTAGAGTAAGTTATGTTACACCATATAATATGAGACATGGAAACTAAAACAGGTCATTCGAATCAACGACACAATAATCATACCTTGTGATTCCTTGTCGAACCCCTCATGGCACATCTCCTTTAGGTGTGTATGGGCTTCACGAACTCGAGGTACCCTAGTGATCTTTTTCTCATGGGGTTACTGTCTTTGGTAAACACTGGGATTGTGCTCCTGTGATATCCAAGTGATCCTTTTCTGCTTTCATCTCACTACTCTATTCCCAATCTCTCTTTTTCCCTTTCACAACTTTTACTTGATGTTGTCTTGTGTTTGTCGCAACTCAGCCAGATATGGCCTATGCACTATAAAATTCAAAAATAGCCAACCGACCTTGCCGAAAACTGGGTCTGTTGTGGCTGAATGGGTTTGCCCACTGCACTAGTAACCTGTGAGTTGCAGGTGTCATAATTTCGATTCCTCCCTAAATGTAATTCTCTCTGGCAGTAAAATTTTCCTTGTGTGTGTATGTCCATTGCTTTATGCTTGTCATGTGCTTGGCCAAATGTGATCCTTGCGCCATAAAATCCAACCTAACCTTGTGGAAAACCAACCCATAAAAGTGTTTTTGATTGGATGTGGTATTCCAAAAATGTGTACCTTCAACTGATTGTTTAACATACACATTTTGATTTGTTTATCCATCTGGTGCTTTATTTTCATCTAGAGTGACTCAGATACTGGCAACCCAAGAATCACTGAAAGGATTGTTTATTGGGTGTTTGGAGTGCTGAAATTTCAATTGATCAGAAGGAATTTCATAGAACTTTTGACCTGAATGTCTGGAATGCCTCGGCCAATTGAGAAACATACATTTTTTCAGCAGGTTTTCGACAGGAATCATTTGATATGATTATTGTGTGGTCTCTATTCTGTCCACCCTGTACATGATGTATGTTATAAAAAGATTGTGAAAATGAACTTATTTCGATATACACTTTCCCAAATCCAACACACAAAGTTAGTAGATCGCAAAAATTAGATTATACTAGCAGAACTACCCACTGTTGGTCGGGTTGAATTGGTTAAATTTTTATTGAAGTGATCAGAACTAATCACTTCTCTTTCATAGAAAAATGCAAACATCATTTAAGTGCAGGGAAAATAATTTTTGAACAGTCTTTTAACTTTTTCATAGCTTCTACAATTTACTTTAGACACAAATGTGTATCATGTACATGATGTATCCATCCATATAATCGATTTTATATTTGCACTTCTGCTGTAAGACACACTACAAGTTTTTAAGGTGATGACTTCAGAAGTTGATTTAGAAATATGTTTGAACTACAACATATGGCTACCCGTTTTAATTTAACGTAACCTATCTTATTTTAAAATACTTTTATTTGCACTTTACCTGTCATTTTAAAATAAGTTACACACGTTACTTAAAAGGTTTCATTTTATAGATTTTATTTATTTTTGTGAAACAGAATTTTACAAACAATTACATATTCAACCAGACTTAAGGAAAGTTATCCAAAATATACATATACCACCAAGAAATTACCCATGCCTAATTATATTTTGCAGAAAACAAAATAATTCATTAAAAATTACTCCTAAATAATATATCTACAATATGTAAAATACTAGAACACATAAATACAAACAAACGAAATTCTGATCGTTGAAGAAATGCAAAATTCTGAAAAATGAAAGATATGACCAAGCTTGTCGAGTTTCAACTTCCTGAGTACATTCTGAAATAGAGCAATCCAAAAAATTTGAAAAATGTAATATTTGAAAAAAATATGACATAATTTGAAAAATATATATATTATAAATTGACATAATTGGAAAAATTTGACATAAATATGACATGGAAAATATTGATAAAGACGATAATGATTTATGAAATTTAGAAATGCTCAAATATGACTGCGACATTTTGCTGTCTTAACTCAAATACACAAACATGGGTTTAAATCAAATTTATAAAATAAAACATTAATTCTGGCATTGCCATATCTAACATAGCAAAATTACACTTTTATGATCAATGATTTTTTTCGTTTGGGCTTTTCGTATTTCATTACAAAATGTAAGGTATGTAAAATTAAATATTTTAAATATCTTTTTTTCAACAAATATTCATAAATTATTTGTATTATGGGAAAAAATAAAAAATCAGTTCAAACATAAATACTATAACTTTCATTTGTTTTGGAAAAAAAATTTTTCAAGCAATACTGGGGTCAAACAATTTTATTTGGAAAAGTTCTTTTCCATCAATACTGGTAAAACAGAGTTGCGTACTGCAATCGTTTTATACTCAAATGTTATCTCTATGGGAGTTTTGAATTGTTTTTAGCCCCCTAGGACAAATAGAACGGGGTTAATATGTAGCCTACATTAACCACAGTGTTCTAAAGTAAGTACCAAATTTGATGTGGATTGGTCAAACAGTGTAGATTTGTATAGAGAACAGACAGACACCAACTGTGCTTTATATATATATATATATATATATATATTGTCTTTATCATCTCTTCCTTTTGGGAGACATTTAGTCTTCTCATAAAGCTAAATTAATTAGCATTATAAGAGTTATTTTAAATTTGCTTAATTTTACTTGATCATTTATAAAAATTACATAAAATTACTATATTATAAATTGATAATTTCTTTATGGTAAATTCAAAAATAAATCAGCTTGGATTGTGGACTTTAATAAACTGAAACACATGTTAAGGAATAAAACACTCAGTTTTCCAAATAGGACTAAAAATATTATATTCCTGTAACAAGGGGTGTAAATTAATGAAAGAATCTCTTATAAAAGGAGAACTACATTTACAGAGATACTTTCTTAAAAAATAATCGATATTTGGTGATGGAGACTGAATTTAATGGGAAGTATGTGCCATTTTTATCATAATTGATGTACATACTGAAAAATTGTTTTATTTACTTTTATGTTATGGTTATGAAAGCATGTTTGCATCTGAATTAACTCTTTAAAGCATGTTTTCAGACTAAAATTTGTTAATAACTTTAATACAATAAATGGGATGTTATTTTAGTAAGTTGATTTATACAACTTCATCTTGATCGTAAAATGTACCTTTCAAGGAAATATAATTACCCTAAAAGTTTCAAATTCTGTCTTAAAAGTTAAAGAATAATTTGCTGTTTCGTTAACTTGATTAAATTTAACATAAACAGAAAACAGCTTTTGTAGATGTTGCTTCATGTTCTCACATTCAAAATCTGTGCCATTAGGGAATCTTAACTTGCCTGCATAACTGGCTTCTCGAATTATTTTGGTCCTCAAACACTTACGCTCTTTGTTTAATGTAGCTAACAAATGTAAAGAATTTTAATTTCATTTTTATAAAGCAATGATAAACATGTGTGCTATAGCTAAACAATTCCACGTAGCTTTTTCTGGTTGAAAATAATAAATTTTTAATATACTTAAAAATCTAAAATATTCATAAATAATAATGATCATTGCAGGTTGAACCTTTGATATTTATTAATCATCGAATCAGGTTTGTAATAGAAAATCCATGTAAACTGCATGTTTTTATTACTAGCCTAATGAAAAAAAATAACCTATATATATATATATATAATATATATATATATACAAATATATATATATACAAATATATATATACACTGCTGGCCACCGTAAATGCAACACCCTGAAGGAAGCATGCAAATAATATGAAATTTACAACATGCATTAGCGGAGGTGAGATATGCAAATGATTAGAATTTCAGCGCAGATGCACATCACGAGCGCCTGTGGCGCCACTTCAAAGCGCTATTTAAGGCTTGGAGATTTCGACGATTTCAAGTACGGCAATTGTGTTTTTCTTGTGGTTTTTTCAAAAAAAACGATCAATTATGCCTCGTAGAAAACAGCGATCATCTTTTGATCAAGTATCCGAGTTCGACAGAGGAAGGATAGTGGCCTACCGAGATTGTGGATTATCTTTCAGGGAAATCGGTAGTCGTGTTGGACGAAACCAAACAACTGTAATGCGGATATGTGATCGTTGGATGCAGGAGGGTACGACGGACCGACGTGTTCGATCGCATCCACCTCAGTGCACCACTTCACGTGATGACAGGCATATTGTGCGTATGGCAGTGACGGATCGCTCAGCCACATCACGAACCATAGCACAGCACATTCAGTCTGTACCGCATCATCCAGTGTCTGCGCGTACCATTCGACGCCGTTTACAGCAGAGTGGTCTGTCCGCAAGACGTCCATTGCTTCGTCTACCCTTGATGCAGAACCACAGACGTTTCCGCCGCCAATGGTGCGATGAAAGAAGGATGTGGACGGCAGAATGGAATGAAATTGTCTTTATTGACGAGTCACGCTTCTGTCTGCAACACCACGATGGTCGGATTCGAGTCTGGAGACACCGTGGAGAGAGGATGCTGAACAGCTGCGTTATGCACCGCCACACTGGTCCTGCACCGGGTATTATGGTATGGGGCGGTATTGGATATCACTCTCGCACTCCTCTAGTATGCATTGCCGGTACTTTAAACAGCCAGCGCTACATCTCCGAGGTGTTGGAGCCAGTTGTCCTTCCTTACCTTCAGGACTTGCCCACAGCCATATTTCAACAGGATAACGCGCGACCACACGTGGCACGCATTGTCCAAGGGTTCTTCGTCAATCGCCAGATTGAATTGCTTCCCTGGCCTGCTCGCTCTCCGGATCTTTCGCCGATAGAAAACATGTGGTCCATGGTTGCTCAACGATTGACCCAGAATACATCCCCAGCTGCCACACCAGATCAACTTTGGCAACGTGTGGAAGCTGCTTGGTCTGCTGTACCCCAAGAACACATCCAAAGTCACTTTGAATCAATGCCGAGGCGTGTGGCAGCGGTGATCTCCAACAATGGCGGCTACTCTGGCTACTGATTTTGGCAGGAACCACACTTCACAGAAGTCTATAAATTTAATCATTTGATACTTGGTCAACATGTTATCTACAAAATAAATTTTGTTGTGATATCTTTTGTCTTTCTTGGTGTTGCAATTTGGGTGGCCAGCAGTGTATATATATATATAAATAATAATAGTGAATTCTGATTAAATATTTTACATTTGAATAAATAAAAATGAGCAAAATAGTTTTTCATTCCTATTCGTCTTGTAAGCACAAAAAATGGTCTAGTGTTTTATTGAATCTTAGCAGGTGGAAATTTTGATATTTATTAACTATTGGATAGTGTTTTTAATAAATAGACAATCCAAACAGATGACATGATTTTTCACCATTGTAATGAAAAATAAACTTATAACAGCTAATTTTGATTAAATATTTTACATTTGAATTAAGAAAAACGACTGATATAATTCATTTGTCTTGAGCACAGAAAATGGTCTGTTCCATTGAACCTAGTGTGGAAAGCACTAGTTTAGTCATTGTTTAGTTGAACTGAAGAGGAATCCTTGTTTCTTAATCCATTTTTTTATGTTGCAGACCCCACCTGGCTCACCAACTTCAGTGGGATCCAGGAAATCGAGCACTTGTAGTATCAGCAGTTTAAATAGTTCCTCCAGTGACAGCACACATTCTCCTTCCTCACATCAGAGAAGCAGGTCACTTTCACAGGTAAACACTCTTTGATTTGTCCACACCTTCGTGTTTGATAGCTCATACATCAGTTCATAACAGCTGAATTGTAATTGATAATACTCATTTTTAAAAAATATTTATCTTCAACACATTTTTAGTTTGTTTTGTAAAGGAATAATTTTAATTTTTGATTTAGTTATTGAAAGTTGAAAAACTGTCAGAAAAGTTACTTAGTTTTAATGTTGAAATTACTCTGGGTGTATTATATTTCATGAATTACGTTTTGGGGTATATATGAGGAATGGGAAATAAATTAAATAAGACATACAGCTCGAAAAAAATGGGGAAACAGTTACCCGAATCATATTCTTCAGATATTCCTTTAGAGTTTTCATAGCAGCTTCATTTGTGATATGTGACTTATAGGAATAGGGGTTGAGTTTTGTCGTGAAATTTTATGTCTACTTTAGCTGTAGAAGGACATGTCTGTTCAAAATGGGCTGTTTTTGATGAAAAGGAATCATTGGTAGTTTTTGTACAAGCATTTCATGAGACACTAGCAAAAGTACCCAATGTTGCTCAAGAAAATTGGATATGGATAAAAATAATTAATAAGCTGTGAGTGTCTATTTTCTACTATAGTTTTAAAAATATTTTTCTTTAACCTCCCACTCCGTAATTGCTGAGTAACCTATTTACTAATTACTGTTAGTTCACAAAATATGTATTTCATAAAAATATATTCAACCGTTTTTGTGTAGTATTTGCTTGAATGTGCACATAGACAAGAAAAGTGGAAACCGATTTATCAAATATTTAAATCAAAGTGGGATGAAAATATTCTTTTTACAATTACTTCATTTGTATTTCTTTGGATAATATCTAAACTGAATTTACTCCAGCATTGTTTTAAAACCGGGTTTGTGTATAAAGTCCGAAATTGTATTCTATCTAGCCTCCCAGTGGAGCTTTCAGACTGTCGAGTGTGTCGTCCCAAGATTCTGGCTTCACTTCCCAAGACACGCTTTTCACCAGGTTGCCCACACCACCTCCCTTGGAAATTGCAGATCAGGTAAGGACTGACTATTTTCTTTCGCTCCATTTTGAGTTTGTGTCCATCATCATAACTTTCTGCGTCAAACTTTCTTAGGTCAATAATCCAGCAAGAGCTACCGACATCACTGCTAAGAAAGAAAGCCCCTCTCCTTCATATCCAGACGCTCCCTGTGCCATGGCCACCTGGCCGAATCTTCAAGATACACTCCAGTTCGAAAAAGCCGCTGCATCCATCGCGAAGACTCAGCGTCCACACACCATCTCATCGGGTGAGACATTTTTAAGCTCTGGTTGTCAAGACGAAAACTATTCTTGTTTCATGCACACTTTTTCTGATCTGTTAATGACAGCAGGGCTGCCACAGGCGACTTCTTTTTACTGTTTACCTTGTCAACTAGGGGTATCTTTTTAAGCAAAACTGTCTCAAAGGCTAATTTCAAAATGTTGGCCACTATTTTTAAATTCACCACAGGTCAACTACTATTACCAATTTCTTGCTACTATTTACATTGTTAACTAGGGGTATCTTTTTAAGCAAAACCATCTCAAAAGCTAATTTCAAAATTTTGGCGACTTTTCGAAAATGTGCAATTTTTTTTTGAAAATTCACCACAGGTCAACTACTATTACCAACTTCTTGCTACTATTTACCTTGACAACTAGGGGTGCATCTTTTAAAGCAAATCCATCTGAAAAGCTAATTTAAAATTTTTGGCGATTTTTCGAAAATGTCCGCAACTTTTTTTAAAATTCACCCCAGGTCAACTTACTATTACCAATTTCTTGCTACTATTTACCTTGACAACTAGGGGTGCATCTTTTCAAGAAAAATCGTCTCAAAAGCTATTTTCAAAATTTTGGCAACATTTCGAAAATGTCAGCAACTTTTGGAAATTCACCATAGGTCAATGAAAATTCAATCCCATTTTTAACTGATAGCGGACAGGAAAGAAATTTGGGATTTTCTTTTAGGTAGAAAATTTTTCAAAGAACGCCAATTTCAAAGTTTTGACACCAAGCCGTCACAACCATGCAAGGAAAACATCTGAATCTGTGGTTGCTAGATTGTCATTAAAGTCTTATTAAGAAAATATTTAGTTTTTAAATTTAAATTACCTGGCAAGACTTTGTACTATTTTAGTAACTAAAATTGCTACTAAAGATAGGGTTTAAGAGGAGACTTGCTACTATATTTTAAAATGTATGCTACTATTTCACATGTGCTTTGGCTGTTGCATCCCTGTGTTATTGTGGTGATAGGTAAAACAACATGTCATAATACTTAAGTTCAGCTCTTATTGTAATATTATTGATTTGTAAAGAAAAATGTATTGGTTTTGAACTTCACATTTTAAATTACAGTGTTGTATCAACAGGTGTTTCTTAGTAGGAAATGTTACAGTAGTTATGTTTTTGTTTAAAAGTAAATGCAAGATTTTATAGAGCAAGATACGTTTTAAACACTGTTCTCTGAAGCTCAAAGTAATGTATAGCATTACATACTCTGTTTATTGTTTTACTCACTCTCTTTAAAGTTTTCAGTTTTATAAATATTTATTGCTTACTAGTAAAATAAATGTAGGATTGTCCATCCTGCTCAGTCGTCTAGGGTTAAGTTTTTGCTTTTTAAAAGATAACGAGAACTGGAATGCTCGTCAACACAGCAAAACATTTAATAACGTAACAAATACAGCTGACAACATCAACTCAACAGAAAACATCAATACAATCTCAGCATAACCGCTGAACCTCTCTTTCCCATTTTCAAAAAGAATGCTCGCTCTCGAACACCAATGCAAAGCGTAAACGTCACAGGCGTCACTAGATTCTGGTAGCAAAGTGTGTTTCCAGATTCTAGTATACTCAAGAATTAAAATCCTACATAATTGTCATCTGAAATTCCTCACCTTGATGCATTTTCGAAGCTGTTGTATTTCTGTTAATTAACAAAAGTGCTCTTTAAACTGAATCCTGAGTGTTATTCTTTCTCCAATTCTCAGCATATGAAAGACATAATCGACCCACTATTACATCTCACACTTTCCGACCCCTTCAAAATGGGAACGATTCTCAGCTTTCCATTTCTGGCACCGTGGAAGATTCTACCGATTATCTGCCTGAGGACTTTGCCGACGACTGCAGTGAAGAAGCTACGCCAACTCACAAAGCATATCCACCCCCACTACCTTTGAGGTACTTTATTTGAATTATGCATGAATTGACTTAAACGAGACAAGTAGTGTTTTCTTATTTTAACTTCTGCTTTAAAGAATAAATGGGATCTCAGTAGCCTGGTTGGAAGAGTGGCAGGATTAGCAACTGGAGGGTTGTGAGTTCGAAACTGGATCCAACCTAAGACCGTCGTGTACGTGGGGCTGGTGCATGTTAAATCTGTTGTGACCTCAAATATCCTCATGTTGGTATGGTGTGGAAGTTTGGAGAGTTGAGTGCCAGTTCAGATGTGACCTCATCATCAGACCGTTGTTCAAAATTATGTGGTGTTCTTGGATCTCCCTTTGGGATTGTTCCCAAAGGTTGCGTTGCTCCAGTGCAACTTTAATTCAACTACCTACCTTGAAGAATATGTTTATCTTATTGGGTATCAGTTAAAATCTTATTTTAATGGAGAGTAAGGGTTTACTAGCTCTAAAAACTAGTTAGCACTTAATGAAATTGGAGTAAATGAGGCAATGGTTCCCAAATTGACGTGGCTGGTTTATAGTGGTGCCACAATATATTCCAATATTTTCACTGAAATTAAACTTAGTCCATGTGGTTTTAGTATCAGACCATCTTTACGTTGATACAATGATGGGAAAGATGTCTGATGTGCAAACTGCTAACTCAACTTAATTCACTTAAGACGAAATTTGACAGCATGGGCACTTTTGGATATCATTAAAAGATTAATGTCCCGTGCTAAGTGATAAAGCTCAGCAAATCTTAGTGCATTTGCAATATCATATTTGTGCAAAGCTGATTTTTTGGCAATCAATAGAAAACATGTGAAAAATCAACATGGAATAGGAAATGAAGATGACTGTCTAGTGTGATTCCAAGATTTGTGGAAATGTGCAGTAAACAATCAGCTTACTCATCCTGCTAATCAATTTATTCAATAGAATGATTATTGAAAATATATACTTATTTAATACTGTTGTGATCAAAAGAAATATGATCAAGGGAATTAATGATCAAGGGAACGATTTTTCTTTTATTCAATGACTGATAATATGAAGCATTTACACAAGGAGCCTCATTAATGAAATAAATACCATTTTTGAGAAAAACACTACTGAAAAGTGTGAAAAACAGAAATTTCCAAAACCATTAACCACTCCCTCTGCTGTTTCGTTGGTTTTGTGGATTGGACTCCCTGGGCCTCGTTTCGCAGTTTTACCAGACATCTATCCTCAAGGATTTGCAAGGTCGGGGAAAGTTCTTGCGCTTAATTAGCATAGCAAAGATGTTATTTATTTATGTTTACAAATATTTGAGTATGTATTCAATTCATTGAACGCGATTAACACTCAATTAAATGCATCCTATTTTATTTAAAAATAACCAATCTGTAACGATTGAGTGTGTTGATGATTTATTCTTTTAAAAATCAGGGTCTTCAGTAGTCAATCTTTGCTCATCATATGCAGATTCCTTGTGGAATATAAGATACAATTATACAAAATTGGAAATTATTGTTCGAAAAGTGTGTGAGTACCGGGGAACCAAACTTAAAGTTTTTATGAAAAACTAAATCTAGAGCAACCAAACCACAGGAAGAGTACCTTAGACCTGAATGAAATATTCTACAATTAGCTTTAAGTATGAAAGGATTTATCAATTTCCACAGAACACCTAATATAGTCTAGTGGAAAATATTTTACGGAAAACAAACTTGATAGCAATTTGAATGACGTAATCTCGTGAAAACATTCTATATTACAATGATTCTTAATTTTCAAATCAAAAGGAAATTTTATCATGTAGCAACAGTAAGCACTTTTTACATATTAACAGAATTAAGGAAGCGGTCAGTTTGACTGCAAAGTAATTTGAACGGTCTATAAATGTATTATTTTCTCACCAAGGGCCGCAGTAGCCCGATTGGAAGAGCAGCGCATTTGCAACCAGAATGTTGTGAGTTCAAAACTCGATCCAATCAAAGACCGTCATGTATGTGGGATGGTGCATGTCTTGGTCTCAAATATCCTTACGTTGGTGTGGACAGTCAGATGTGAGAAAAGTAAGGTGTATCATAGTTATCGTGCATTCTATTAAAAGGATCGTTAGAAAGTGTGAAAACAAAAACACTATGCAAAATATATTGGCATTAGGATTATCTTTTATTACCATCAAAGAATTTATTTGAAAGCTGGCTCCGTTTTGCTTGAAATAATTATATTCCAGTGTTCATACCTGTTTTTCAACACTGTTGTTTCGAACCATTAAGAACATCCTTTCTCAGACTGGGATACGAACCCAGGGCCAAGAAGACGTGCATGGATAAGGGATTATTCCGATGCGGCTGCGATAATCCATCAGCCGACACTAGTTCAGTTCTTGGCTACGCAAACTCACAAAGAATTATGTAATTTTTGCAAAGCTTGAGCTATAAGTTGTTTTTGAGATTTTATTCCACATTAAGTAGTGCTTAAAGATTCAGTGCATTTGCTTGAAATCTCCACTCCCGGTAAGTTTAGTTAACCTATACTATAAAACATCATTTATTGAAGTTTGTTATGCCTCTACCCATAAACTAAAGCAGCACGAAATAATAAATGCAAGGGAAACAAAACTGAAAATTTATACCAATGGTGATAAATCTGTATGTACCTTGTGCAAGAAATATACAAAACTAAATATTTGTGTGAACTGATGAAAGGAATAATGGAAGTAAGAGGAAATGGTTGGTTTTGGGGTTTTATGGCGCAAGGGCCATATTTGGCCATGCTACGGCAGACACGACATACAATATCAAGTAATAGACAGACAGAAGAGAGAAAAATACACCCAGGGAGGAATGCACCTGACAGGAATCGAACCTGCACCGCCTATACCTCGAATGTTGCTAGCACAGTGGACATACCCACTGAGCCACGATGGCCCCAAAGTAATGAAGTGATTTCTTTTTCAATAAATTAATTTCAACTTGAAAAATAACTGATTTAACTTGCTAAATGACTACTATAGATTAGAAACACACACAATCAATCATAAAGTTATTTTGAATGATTTAATATTTTAAAAGTATGCTTGCATTTTTTATGTTCATTATTTTCAAAATGTGATTTGTTTATTTTGAAAACTCGAAGGAAAAAAATCTGAAATCACTTTTTTGTAGGATGAATTAGGTATGAAAGTGTTGGATGAAAGTATCGATACAAGATTAAATTTCAGCAATCAGTAGGGTTTTTTCATGTTTGGAAATTGAGCATTATTTCTTCTACTCCAAACAAGTGGTCAAAATGACCTTCCACCCAAGAAAAAGTGAACCCCGCAATGTAAATGTTTAAGCGAAAAAAGAAGACAAAAAGTTTTCCCAATTTGCACTATTGAATGATCACTACGATCCCTTTGCACCCTTGAGGATAGATATCTAGTAAAACCACGAAACGGGGCCCAGAGTCCAATCTACAAAGCCAATGAAACAGCAGGGGGGAGTAGTTAGTGGTCTTGGGAGATTTCTGTTTTTCACACTTTTCAGTAGCGTTTTTCTCAAAAATGGTATTCATTTCATTAATGCTTGTGTAAATGCTTCATATTATCAGCTATTGATTAAAAGAAAATTCGTCGATTTGTGGGGTCGGATTCGTCTTCTGCGAGTTTAATAATTCAAGGTAAAATCCGGATAAGTTGTTTGGGAAACGTCTAGGCCCCAGGGTCTGACTTTCCCGCCGGTACGTCACGATCATTTCTCCCAAAGAGTAAAAGCTATTTACTCTGATTTCTCCGCTCTGAACGAGTTTCGCGTTATTGGAGCTAAACTATTCCCTTTCTAGAAACTTTGAGTGAACCCAAGCGTCACCTGTGACATATCCCCTAGGTCCAATAGGTTTCCGATCAATCACGGCATCGCAGTTGCATGACGCGGCGAATTTGAAGTGGCTCGCCCAGCGCGAGGGGGACCTTTGAGGAATTCTGATCGTTCGGTTTGTATTTTTTATGCCCATAGAGAAGGAAGGACAGGGGCAACTCAACCTTTGAACTCAGTTGGCGCCCTCTCTTGGTCTAGGTCTCTTCAACCCCGTTCGCAACTTGACTCAGAGTGTCAACGCAATTACTCATCGAACTTCGCAGCACAAGTATGGAGAATATCCGTATGAAGGTAAATTAACGTCATCTTAATGGGATCGCCCTTTCCTACTTCTTCATCCAACCGACATAGTTAATTTGATATTTTTCTCGGAGCAAGTGTTCGGTGCTTCACCAAAATGGCGGGGAACGAAACTAAAGAGAAATCCGTATTTACGTTCCTATGGCGTATTGAAAACTTCAGCCGTTCTGCAGCGAGAGAGGACAGTATATGCAGTCCTTCATTCTCAGTTATGGGTTTGGAAAGCAAATGGAAACTAGAAATAGATCCGATGGGCTTAAAAAGAAAGGACCAATGCTTTTGTGTGCGTCTTTACAGAATCGGCATCTCGTCAAATCCTCTCCTCGAACCGATCGACTGTGAAATGTCTTTTCTGGGGGCGGAAGTCGTGCCTCATGTTATAAGAACAGCGCGAAATCAAGATTTCGGTAATGCCAAAACACTCAAATGTGGAATAAAACATACAGTATTCGATGTCAAAAAGTCCTCATTTCTTACCATGGACACGTTGAGAGTACAATGTCGCATGTGGAAATCAATTGGAAACTTCGAAAGCGATGTACATTGCTCAGCTCGTACTGTATTCCACGCCGAGAGATTGTCCATCGTTTGGCCCATCAAAGAATTTAGGTTTCTTGAGTTAAATAGAATAAAGTCTTATACCATAGAAAATGCTTCAAATTCACTTCGCGAATGCACTCTGAATTGCTACTTGATGGGTGCATCGCTTAGTAAGGCCAGATTGAATTTTGATATCCATGCACTCAATCCAGATATTCCATTATTCATAAAATGGAAACTTTCTATTTTAGACAGAAGTGAAGAAAAAATGCTTAAATGCGAAGATGTAACAAAATTAATTCGATCAAATCAATTTTCATTTCTTTCGCAATCGGTGGCAAGGGAAGACATACTGAGATCCCCATTTTTGGAGGAGGACGATACACTCAATCTACAATGCGAGTACACATTACTGACAGGAGAATATAATGGGGTGATTGAGAGCACTTATTATGGAACTGCTAACCTGAAAGAAAATGTTCAAAGACGATTCAGTGTTGACCATCCTGATATCTCTCGGGAGAAAAGTGAGTCTTTCTCTATTCTGCAAGAAGATTTTATGTCTGTGTACAAGAAAAAAGCTTTTACCGACTTCGAGCTCCGCTCTGGAGACATCTCCTTCCCAGTCCACAAGCTCGTCTTGTGTGTCCGGTCCCCAGTTTTCAGGGCCATGTTCTCCAACATGAAGGAGTTCAACTTCAACTTCCTGGATATCCCGGACATAGATGCCCACACTCTCAATCGGATGCTGACCTTCCTGTACACGGGCATTGTGGATGACCTAGAGTGGGAGAACATGCTAAAGCTGTACTATGCGGCAGACAAGTACCGGGTACAGTCCCTGAAGCAGGAGTGTTCTTCTTCCTTGCGATCCTGCATCAGCATTTCGAACGTGTGCGACATCTTGGTACTGGCGGACCGGCACCAGGACGATGAACTGGAATCATTCGTCCACAACTTTGTTTTCAACCATTTCGATGAAATTATGAGCTCCCCCGAGTGGGTAAAGTTTTTGGAAAGTAAGGTTCGGCTGGCAGGGATAACAATGCATCGGGTATACATGAGAAAGATTCAAGTCGTGAAAAAACAATAATGGTTTAAGTTCACTATTTCGAAGGCTTTGATGGAAAGCCGCATCAAGGGGTCCGATTCCAATTTTATGGACATCCCAGACTTTTACGTCCACACTATCAACCGGATACTCACGTACCTGTACTTGGACGACCCGGAGTGGGATAACATTCAATTACTCAATTTATTTCAAATTGGTTTCAGCCAGGTATGGAACAAAACTACATTCAAACTAAGATAAGCTCCTTGATTTATTTTGTGTATTGGAAATAATGACAATATCACTTGGATGTCTGGATTTTCTAAGAATTCTAGTTCTAGTGTCAAGGTATTGGTTGGAATACATTTGTATGTACTTGGATATTGGGATTTGGTTTTAAAAGTTATTTCTGTTTTTACCTTTCATTGTGCAAAAAGGATTTAAAATAACTTTTCAAAACATAACAGAAAAACATTTAATTTTCCAACTTTGTAAGAACTTCTTAGCCATGTAATATGCAATTCTTTTGCAAATAAAACTAACCTAAATTTTTCTTTTATAAATATTCAATAAATTTTAAAGTATGATCACATAAACAAATTATTTGGTTAATAAAGTCAGTACCACAGAGGACTACAGAATGCCCCAAGTCACCTAGTTAACGATAATAACAATGATTAGGATACTAAATTAGAATATGCCCTTTTGGCATTCTGCTACAAAACACCACCCCCAGCATTTCTTGTGTAGCTGTATTTGCCCTACCAGATGTTCAAGTCGGAACCACCTTTTTCATGTAGAGAAACATTACTTTTCGACCTCATTACTTAGACTGCACAATGCCTATAATGAGGTGAGGGGGAATTTGGTTCAAACAGTGGAATCATAGGAGCAAGTTTGCAAATGAAAAGGGAATCAAAGTGGGAGATGAGGTATACCTGTACTTCCCTAACAAAACCTGGGTTGACGAGGAAGTTCAACAAGCCAAACAGAGGCAATTTTGTGGTCACAAAGAAAATTTCTGATGTGGTATTTGAGATCGCAGACAAAAACTTCCCCAACCGCTAGCAAAGGGTAAGCCATCCTATGATTACCTCATGGCTTAGTTCCAAGTAATAGACACAAATTTGAACGCTCAGCATCTGAATGTGATTGGTAATCAAACCCCAACGGAACCCGAAGGCTGTACGACAGTAGACACGGAGTGTCTAATGGGATAAAGATGTAGAATCCGGTGCATGTTTGTCGCCAAATCAAAATGGCGTCCAATACCAGTATTGCAGCCATCTTGACGATTCGATTTGTTATAATCGCAAATGAAATGGGGAATGTACAAATAAAAATGAAACTTACAGTTTAATTAATCCTGTTCCTCTGGGTTGTAATTCCGAACAATTTCTATTCAAAAATTATACCAGTCATCGTATGGGTCGCCACATCCATTTCATTCATAAAACATTTAATTGGCATTTCATTCACCCAGTACCACGTAATCAAAAGAATCTTACACATATGCAATTTACTATTTTCAAACCATGTTCCCTTTCGCTTATGTCCATCCTTTCTGTCTTTCAAAGCCATTTCACTTCCACATTCTGAACATTTAACGCTTTTTGCAATCAAGCCAACTTTCAAGCTCCAGTTTTGCTAAAGATTCGTCATACATTTTTCCAAAAAAAATTGCATTTATACTTCCAGTCAAACCATCCATTGCCATACCTAATCAAGGGTAAGTGAACGGCTAATAAATCTATAATATCATGAATGATAAGTAATTTAATTTAAAACAAAAGATATCAATAGAAATGTACCACTTGAAAAAATTGTGATCCAAATTTTGGAAATCCAACAAATAGCATGAAAACTAAAGATACACTGATAGAATCCGTTGCGATCTCAAATTATCCTGTTAAGCGGTAACCAATTAAAATCATTCTTAAAAGCTAAGCAATCAGAGAACACAAAATATCCAAACTTCAAAGCGCTAACCAATCAGAACGCAATTTCGTAAAAAAAAAAACTCATAAGGTTACCATGTACGGCGATAAATCGCCAGGGCCCCGGATTCGACATCACCTCGAATGGTATAAGAGGTTGGGTTTATCTGCACCCAACAAGGAATAGAGGAATACTGCAGCCCACACACGTACAACTTTTTTGAAATTCAGAACAATTTTTAAGTTTTTTTGCATTTTTGGGGGAAAGCAAATTGGCTAGGATTTATTTGGTTATGTAATTTTCGATTTCTTCAAAAGGACTGACTGATGGTTTCTCGCCTCAAACATAGGGAGTTACACAAGTTTTTAGTGTTGAATTGAATATAAAGTAGTACGGAATTTTTACAATTCGAATGTAGGTTGAGAATTTTTGTTTTAATTTAAGGATTAGTAAGGGAGAAACGACATTTCTTTTGTCGGTACAGCTGCAGTCTCTGCCGCGCGCGGTGGCAACGACTCTTGGCGCGGCTTTTGGCGTAGTTATAAGCGACTCATGCCGGGTGATGGTAACCCATTTTTTTCTCATATTTTCTCCTGGTTAGGGTTAACCTGTTTTTATGGCAACCTTGCCGGCGTCCAGTTCTGTCCAGCATTGGTTGTTCTTTTTAGTTTGGACATGGTGGAGAGCGGGTATTTTTAAAAATAACTTATATTCTACTTATGTACATTTTTTGATTCATTTCATCCATATGTACAGTATAGATTCACTGTTGGAAATTCAAGAAAAAATGGGTTACCCTCACCGGCATGAGTCGCTTATAACTACGCCAAAAGTCCATATATTTAATCCATATTTGCAGTGTTTTTCTAGTCAAAATGTTGTTTAATTCAGATTTACATATTTTATCCGTACGTATGCAGTATATATTCAATGTTGGAAGATTTCCGTGGCGACATAAAAAGTGCGCCAAAAAAAACGCGTTGCCACCGCGCGCGGCAGAGACTGCAGCTGTACCCTTTTGTCTGGGGTCAGACACTACAGGAACATTTTAAGCACGGTAACCTAACATTTGTCTGCCCAAAGTCATGACTTAATATGGATGTTGTACGAATTCCTGAAAAAATTTTGAGCTACTTTATATATAAAGTAGCTAATGCCGGCTTTATTCGACAATCTATTTGTTAGAACGGGAAGTACCACAGGGTAAATTGTAAGTAGAACTGTGACTCTCCCACACGCATTCCTCGATATATTGGAAGGAAGATCCAAGTTGTGATTAGACTGCCAACTTGGCGAGAGTGATTTCGAATGCCCTATCTTATTGTTTACATTGCACACATGCTTTTGTTTACATTCCACATTTGTTTGTGTTTACCTACTACTCGTTTTTGTATATTATGCACAGGCATGTCTGTTTATGTAATCCTTCACATGCTCTTGTTTACATTGCACACGTCTTTGTTCATATACTTTCACACAGGGTATTGTTTACATTGGATACACAGATGTTTTTGTTTACAGGTACACACTCAATTTTGTATATTTACTGGATGGATGGTCTTGTTACGTATATATTTGATTTTAACCACTTAAAGTACGAGTTTTTTTCGGAAAAACTGGTAAAAAATGATCGAGGGTTTTTTTTGACAGAAAATGAATATATATATAGGTATAGTGTAAGTTATTTTTTGCAATTTCAGTTGCGGGGGTGGGGTAAAAGTTATAAAAAAAATTATTATACAAACAAAGTGTAAACGATTTGATTACATGTTTATTTTGAATTTCAAAATATTAATAATAAAATATTAACTTCAGATTCACTTCCATCACTTAAGAGATCATCTGATAAATTGGCATATTCAAAATCGTCAGAGTTGCTCATTATCAGATAACTTTTTCTAAACAAGTTACAAAAACACTTAGTAAAAATTAATTTATGGTTAACTGTTTACTTTTATGATATTTAACATAATAAAAATGGATATATTACCTTTTCCACACCAAACAACTGCTTTATAACAAAGAATTCCTAACAAACTTATAGCTAATCATCAAAATGCACCACTTGGTTTACACAAGAAAAATGCTGCATCGTGGTGCCATCTACGGTAAATAAGTTTAATATCCATCTATAAATAAGTGGTAAATCATCTATGGTAAATAAGTTTATGCCATCTATGGTATAAGTTTAATCTAGCCTATCTATTTTTACTAGAACGGATCTCAGATAGGCATTAGAAATAAAATAACTCGAGATACAAGAGCGCCCGTGTGAAACACAGGCATGTGCAAATTTGCCGGTAACTTTCGCCCGTGTCAAACACGGGTAAATGCGTTAAGTTGTTAAAATATGGGTTTTTGTATGAATGCAATTTTTATGTTTAACAACAGGTAAACTATTTCTATACTGTTTACTAAATTCTTGGTTTCTACATGGTGTACAACAATATTTTTTTGCAGCATGATTGATTATATTTTGAACTCTCAAATCTGTTTTAGGGGTTGTCGGGTACTGACGTGTGGTACCTGCCCACCTCCTCAAGCTGTACTCTGATTTACATGGTTCTTTGCTTTTAGTACAATACTTGGGTGTTGCAGTGGTGCTTTTATGCATGGAATCTAATCTCGGTATTTTTGCATATTAAAAAAAATTACAATTTTTTTTGGAAAAGACGAAGCATTTGTTGTGATCAAGGGAATTAAGTTCTGAGCCCATTTTATGTAACAGGTAATTGAAGGCTGTCCGTCTAACATTGTATAAATCCTTGACGGATTTTTCCTCCGAGACAATTCATGCGAAATCCCACCTTGTTTTTTATTTCGAGCAATTTGTGCATGACCCCTAAGACCTGCTGGAACCCAGGCTTCACCTGACATCATATCCCCTAGAAGCTTCCAATAGGTTTCCGACCAATCACGGCATCGCAGCTGCATGACATTTGGGTGCGAATTTGAGGTGGCTCACCCAGTGCGAGGGGGACCTTTGTGGAATTCTGTTCTGTCAATTTGTATTTTTTATGCCCATAGAGACGGAAGGACAGGGGCAGCTCAACCTATCTTGGTGGTTTGTTCAGAGAGCTTGGAGGGGCTTTAGTCCCTTATCTGCGCACAAATAAGTCATAATTAATATACATAACAAAATTGGGTGAGTGATCATATTGGCAAATAGATCTGGCAAGTTTATAGCGTAAGATGAATAAAATACATATATACAGTATATAGACATAAGAGCAGTATTTGCTCATAGCAGTGCCCTCTGTTGAGGGAAGTCATAACTCTAGAGGAATTCTATACATGGGGGAGGGTGGGTAATACAGCAGTCTGAGATTCTTGTGTGTAGATTATTTTTATTGGTCTTTTATTCCTTTTATTAGTGTGCATGTAGTTCTCGATATTATTAAGTGTTGGGTATTGATGTTAGTTAAATTCAGATGAAATTTTTCAGTGAGGTATCTAGTGTATTGGATCGTCCTAAGTTTAATTTCACGATAAATATCTGTTAGTCTGTAATACCATGGCGATCTAGTGATCATTTGCATTGTGCAATTTTGTTGTCTTTCTAAAAGATTAATATTTTTAATTGCTGCACTACCCCAGGCTTGGCATGTGTATCTGAGTATTGATAGCAAAAAGGTTTTGTAAACAAGTATGTGATTTTTAAGGTTAAGCTTTGAGTTATGAGCAATAAGGGGGTGAAGTTTCCTTTTCGCATTCCTAAATTTTTGCATAGTATACTTAATATGGCTCTGCCATGTTAGGTGGCCCAGTTTCACCCCAAGGTACATGACTTCATGTTCCCATGGGATTTCCTGATTGTACATTTTAATGCCCCAATATCTTCCTTTTGAAGCCAAAAATTATGGCGGCAGACTTTTCAACATTAATTTTAATTTTCCAGTTATTTAGCCAGGATTCCAATTGGGATTTGTAAGTGTGTTTGTACACTTAAAAGTTAGTTCTTCCCTTGGTGAGAATGGCTGTGTCATCTGCATTATTTGCATACATTGGTATTATGGTCTTATTTGTGTGTGGTATGTCATAAACATAAATGTTGAGTAGTGTGGGTCCCAAGATCCTGTGGAACACCAGCAAATGTGGGTTTAGGTGCAGAGTAGTCTCCAAGGACAGGCACACAATAAGATCTGTTAATGTAGGAGTGAGAGAGAGAATAAGTTTTATAATGTATGGGGGTGTTTTAATTTTAATTTATAAATTAATCCATCTAGCCAAACTTTATCAAACGCTTTTGCTTTGTCAATAAACAAAGCTGCAGTTAGATCCTTCTGTTCGATACCAGTGGCAATGTAATCTGTCACTCTGTACAATTGGTGGGTGGTCGATAGTTGCGAGCGAAAGCCGTATTGTTGGGGGATAACATTCATCCTTGGGAAGCACTAACTCATTGACTTTCACATTATCTTTCTCAACCATCCACTTGGACCTCTGTTGCAGATTAAGATACTCCTATTACATTACCTCCAAAAAATTGAATTATTTTGGTCAATTTTTTCCAGTTGGACAATAGATTGTCTTTAACTTCAATTAAATTTGGCTCTACAACAGCATTTAAGGATCTGCCGATTAGGAAATGAGCAGGGTTTAACACATCAGTATCTGACGACAGGCACAAGCGGTCTAGAATTTAGGATGCCTTCTAATTGGGAAATGACTAGGAATTCTTCATATTCAGTCTGGAATTTGCTACAACTCTTTTAAAATTATACTTAAAGGCCTTTACACCACTTTCCCAGAGGCCATCAAAATTAGGAGCTCTAGGTGGGAGAAAGTTCTAGTCGTTTCCCTTAGTTGACATATAATTAGCAAGGCTATCGTCTGGTTTTATAACTAAGTTGTGTAACCTGGAAAGCTTCTTATTAGCACCTGTGAAATTTGTAGCGTTATCCAAAAATAATTTTGAACACAGACCCCTGCGAGCCACAAATCTTTTTTAAGCATGCCACAAACGCCTCCGAAGTCAAATCGGTTACAATTTCGAGATGGATGGCTTTTGTAACCAAGCATACAAAAATACACACATATACTTAATGAAAAACACCCTGTCTTTGATGTTTATATTTAATAATAAATGGCCTGCAGAAATCTACTCCTGAGCAATTAAATGGGAAATCAGGAGTCACTCTCTTTGGGTAAATCACACATTAATTCAACTCCTACAGGTTTAACTCTAAACCACTCAATACAATCGTGCACAACTTTTCTGCACGATGCTTTACCCTCTACTGGCCAAAACTTTTGCCTAACATAATGTAGTAAAGTGGTAGGGCCTAAATGAAAATACCGCTTATGATATGATTCTAAAATGAGCTTAGTAAGTTTATGACCCTTTGGCAGGATAATAGGGAATCTACTGTCGAAATTTACATTAGCATACTTTATTCTGCCGTTCACTCTTATTCCTTCCTTTCCTAAAAAGGGGTTAAAGCATCTTATCTTACTTTTGTCAGGAACACTTTTTTCGCGACTTAAACATTTGAGTTCCTCGGGGGAACTCTCGACTCTGAACCTCTTTCACAATGAAGATTTCGCTCTTGATCTCTGTTCTCAAAGGTCCCAATTTCTTTTTAGTTGGGTTCCTCAGGTTGGATATATATCTGAATAGCTTACATGTAATAATTTGGTGTAACTGTTACTAATACTAAATAACTCTTGATGAAAGGAATTAGAAGTTACAGTAAGCACAGGTAAGTGACTTTGTTCTGAATGTTTTAAGTTCAGACGTGAACTCGTCTCGTATGACTGACGTAGGAATTTCGCGATTGGGATACTCCCGGTCAGTTAGGAAAGTAGGACCCTCGAACCACAGTTCACTCGTAGCCAGTTTCTCAGGATCCATCCCTCTGGAAATAAGGTCCGCCGGATTGTTCTCGGAGTACACATGACGCCATTGTTGAACTGTTGTCAAGTCTTGTATTTTGGCTATACGGTTTGCCACGAACGTTTTTAGTAGGTAGGGCTCTTTTCGTATCCATGAAAGTACAATCATGGAGTCATTCCACAAATAGATGTCACGTGCCTTAACTTGTAAGGCACTCTTCACTTTGGTTATCAACTTTGCTAAAAGAACAGCTGCACATAGTTCTAACCTCGGTATTGTAGCTCGCTTAAGGGGCGACTTGTTACAAACCAAGTTCACTTCGAAAGCTCCATTTTCTGATGTTGACTTGCAGTAAATGACGCATCCATATGCAGACTCGGACGCGTTTGCAAATCCTTGAAGCTCAATATGCACCTCTTAACACTCACGTTGTTTATTGCTGGCAAGGATTCGACGAAGTCTTGCCACTCTTTCGCTTCAGTTTCAGGAAGTGGATCGTTCCGGTCTAAATTCAAGCACCAGTCTTTGTAAAAAGATCTTTGCTCTCGCCACCACCGGACCCAAGAGTTCAAGGTAGTCAAAAGTTTGCGCAATTGTGGAAAGCACTGATCTCTTGTTGAACCACGTTTTCCAGCTGAATTTGAAAAGTAAAGTGGTCAATGCAAGGTTTCCACGAAACACCTAGCGCCTTTGTCTCTTCTTGAAAATTGTAGTCACTGTTAAGGTGGCTCTGCTGCAACAGCGCTTGCTGTTGGTACGGAACAGGTTGGGTCCTTGCCTTGTTTAAGAATGGGAATTACAACAGCTTTTTTCCAGCTGTCTGGAAAATGTCCTATTTTTAGGATTGCGTTAATAAGATTGGTGATCCTAAAAATTAGTTTTTGTGGTAGTTTCTTTACCATTTTGTTGGTTATTGTGTCATATATGTCCTGGAGATTTTCTAATTTTAGTTTTCTTAATATATTCAATGATCTCAGTTGAGGAGGTGGGTGTATGAATTGTATCTGTAGAGTATGAGATTTTCTGTGTCTGTGTGGCATATCATTAATCTTAAATTGGTCGGATAGGCAATCTGCAATAATTTCAGCTTTCTCTTGGTTTGTTGTTGCAGTGCCCTGCGGGCCAGTAATATGCGTCTTTTATGTTTGGTTCTTTTGAACCGTTTGGTGAGATTCCAGAGGGAATTATCTTCTGGGTTTAGGGAGGCCAGGTACTCATTCCATTCTTTTTGCGAATATTCCTGAATATTTGTATTAACTTTTACCTGAAGTCTATTGAGTTTTATTTTGTCTAGCGGGTGTCTATTGAATTGCCAAACTTTTCGAGCTTGGTTTCTGTCTCTGATTAGTTTTCTGATTTCTGGTGGAATGTAATTAGACTTGTTTAGTGGAGCTGGTTTAGAGTATTTAATGTGTGTGCAGTGTTTATGAGATTAGTAATGTTACGTGTTTCAATTTCATCTGAGTTATGGATTTGAGGCAATTTATATTAGCGTGCGTTGTGTAGTGTTTGTGTGAATTTTTCCCAATCCGTGATAAGTGCTCTTTTGGTTTTGGGGAGCTCTACTTTAAGATTAAATGTTATACTGACTGGGTTGTGGTCTGAGCTTAGCTCATTCAGTGCCTTAATGTCATTTAAAGTAGAAGCCCTTAATTAGAGTTATGTCTAATGTATTTACGGAGGTTTTTCCATATCTGGTGGGAGTGATGAGATTAACATTCGTATGCATTATAAGATTTTGAAGTATTCTACCATAAGTATTGGTGCTTTTACACCCCAATCAGGGTATATGGCATTAAAATCACCAGATAGAATTATATTTGACTTAATTGCTAGTAACGTTTCAATATCCGCAATAAAGAGTGGCTTATTTGGCGGCACATAAAGCACAATTGTAAGTTTCCAATTTAGGTAGGGTGAGTGACGCATGTTGCTTCGACGACTTGTGTGTTGTAATCACATGGTAGTGTGGCAGGTTATGTTTGATAAAAATAGCTGTTTCGCCTCCCTCTCGGTTTTTGTCTGTCATTTCTGTATAAGGTGTAATTTGGGATTCTGATAGGGTTTAAAGTGCGTTTCTTGTATAAGAAAAATATCAGGTTTATACTTGTCTACAAAGTATCTAGCTTCAATAATTTTAGCAAAGATCCCGTTTGCGTTCCAATAACACATTCGGAGACCGGGAATCGAGGAGATATGCATTCAGAGTGTAGCTGAACTAGCACCAATTGTTTCAAGTATAAGGAATAGTTTGTTTATATGGGTTTAAGGTTGTCTTTTTTAATCTCAATTAGGCATTTCTTTGATTCCGCGGAAGATCTTAGCGATCTCCCTAAAGAAATCCAATATACACAGTGCGTCAAATAAGTTTTAAGACTCGTCTCAGAGCGCTGGTTGTAATGGCGCTGTGAGTGTAAATGCGCATGCGTCATAACGTCCATCGTCTGCTGGCACACTGCCAACAAGTTGTGCGCATTTCGTTAAGTAGCTGAGAAGGCGAGCGTTCATTGCAGAAGTGAATTTTTTTCATGTTGATTTTTTAAGATTGAGCAAAGAGCTGTAATTAAATTTAACGCAAAACTTGGTAAAAGTGCTTCGGAAACATACCAACTCATGAAACAAGTTTACGGTGAGTGTTGTTTAAGTAGATCAAATGTTTTTGTGTGGCACAAACGTTTTTTGGACGGAAGAAATACGGTAGATGATCAGCGTAGTGGAAGACCAATTTCATCTAGGACACCTGAAGTTATTGAAAAGTACGAAATTTCGTAACAAACGATCGCTGTGCGTCACTGAGAATGATGGAAGACTTTAAAAATCAACAAAGAAATAATTCGAACCATCCTGAATGAAGATTTGGGCGAAACAAAAGTGTGTGCTAAATTTGTTCCACACACTTTAACCCCTGAACAAAAAGCAATGAGAAGTGCACATTGCAGAGACATCATTTCAGCCGCTGAAAACGATCCAAACTTCTTGAAGTCCATTGTTACAGGTGATGAAACCTGGTGTTTCCTATATTATGATCCTGAAACAAAGTGCGGAATGGAAGTCACCAAATTCACCGCAAGCCAAAAGAACAAGAAAAGTTCCATCCAAAATCAAAACAATGCTCATTACATTCTTCGATAGTAAAGGTATTATCCACAAAGAATTTGATCCAACTGGACAAACAATTACAGGTCAATACTACTTAGCTGTTTTAAAGCGTTTGATGGCCAGAATTCGTCCAGACTATAAGACTGAAAGCAGTTGGTGTTTGTTACACGACAATGCACCCAGTCACACCTCCCTTATTGTTCGTCGATTTTTGGCAAAAAATGTCTGTTGAACCATTCACCTGATTTAGCACCCTGTGACTACTCCTTATTCCCAAAACTTAAAATGAAGTTAAAAGGGTGTTATTTTGAGGATATTTCGACGCGTGCTTTGCAGGCTTCCACAAAGTGATTTACAACAGGCGTTTGATTCATTAATAAATCGCTGTAAAAGTGCATTGAAGCCGGAGGGTCCTATTTTGAATAAAAAACCAAAACAGGTATTAATTTCTTGTTTCCATTTCTTTTTACAGACCCAGTCTTAAAACTTATTTGACGCACTGTGTAGTTATCGTATCTTCTCCTGGTATTAGGGGTATATCAGTTCGATTCCCGGTCTTGTTCAGTGAGTTGCGAGAAGCCGATTCTGGGTCGTTGTTCCCTTCGGAGTTTTGCTTGATATTTTCCTGCTCTCGATTATTGGTAACGTTGTCCTGACAAGTGTGAGTGGAGTTAGCATAGCTGACACCTCTCACTTCATTTTTGGCCGCGTAGTTGGTATTTTTGTTACCGCTGCAGAAAATCTCACATCCCTCCAGGAGGCAATGTGATTTTTCCCGCAGTTGCAACATCTGGGTTCTGACTCAGCATTACACTCGTCCGATCTGTGTTCGAGTCTGCATTTGATGGAAGAGTGGTGGAGTCCCTGACAATTATAACATTGCGAGGGGCCACCCTTCCTCAAAATCTTTTAACATTTAAGAAACAGTTTTTCAAGTTTATAGATGTTAGCAATGTTGGTCGTGTTTTTAAGCTCGACCCTGAAAACCGGGAGGGGCTTTTTGGTATTAAACTGAAGTTGAGAGACTGTTAACTGCAAAGTTTAATTTGCTGATCTCTTTAATTTCCTGAGTTGAGGTGTTTTTCGGCAGTCCCTTAACGACTACCTTTATTGGCTTATCTTTGCTGTTCAGCAAAACAAATTCAAGATTTTTCGTATTGAGATATTTAGTTATTTCCCTGTGCATGTCAGCATCTTTAGGGAACACTTTAATATAATTTCCCGAGAGCGTTGCTCTGAGCTCTGGGAATGTTTCATTGAGTTCTTTCATTAGGACAGTATAGCTATCAGTAATAGCAATTAAAACGGGAGAATCCTATGCTGCTTCTCGCAACTCTCAGCTACATCCGTGTCAATAGACAGGCTATTAAAGCTGTCAACAGTGGTTTCATCTATAATAGATTTAGTGGGAGATACTATCATAGGTTTCGGAGTTCTTTTTGGCATACGAAAATCGTTTGAGGACGTACATGGCCTCTTTAAATTACTACTAGGAGTTGACACATTACTTGGAGATACTGTAACATTATTTAATTGTTTAACAGGTGATTGCATTAATTTTTTAACAATTTCATGATCGTGCACAATTGAAAGTTCACTATTATTACTCGGCACATTTTGCATCATTAACATTGTCAATAAATCTATGAATGTTATAGTTGCCAGAACATTTGCCAAAAAAAAGATCAACTCTTCCCTTTTTTGTTCTAGCAGCTCTTCCAGTTGGATATGGGTCCGGTCCTTCTCTAGGAGTTGAGGGTCACAATTATCCATTTCGAAACTATTCACAAGCACGACTAAGAGGCACATTTGCGACTCATTTTAACATCAAACTCCGTTTGAAATCTTAAGCAGCACTTTTCAACCTCAGGTAGGATCACAAAGTTCTCGATAACATTTATCAGTTTGGGCCAAAGGCCGGAATCCGCTAAGCAGAGCGCTCATTATTTCCTGTGGTCTTGAAAAAGACTCCGACGAAAAGTAGGTCTGGTCGCTACGGTGTCGCGCACTCGAATGAGAATGAATCGGGGCAACTCAACCTTTGAACTCAGTTGTTATAAATAGCTTGCTGAAGGCCTGACTCGCTATTCTCTTCTTCGCCCACTTGTCTTCAACCCCGTTCACTGTTAGAATTCAGAGGATACTGATGTTGACCACTTGGAGCTCGGGACGTTTGGAAGGAGGACACACTCTGCCTGCCGACCTTTGATGAGTTCAGATCAGAAAAACCGATATACCTGACTGATTTGAATACAGCGCCTCCATATCCCACGCTGATGAGGAAACTCCCAATGACCGACTGCTAGTTGACTTAGAGCAACCCTAAACTCTGAAAATCGGATTCCATCCACCGGGATGAAGCATAAGCTAATTCCTTTTGTATATTTCTTTCTTACGTATTTGTTAGGTCATGCTCCCCTCTTTATTCTTGACACAATAATCATCTCGGACGGGAAGTCTGTCTGATACGCTAAAATGTGGAAGTGTAACTGTTTCGGATATGTGGTATTATGCTTGATCCTTCAAGTTTTTAATCTAGATGATGTCCTTTTCTTTAGTGTTGTGAACCCAGAATTTGTCCTTTTTATGTGATTGCGATATCTTTGATTTTTGGACATGCAATTTAAATATGTTTAAAAATAAATGTGTTTGATTTCATTCGTCGTGTCGTTTCCTTCCAATAATAGTAATGCCTGTTCACTAGTTTAAGCACAGCACTGTCACACCTTACAGTCAGTAAGAATCTATTTTAGGGGTTATTGCTCACTTCACATTGTGTTTAAATAAGAAGTCGAGGGAAATACTACCAACAAAAAGGTTTTAAAAAGAACATCACAATAATACATAAGTTCATGGATTTGAAATACGTGTTTCATATATTTTTTTAACTTAGCCAGCCTAACTCTTAGATAGGCTGGCTGATTTTCTGACTGACTGGAAAAATCCAAAGCCACCATGAACTGAAAGTTTGGAAACCACTGATGTTCTGTATAAATTGCAATTTCATTTTTGCTCCATCTGGTTTAATAGGTACAGCTGCAGTCTCCGCCGCGCGGAGTGGCAACGCGTTTTTTTTTTGGCGCACTTTTTATGTTGCCACGGAAATCTTCCAAAATTGAATCCATATTGCATACATATGGATTAAATATATAAATCTTGATAAAACAACATTTTGACTAGTAAAACACTGCAAATCTGGATTAAGTATACACAAAATACAAAAAATATTTTTTAACGGAAATCACATCTTGACTAGTGAAACATTGCAAAACTGGATTAAATATACACAAATATGCAAAAAAAATTTAACGGAATTAAAGGTCGAGCAGTCGCATCAGGTTGTATTTTTCCTGCCTATTTTGTTTTATTAGTTATCTTATTATTTCTAGTATACCTTATATCTTAGATGCCTTCTATTTTTAGTGTAGTTCGCTAAGTTTCGAGAATTTTTCTCGCAACTTAAAGTTTACTTTTTCTGGTGATAGACAAACTTTCGGGACTGAGGGAGTTGGTAATCGGTTTTTTTTTTTACGAATTGTGTCGCGATAAAGAGCTTTTTTTTTAAACTTTTTTAAAGGAATCGGGATTAATTAAATCTAAATTTTCTTGCGATAAATGCAACGGGGAAATGACGTTTTCTGTTAGGAATGCAGAGCGATGGTTACACGTGGATTTGTAGAAATCGCAGGGATAATCCAAATCCGTGTCCAAACTGAAAAGAACGATCTATGCAAGAGCACTTGACCATGTCGGAAATAAATAGAACAATTTAGAAAAAAGAATCGACACTTCTGGACGCTGGCAAGGTTGCCATAAAAACACGAGAACCCTAACCAGAGAAAAATTCGGGTTACCATCAGTCGCTTAAAACTGCGCCAATAGCCACGCCAAAAGTCGTTGCCACTCCGCGCGGCGGAGACTGCAGCTGTACCAGTCTGGAGAATAGGACAGCCATCCACTTTAAATAAAAATGTTTTATTGCGCAGAACTAATTTTTTTCCCATTTCGTGGCAGCTGCTAAAATGTTTATTTCAAACGTCTGTAAAACGCAAGCAAAATGTTGCATCTGGCTGGAATTTGGTCTGAGATAATTCGAAGAGTGACACCTGCTGATGGTGATATCATTAAATTTTGTCGCCATCTAGTAGAAATTTACCAAACTTGTCAAATGACCCTCTAAATTAAGTTCAACCGAAATTATTTGTAAAATACATCTACATTATCAAAGAGGTTTAAGAGCATCAGTTGGAAAACAGATGTAGATGGCGCAGGTTTTCGATTCCCTTGGTATATTTCTCTCTTCTGTGTTTGTAAAATTTTCCTTGTGTATGTCCATTACTTGGTGTTGTCTGTCTTGTGTTTGGTGCAGCATGTGACCCTTGGGTCTTAAAACCCAACCAACTTACCTGTTTGAAAACTGACCTTTGAGCTATCTATTTCATTTTTGTTGGAATTGGTCTCTCAACTTCTAGCAGAGGACTTTACTTTTAGAATGCTGTGTGGTGATGTGAAACATGTAAAATATTATGTTAATCTTGTGTGCACTCTTTATATAGACTTGTAGAAGATGGCATGATATAGACAAGACATCTTGACTTTCAATGCTTGTTGTATTTGTAAATACCAGTTATCAATAAAACTAATTTTAATGTCTCATAAACTTTAATATTCTTTGGTCCCAATCGCTCAAAGCGAACAATTTTTTCTCAAGCATTTTCAATACAAATTTCTATTTTGATTTATTTCATCCTTTAGAGCCGAAGAAATGGATATGAGTGCTCCTAGCATTCCACCCAAACCCAGAGTTCTGATGCAACAGCCAAAAAGATCAGATTTTCAAGTAGATTCCAGCTTAGGTAAGAAATTTATAAATGAAACAACTAACATTGTATGCCTCTATGTGTCTTACTAAGTTCACTAGCCTTGAGATGCATAATTGTTTTTCCTGCTATTTGTTTTAGGAGATTGCCCCATTTATGTGAATACCAGTGATATTTGCAGTGCCTCAAACAAAGCAATTACTCCTGTTGAAACAAATGTTCAAGAAGTCTCCATTAAGGTTTGAAAATAAACAGCTTTGTCTTCGAAAATAAATTTGAAATCAGTTATTGTATTTTCTTTTTCACTCGTCTACTAGATTTTAACTTTGTATGTGTATTTTAGACATCATTCCAGAAGAGTTTAGCTGCTACGCTTGCACAAAATGCTGTCCATCAGAAATTGAAAGAAACTGCTGCAACGACTCCTGAACAGCCTTTAGGTAGTGTATATGAGACTGCTTGCCATTATTCCTTCTTACTCAATCCAAAATTTATTTTTTGCACATAGGGAAAATTAAATTTTCCTTGGTTACTAAGCTTGCTTGCTAGCCTCCCAAATGGCCCTACAGCTCTCTTGGCTGTTGGGCCATTTGGTGACTTGCCGATCAGTAAACGGGAAAGCCTCCTTGGTGTCTGGTTCTTGGTCCAAAGCCGAGCACTGATGCAGTTGGGCAGCATCCATGACACCCTGACCGCTCAGTAGGCATTGTAGGGAGGGTAACACATGGATCCTGTGCAGCAAGGTAGTTGTGCCCAATTGTCATCTCGAACAGCACCTTGGTTACTAAGCCAAAACTTATTGTTTTCATTTCATGTGGTCAATTTATTTTTACTGCAATTGCTTGATGATACTGATGTAAGAGTATCTACCAAGAAACCAGAGCACAATGCATATTTCAGTGTTTTTTATTATAAAGAACTGATCAGCTTTTGAATTTAAATTTTTGAATGTTTTGAAGTAATATTTATTTCTTATTTCTATATATGCATGGAATGAGAACATATGAGCTTAATGAGAATGTGTTTTGCTACCACCTGCTCTATATGGTAGCACTGTATAGCTATACACCTAATGAAAATAGCAATCGGAGAATAAAGTAAAATGTGTTATTTCAGATTTCTTTCGTTTTTTAAATGGGCCGCACTATCATGGTTGGAAGAGTAATGGATATAAACCACGCACAGGGTTGCCAGTTCAAATCCAACCAAAGACCATTGTGTACAAAGGGGGCTGTTGCATGTTAAATTTGTTGTGACCTCAAATGTCCTCACATTGGCATGGTGTGGAAGTTTGGAGAGTGGGGTGCCAGCTCAGGTATTAGTCATCATCTGACCGTGCTTCAAAATTACGTGGTGTTGTCCTCAAATCTTTCCTATCTTTCCTTTCGGGTTTGATCCCGGACTATCTCCAATAGCCTTTGTTACTCCAGTGCGATGTTAATTAAATACCTATCTACCTTTTTAGAACCTTGTTTCATTTATGAAAAAGTTTGGTAAGTATTGTGAATTTATTTATGAAAAGAAAATAAGTACACATAAACCTTCAATGTTAACCACATTAAAACTCAGGCCTACTTGAATCGTTTTCACCTGGCTGGCTCCAACATTCACTTTGATGAGGAAGAGACTTTGAAGCATACCTTGCTCAACTTCACCAGAGAGAATATTTTTAGTTATCTTAACGTGAATTTGTGATTCGTCTTCTACTTTTACTGTTTTTTATAAAGTTCATTTTATGTATATTGCTTTTCTGGTTCATAGAAGACATCATGAAATCGGCGTTACGCCGGATTTGTGTATCAAGATGTAATGCAAAAGTGTATTTTCAGTTTTTAAATTTTTTTTATCATACTTTCTACAGGTTCGCCAATTGTGCCAGTAGCACCTGATGAGGGTGCATGCGGTGGACATGCACCACCCCCTCCAGTGAGACGCTCATCAGCCACCAAACACCCTCCTCTGGTACCTCCGCACAGACCATCAAAGAACCCAGACGGTACTTCGAAAGAAGGTACTTCCTGGAACGTATTCACGGAATCCACAGACGGCTCCGATGCACATGCACAGCTGATGCGGGCTCTCAACGCCCGCCTCGATGCCCTGCAACGAGATGCAGACGACGAAATAGTGATACCCGATCGTCTTCCACCCCCACCACCACCTTTGAAGGACATGAGCCTCGAAATACCACCCCGTCAGAACTTCCTCCGCCAAGCCCCAACGAAGAAGCTGCCCCGCACCCCGGAAAAGAACAGCCTCCTCTCCGACTTGGAGCTCAAGCTGAGCCGTGTCGAGAGAAGAGACCGCAAGAACGACCCCGCTTCGAAATTCCACACTGCTCCCAGACCCCTGGAGACAAAGGCCCAGCGGCGTGTGTCGCAGCCGACGTTCAGCGAGCTGCTGGACCAGTTTCCTAGAAACCGGAATTCCGTAGAGGACACCGTTCAGTCCAAGCGACTGCCTCCCACCCCCGACCGCAGGAGCTCGTTGGATCTGGATCATGTGACAGCGCACAGGGGACTCGTCTTTGAACCGAACGCCAAGAAGATTGCAGAGGGCAGCCACGCCAACGCTGCGTCTCGCGTGCAGAAGTGGCTGGCCGGCAGAGGTTCGGTTGATGTGACGCAGTGCCATGCCGATCTTCTCGGAGAAATACGTGGAGGGGTGAACCTGAGGAAAGCGAGTAGCGACGACCGATCTGCACCGATTTTGCGGCATCCCAGAATCAAGCACCCCAAGTAATTGAGAAAGATCCAACAGGTGTTGTCGGGAATTTCTGCTCGTTGAAGATGCATGGTCAGTGGAGTTTAGCTAAATTCTTAAAATATAACGGAAACATCTAGACTTAGTCATCTTACGAATCCTACATTCTGTACAGTTTGGTGTTGTGGAGTACTCTGTCTTCTAATGCATTCCATTTTCAAAGTGTAGCTCACTTGTTTTATGAAAATAGGATTGCTGTGGTATCTTTTGGAATGGCCCATTAATGAGTGTGATTTCTTGTTTCTACTGTTGTAAACTTGCATGACTGAGTGTCATGATTGTGGTTCAAAGCAAGCCCATTCGCTCCAAATTAATTTCCATGTACAGTTTCAGGCTATTATAAATAATTACCTCAAACCCTAGTCATGCAACATTAAAGTTTTGTTCAGTGCATGTTTTCATTACCTGATCAGTCAATGTTTGTCAAAAGATACTTTTTAATGTAGCTCCATTGTACTTACCTAGATAGAAAAATTAATTTCATGTGGCATGTTACATATTGTATAGTGCTCTCAATTGTTATTGATTATATTCAAAAGGTTTGTATATATTATAACTGGTTCCCTACAATTCTATTCAATCTCTGAAGATTCAGAAATGTAAATAATTTGCCTCCTCTTGTGTTTTCATGTAGGATAGGTTGCAAACTGCAAATTAAACTATCGATTAGAAATGTAGGAAGGCTTTATGCAGCCTCGTTTATTACCTAAAACTCATCATCTCCATTTGAAGGTAATGAATAGTTATGCGATGCTTCTGTACGCATTCAACAGATTATGACGTTGGGAATTTTATTTTAAAGTGAAACTGTGAATGAATAGGAATTAACATCACGCTACAGTAGTAAAGTAATTATGGTTTACCTATTCAGCAATGCTTGAGTCTTGCTGAAGCAAATATTAAACATCTGTTAGAAAATCACAATTCAAGCTTCAAACTTATTATATTACTGAAAAATTAGTTGTTCAAAGCAGACATAGAAATAATCTGGATAATTGCTTTTTATAAATAGATATTTTATACTCAGATACTAGCAATTTAAAGTAAATTATTTACTACAATAATCAGTTTTGCTAACTACAGAATTACCAGTTTATCAAGACAGAATCTTAATACTTTTACAAATAAGTCTAAGTAGTTATCTTTGTACTTTATATCAGTATACTTCTTTTGTACTATAATTGGTACAAAGGTATACTGGTTTGAAAAAGTATTGTTTAGCTAAATTTATTTTATAATTGAATGTAAATTGAGAAATGAATTTCTACAGCAACTCTTCCTCTTTATTTTGTATAAAATATTTCTTTGTAAATTCAATCTTGAGGATGAGATCACTTTGATAATTTTTTATTACTGTAGATTGATTTTATTAATCCCTAATTTAAATATCTAAAAGTTTGATGAATTATACAAGACATTAATAAATGATTTTTTAAAGTATTAGAAAATGCTTTTAGAGGATCAAGTCACATTATTATGACCAGATAGATAGTATCTCAAATAAGTTTCCCAGCATGTACTGCAGTTATGAGAGGGATTCAACAAATCCACAGAAGGTTGCTATAGGTGTCTGAATATACTGGTTACAGTGCATTCTAGAGTTGCTGTACATTTCTTGGAGAATTCATTTGTCTGATGTGTCAATTGATGTAGTCCTTTAGTTTTTCAATTAGGAAAAGATGTAGGGAACTAAATATTCAAGAGAATAGCTTAAAGTCATCACAACACTCTTGGGTAATTCTAGCCATGTAGCATATCACATTGTCTTTTCAAAAGAATAACTTAAAGTCATCAGAATTCTTAGATAATTCTGGCAATGTAGCATGTTGCATTGTCTTTCCAAGGGAATAGCTTAAAATCATCAACACTCTTGGATAATTCTAGCAATGTATCATGTTGCATTGACATAAATGTGATTATCCTGGGGAACATAATTTACGAATACCAATGTTCCTGATTGGCTTCAATTGATCAATACACATAATTGCATATTCTAAGATAGCAAACCCAAGATTAGCCAAGGAAATGTTACCAAACCTCTTTCTTGCCTTGTTCTAACTACCATGTCTTGAGGTTCCTCACCTAATATGCCACCAACCATACACCCTGCAGAGAAGAAATTGACTTTTCGGTTGAAGACGCCCATTGAACCTTGATGAGTAGGCCAGTGTCAGTATTGCTGTGCAAATTAACAGCATGGGTGCTGTCCCTAAGCGTTTACTTCAAAGTACATGCATACAGTGGGGTTCACTGCATCGTTGTGTTGAAAACCATTCTGATGTTTATTTGGACAGCCAGAGTTTCAGGTAATTTGCAAACTGATCCTAACCAAACCACATTAGGCAATATGCAATTCTGGTACCAGTGACAATTGAACTCTAAAATCAATGCTTTGGATCATAAGATGCCATTTCTCCAGGCTTTGTAAACTTTTATGAAGACTTACTGTTGCAGCACTTGAAAATTCTACGAAATTTGGTGTTTTATAAAAGCTCACTCTTGACATGATAGACAATGCTTTTCTAGATATGATCTATCTAGGTTTGTACCTAGCAAAGACACTGACTTTATTTTCTGAAAGTCAGACATCCCCACTGTCTATACTTGTGGCATGATATACCTAGGTACATGCACTGCATAATACACTATACCCATATAGCATCTGCTCTAGCAGTTCGTCATAATATTGTAACTGGATTCTATGCATGAAGCAGCAATTGAGTTTAATGCTTTTGTAAAAATACGTATTAAACCTTCTAAAGTTACATTTAGAAATACAAATTGTTTTTATGCGTAAACTTACAAGATATTTTTATTAATCTGCTTATCTCATTTATTACATGTAAATGAGAGTCCAGCAATTACAAATCCATCAACTTGTAATGAATTTTCCATGAGTTTTTTGAGACATGTATAATTTTATGATGCAATTTGCTTGTAATTTTTTATAATGATATACTAAACTAGCTAAATTTTTAAATAGTTTTAGTCTCCTATCAGTTAACAATACCAATGTGTTCCTTCTAAGTTACAAATAGCAGACATCACAAAATTATATTGTCATTGCAGGATTGTGCATTGTTTTGTAAAAGTATATTGCAATAATGTTATTTGTGTTAAAAGAACAAAAGGTAAAAAAATGCTGAATATTAAAACCTTGTTTATATATATATATTTTGTTTTCAATAGGTAAGCATTAATTTCCAACGAAGATGCCAAATTCTTTTGTAATGTTATCCTTCAGACAAAAATTTTTTTTAATTATGGTGCCAGAAAAGGTATTGAAGAGTGAAAACAATGGGATATGCAGAAATCAAGAATACACTACCCAAATGGATTTTCTTTGATTTCATAATCTCTGTTTTCTTGTTTATAAAACATCAAAGCAATAAAAATTATGTACAGTTCATCAATACGATAGCTTTTCCATAAACAAGCATGTAAGAATTTTTATAAACTATAGGTGTCTCATAGTATTCATTTAATGTATGGTGAACCAGTCGAATGCCATACACAAAAGTTGCTCAGAATGTATTTGCCAACCATAAATATTTTTTCAACATTAATAGGCAACTAACTGTAGCCGTAGATTTTTCATTATTCTGTTTAAAAGATGAAAAGCATATAGTAAATATCATGAGGGTATATGGCACTGTTTTCAGATACATAAGTGTATTCTTTATCGAGAGATTTATCTTTTTTGATAGGAAAGCAATGGTGGCCTTGTAAATTGTCCCATTTTACAACAAAATGGGTATAGTTTCTTTACCTCTGAAATAGCTCAAGCATCGATTGATCGTATCTCCGGAAAGTGTGTATAGCTGGCATGTCTTTGTATAGATTGTAAAATTGTAGATAATTTTTATGAACAAATGTACTTCTGATTCTGAACCCAAGACTCGCATTTTTAAAGGCTAAACCTGAAGTTAAATTGGATAAATTTCGTTTCATATTTGATTTATGTACTGTGAAATTCGTCACAATTCTTTAAAATGTATTGTACTTTATAAAATGTTTAACTTTAGTGAAAATATAATAGAGATATGTTAGAGATCAGTCTGAAAAAATAAAAGGTATGTTTTACTAAAGTATTGGAAAATATTTGACATCTCCGTTCTGTTTCTTCAACTAACACGAACCTTTGGTCCTTATATGTTGGAACATACATTTCCCGAATATTTCTAACATCGGATTAATATCCCCAATTTGACATCATCTGAATTTATTAGTCTCCAGGTGAGATTTTCACCCATAACTTGGACATTTCTCTTGTTGAATAATTTCTAAAACTTTGGTGAATAAAACATGGACACCTTTACATCAGGACATGCTCCAGTTCCTAATCCTTATTGGAAATGGGGCCGTCATGGCTCAGTAGATATGCCCACTGCTCTAGCAATTTGCAGGCAGCACAGGTTCGATTCCTCCCTGGGGTGTATTTCTCTCTTCTGAGTCAGTAAAACTTTCTTTGTGGGTGTGTATGTCCATTACTTGATGTTGTATGCCTGGTACAGCATGGCCAAATATAACCCTTGCGCCATAAAACCCTATTGGAACTTTTGGATAGGGGTGATCAGAGCTTCATAGCCAACTTCGAGGTTAACAGTTGCAGCATGGTTATTAATATTCATCTTGCATGACAGTCACATGGACACCACAAAACCTCCACATGTTCTAGTAAGGATGATTAAATTAATCAAACATCGGTATCAGTATTGCAAAATCAACCTCAACCAAAAACTTATGCCAAGGATAAAGTGACTACAGATTTAATACGAATCTACTATCAAAATAATTTCTCTAATTACATGATGAAATGTTTCCGAAGTTCTGGGAATTGTGTAATAAATGTTTATTTTCGCTTATATCACGTAATTTTTGGATATAATTTCCGCTTAACTGTATGTACTTGTCTCAGCACGAAACTGGTTACAAGAGGTCATCTAAAAACCTTTAGGGGTTTTCCCATCCTCTGGTATACAGCTTGTTTAGGTTATTCCAGTCCTGAAGTCGTATCCCCTCGGGGGCATGAACCCGAGGTACCTGTCTGCACGAACTCGAGTAATTGTCTAACAAACTTTTCCCTTTGTTTAATTTTATGTACTTGACTGCTTTAATATATGTATCAACTCATGCACTCTTCCTACCAATTCTAAATGTCTATCATGCAGGAATTTTAATTGCTATTAAGAGATGTATTAGTTTCATTATTTTCAAAACTGAATAATTTTTCCATTATACTATTATTAAATTGTGTTACCATAATTAAAATCCCCCTTTGGGGATATCTTGTGTACGGGCTTCATGAACCCGAGGTATCGTAGTGATCCATTCTTTTCTCATTGGGCTTACTGCCTCTGGTAAACATGGGGATCGAGATCCCACCGATGCCTAAGCGATCTTTCTCTCCGTCCTTTCTTTTCTCAATTACTTGACATTGTTTCGTGTTTGGCTCAGCTTGGCCAAATATGACCTTTGCTCTATAAAACTCAAAACCAACCTGAAATCGCACACCATAGTTTATTTCAGTTCTAGAATGGTGCATAGTTGTTTGGGTGCCCCTATTAACATCCTCTTGTCATAGAAAGAGTAATTTTCGTCTTCCTGTGGCAAGACGTAAATTATTCCGTATTTGCAAAATTTACAACTGAACATGTCTGGATTCTCCAAGTATCTAAATCATACTGATCGGCTTTGACTCACATCGTTGGGAAAATCTGCCGAGAAATCAAGTCATTAGCCCTGCAGTATATAGCCGTATCACAATTCCTAGAAATTCGGAACTTCGTGTAATGAAGTAGAACATTTTGTACTCTAAGTGCTTTTCAATTTTTTTAGTTAAAGCCCTGTTTTTTTACAGTAAAGAATTGTATTCAATAACTAGTTGTATTTCTTTCTGACAGTGATGCTGAAGTGTGAAACATTTAGATACAGTATCAAAGTATGTCGGTGAAATCTGTTTTCAAGTATCCCTTTTGTATGAAAATTTTATATTCTCAAAACAAGTATGTCTATAGCTTTTTGAATCCTCAACATTTTCTGTTCTGAAAACGTTTCAGTAAACAAGTTCTCTGATTTATGTAATAAAGAAAGCTGTTGCTTTCCCTAGAAATTCTGAAAGTATTACTAAATATGAAAGATTTTTTTTGTGTGTATCTAATATAAAAATATTAGTGCTATTGTTTTACCGTCGAACCTCGTTAAGATAAACTTTATAGAGCAGCCAAAAATGTGTTGTTTAAACTAGACTTAGCCGTATTTAGAGCTATCTGAATAATGGTAGATCATGATGTAAGATTAAGAAAGGCATCAAGAGTGTCAAAATGTTAAAAAAATAATTTTAAATTGCATGTCAAATTTAGTTGAATAGTTTTGCAGAAAGTAACAGGTTCACATAAGGAAAGCCAAGGTTACATCTCAAAATCTATCAAAGGAGTCAGGTTGCGGTAACTCATTTGAAAGAGTAGCGGATTAACAACCGAAGGGTTGCGAATTTGAAACTCGATCCAACCAACGACCTTTGTGTTCGTGGGGGCTGGTGCACGTTAAATCTCGTGCTCAAATGTTCTCACGTTGGCGTGATGTGGAAGTTTGAAGAGTGGGGTGCCAGCCCAGGTATTGTCCTCATCTGACCGTTCAAAATGACGAGTTGTCCTCGGATCTTTCCCATCGGGATTGGTTCCAGTGCAACGTTAATTTAACTACCTATCAAAGGGGTTCGGCATCTAAAGGTCCAATTTATCTCAACGATACGCTGTGTTCGAAATTTGTGTGGGATAACTGGAAATTTATAATATTCGAATTTTATCTTGAAAAAGAAACTGACATTCAAACTACATTCGTTTTATCGATAATTCATTTTGAACGAGATCGTCTTAACGAGGTTCGACTGATTGTATGAAGTGTACTCTAAAGTTTTGTACGCTTAAAAGGTGGAATGACCAGAGACATTTATTTTGGATTCCGGGGTTCATAAATTAATGGAAGACACCGCAGTTTTTGTTCGTCTCTGATTTCCTTTAAAATGGGAACGAATAATGTATTCCAACTCATACGTAGATGAGTTCCATTTCTTACAGCAATTCTACATGCCGTTTTTATATAAAGATGTAGGTCAAAGTTCGAGAAGTGAAGCGGAATGTGCCATTTCCATTTTTGAAATTTCATCATTCTGTGTGTTCCATAGCTGTAAACACTACAGTAAGTGCAATAAATAGAATTTTGTTGGCTGTTGTGCTCTTTTCAGTTTATTTGTTCTGTTTCTCTGATGAGAATATGGTGCTTCAACCTAATATTTCGCATAACAAAAGGTTTTGATGCTTATATTTTAAATTGATTTAGTTCCGAATTACTCAAAATCTTGAATATCTCATTTTCACATGATGCCCGACTTGAAACACCCAAAACCGTAATTCGATTAGAACATGTAGAATGCTTGGAAGACCGACTCTGATAAACTTTAACTTCTGTCTTGATGTTAAATCCCTCTGGTCACTTTCGAAAGACTTACAAAGATCATGCTTCTACTGGTCAGCCATTTTGATGACAGAAAAGAATCCGCAAATTTGGCTTCTATACTTAAGGTCAACTTAACTTAATTATACAGAATACCCCTACAGATAGGTAAAAAGTCCCACGAACATAAATAGGCTGCTATGATTTGCTTATTTGTGTTCATCCACTAAGTGCATCTCTGCCATATTTTGAGTAAATATCTTAGGAGCTAAATTTGATCGCGAACTTCCGCTCCAGTCTACTAATCCTGAACGAGCAGCACTATAAACCATTCAGCCGGCTGAAATAAAACTACTAAAATAGTTGGGAAATACCGAAAAATTGATGCTCCAAGGTGATTTTTTCTTGCTTTTGGGTTTAAATAAAAGAAAAGTAAACAAGCTCCACCTTTAAGAGGTGCTGACTTCGGGAATTTCATTCGTTAAAGAAATTATGACAGCATTCGGTAAAATGAAAACAGTAAAACATTTATTTTCAAATTATGCAAAATTTTATTCGACATTCATTTATTCAAAGATAAATTTGAAATGTTTCAAGAAATATATTTTTAAAGCGGGAATGTACTGCAGTATTAAGTTAAATTAACTTAAAGTATAATGAATTTGTATAAATTGTACAGCTGACTAGTCGCTGATTGTAGATTTTTAATTGCAGTACTTGGACATGTGTTACATTATTTCCCTGATTACTTAAAGGATGATTTTGTGACGAAAATTCAATTGTAAAAATCCTATTTAAAATTTAGCTTTTAGGCATAATTTTAAATGCTGAATGTCATCTCATGTCAATGTATTCGGCTTCTGTTTCTCCACTTCTCTCTGTCGGTAAATCCTAGAAGAAAAAAATATAATCAGCAAATTTGAGAACCTTCAATTGCTCGGTCCTCTATACTTACGATTCAATTCATTCTTCTGTAAGTTTATCATTGGTGAAAAATTATTTTATTTCTAATAAAATGTAATTAGAGTATATTATAATAAATTCGTTCCTAGATTAGGCCAATGATGTATCGGAAACATTCTCGCTATCCGATAATACTATGTTTACTGTTTCTTTTTGTGGTTGTTTAATGCTTAAATAAACACACAAGTATACATTGTATTTCTTCATTGATTTAGAATATATCAGGTTGGCAACTAAGTTCCCGCCTTTTTTTAATTTTTTTATTATTATTATTATTTTTTAACATTCCGCATGTCATTAAATGTTTTTGGCATAATGTTTTAAATCATTCGAAAGAGGATGTTTATTCTACCTGAATCTATGTTTTTTTGTTCGAGTTAATTTATGTTAATTTTCAGATCATTAAAATGGAATGTCAAGTTCAGAAAAATGAGCATTTTCGACACCTTTTGCTTTTAATCAAAGTTCTAAGGCCGCAAAAACTGCTCGCGACATTTGTGCTGTGTATGGAGAGGGTGCCATAGCTGAAAGAACCGCTCGTGATTGGTATGCCAAGTTCAAAAATGGAAATTTTGACCTCATAACGCACCTCGTTCTGGCCGTCCAGTTGAGTTCGATGAAGAGCGATTAAACCAACTTTTGCTCGAAAATTCGCATCAAACGACAAGGGAACTGGTAGAGAAAATGGAACGCTCCCACGCTGCTATAGAGAAGCATCTTCACTCGATGGGAAAGGTTCAGAAGTGTGGAGCATTGGTTCCGCATGCTTTAAGTGACAACAACAAAAATCAACGAGCCACAATCTCCGCTGGTTTGCTTGCTCGTCACCGCTCAACTCATGGACGCAAGCAACGATTTCTTTACCGAATCGTTACTGGTGACGAAAAATGGTGCCTGTACATTAATATGAAGCAGCGCAAGGAATGGTTTAGCCCCGGTAAACAAGCGACACCGCGCGTGAAACAAGATCTTCATCCGGTAAAACGATATTGTGCGTATGGTGGGACTGGGAAGGGATTATCAATTACGAATTGCTTGAACGGAACCAAACAGTCAACGCGGAACTCTATGTTCAACAGATGGAACGACTTAACACGGCTATTCAAGAGAAAAGATCTAATCGGCAGCATGGAGTTCTTTTGCTGCACGACAACGCCCGCCCTCATATCGCCAATATGACCAAGGAAGCCATTCAAACGCATGGCTGGGAAGTGCTGCCACACCCGCCGTACTCTCCCGATTTGGCACCAACGGATTTCCACCTCTTTCGATCTCTTTCAAATGCTATGCGCGGAGTTTCGTTCAATACTGATACAGAATTCAGAGCTTGGTTGGATGAATTTTTCGAGTCGAAACCGTGATTTCTACTAACGAGGTATTGAAAATCTTGTTGAACGTTGGGAAGAAGTTGTAAATAACAAGGGAGAATACATTATTGATTAATTAGTTATTAATTTTTATTGAAAAATAAACTTTAAAAAAACGGCGGGAACTTGAGTTGCCAACCCAATATAACAGTGGCATTTATCAATGGCGCCTCTTCTAATGAAAGAAAATTCCCAATTTAGTATTGCAAGCGTCTTGCTTAAATAGGGTTTATATTAAGATATTGTAGAGTTTTTATAGTAATTTATACGTTTTATATAGTAATTTATTTTTATATTATGTTAACCTTCCAAGTGGTTTCGACGAGATATGTCGTCCATCAAGAACTGACCAATTTTGCTAATAGCGAGATATTGCTGATTTTTTCATGATGAGATCGTTTTAATTTTTGATGAAGACGAAATCAAGGGTTAATTTTCTTCAAGTGACGAGATATCTCTTCCATCAAGATCTGGTCAGTTTTGCTGATGAAATACCTCGTCGAGAAAAAACCAGGAGGGTTAAAACGACCTTTTATGTGGCCACTTGAATAATGCAAAGTTGAACATAACGTACCTTTGAATTTATTACAGCTTTTGGAATTTCATTGGACTTGGGATCCACTTGCGTTCTGATTTCATTGTGTGCCGAACTTAGGAGATCATTCTCGACCCGTAAACTTTTCAAGAGATCGGTCAGAGGCGCGTGCGTCTTCGTTTCCTTCCCTGAGGGATCTCGATTTCTTTTCGTGGCAACTTTTCCGTCGGCGAGAGGATGGAATGGCCGAAGAGGCAATTGTGTATCGCGCAATTCCGGGATATCTGGCACAGAAACAGCTCGCTGTACGATGGAAGATTTCTCTTGCGACGCAGTGGGAAATGCCTTCACTTCCATTGTTGGACTTTGGTGGAGACTTTTACTCTTCTTGGAACTCACCCTTCTGAGGAGCTTGGAGCGGGTCTCGACGGTGTCTTTGGGCTGCGATTTCTCTTCCACCAACTTCAGTGCTTCGGAGAGAGACTGGGATAGCTTCTGCAGACGCAGTGTTGCCTCGTCTGGAGTTGCTTTTGAACTGGGCAACGTGTTTGCGACAGCTGTACTCTGCCGCGCAGGTAAAGTTGGAGGCATCGGTGGGACGTAATCGCCTTCCGCGTCGTCGATTTCTTCGTAAACGGTTTCAGATCTGCCGTCTTTCAGGGAATTCATTTCTTCGTAGATGTGGTCGTAAAGTTCTCCAGGGGAGTCATCTCCAGAATCGCCGGCGGAAGCTGGTGGCTTGTCTTCGGACGTGCTTATATCTCCTGGACGCTTCAGACTTGGTGAACTCATGCTCGCATCCAAGAAATGTCCGGGGATGTTCGGTAGCTGAAGATCACCTTTAGATTGCACCTTCCCGTACAAGCTGTTCGAAGCATTGGGTTCCGACTCTTTTTTTTGAACTGGCTCAGTTGTCTTGGACTTGTTAACTACAGCATACTCTGCTGTTGGATCCAAGCTCGATTTTGCCAAGTTAATGTCCGTTTCAGAGTGAGGGGCCGAGATTTCTTTTTCGGTGTCTACGCATTGCTCGTCGTTCTGTGGATCCAGAATGGATTTGATCCAGTCAACTGTTGTTGAGGCTGTTTTGCTATAGAATTGCAAAATTCTGCCTTCCTTTTTGGTACTAGACAAACAAATCAAAATAAATGTATTTCTTTTTTTGTTAAAAACTTCAATACGAATCATGTTAAAAACTATACAGCAGTTGTAAAAACTGAGCAATACATTTAAAAACTAAATTGTTTATAGAAGCATTTTATGATTACAAATTCAATAACAAAGCAAGTAGTACAACTGCTCATTTAAATAACTTCAGTTCTTAACCCTCCAAGTGGTTTCGACGAGATGTGACCAATTTTGCTAATGGCGAGACATCTCGTCAGCACGATATTGCCGACTTTTTGATGATGACGAGATCAAGATATGGCCAGTTTTTATAACAAAGAGATATCTCGTCCACCAAGATCTGGTCAGTTTTCTCCATATGACGAGATACCTCGTCGAGACAACCAACCACCTGGAGGGTTAAGGAAATGTTTGATTGCATTATTATTTGCATGCTGCAAAAATTTGACTCATGTAGCAAAAGTACGCCTAGAAGATTGGAGAGACGCAAAACCAAAAGCCGATTAAATGGCAATAAAACTCATTCGTAAGGTAGTCCGAAATACACAAGAACGTCAAACACAGCCAACAAGCCTTAAAATTGCAGCGCACTGCTATAGTAAAAGATTTAAGTTGCACAAGTGTGAGGTTCTCCGGCCAACATTTCTCAGTGTGTTGGCCGGAGAAACACTGAGAAATATTGGCCGGAAGGAACTATTGTATCCCCGAGGAATGTTGGCGGGGGTGTCCTTGAACGATCATACCGGCTAGGAAAAAGAAAGTAGAATTGTAAGGGGGAGGGAGACTTGACTAGCGGAGAAAGAACAGACGTGCGAGAATCCTTTTCACTGCGATCTTCCAAAAAATTTGGAACTATAGATAGACTCATGTATAATAGCTAAGAAGTGACAATAAACATATTGTAATTCTACCCCTAAGAAGCGCCACTCTCTGGTAACGTATATATGGATGAGGAAAGAAACACACTTACAGCGTTGTAACAGTGGCGCAGTCGACATGGTACGAACCTGCGGTGGCAGAGCCCAATGGATTTAGTACGTCTTCAAAAAATTGCAAACCTTTACCGGTACAAAAGAAATGACTCGGGATTTTCCAACAACAGCACAATCAACAATCCTGATTCGTCGAAGACGGCAGAAGAAAGTAGATAGAAAATGAAAAAGTTGTAGTACCTTTTCACAGATAAATTGAAGACCCCAGTTTCAGAATCCTCGTTCTTTCCAGTCTTCCTTACGAGTCGTACATCCAGCATGTCTTCCGTTCGCCATCGCATCTGAGTGCCTTGCCAATGGGGATGGATCACACAGATGGCATTCTCCGAGGTCTTCACCAAGCGACCGTAAACCCCCAACAAACCAGAAGAAAAGCTCTTCTCGTCATCTATTAGGGACACCTCGTGAGATCCACCTGTAAACATGAATCTTCTAGAGTTCCCATTTTAAAAAATTGCTATCATTGAAAGTAGGTGTAGACATTTTTCTAATAGCTACGTGAGGAAATAAAATGTTACACGAATGTACAGTCGCGGAAAAGAAATGAACCATCCTCTTTGTTTCGAGCACTATTCATAGAGAAAATTGAAAGATATCATTCAATAGGGAATAACATCCTCTACTAATTCAAAGGCAAAAAATTTGCATTAGGGGCCGTCTTCATATAAAATTTTATACAAACGTCAAAATTTCCAATGGAAACACCCTGTTTTGATGCCTTAATCAGATTCTGCTTCGTTAAATTAGTCTAAATATGAAATGTCTTGATTTTACTATCTTTATATCCGGAGATATTCAATGTTAAAATTGCTGTCAATTTCATGGATCATCTCCACATTGAAAATTGCTATTCGTAGATCCAGATTAATTGTAGTTATAGTTACTGGAATTTCAAATTTGAACACTATTTCAAACGTATTTGTCAGCGTGTGCAAAACGATCCAATAATTATAGTTATTATGCAAACGAAAACGATTGAAGAATTACATGTGCAAACGATCCGAGAATTATCCGAGGTTTGTCAGACGTTTTTTTTAACTTTTGGTTGCCCCCTAAAATGGCAATAATGAGGAAAATTTAATGTAATGAAAAAACTAACCATTGGAATGAGCTGAAATTTTGCATGGTCATATTAGAAGTCCTGAATCGATTCCCATCAAAATATAGTAAGGTTTCAATTCATAATTTTTTCAAATATTTAATAATTATTATTGCACACTAAAATCTATTTTTAAAATAAAATATTAGGTGGATTTTGTTTGGGTTTAAAAATAACATGGTACAAAATATCAGCGCTATAGAAATATTATTTAGGAAGATATCCATAAAAGTTTAAGAAACTGATTTAACATTAGGAGTTCCAATCCTTCTGTACTCAACTTCGAAACGGTAAGACCTAATGACATGAAATTTGGTATCTGAAGTTGTGTGTCAAAATAGGGGGTTTCCATTAGAAATTATGAAGTTGGTGCTCAATTTAATATGAAGAGAGGCCCCTTATGCAAATTTTATGAATTTGAATTTATAGAAGACGTTAGTTGATATCTAACGCCATCTTTGAATTTTGTCTACTGAAAATTGCTCGAATGAAGAGTGGTGGTTCGTTTTTTTCCTCGACTGTACAAGAGTATCACAAATGGCAGTAAAAAAATAACAACTCAAGCAAACGTGGAAATCCATTTATAATTCTTTGATTGGCAAGAATAACAGTACAAGTCAAAAAATGACATTTTTTAGAAGAACAAAAAAAACATTTAATATTCCATATTGTGAATGAATAAAATTTATAAAATCAGTTCTGCACCTTATGTCTGACAACTTTAAAGGGGAAATTAGAGAAGTTTTGGATGTGGCCCTGTGACAAAATTAAGTTACTTGTACTGTTCGTACCAAGAAAATTGTGCACATCACAACTGACTTGTACTGTTATTCCCACCCATCAAAGAATAGTTTATACACTTTCTATATTTCTCGACATAATTACCACCGATATTGATTCACTTATTCTAACACTTCGTCAGTGACTGTGGGCCGTGGTAGCCCAGTTGGAAGAGTAGCGGATTACCAACTGGAGGGTTGCGCATTCGAAACTAGAATCAACCAAAGACCGCGGTGTATGTGGGGGGTGCACGTTAAATCTGTCATGGCTTCAAATGTCCTCACGTTGGCGTGGTGTAGAACTTTGGAGAAGGGGGTGCCAGCTCAGGTGTGACCTCGTCATCTGACCGTGGTTCAAAATTACGTGGCGTTGTCCTCGGATCTTTCCCTTCGGGATGGATCCCGGGCTGCCGTCTATAGCCCGATGTGTTGCTCCAGTGGAACGTTAATTAACTACTTACCTGGGTACCTGCAGCATGGACTTTGCCGGTCTTCAGGCAAATTCGCCCTTTCTGAACGTCCTTGACAGAATTTTTCGACCCAATTGCTTATTGCTGACAAATCACCCTAAACAGAAAGCATTTATGTATGCAATTTTTCAGGAAGTCCTTTTGCCCACCATAAACGCACAACAGCTTATTAATATTCGGTAGAACATTCAAACAGCCCGACTGCTATTTTCCGTGAGTTGGGAATGTGCATAAATGTTCTTTCCACGTAAACTTTTAATGCATCACTATTAAAACTCTTCAGCTAACTTGATAGTCTTAGTTGCTAGTTTGACAATAGAGGGCCTGAATGTTTGTTTGCTTTTGTTACCTTTTCATTAAGCTAAGTAAAGATGTAGGACAGAAAAAAGCAGGCGAGTTGTAGATTCAACTAAAACGCTAACATCCTGTACGCTTTGTACTTATGCCCAATTCAATTCTGATAAACAATTTTCCTATTAACGAAGAATGCCACACAAGCATGCATTCCTATATGAATTGGAAAGCGTCATCTTCCTAATTTCTCGCACTAGCCCGTTGTGTTGCTCCAGTGCGAAGTTAATTAAAATATCTACCTACCTGACTTTTCACCAAGAAGTACTGTTACACATTTTGAAATTAAATATAATTTTCAGCCATCCTGTATAGCTGTGACTTATTTTCTTGCTTTCACTCGAAAATATGGGGCCACCGTAGCCTGGTGTTGGAGTCGCGGTTTACCGAACGGAAGGTTGGATCGAGTTCGAAACTCGATCCAATCAAAAGACCGTCGTGTACATGGAGGCTGGTGCACTTTAAATCTGTCGTGGCCCCAAATGTCCTCACGTTGAGGTGATGCAGAAAATTGAAGAGTGGTGTACCAACTCTGGTGTTGACCTCGTCATCTGACCGTGGCTCAAAATGATGAGGTGTTCTCGAATCTTTCACTTCGGGAGAGATCCCAGACCGTCGGCAATAGCCCGGTGTGCTGCCCCAGTGTCAAGTTAATTCAACTACCTACCTACCCTTGGAAGCATGGGGTCGCGGTAGCCCATTTGGACGAGTCGCACATTAGCGAACGGAGGGTTGCTAGTTCGAAAATCGATCCAATTAATCCTTGTTCTGGTGCTCGTTAAACCGGTCGTGGTCTCAAATGTTCTTAGGTGTTGGCTTCGTTATCTGATCGTGGTTCAAAATTACTAAATGTCCTTGTACCTTTCCCTTCGGGATTGCGCCTAGACAGTCGTCAATGGCCCGTTGTGTTGCTCCATTGCGACGCAAATTCAACTAAGTACCCTCGTAACTATGTTTCCAATTTCTAGGGAGCGTCTTACCTGTCTGTGAGCCGCGTATGGACGGCCACAGGCCCTCCCTGACCGTCTCCATCCATTGCTGGGTGTCTTCCTCCGTCTCGTCGGCCAGGTAGATGAGCAGGGAGCTGCCGGAGGAGAAGCCCCAGGTGCGCATTGCTCTGGAGCCCGACTTGCAGCGGAAGAGTCGCAGGCCGTCTCGGGAGGCCTTCAGGCGCTTCTCGGGCTCGTCGTCGACCTTCCGCGAGAACTGGAGGATGAGGTGAGGCTCGCCCCGGCCGGACGGGCAGTACACGGCCGCACACACCCACATCCGTCTCCAGGCCTGGGAAGATAAAAGAGAGATTGTAGATAACCTAGAGGAAATATAAATAGACTGACTAATGGCCTTTTTATGTGTCCAGGATCATGTGACAAAAACTAGTAGTAACGTGACCCTTAGACAGACTGCTTCGACTGCTGGGTGGAACCTAATATTCATCATTTGATTGGTCCACGGTACGGGAGGAAACGCCCATCGATTCATCATTTGATTGGTCCACTCATTGATCATGTGATAGTAGAAGACTTTAGCGAGATGTCACCACTTTTGTCGCCACTCTATTCTACATGTTGGTCACACTTTTTGAAGATCTTAATAGCAATGCTCAGGCTACTCATATTTCACGTCTATGGTATAAAACGTCTTCCGTTTCAAAAAGGAACTTTTGGAGTTTTGCGTTCTACAAGCCAGAACTCACAATTCCTGAGTAAAAAGGAGTAAAATCGAGTGATGATTATAAGAAAAGTATGTAAAATGGAGCAAGTAGGAGGAGAGGTATGTCCTACAGTCGCTCAGTAGACTGCGAGTCTTGGCTTATAGAACACGAAACCAACAAAGAATAATTCTTCCAAAAAAAATCCATTTTCGAGTTAGACTATTAAATTATATTCTTGAATGGAAAAGCATGACTCCCCCTCGAGTTTATAATTCTACGAAAAGTAAGAATGATAATACTCCCCACACACATTTTTTCACAATGCCATTTGAAATTCTAACTTATGCAAGCCATGTACAAGCTTAGTTGGTTGTTTTGGGGTTTTATGGCGCAAGGGCCATATTTGGTCAAGCTGCGCCAAACACAAGGCAAAAAACTTCAAATAATGTCGTGGAAGGGGGAAAAAGAGGGATTGGGCATGAAAGCAGAAAAGATAGCTTGTGTATTCAGAAGCGGGGCACTCGTGTTTACTAAAGACAGTAAACCCCATGGGTAAAGAAGAGATCCCTAAAGTAAATCGAGTCCGTGGAGCCCGTACACACCTAAAGATGTGCCCCTGAGGGGCCCATGTACAAGAAAAAGACTGAATATTTTTCTTCTGCTACGGACTTTTATGTCTTGTTATTTTTAGAGAAAAGCTCCATTCTGAAGTATTCTTTATTATTCGAAACTATGTAACATTCGTTTACTTCACCTTCTCCCCGGCTTCAAAGCGGAAACGATATCTATGCTTCGGTGACCTGTTCGGTTGCATCACCCTGTGTACCAACCCTCTTTACCCCACCGGGGTAGTAGATAAAATTGCAAATTCCAGATAGTGAATCCCAAATGAATGAAGGACGACTGTAGCCCGGTTGGAAAAGTAGCGGATTCGAAACTCGATCCAATCAAAGACCACCGTGTACGTGGGGGCACCTCAAATCTGAGGTGCAAGCTGAGGTGTTGATCTCGTCATCTGACTATTGCTCAAACTTACGATATGTTGTCCTTGGATCTTTCTCTCCGGGATGGATCCCGGACCGTCGCCGATGGCCTGTTGTGTGGCTCCAGTGCGACCTTAATTCAACTACCTACCTACCAAACGAATGGGTTTTTGATGAAATAAGAAGACACAACGGTTTAGACTTTTAGTAATTTTGGGTATGTAGATAATCAACTTCAAACTGGAACAATACAACGGGCTATTGGCGACGGTCCGGGATCCATCCCGAAGGGAAAGATGCGAGTATGATGCCTCGTCATTTTGAACCACGGTTAGATGACAAGAACAGCACCTGAGCTGGCAACCCACTCTACAAACTTCAATACCGCGCCAAAGTTAGGATATTTGTAGCCACGACAGATTTAATGCGCCGCCACGACCTTTGATCGGATCGAGTTTCGAACTCGCAACTGTCCGGTTGCTAATCCGCAACTCTTCCAAATAGGCAACCGCGGCCCTACGAATTTCGGGAAATGCCAATGAAAAAAATGTAACCATCGCAACCTTTTTGTGGAAATACAATTTAGCGTCTGAATTGGAAAGTTAGGAGAATTAATTACCTTGTGCAGTATTCTTTCGGGGCTATCCGGTGGGGACTTGACATCCAGATAACCTTCCCTCAAAATCCGCCACCTCGGTGTGTCTGGATCCGCCGACATTATTCGACCGATTACCGGACTTTAATTCCCTTATCTCGAGACGAGGACCTTCCACGAAGCGATCAGATAACGTGAAACAATGGAACCTCACTCGACAATGAGTGACGTCATATATCTGCTGTTACCCTTCCAACCACAACATTTGGTTAGAATACGTAATCAACTAGTATCTCTCTCTCTCCAAGTAACTTACATTGCAGTCTCAGGCTTCACCCTCCAATGGTATCGACGATATATCCGTGTTGTTTCTTTACTCGACTCCGGGTTGTTTCTTGGTTTTTTACCTAAGTGGAAATTTATTTAGCTCTTTTAGGTATTTAGATGTTTTAGGAGTCGAGCACCTAAACTGCTGATTCCTTGCTCGACTTCAGGTTGTTCGTGTCTTAGTGTTTGGCCTTGTTAGCCATTGTCGTTTGATGCTTTATATTAATAAAAGCTGTCCGGAGGGTTGGGTCTCCCTTGATCCCCTTTCGTGGTCGCGGTGGATGTCTACCCCCGCTTCCCATGCAAAAGCTCCAAGCCTTATTCGGCGAGCTGGGAAGCGGTGGGTCTGGAATATATCTCTTCCGACCAATTTCTTCGGATCTTTCCCTCTGGGATTGATCCCGGACCGTCATCAATAGCCCGTTGTGTTGCTCCAGTGTGACGTTAATTGAAAATACCAATACCGACCAATTTCTAGGGGCCTCGGTAGCCCAGTTGGAAGAGCAACGGAGTAGCAACCGGAGGGTTGCGAGTTCGAATCCAACCAAAGACCTTCGTGTACAAAGGGGGCTGGAGCACGTTAAATCTGACGTGGCCTCAAATGTCCTCACGTTAGCTTGGTTTGGAAGTTTGGAGAGTGGGGTGTCAGCTCAGGTGTGACCTCGACATCTGATCATTTAAAATTACGTGGTGTTGTCCTTGGATCTTTCCTTTCGGGATTGACTCCGAATCGTAACCAATAGCCTGTTGGGTTACTCCAGTGTGACGTTAATTGAAATACCTACCATATCACAGTTACTATATTTTTAGATCGAATTACTCTTTACAGTGTTCAGGTGTTCTAGTCATCTGACCATGATTAGACCGTCGTCTACACCGGGGCTCGTGCACATTAAATCTACCGTGGCCTAAATTGCCCTCACGTTTACGAGGTGGAAGTTTGGATAGTCGCATGCCAGCTTAGATATTGTTCATCTGATTAAGGTTCAAACCTAAGATCCGTTGATCTTCCATCATTCCCTTCGGCATTGATACCGGACGGCAACCAATAGCTCGTCGTGTTGCTCCAGTGCGTCGTAAATTCAATTAAACATCTGATCCTCTACTTGAGGGCCGCAGAAGCCCGATTGGAAAAGTAACGGATTATCAACCAGAGTTGTGAATTCGAATCCAAAGACTCGTGTCAAAAGGGGGCTGGTGCATGTTAAATCTGTCGTGGCCTCAAGTCCTCACGTTTGCGTGATTTGGCAGTGCGTTGAGTCAGCTCAGGTGTGACCTTAACATCTGACCGTGGTTAGAAATTACGTGGTTTTTCCTCGGATATTTCCCCTAGAGTTTGATACCGGACCGTCACTAATAGAGGATTGTGTTGCTCCAGTGCGTTGTTATACCATGCCCTGTACTAGATTTCATAGATAATTCTATTGCGTTTCAGGCATAAATATTTTTCTTGCAATTCCAGACGGAGAAACGGGTTCATAATCGGATATGATAAGTGCATTCTACTGCAGCGAAATCAGAATCGTGTGAGAATGATGTTGATCTTGACCATCTTCATGGCCTTAGCTGATTTCACGGAAGCAGGAAACATACCCGAGGACGTAATTTCCACCTTGGTGTGTCTGATGCGGTGTATGCAAGACCCTTACGTGACCCCCGCTGAGATGTTCGAGCTTAATCGCTTCCTGCTTCCAACGTTTACTGACGATCTCGATAGGATATGTCATGTACGAGTTCGAAGACGTCCATGACGAAGACTATACCGTGTTTAAGCCGCGGAAACTCGCACACCTCTGCCGTTGTGTGATTCGGAGGGCCATAGCCAACAACCTCAGACTTCCTGAGGGAATAAACGAACTAAGACTACCCACCGACTTTAAGACTTACTTGTCGCTCGAGTCCTGAGCTTTGAAGAATTAAAGTACCTTTTAAATTCTTGTCAACACTTTAAAAGCTGCATCCATTATGAATTTTACTTTGGATGGAGCGTATATAATTTTTAGCTATCTTCAACATGTATTTTCAATGGTTAAATGTTTTTATACCTTGTTTATGCTTGTTTTTAGTAAAACGCATTTATTTTGTTCTGGATTCGATGCTTACGACCTTGAGTTTATTCTTTAACCTGACAAGTGGTTTCCGACGAGATATCTCGTCTATAAAATTTTGACCAAATTTGATAGTGACGAGATATCTCGTCTTCAATGTTACGCCACGATAAGGTCATAGGATAGGACTTTGACACTTGCTTCATAAAAACAACCAATCAACGCAAACACCTACGAAGCAACTTGTAAGTTAAGGGCAATATGAGGTCACACCGTCAGTGCGGAGCTGTTATTTGGTGCGGAACGGTAATCTTCCCAATGCCTAAAGGCGGGAAAAGGAATGCTTCGGGTAGAATAAGGGTAAAATGGCAACAGCGGATTGTTCGCTGAGTTGTTCTGAAACAACGTTACCCGTTAAATCGAGTATATAGTTTGTAAATAACAAATTTGATGAAAATAAAAGGTTTAACCTTAAAAAATGGTTCTGGGAGAGACGCTTTCGCTGTATAAGGGAAGGTAGTATAAATTCACCAACAGGAGTCCACGAGAACAGAGCAGAAAGCACTCCTTTTCCCCAAAGTTGCGAAGGGGAAACGAGAAATTTTGCCCTGGGCGTTCTTGGACATTTCCTTTGAAACGCAGATTGGAAAAATTTGGTAATAGCTCGTGAGACTGACTGATGATTAAATGGATGTAGAAAATATTGTTCAGATGGTATTGCCGTTGTGTAATCGAAACTTTGATAACGTTTGACATCTAGATGAGAGGGGCCAGGGATGAAATGATATTCGACCACAATCCGTTGACCTACTTGAGTCTGTTCCTCAAGGGGTCAAACTTATTCATTGGAATCAGATTGTGATTATATTCAGAACCACTTTGCTCAATACTCCTAATTTTTCTTTTTCTCGTACATTGTATTTGTTGTGGTGTTCTGTTTTCCGTTGCATCGTCTCTACAGAAACGATGAGTTTTCTAATGGGGAAACTTTTAAGTTAAGTACAAGATGCCATCACGCCATCAGTGCTTAGCAATAGTGAATGAACGGGCTGAGTGCAGCTTCTATGTGGTCACGATACGAGGGTCTTTGGGGTGAAGAATTAACAAGCGAAGAGTCCATGATCAGACGGAAATGGATAGTAAAATCTCCATATAAGCAAATCCATCAATCCATTTTTCCAAGATTTCAAAGAAACACTGCTAAACTTTTTTGTTAATATCGGATTAATTTACACAAAAATATTCGTTCCTTTGTGTTTCCGAGATTAACATAAAGTGGAGCAATTTTCGTTAAGAGAGCTCCCAGTACCACAAAATTCGTTAAAATGTTGAATATTTGTCTTACATTAGTTTGGACTATTGCAAATAAGTGCTGAATTTTGGATCAAATCGAATAGTTTTAAAGAAGTAATTCATTAATTACAGAGCAATTTAAAAGACTTCAATGGCATGCTTATGTGACAACTAGTGGGAATATTTTTCTTTGTAAAATTGAAATTGAAGTAAATGTGGCCAAATATATTTTCGATCCCTTTTGCTATTTAATAGCAATGATTGCCTTGATTTATGTAAAGCCTATTTTTAAGATACATTGCGTGATTAAACAATTACAATTTTCTAACTTGACAGCTTAAAAATTGTAATAAACTAGTTCTATTTATATAAAGCATGAAACAAATCCACATTCATATAGTATTTGTAAGTAATATTGAAAATATAGAAATATTACCTAAAGTAGACGAACCTCCACCATGGAGGGATACAGCTATGCCTATTTTAGATGATTTTAGCAGATATCGCAAAGAAATAACTTCTCCACTGGTCTATTTACAACTATTTTATTATAGGCAACTTTATCTTAACTTTCATACTGCTTTTACAGATGGTTCTAAAAACGGAGAACATGTCGGTTCTGCGGTAGTTTTTAATGAATCGGTTGTATCTGAAATTACACAAATACTGCAAAGTTTTTACTTCTGAAAATAATGCTATCTATATGACTTTTAAAAAAATTGCTGATTCACAGGAAAAAGTTGGATTATTTACAGACTCCAGAAGTTCAATTGAGGGACTTGCTAATGTTTCAAGACAGCCACTCATTGGTGGTGAGTTCAATTAAACTATATTTTAAATTGGCCGACCGAGGTTTCAATATTTTCCTATGCTGGATTCCAGGCCATGTGGGTATAACGGAATGAAGCAGCTGATAAAGCAGCCCAAATGGCTGATACTATAAGACCTTCCGTCCCCTTCCAAATGTGGATCATAATAAAAAGTCAAAAAGAATAAATGGGATATACAAATTCAAAATAAATTATATTCCATTCAACCATATGTAAAGAGCTTTAACCTAATAATTTTAATAAAAGACTCGAATTAAAACTGACAAGACTTAGTATAGGTCACACCTATTTAACCCACAGGCATTTGATGCTCACGGAACCAGCTCTGATATGTCCAACATGTGATTCAATCCTCTGTTGGACACATTTTATGTGTATGTCCTGGTTTTAATGCTATTAGGCTCGACTACTTTGGCGCTACTAGTCCTAATATTAAAAGTGATCCTCTCATGATTAATAGTGATCCTCTCATCCAAATCTGTTCTTATTTGTATCAGACATATGTTTTCATAATTTTATCAAAAAAAATTATTTGAAGTGCGTTTTTTTACTATTTTATCTTTGTTGAATTTCATTAGTATTGAATTTATGATTAAGTAACGATAAAATTTTTTTTTGAAATTACCGATAGTTTGGCGCAGCTTGGCCAAACCTGGCCCTTGTGCTATAAAAATTCAATCAATCCTCAAATTGAGTGACGCAGAAGACCGATTCGAAGAGTAACGGATTATCAACCAAAGAGTTGTGAATTCGAATCCAAAGACTCGTGTCCAAAGGGGACTGGTGCATGTTGAATCTGTCGTGGCCTCAAGTCCTCACGTTTGCGTGATTTGGCAATGCGTTGAGTCAGCTCAGGTGTGACCTTAACATCTGACCGTGGTTAGAAATTACGTGGTTTTTCCTCGGATATTTCCCCTAGAGTTTGATACCGGACCGTCACTAATAGCGGATTGTGTTGCTCCAGTGCGTTATCATGCCCTGTACTAGATTTTATAGATAATTCTATTGCGTTTCAGGCATAAATATTTTTCTTACAATTGCAGACGGAGAAACGGGTTCATAATCGGATATGATAAGTGCATTCTACTGCAGCGAAATCAGAATCGTGCGAGAATGATGTTGATCTTGACCACCTTCATGGCCTTAGCTGACTTCGCGGAAGCAGGAAATATTAAAAGTAGCCATTAGAGCTCACGATTCAATCAAATGGAGTGAGACTTTACCAACTATACTCCTTGGTATACGAGCATCTCTACGTGATGATACCAACTGTTCCATTGCAGAAATGGTTTATGGTAAATCACTGAAGCTACCAGGAGAATTCTTTCAAGAACCAAAAACCAAATTAGAACCAGATACCTTCACTAGCGAACTGCGAAAACAAATGGAAAAATTAAAACCAATTAAAAGCCAATGTAAAAGAAAACAAAAAATACTTTTCCATAAGGATTTAGATTCGTGTTCACATGTATTTGTCAGAGTGGACCGTGTCAAGAAAGCATTAGAATCCCCTTATGAAGGACCTTTTTCTGAGATTGCCAGAAATGATAAGTATTATACGGTGAGAATTAAAGGAAAGGACATCAATGTTTCCGTCGATCGATTAAAACAAGCTTATTTGTTAGCCTCAGATGAAGATGATTCTCGAAACCTAACAAATAAAGAAAAACAAAACACCCCATTAAACGGAGATGAAAATAGAAAGACGGAGGATTCAAAATTTAAAACATCACGTAGTGGGAGAAGAATTACTTTTCCAGCACGTTATCAAGATTACGTGAACATTTAATGTTGTATATTAATTTTTGATTTAATGATTGTAAATATTTTGTAAATAGCATTTATGTATTTCATAGCAATGTAAGTAATCATGTGATATTAACCATTATTTTTCTCCTTGTATCACAACTATGTTGCTTGGAAGGGAAAGTTACTTTTGGGAGCGAAAATGCAGCACTGGGTTACTCTAGATTTTCGGAGGTTGCTATAGATTTCGCCGTCTTGGCTCGAAAACCTTTCTGGCGTGGAAGCCAATTCGATTTCAGCCAATTTTGATTTTGGAATGCGTTGCAGTGGTCAATCACGAAAGTAGCTCAGTGTAATCTTGCTTGATATCAGTGCTGTCAGTGGTTTTGATTACTCTCCCTGGTATTGCGAAGCTTGTTTGGAATCGCTTATCCTTTTTCTTGCATATTTCGTTATTTTGTTTTGATATACATTTTTGTACTAATTGCGTTTGTCAGTTCTCAAATATTTTTTACTGTTTGTTTAGCCCTTTTTTGTATTCCCATTGATTTGTTGTATTTCCATTTGTTTTCATGATTTTTACTATTTGTTGAATGTTTTAAGAATTCATTTTGCATTTTAAAAATTGAATGATTTGTTTGATTGTTTTCTGTGACCAGTTTCTGTTTTTTTAATTACTTTTCCTGTCTGTAAATTATCTAATAATTGTAAAGTATAACTATGAAGGTTTTAATTACTGGCGATTCTATGGTTAAATATTTAGATCAGTATTTACCATCGCAATTACATGGTAGTATAATACATGTTATAGCTTTTCCAGGAATCACCATTGAACGTTTAACGGAAAAGATTTCATCTTTAAAGAATCATTATGACTTGATTCTGTTGCATGTAGGTACCAATAACACCTACGATAGCCTAGATGGATGTTTCTCAAAATTTGAGGACCAGTTTCAAACTATTTTAAACCGAAATCAAGACACGTATTGTGATTTCAGCTTTATTGTCTCGTGATCAGGATAAATACTTCTCCCTTGAAGAACAAGCTGTAATGAGACCTTTTCTTCAGAAAATTAATCAAAAAAATTATCTTCTAAACCAACGGCTGTTTCCCTACTGCCAGAAGAAGGAAAATATTTCTTTTTGTAGATCCCAAGTCACTTGGAAAGGTTGTATGGCAAGGGATGGTCTTCATTTAAACAGGAAAGGGAACCTTCAACTAGCGCAACTCTTTATTGCAATGCTAAAGGAAGCTCTGGCGAGCATTCAAGCTTCTGATGTAGAAAAGCAACAGGTTTTCCACGACATACCTGCTCAGTTTCCCTCTCTCAATTCTTCAATTGAGAATTCGAATCAACCTGTAGTTCCCCCTGAGACTAAGGCTGTTGAACTGTATTCTGCTATTGTTACCAAAGGTTCTGTTCAATGCAGGTATTAATATTCATTATATTGTACATCAAATATTACTTCCATATTCAAGCTTTAGTTGAGGCTTGGCTAACAAGTTCCCTTATTTTCACTAGACGTCCTAGTCCAACTTTCAGTAGTAAGAACTCTGGAGGGAGGATCGCTGTTTTGTCAAAGCGTCAACATCCCAGGATTGAGTAGTCTCAAAACAAAAAGTAAGAATAACTTCCTAAGAATGCCGGATTTGGTTATATATATATATATATAATATATATATATATATATGGGGGGTGCTGGTTTGTGGGCGATTGACAACATTACGAAAGTTTTAAAGAATAACTAAATTTAATGAGATTTATGAATATTTACAATGAATTTGGTTTAGACAATTAAAGTTAAGTGCACAGCACAGACATCATAAACTCCATCGGCGCTCGTCGCCCGTCTACATTACACAGTCTAACGCTACGTCCGTCTTGTAGCTTCGTCGTCTTCCTTCTGTGTTGCTTTTTGACTGCGTTCCTCCAATGCGCGGAATGGCTGCGCAGTGGTCGGAGATGACATCAGCGCGGAGGTGCCCTCTAGTGGCAGTCTGGGCACCACAGATCGGCCATCCTGGGTTCGACTGGTCCACCAGGCGTTTCTGAAAATATACAAAAAAAGGCAAAAGCAGAAGCAAAGTTCCAAAATCTGTCAGTCTCTGTAAAGCAAATGTATCTAGGTTATAGAGCTCTGAATCGTCCTTCAGCTCTGGAAATGATTAAATGAGCCAAATCGTCTTCTAGCTTCATTTGTCGTCTTTAAACGTCGTTTCTAGTCTTTCTTTAAACGTCTTACGTCTTCTTCAAACTTCTTTCGTCTTTAACTTCTTTCAACGTCTTTCGTCTTTAACTTCTTTCAACGTCTTCAAATTTCTTTCGTCTTTAACGTCTTTCTTCTTCGTCTTTAACTTCTTTCTTCTTCGTCTTTAACTTCTTCTTCGTCTTTAACTTCTTCTTCTTTCTTCTTCGTCTTTAACTTCTTCTTCGTCTTTAACTTCTTTCAACGTCTTAGCAAACCCTTAAATCCAATTCCACGGTTTAAGAAATTCAGCGCATGTTGTAGTGAGGTTGGGTCCTTCATGACATCCCTCTTTTACAACGTCGTATGTATTTCCTCCTTTAATTCTGGTGATTCTATAGGGTCCAAGGTACTTTGGTTTTAGCTTCAAGTGCGGACCAAACTGAGTTCTCTTGATGGCAACAAAATCATTAACTGCATAAGGTTTTGGTTCCTTTCTTCTTAAATTATACGTCTTCTTATTTTCTTCTTGAATTTTAAAAATTTGTTGATTTGCATGCTTCCTGAGTTGTTCTCTTTGCGTTTCAAAACTTGCTTGAAATTCAACTTCGATAATTTCTTTGAACTTGTCCAGACCCTTTATTTTCACTTTTTTTTTAATCTTCTATAGTCTATGCACACATGAGGGGTTCCATCCTTTTTCTTTACAATTACAACGGGGCTACAATATTCTGAAGAACTTGGTTCTACTATCCCTTGATCTAACCATTCAGTAACTTGAGTCTCGACAATCTTTTTCTCTGAGAATGGTAACCTACGTGGCTGATGAGATACGGGTTCATTACTTTTTACCAAAATATTTAATTCAACATTTGTTGTTTTTGTTTTGTGTGGTACATAATTCAAAACTAACTGTTGTACCTTATCCTTTAAGATATTTGGAATGTCAGGTTCAATATTTACATCAACATCGTCTTCAGTTGACAAATCAATTGGTAAAATAGACAAAGTATTTATTTCCTCAACACACTGGGATTTATTTTTCAGAGTAATTCCGTTTTCATTAATTAGTGTTTCACCCAACATTAACACATTTAGTCCTATAATAGCGTCATAAGTCATAACATCGTTTCCTACTACGCATATATCTGAATCTCCCTCAAAATTATCTATTTGAATGTTTCCTTTAAAATAGCCTAACGGTTTTACACGGCATTTTCCAAAACCAGTCAAAGTAGAATTCAACGGGCATAGTTCCTTAACATTTAATTTGTCAAAAACAGATTTACGAATCAAAGTAGCTTGACTTCCAGTATCTATCAATGAATTAACACTTAAACCATTAATCATTACAATTTTCCTTACTTTCGATTCTACGCCAACATCAAACATGGCTACTTCTGGTTTCGAATTCATTCCGCATTCCGAAGCCTTGTGACCAAACGTGCCACATCGAAAGCATTTAAGTCCCTTATCTTTATGAATACAAAATCTAGAAATATGATCTTTTGATCCACAATTAAAACAAATCTTATTGTTACGATTTTCTGGACCATTGTATTTCATTCTATCAAACTTGACTCTATCTCTATTTACAGTTTCGTTTTTAGAATTAAATCTATTACTGTACTCATTTTTTGTTCTATCAAAAGAGTTAATTTTACCGTGATCATCATGTTTGGTTTTCATTCTATCAAAATTCTTATTATCATAATTAATCCTATCGAAATTCCTTCTATCGAAATTTTTTCTGTCGAAAGCACTTTTACCATATGCAGAATCAGCTTTCATTATTTCATACACTTTCAGTTTTTCCTTAAACTCAAACACATTTTTACAACCGTACAGAATAGTTTTGTTTTCCTGTTTGTCATTTATTCCTTTAATCACATAGTGCATCAAAGCAGCGTCATCGATTTTTCCGCAACTGCACAATTCTTTCATCTTAAAAAAATATTCCTGAGTGGATTCAGAATCCCTCATTTTCCTTTTACTCAAAAGTTCATGTAAATTAGCAGAGTTTATCTCAAAAGAGAATTCGTCGATCAAGGCCTGTTTCAATTTTGACCATGAATTTATTTCTGGTTCTGTTCTAACAAACAAGGCAGCGTTACCACTAAGCGATCTCTTGCCAAAAATAAATTTTTGTAAATCTGACAAACAAAACAACTGAGAAATATTCTCGAAATGTTCGATCCAATGAAAAACATTTTCGTGCGGTTCTGCATTGAACTTAGTAAGGGTACTTTCGATATCAGAGTAATTTATACTGACATTTTGAATAGCATAATTACTATTATTCTTATTTCTACTTGTATATACATCATCACACTGAGAAACATGAGTATTACTTTTAAAATCATATTCACCACATTGCATAGAAAAATCATTACCATCAATCTTATTTCTACTACTATGCCTATAATCACACTGAGAGTTATGAGTAACACTTTCAACATCACATTCATTGCACTGCATTGAAAAATCGTTTGTTTTGCGTATGTCTTCTGATTCGGATTCAGACAGATCGGCGCGTTCGTTCTCGACGAAGCTTTCAAGGTTACATAACATAGATAGAATTCTTTTTGCTAGTTCCGTTTTCGTGCCTTCGAAAGAAATGCTTAGCAAACTAGGTATTGTAACCAATTCGTTTAGAGAAAAGCTATCTTCTTTATTTTTTAATTTCTCGTCAAATTCTTCACTATCCGTTCCGAAATTGAAGCCAGAAAAATTTTTAACGTGATTTCTATTCGATCGATTGCCTTCATTTTCGAAAATGAATCTATGCAAAAGTTTTATTTTGTCTGTCTTGCAATTTTTCAATGCAACGCTGACTTCTTTAATATCATTCAATATCATCTTGTATTATGGAATGTTCACGTACCTTTAAGATGCTTGGCAACAAGGAGCAGCTTGGAGACTGGAGAACATAGTTCGGTTTTTTTTTTTTTTTAATATCCTTTCGAAAATACTGTCTGGAATCTTACTAGGCGTCTATCCCGCTTCTGAGATGTGGGGGTGCTGGTTTGTGGGCGATTGACAACATTACGAAAGTTTTAAAGAATAACTAAATTTAATGAGATTTATGAATATTTACAATGAATTTGGTTTAGACAATTAAAGTTAAGTGCACAGCACAGACATCATAAACTCCATCGGCGCTCGTCGCCCGTCTATATTACACAGTCTAACGCTACGTCCGTCTTGTAGCTTCGTCGTCTTCCTTCTGTGTCGCTTTTTGACTGCGCTCCTCCAATGCGCGGAATGGCTGCGCAGTGGTCGGAGATGACATCAGCGCGGAGGTGCCCTCTAGTGGCAGTCTGGGCACCACATATATATATATATATGTCGGAATGTCTAGGCGCCAACTTGCCCACGTTCCAAAAAGCGCGGGAAACATTTCCCAAAGACCAATCGGAGCACTTCCCGCCAGAAGGCGCGAACCCCGCAGACTGACTCCGAGCGATTTGATGTTAAGACGTGGCTTTGCACGGACGTGCCACCAGGATGTTAATCCCACTATGATTTGATGTTTAATCTGATATTTGTACATAATTGACCCCTGTAATTAACCCCCCTTTTCCCCTAGATTTTATTAAAACAATATTTAATTGTAACGATGCTCTCATCAATTCACTTCTAACATATTAATCCACAACATGGGGGCTCAGCCTCCCGTTGCCTCTCAATCGTAAGCTAAGTAGCTGCAAGCTGTAAAGCTAAGTAGTGCAACGCCAAGTGTTAAGAAGATACGACGATCCGAATGGATAACGACGATGCCACTTTGCGATGCCTACAAATGGATACATTCTGTCTATGGTGCCTACAAGTGAACGAGATTTGACGAGCCAAAAACGACGGAGAGTCTAACCAGGACTATATGTGAGTGTTTTCAGTTCACATTTTTTAGATTTCATTGCATTTACATTGAAAATGACGACTCTTGGAACAATTCCACATGTTGCTTCATCCATAAAAACGTCGAGCACGAAAAACGTGCAAATGCTGCATAAAATTCTATTTCCGAATACAGAACTTGACAGAAAATGTCGACAAAATCTTCGTAATTTTTCTGGTTTTTCTGATGATACAGACTTTGACTCTATCAAGAGTAAAATTCTGGAAGATTTCTCACTTCCACAACTGATTACAATTTGCAATATTTTGCACATTGAAATTTTAGAAGACAAATCCCCTTGCTGCGACGCGATAATTACTTCTTTAAAAGATTTTTCGCTTCTAACTTCGAATGATGATTCAGGCGGCGAAAGCGAAACGGAACAAGAAAATCAAAGTTCTTTTTCCCAGCGTGAAAGTTCTGCATTCACGAATTTAAATGTGTCAGCAATTGGTCAAGGCCACGAGCAAATGCAGCGCTCATCGAAAAATACAAAACACATATACGAAACCGCTTTTGATTTTGAACCAATGCGGAATCCTTTTTCCAACGATTTGCGGTCTCGCAAAAAAGAAGAAACTGTTTATCCTTTTACGTCTGAAAATAAACAGAGTTTCAGCATTAATTTTTCTCTGAAGGATTTAGTTGAAACAATTCGACCTTTTTCATCCGAAGATAATTACCCCATTGAATTGTTTATCCAAGAACTCGAAGAACTGTTTTTATTTCATAATTTATCTAATGACATGCAAAAAATTGTTTTTACTAAGCATTGTCTATTGCACTCTGCAAAATTATATGCACAAACATTAAGAGGTATTGATACATTTGAAGCTTTAAAACATTCCTTATTAGATGAATTTAAAGCATGTATTTCAAGTGTTGACTTACATAATCTTTTGCGTTCCCGTAAATTAAAACCCGGAGAAAATTTATTTGCATATCTAATAGCTATTCGAGAAATTGCAAGTCGTGGTAATATTGATTGTGCTTCAACCCTTGAATATTTTATAAATGGTATACCTGATAATTCACATAACAAAATTATTTTATATGGTTGTAAGTCTTTTGGTGAATTTAAAGAGAAATTAAAAGTGTATGAGAAGTTGTTTAATGTAAGCAACCATAAAAAAGATTTTATTGATCACTCTTATCGCCCAAGGTATGATTCTAATAAAAGTCAAAATTATCAAAGATCCAAGCAATCTTCTAATGTTGCAAAGTCCACTAATCACTGTTATATATGTGGTAGTAAATTTCATATTTCTAATGAGTGTACACATAAAAGTAAAGGTTACAAATGTTTCTCCTGTAATGTATTTGGTCACCGTTCTGCAGAATGTCCCAAAAAAGCTGCTCAAACGCCAAAATTTACAAACTATTCCAGTGAACCAAAAGCTCAAGTTCATTCACTTGCTATTGAAGAACATTATCCCATAAGTCCCATGGAAATTGAAGTTACCCTTGGAACTGTCACATTTCGTAGTCTAATTGACACTGGAGCACAAGCTAGTTTAATAAACACTGATGTACACAAAGAAATTGGATCCCCACCACTTGAAAAATCCCAAATCACATTTTCTGGAATTGGTAACACCAAAGTTCACCCTCTTTGTTTTTTTCATGGTGATATCAAAATTGAAAACAGCAATTTTCCTTGCAAAATTCACTTTGTTCCAACTCATTCAATTCCCTACAAGGCAATCTTAGGAACTGACTGTATCCAACAAGCTGAATTTAAAGTGGGTAAAAATGGTATTTCTCTTATCAACGATGAACCAAATTTCCTTCTTAATGTTGTTAATGTAGTAGAAGATGTCAACTCCTTAGATCTTCAACATATAAAAAACAAAGCAATCCGACAGAAGGTTGAACACTTAGTTTTAAATTACAAACCAAACAAAACCGAAAGTACCGACTTACAAATGAAAATCATTTTGACGGATGAAACACCCATTGCACAGCGTCCACGAAGGTTGTCTATCGCTGAAAAACAAGAGGTAGACAAACAAATCGAACAATGGTTGAAGGACCAGATAATTTCTGAAAGTACATCCGACTTTAGTGCACCTATGGTTTTATGCAAAAAACCTGATGGATCAACGCGTATTGCATTGATTACAGACTTTTGAATTCCAAAATAATCCGAGACAGATAGCCCTTACCGTTGATAGAAGACATCTTTGACAGCTTACAAAATGCTCAAATTTTTTCTACATTAGATCTCCGGAATGATTTCCATCATGTTGACATACATCCAGATAGCCGCAAGTACACTAGTTTTGTAACTCACTCCAATCAATACGAGTTCAACAAGGTCCCATTTGGATTAAACAAAAGCCCTTTAATTTTCCAGCGATATATCCAAATTGTATTTCGTGAACTGTTAAAACAAGGAACTGTCATAATATACCTGGATGATATTGTTATTCCTGCTTCTGATGAAGAGGATGGTCTTCGTAAACTCAAACAAGTTTTCAATACCGCCTCAAAGTTTGGTCTTGAATTTAACTTCTAAAAGTGTAGTTTTCTCCAAAGAAAAATTGAATTCCTAGGTCATGTAATAGAAGATGGTACCATTCGACCCTCTGTAAACAAAACACGTGCAGTTCAAAATTTCCCTACCCCGAAAACTCAGAAACAAGTTCAAAGCTTTCTTGGTTTATCGGGATATTTCCGAAAATTTATTAAAGATTATTCACTAATTGCTAGACCCTTAAGTGACTTGTTAAGAAATTCTACTCCATTTCATTTTGGCCCCGAACAACGAAAAGCTTTTTTAATGTTGAAACAAGCTTTATCCTCCGATCCTGTATTACACCTATATCAACAAGGCTCACCTCTCCAACTGCATTGTGATGCAAGCAAACTAGGTTTTGGATCAATCCTACTACAAAAAGATTCTGATGAACACTTCCACCCCATTCAATATATGAGTATGAAAACATCACCTCAACAGGAAAAATACTCCAGTTATGAACTCGAAGTATTAGCAATTATAGAATCCCTTAAGAACTTTCGACACTATTTAACGGGCACTAAATTCCAAATATTCACAGATTGTCAAGCGTTTCAGAAAACAATGACCAAGAAAGATTTGACCCCCAAAATTGCACGATGGGCTTTATTCCTTCAAGGATTTGATTACGAACTATTACACAGATCAGGACAACAAATACAACATGTAGATGCGTTAAGTCGCTACCCCATTCTTGTGATCACACCTGACGAACTAACCCAAAAAATTAAAGAAACACAAGATAATGATGAGTTTATATCAGAAATTATGAAAATGATAACAACCCCTTCAACTGAATTTTTCTTAAAAAATGGTATTTTGTTCAAAATGAACAAAGATGATGAACTCTTAGTTGTGCCACAAAGCATGCAAAAAGAAATAATTCAAAATGCACATTTAAAAGGACATTTCGCCTCACGCAAAACTGAATCAATTGTTTCACAAGACTTTTACATCCCAAATCTTACACATCAAGTGCAAGAAGTAATTTCGAATTGCATCCCTTGCATTCTATCCTCACGCAAAACCGGTAAACCGGAAGGACTGCTCAATCCCATTCCGAAAGGCGACGAACCCTTAAGCTGTTACCACTGTGATTTTCTAGGTCCCTTACCATCAACAAATAAAAATTACAAATACATTTTTGCAGTTATTGATGCATTTACAAAGTTTTTATGGCTTTATCCAACTAAATCTACTTCTGCTCAAGATGCACTTCAAAAGCTAACTCTTCAACAAACAACTTTTGGCAACCCCTCAAGAATCATAACAGATAAAGGTAGTGCTTTTAAGTCAACCGACTTTAAGAATTATTGCAACGAACAATCAATCGAACATATACAAATTACAACAGGAGTGCCACGTGGTAATGGTCAAATAGAACGAATGTTCGGTACATTAATCCCGATTTTCACAAAATTATCACTTAACGAACCCGAAAAATGGTTCAAATTTGCCCCACATATCCAGCGTATAATGAACAGTACAGCTCCCAGAAGCACAAAATTCACACCCTTTGAACTTTTGATCGGAATAAAAATGAAACAAAAAGAAGACCTACACATGAAACAAATTTTGGACGAAGAACACTTATGCTCCACAATAACAGAAAAACAAATTCTCAGAAACGAAGCTAAAACAAACATCTTCAAAATGCAAGAAGAAAGCCGACGACAGTACAATAAACACAGAAAAAAGGCCCACATTTACAAAGTTGGTGACCGTGTCGCCATAAAACGTACTCAGTTTGGAACACTCCTTAAGTTACGACTCAATTTTTCGGACCCTACGAAGTTACAGCAACACACCCTCATGATCGTTATGATGTTAAAAAAATTGGTCAACACGAAGGACCAAATGTAACTTCCACGTCAGCTGATAACATGAAACTGTGGTCAAGAAACTGATTTTGAACTTTAACTTTATTATCTTTGTCATTTTATTTGTATTATTTTTTATTTTTGTGTCTACTTTTGAAAATGAAAAACTTTTTCTGAAAATTGTCAGCAAATCTATTGTGAATCTGTCAACAAGCCAACGAACTGTCACGTGAACATGTTTGCAAACAATTAGCATTTCCTTTGTAAATATTGACTGATGTCCACTCCTGTAAACGCCATCTACGATGTCCCATGGCAACGATGTATAGCTACATTAGCTATTAACCATGACCAATGGTTACGATGTTATTACGATGAAAAGCACACACGATGAGCAGACCACGATGTTCTCTTTGCTGCACCAGTGCATTTATCAGTCCATGAAAAATTTCCCACAATGGAAGGCCGAAGCATCCCCACCATGCCCAATGTTGACAATCAATCTACAAATGCTGACATTGACAGATATTTTTTTTTCGAACTTTTCCTCTTTTGTTTTTGCATCTCTTTTCAGGTTTCTTCACTGCCCAGCGTGTCAGGAGGACCTGACATGTCAAGAAGGACGAGTGTCGGAATGTCTAGGCGCCAACCTGCCCACGTTCCAAAAAGCTCGGGAAACATTTCCCAAAGACCAATCGGAGCACTTCCCGCCAGAAGGCGCGAACCCCGCAGACTGACTCCGAGCGATTTGATGTTAAGACGTGGCTTTGCACGGACGTGCCACCAGGATGTTAATCCCACTATGATTTGATGTTTAATCTGATATTTGTACATAATTGACCCCTGTAATTAACCCCCCTTTTCCCCTAGATTTTATTAAAACAATATTTAATTGTAACGATGCTCTCATCAATTCACTTCTAACATATTAATCCACAACATATGTGTGTGTGTGTGTGCGTGCGTGCGTGCGTGCGTGCGTGTGTGTGTGTGTGTGTGTTACCAGCAAAGTTTGAAATCCGGAATTCTTAGGAAGTTATTCTTACTTTTTGTTTTCAGACTACTCAATCCTGGGATGTTGACGCTTTGACAAAACAGCGATCCTCCCTCCAGAGTTCTTACTACTGAAAGTTGGACTAGGACGTCTAGTGAAAATAAGGGAACTTGTTAGCCAAGCCTCAACTAAAGCTTGAATATGGAAACAACGTTACACATTTAAAAGTAATATTTGATGTACAATATAATGAATATTAATACCTGCATTGAACAGAACCTTTGGTAACAATAGCAGAATACTGTTCAACAGCCTTAGTCTCAGGGGGAACTACAGGTTGATTCGAACTCTCAATTGAGGAATTGAGAGAGGGAAACTGAGCAGGTAGGTCGTGGAAAACCTGTTGCTTTTCTACATCAGAAGCTTGAATGTTCGCCAGAGCTTCCTTTAGCATTGCAATAAAGAGTTGCGCTAGTTGAAGGTTCCCTTTCCTGTTTAAATGAAGACCATCCCTTGCCATACAACCTTTCCAAGTGACTTGGGATCTACAAAAAGGACTTGGGATCTACAAAAAGAAACATTTTCCTTCTTCTGGCAGTAGGGAAACAGCCGTTGGTTTAGAAGATAATTTTTTTGATTAATTTTCTGAAGAAAAGGTCTCATTACAGCTTGTTCTTCAAGGGAGAAGTATTTATCCTGATCCCGAGACAAAGCTGAAATCACAATACGTGTCTCTTGATTTCGGTTTAAAATAGTTTGAAACAGGTCCTCAAATTTTGAGAAGCATCCATCTAGGCTATCGTAGGTGTTATTGGTACCTATACATGCAACAGAATCAAGTCATAATGATTCTTTAAAGATGAAATCTTTTCCGTTAAACGTTCAGTGGTGATTCCTGGAAAAGCTATAACATGTATTATACTACCATGTAATTGCGATGGTAAATACTGATATAAATATTTAACCATAGAATCGCCAGTAATTAAAACCTTCATAGTTATACTTTACAATTATTAGATAATTTACAGACAGGAAAAGTAATTAAAAAAATAGAAACTGGTCACAGAAAACAATCAAACAAATAAGACTACAGCACAAACAAATCAACAGGTGCATGTATAGTAAAGTAGACATACCCGATTCATTGAAAGTTGTCGCAGCGCCCCTAGTGGCGAAACACGGAAGTTTGGAAATGTAACTCCGAAATTAAGCAAGATAGACAAAAGATGTCAATTAGAAAGTTGTAGACCATCGTCGAATTATGTAGAATCGACATCCTAAAAATGAAAAATGCGCAAAAAGAACCAGATAAATGGCAGCGGAATGCGAACTACCAGCGGGGCTATAACCCCCATGCAAATCGTGATTATGCAAATAGGATAGTACCGCAGCCACATGCTCGGGATAAAAGATGAGCCATCTAGTAGTGGGCAAACTAGTCCGCGCTGAGATCGTGATGGCGTGCTACACATCCGCGTAATATGCCGAAATGTAGTGATTTATGGCGAATGTCAACTGTAACGGCAGCTAGAGAAACGATCACCACGACAACGTGGGAAAATGGAGTCTTGTTGACTCAAGTGTCGAGAGGAAAAGCCCACACACCATAACGACCACCCGAAAACATCTTCTTAATGATTTCTTAACGACAGCCAGCCAGCAGGGGTCGGAAATCGTTCTGGTTTCAAAACAAAGGGCAGGCGCCTTTCTGTCGCTCTCTTCGACATTTCGAGACCAAGAAGACAGAGATAAATGATGATGAGTTTCCGACAGGGTTTGATGGTCCCCTTTCAAGTCCGCCGAAGTCTGTCGTAAAAGTTGAGGGGAAAGACCAACGTGAGACAGCCAATCAAGAACGTGAGAAATCTTCAACACCCAATCCAGCACCGACTAAAAGGCGGACCCGAAACGGAAAGGAGGAGTCGATAAGCACCCAACATATAGAGTTTTTGGAGATATCATCAGAGAGGACGAGAGAAGAGAGAGAGGACGAGAGACGAGAGAGATCACGAGAGGAGACGAAAGGAGAGAGAGAGACGGAGACAGAGGATCAGAGAGAGAGCTTGGAGAGAGGCGGTCAGCAGAGACCGTTTTTGGAGCTTGAAGTGAACTTGTTGTTTGTTCATTGTTGTGCAATTTATCCCACCTTGGGATCCTATACTCGCCGGAGTATTTTAGTGAGAAAGGCTCGACCGTAGCCGTAAAGGAGAACCCTCCTAGAGATCCGTGTAACTGCTCATCCTAGTAGTGATCCTGTCCGGAAAGACTGAGATTTCCTGCCTTGGAACTCTGTACTCTTTCGAGTAATTTTGTGTTGAGAATAGGCTCACCCGTAGCCGTGCGTTAGACTTCCCCGAGCGAAATTGTGAGGCTCGCCAGCAGCCCTAAGCGCCTCGATAGAACTTTGGACCTTCCAAGGAACTAATATTAATGAACTTTACATTCATTTTCCGACTTTTTGTACAAATTGTAAAATAAACCAATTTAGTCCAGAATCGGATATTTTCAATGGTAACTAGTCTAGCTACCCGTGAATCAAGACGTTACACAACGGAATGTCAGAGCTGCTGCGAGGGTTTATGGCGAACGTTTTCCTATGGATCGACATCCATCGCATCGAACTATAGCTACTGTATTCTGCCGTCTCAGAGAGACCGCAGCTTCACACCACGGCTCAGATCAGGCAGACTGACAAGATCGGGCATTCGAGTGACACCGGATGAAATGCTGGGATACGCCCTTGCAAATCCACACCTAAGCACGGCGGAATTAAGCAAGGCATGTGGATACACGCGTCAACATATTTGGCGATTATTACATGAGCATGGTGCGCATCCATACCGTCCGCTACTGGTGAAAGCATTGATGCCGGGTGACGACGCACGAAGATTTGACTTTTGTAATTTCCTGCTCAATACGTTGCACGACATTCCGTCGTTGTTTTCCGACATACTGTGATGAGTGCAATTCAAACGGGATGGCATCGTCAACACCCTCACATGGGACGCACAGCACGACACTAGGTACGCTGGTCAACGAATGTGTGGTTCGGTATATGGGGAACCCGGATTGTTGGACCCATCTTCTACGACGGGACCTTAACGGGCAATCGTTACCTGCACCTGTTACAAGACACGGTACGTGACTGGTATGAACAGCTGCCTCTCCGAGATGCATATCATGTGTGGTTCCAACATGTTGGGGGCCCCCCGCATAAAGCAGCAAACGTTCGTGCGTAGCCACCGAATTAGGCCAACAGATTACCGGATATGGTGATCGGGTTGAGTGGTCACTGCGTTCGCCGGACTTGACTCCCGTGGAATTCTACCTCTGAGATTACGTCAAGGAACAGGTCTATGTGACTGAGTCAACCTCTCTGGATGATCTGAAACAGCGTATCAGCCTTGCTTGTCGCACAGTTACCACCTATGCTCCAACGCTTTCCCCGATTCAGTACTGCCACGCATTCAATTTTTCATTGCCACCAATGGGGAACACTTTGAGTAGTATCTCCAGTAGATTTCTCCACTTTATGTATTGTTTTCCGCTGTACGCTTGTTTGTAACTTGTGCGAGTTAGATTTCCAAACTTCCGTGTTTCGCCACTAGAGGCGCTGCGACCACTTTCAGTGAATCGGGCATGTCCACTTTACTATACATGCACCCATCGTTTATGGTCGGGGAACTCCCCTTTCGCCGTAAAAGGGGCATTGTACCCTGATTTTAATCTCGAATTATTCTAATTTATATTTTAACCGACCCCTCAATGAAGGCAAAACAAATCTGAAAAAATCACAAACTTTGAAATTAAATATCTCGGTCAATTTTTGTGTTACATTTGTTAGGATGAGTGCAAACTTTTACTAAATATCACTATAAGGAACGGGGGACTGCATAAAAAGTTAGATTTTGAAATTTTTACAAAATTGATCTTTTAAATTTCAAAATTCCATAACATTTTTGTAATTGGAATTATATGTCTATGTTGGGTTTTATCGATTGAAGACAGAGTTTTATACATTAAAATAAATTTTATTACGTAGCCAAGTCTTATGGTTTAAAAACATACATTTTAAGAACAACAAGAAGTCTGATCAGCTCATGATCCCCAAAACTCTTCACACATTATCTCCTCTTTTATACATTCAGATTTACACAATTTTCCATATTGATGTGCCCCACACGGCACTATAATTGGAGGTTTGAGACCGATTCCAACATGCGGCCCCATCGGTTGTAAAACCTCAGCAGATGTATTAGAATTCAATATATATATATATATATATAAATTCAACAAAATATTTTTCTAATAATATTTTTAAATTTATTTAACAATAGAAAAATTCACAACTGGTGAAAAAATATCTTTAAAATCAATGCCGGGTTTTTGCTTAAAACCTTGAGCAACAAGACGAGCTTTATACCTTTTAGGTATATTGTTTTCGTCCATTTTTATGCTGTACACCCACTTACTTCCAATTATGGTTGTATTTGGGGGGGGGGTGTCCACTAATTTCCATACTTGCCTATCCTTCATTATCTGAATTTCTTCATTCATGGCAGTATTCCATTTAATTTTATCCTTACTTGCTTGCGTTTCTTCATAACTTTTGGGGATTTCGACATTGTAACACTGATCATACATGTCGTACATCTGTTGGTCTAAAAAATTAGATTCATCACTAGAAGTAGATGGCACATTAGAAATATCCACATTAGGATGTTCAGTTTCTGGCTTAAAATTGAAATTTACAGGATCAAACCTAATCTTATTTTTAGTACAGTATTTTTTAATATCATTTAAAGATCTCATTCTCAAATTTTCAGGAGAATAATAGTATACATCTATCCTATTGCTTTTATTTCTAGGTTTTTCGATTCTTCGCCAATTTGAAATGTTAAGACTTTTTAAGTCCTCAGTTTTAACTAAATCTTTAGAATCTAAAACTTGAGTTTCACTTTCCGATTTTACTTTTATATTTTCATTTGATTGATAAATCGGAATATTAGAATTAAGATCGAAAGAAACGTACTCAAAGTTTTTACCAAATAGTACATCAACAGCTTTCTTACTTTCGTCGATATGAACATGGACTGTTTCAACTATTCTCTTCTCGTTTGGGATATATATTCTGTAACCTTTAGTTTTCAAACCATATCCTGTCAAAATACCAAGTTTTGCTCTGGGTTGTAATTTATTTCTCTGTATTTTAGGAATATGAACATATGCCAAAGAGCCAAAAATTCTAAAATGTTTTACTGATGGTTTGAAACCAGTCCATATTTCGTTAGGAGATATACCCTCAGTTAATTTGTGTTCGCATCTATTTTTAGTATGAATAAATGCTAAAAGTGCTTCTGACCAAAATTGTGGTTGTAAACCACTGTCTTGAAGCATAGCTCTGACACAATCCATGGCTGTTCTATTGAACCTTTCTGCAATGCCATTTTGTTCAGGGGTATAAGTTGAAGTTCTTTCGATTTTTATTCCTAGATCATTTAAAAACTTTTTAAATTCTTTGTGACAAAATTCTAAACCATTGTCAGTTCGGACACATTTTAACTTAACATTTAGCTGTCTTTCAGCTTTAACCAAGTATTTTTTAAAGTAATCAAAAACTTCATTCTTTATTGGTTATGGGTTCATTCAAATTGGTTATGGGCCACAGACCTTAAGCTGAACCTGAATTCTGCCACTACCGGTATCCAGTATGACGGGTATTCAAGAAATGTCAATGTTTTCCTTCCCGAAGTTATCGGATTTCAACTATGCCACGTGGAAGACGGACATGAAGGTATTGCTAATGGACCGGAACTGCTGGGAATTTATCACTAAAACGGAACCTCTATTATTGGAAGATGCTCCAGAACAAGAAAAAAGAGACTATCGTTATAGGAAGCAGAGGACATACACAACTATCTACCAGGGCATAGACAGAAAATATCAAGTCTTAATTTCATCTACTGAGGACGGTAAGGAAGCCTGGGATATATTAAAGACCAACTTTGAACCAGCATCTAGAGCACGATTGGCAGGCCTTGTGGACGAGTTCTTTTCAATCCGCTACCAGCCGGAGGACGAATCCATTGGACTCTTCTGCAAACGAGTGCATGAGAAGCTGTTACAGATAAAAGAAGGTGGATTCGAAATCCCAGACCTCTTAGTTTGCTTTCAACTAATAAGACATTTGCCTCACGAATACGATAATCTGGTACAATTGCTATACAGGATGGATGACAACGAGTTCACGCTAGACAATTTGTCTAAACATTTAATAACAGAATCCAGCCGAATCGAGCTGAAGCGGAAAGACGAAGGCACAAAATTAAGTATCGTGGCCGATGCTTATGCTACAAGAAACAAGTCATCTAGATACAAGGAGACACGGGCGTCTACTCCTGATCACAGCAGATGCGTACTGGACCCTGAATTAATTCCTTCAAGCCCAAGAAAGTCGACAGTTTGTCGTATGGGGCCGCGACCATTCTGTAACTACTGCAAAAAGTCGGGACATTACGAATCGAAGTGCTTCAAGAAAAGCAATCGGCAGAAACCTGGTGGTGAATTATTTTATATGGAGGACAATCCAAAAACTGATCTTCAACGTGCCTATGCAGTTTCAAATTTTCCAAATGAAAGACCGAGGGAATTTCTCATTGATTCTGCTGCAACTGCTCACTTCTGTAAAGAACGTGATATGTTTACGACATTCAGAAAACTACCACCACAGAAGATCCTAGTCGGAGACAAGGACAGCACCTCGGAAGTATTAGGTATGGGTGATATTCAATTTACAGTTTTAGATAGAAACAGAAATTATGATATAACTTTAAAAGATGTGTTATACTCGCCTAATATGAGAAGAAATTTAATTAGTGGTGCTCGTATTGACCTTGTGGGAAACCAAATTAAATGGGGAAATAACAAAATGATTATTTATAATAGTTATAATAAATATTTGTTTACTGTTCCCAGAATTGGAAAATTGTATATCTTGAAAGGTTATCCCAAGATTAAAAATTATACATATGTAACTGGTTTAGATCTAGAAAAAGCCCACCGTAGGTTTTGTCATGTTAACATGCCCTTAATTGAAAATATGAGTAAAATTAATTGTGTAAAAGGAATTGAAAAACTTAATTGTAAGAATATAGATAAAAATTGTAAGATTTGTGCTATTGCTAAATCCACTAGAATATCCTTAAAAAGAAACTATATGTACGAAAGGAAAACTAAAAATGTTTTGGAAAGGATCCATATGGATTTGTGGGGTCCTGCTCCAGTTAACTCTCTAGGTGGAAACAAATACTTTTTATCTATTATTGATGATTTTTCACGTAAAGTAACTGTTTATATTATTCGAAATAAGAATGAAGTTTTTGATTACTTTAAAAAATACTTGGTTAAAGCTGAAAGACAGCTAAATGTTAAGTTAAAATGTGTCCGAACTGACAATGGTTTAGAATTTTGTCACAAAGAATTTAAAAAGTTTTTAAATGATCTAGGAATAAAAATCGAAAGAACTTCAACTTATACCCCTGAACAAAATGGCGTTGCAGAAAGGTTCAATAGAACAGCCATGGATTGTGTCAGAGCTATGCTTCAGGACAGTGGTTTACAACCACAATTTTGGTCAGAAGCACTTTTAGCATTTATTCACACTAAAAATAGATGCGAACACAAATTAACTGAGGGTATATCTCCTAACGAAATATGGACTGGTTTCAAACCATCAGTAAAACATTTTAGAATTTTTGGCTCTTTGGCATATGTTCATATTCCTAAAATACAGAGAAATAAATTACAACCCAGAGCAAAACTTGGTATTTTGACAGGATATGGTTTGAAAACTAAAGGTTACAGAATATATGTACCAAACGAGAAGAGAATAGTTGAAACAGTCCATGTTCATATCGACGAAAGTAAGAAAGCTGTTGATGTACTATTTGGTAAAAACTTTGAGTACGTTTCTTTCGATCTTAATTCTAATATTCCTATTTATCAATCAAATGAAAATATAAAAGTAAAATCGGAAAGTGAAACTCAAGTTTTAGATTCTAAAGATTTAGTTAAAACTGAGAACTTAAAAAGTCTTAACATTTCAAATTGGCGTAGAATCGAAAAACCTAGAAATAAAAGCAATAGGATAGATGTATACTATTATTCTCCTGAAAATTTGAGAATGAGATCTTTAAATGATATTAAAAAGTACTGTACTAAAAATAAGATTAGGTTTGATCCTGTAAATTTCAATTTTAAGCCAGAAACTGAACATCCTAATGTGGATATTTCTAATGTGCCATCTACTTCTAGTGATGAATCTAATTTTTTGGACCAACAGATGTACGACATGTATGATCAGTGTTACAATGTCGAAATCCCCAAAAGTTATGAAGAAACGCAGGCAAGTAAGGATAAAATTAAATGGAATACTGCCATGAATGAAGAAATTCAGATAATGAAGGATAGGCAAGTATGGAAATTAGTGGACACACCCCCAAATACAACCATAATTGGAAGTAAGTGGGTGTACAGCATAAAAATGGACGAAAACAATATACCTAAAAGGTATAAAGCTCGTCTTGTTGCTCAAGGTTTTAAGCAAAAACCCGGCATTGATTTTAAAGATATTTTTTCACCAGTTGTGAATTTTTCTATTGTTAAATTATTGTTTGTACTATTGATTTCTATGTTGGGTTGGTATCACTGTCAAGTTGACGTGAAAAGTGCATATTTATATGGACACCTTAAGGATACTATATACATGAAACAGCCAAAAGGATTTGTGCTGAAAGGATCCGAAAACAAAGTATGTCTATTGGAAAAGGCTATATATGGTCTGCATCAAAGTGGTAGAGAATGGAATTTGGAATTAGACGGTATTTTAACTAAATTAGGATTTTCTCAGTTAAATTGGTGTAACTGTGTCTACAAATTTAAAGATGTAATTTTAATTGTTTATGTAGATGATATGGTTTTGTTTTCAAAAAGGGAACATTTGATAAATGAAGTAATCGAATTATTGGACAAAAAATTGGATCTTACAGTCCTAGGTAAAACTAAATATTTGTTAGGCGTAAACTTTCAAGAAATTGAAAATTCGATTTATTTACATCAAATTACCTACATTGAAAAATTAATGTCAAAATTCAAAGATCTTCCTAAAAGTTTTGTGAATTTACGTTTTAAAATTGGTTGTAACTTACCTGATAAGGTTAAAGAGGAAGAAATAATTAAAAATTATTTAATGAGGAAATTTCCCTATCGTTCCTTAATAGGATGTTTATCGTTTTTGTCAGATAGATCCAGACCAGATATTGCATTTGCCGTTAATATAATGTCTCAGTTTTGTAATGGTTATACTTACAAACACTGGTCTTACGTTGTTGATATTATGAACTATGTTTTTCTTACAAAGGATTTTAAAATTAATCTTTCCAATGTAAAAAGTTCAAATTTGATTGCTTTTTCTGATGCAAATTGGGGCCCATAACCAATTGTTGGGTTTTAAACCATAAGACTTGGCTACGTAATAAAATTTATTTTTAAAGTATAAAACTCTGTCTTCAATCGATAAAACCCAACAATTGGTTATGGGCCACAGACCTTAAGCTGAACCCGAATTCTGCCACTACCGGTATCCAGTATGATGGGTATTCAAGAAATGTCCATATTTTCCTTCCCGAAGTTATCGGATTTCAACTATGCCACGTGGAAGACGGACATGAAGGTATTGCTAATGGATCGGAACTGCTGGGAATTTATCACTAAAACGGAACCTCTATTATTGGAAGATGCTCCAGAACAAGAAAAAGGAGACTATCGTTATAGGAAGCAGAGGACATACACAACTATCTACCAGGGCATAGACAGAAAATATCAAGTCTTAATTTCATCTACTGAGGACGGTAAGGAAGCCTGGGATATATTAAAGACCAACTTTGAACCAGCATCTAGAGCACGATTGGCAGGCCTTGTGGACGAGTTCTTTTCAATCCGCTACCAGCCGGAGGACGAATCCATTGGACTCTTCTGCAAACGAGTGCATGAGAAGCTGTTACAGATAAAAGAAGGTGGATTCGAAATCCCAGACCTCTTAGTTTGCTTTCAACTAATAAGACATTTGCCTCACGAATACGATAATCTGGTACAACTGCTATACAGGATGGATGACAACGAGTTCACGCTAGACAATTTGTCTAAACATTTAATAACAGAATCCAGCCGGATCGACCTGAAGCGGAAGGACGAAGACACAAAATTAAGTATCGTGGCCGATGCTTATGCTACAAGAAACAAGTCATCTAGATACAAGGAGACACGGGCGTCTACTCCTGATCGCAGTGGAAGCGTGCTGGTCCCATAACCAATTGTTGGGTTTTATCGATTGAAGACAGAGTTTTATACTTTAAAAATAAATTTTATTACGTAGCCAAGTCTTATGGTTTAAAAACATAATTTCAGAAAACAACAAGAAGTCTGATCAGATCATGATCCCACTTTTTCTTCACTTTTATACATTCAAAGATTTACATATTCTTCAAATTTATGTGCCCCACACGGCACTATAATTGGAGGTTTGAGACCGATTCCAACATGCGGCCCCATCGATTGTAAAACCTCAGCAGATGTATTACAATTTAATATATATATATATATAAATCTAACAAAATATTTTTCTAATAATATTTTTAAATTTATTTAACAATAAAGGCTTTGTTAAAAAGTCAGCCAAATTATTTTCCGATGAAATATAATTTACGTTAAATAGTTCATCTTTTATTAATTTACGAATAAATTTGTACTTGATTGACATTTGCCTCACGAATACGATAATCTGGTACAACTGCTATACAGGATGGATGACAACGAGTTCACGCTAGACAATTTGTCTAAACATTTAATAACAGAATCCAGCTGAAGCGGAAAGACGAAGGCACAAAATTAAGTATCGTGGCCGATGCTTATGCTACAAGAAACAAGTCATCTAGATACAAGGAGACACGGGCATCTACTCCTGATCACAGCAGATGCGTACTGGACCCTGAATTAATTCCTTCAAGCCCAAGAAAGTTGACAGTTTGTCGTATGGGGCCGCGACCATTCTGTAACTACTGCAAAAAGTCGGGACATTACGAATCGAAGTGCTTCAAGAAAAGCAATCGGCAGAAACCTGGTGGTGAATTATTTTATATGGAGGACAATCCAAAAACTGATCTTCAACGTGCCTATGCAGTTTCAAATTTTTCAAATGAAAGACCGAGGGAATTTCTCATTGATTCAGCTGCAACTGCTCACTTCTGTAAAGAACGTGATATGTTTACGACATTCAGAAAACTACCACCACAGAAGATCCTAGTCGGAGACAAGGACAGCACCTCGGAAGTATTAGGTATGGGTGATATTCAATTTACAGTTTTAGATAGAAACCGAAATTTTGATTTAACTTTGAAAGATGTTTTATACTCACCTAATATGAGAAGAAATTTAATTAGTGGTGCTCGTATTGATCTTGTGGGAAACCAAATTAAATGGGGAAATAACAAAATGATTATTTATAATAGTTATAATAAATATTTGTTTACTGTTCCCAGAATTGGAAAATTGTATATTTTGAAAGGTTATCCCAAGATTAAAAATTATACATATGTAACTGGTTTAGATCTAGAAAAAGCCCACCGTAGGTTTTGTCATGTTAACATGCCCTTAATTGAAAATATGAGTAAAATTAATTGTGTAAAAGGAATTGAAAAACTTAATTGTAAGAATATAGATAAAAATTGTAAGATTTGTGCTATTGCTAAATCCACTAGAATATCCTTAAAAAGAAACTATATGTACGAAAGGAAAACTAAAAATGTTTTGGAAAGGATCCATATGGATTTGTGGGGTCCTGCTCCAGTTAACTCTCTAGGTGGAAACAAATACTTTTTATCTATTATTGATGATTTTTCACGTAAAGTAACTGTTTATATTATTCGAACCTCTGGTTATTAGTTGAAAGCAAACTAAGAGGTCTGGGATTTCGAATCCACCTTCTTTTATCTGTAACAGCTTCTCATGCACTCGTTTGCAGAAGAGTCCAATGGATTCGTCCTCCGACTGGTAGCGGATTGAAAAGAACTCGTCCACAAGGCCTGCCAATCGTGCTCTAGATGCTGGTTCAAAGTTGGTCTTTAATATATCCCAGGCTTCCTTACCGTCCTCAGTAGATGAAATTAAGACTTGATATTTTCTGTCTATGCCCTGGTAGATAGTTGTGTATGTCCTCTGCTTCCTATAACGATAGTCTCTTTTTTCTTGTTCTGGAGCATCTTCCAATAATAGAGGTTCCGTTTTAGTGATAAATTCCCAGCAGTTCCGGTCCATTAGCAATACCTTCATGTCCGTCTTCCACGTGGCATAGTTGAAATCCGATAACTTCGGGAAGGAAAACATGGACATTTCTTGAATACCCATCATACTGGAAACCGGTAGTGACAGAATTCAGGTTCAGCTTAAGGTCTGGGGCCCATAACCAATTGTTGGGTTTTATCGATTGAAGACAGAGTTTTATACATTAAAATAAATTTTATTACGTAGCCAAGTCTTATGGTTTAAAAACATACATTTTAAGAACAACAAGAAGTCTGATCAGCTCATGATCCCCAAAACTCTTCACACATTATCTCCTCTTTTATACATTCAGATTTACACAATTTTCCATATTGATGTGCCCCACACGGCACTATAATTGGAGGTTTGAGACCGATTCCAACAGTCTACGACCAACGGTTGCGAAAATAAAGGCCGGGTACGGACTTTGCGTTGCACCCTGTATATATATATGTAGTACGGTGTCTAGGGTGTGATGAAGTGAAGCTGGATGACACGGAGGTTAGGACAATCACAACATTTAATTATTCTACGAACTACTATATACATGAAAGGTTACATGGATGCCGGCACAGCCTACACGCTGGCACATGCACGAATTGTATAAACGGCGCTCCACCTGCGCGTGGAAGCGTTTACAGTCACAAGTCCAGCTCAACTCGAACTGAGTTAGGGAAATAAAGTTACAGTTACAGTTCTACTCCGCGCGCTGGACGCGACCTCTGGTGGCGGCATGGGGATGGATTCCACAACTCGGCCATTCCTGAAACCCCATTCCGTCCTCGGAATCTCACCAGAACTGCATATCTAAAAAATTCAGAAAAAGGAAATTAAAAGTAAACAATAAAAGAAAATTTCGTAGTGCGCTGAAGTCTGGACTCTGGCACATTGCAATAGTTCAAGGCTTCATGTGATCGGCAGCAGTGGATGTGAGACCTGGTCCTTCATGATGGCCAACTTTCTCCACATCGTACCGGTCATTCGCTCTGCTTGCCTTCACACGATAGGGGCCGAAGAACTTTGGACGTTGCTTCAGACCAGATCCAAACTGGGTTCTTTGGATGGCTACCAGGTCACCTATCTTGTAACAACTAGCTTTTTTCTTTTCCGGTTGAAACTCTTGCGATTCTCTTCTTGTATTTTCAGGATATTTCGCTATGCCTCATCTCGAAGTTTCACGATTCTCCATCATTGAGGTGATGTATTCTTCTTCGAGCACTTGCAAAATTCTTGAGTCGTCCGGACTCTTCATCTTCACACCTGTAAGCAACTTGAATGGAGACCATTTGGTGCTTCTGCTCATAGTGCTGTTGATTGCTCACTGGACAGCATCTACATGCTTGTACCACTCCGTTGGGTTGTCAATGGACAGCTTCGCCAATACAGGGATCAGTGTCCTATGCATTCTCTCAACCTGACCATTTCCTCTTGGAATTCCGGTGGTTATTCTGACGTGATCTATATCTTCTTTCCTGCAATACTCGAATTCCTTTGAAGTGAATGCAGCACCTCTATCGGAAATTATTCTCAAAGGATTTCCAATTGTAGCTCGTTGCTCTTTCAACTTCTGTAATGCGTCCTGAGCGGATGTTGATTTTACAGGGTACAGCCACACAAATTTTGAAAAAGCATCAACAACCGTGAAAATGTGATTGTAGAGTTTGTTCGTAGAAGGAAACGAACCAATAAAATCAATGTGAAAAGTACTCAAAGGGGTATTTTCCTTTGGTATTGGATTCAAGAGTCCTGCTTTTCCTTGCTTTTTGTTCACTAGTATGCACTCAACACAGTTGGATACAATATTTTCTACACACTTCCTAATGTTAGGGAAATAAAAATCTTGTTTCACGATATTTCAGTCTTTGCAACTGCAAAATGACCTCGAAGATGTGCTTCTCTAACTACCTCGGTTTGCATGGAATGTGGGACCACGAGTGCATCCTTGTCATTAACAATTTTGTACAAAACACAGTTTTTTAAGACAAACTCACTTTCTTTACCGTCTTCCAGCAGTCTTTTGATTGCGGAGACGTATTCATCTTTCAATTGTAATGCGGCAATTTTTTGAGTTACGTCATCACGTACAACCAACATAATGGGATTCCTACTAAGTGCATCAACGTGTTTCATTTGACTACCCGGGCGATGTTTTATCTCATAGTCAAAATCCTGGAGAAAGAGGGCCCATCTAGCGATTTTGGGAGTCAAATCCCTTTTATCCATGGTTTTCTGAAACGCAGAACAGTCGGTGTAGATTTGAAATCTAGATCCCAATAAGTAGTTCCTAAACTTTTTTAATGCCTCTATAATAGCTAATACTTCCAACTCATAACTAGAATATTTTTCTTCTTGCACCGTCGTTTTCTTACTAAAGTAATAGATAGGATGAGTTTTATCTTCGTCATCATGTTGAAGTAAAATTGCTCCGTAACCATGTTTACTAGCGTCTGTGTGAAGTTCTAACTTAGCACCTTATCTACAGATATGTAGAACCGGATTAGCGGACAGTGCATTTTTGAGAGTTTCGAAAGCTGCTCTCTGCTCTGGACCGAAACAAAATGTTGTTGACCCGCGCAGCAAATCACTTAGTGGCTTAGTGACAACCGAATAACCAGGAATATACTTCCGAAAGTAACCAGTGAGTCCAAGGAAACTTTGAACTTGTTTGGGCGTTATAGGATCTGGGAAGTTACGAACAGCAGCGGTTTTTGTTGGCGAAGGTCGAATCGTACCATTTTCGATAATATGTCCCAAGAATTCAATTTTTCTCTTTAAGAATTGACACTTTTTAAAGTTTAGTTCAAGTCCAAATTTTGAAGCAGTCTCTAATACACGTTTTAGATGTTTTATCCCTTCCTTCTCATCAACGGATGGGATAATTAAATCAAGATACAGAGCTACAATACCATCATTGATAAGGTCACGAAATACGTAGTGAATGTATCTCTGAAAAACGCTGGGGCTGTTTGACAAGCCGAAGGGAACTTTGAGAAATTCGTACTGACCTTCATGTGTAATAAACGAGGTCAGTCTGGTACTATCCTTATCGACATCTACGTGGAAGAAACCATTTTTTAAATCAATACAACTGAAAACCTGGGCTGGTGGTTGCAACTTGTCATCAGAAATTAGTGGTAATGGGTACCTATCTTTAACCATTTTTTTATTTAATTTCCTGTAATCTACACAGAGTCTCATTGAGCCATCCTTTTTGCGACAAATGACCACAGGGGATGCGTAGTCGGAGCAAGAGCGTTGGATAATACCTGTCTGAAGCCACTCTTTTATTTGCTCTTCGACTGCCAATTTCTCCGGAAATGATAATCTACGAGGTCTTTGGCAGACCGGAATATCGTCGGTTAAAACAATGGTCATTTTTAAATTAGTACTCTCAGTTTTTCACGGTTTATAGGCTTCTATCAAATCGGAAATCTCCTTACGCAATCTTCTGTCAATGATGTGACTCAAATCCAAAGCGTTCTCTTGTTCCAAAATACAAGCTACGTGAAACAAGAAAGAATCCACCTCATTATCATTTTTTATCCCAGCGGAAAAACAAGAATTCAACTGTTCAAGGTCGGAGTTCAGTTTGGGAAATAAAACAGAATCAGCTGCATTTTTGTTTTTTCTTTCAGACAAAGAAACATTTTGAGTTTCAGTTCCTGACTGCGCTTTAGGCCCCGTTCACATGGACTTTTTGCAACGCGCGTTTGAAAAGAATTTTCGAGCGTTACCATGTGAACAGCACTTGGGCGCTTTTCAAGGTCAGTTTCCGTTATGCATTAAAATGTTTTTTTATACCCTTAATCCAACTTTCTATCTTTTGAATGGTTAAAGATAGAGTCAAAATTTCAACGGATTTCAAATCAGCGTAAAATTTTACGTTAGATCGATACCAAAATCATGTTTTCTTTGAAAAAATTATTTTTTTGTCAAAAGTCGCAACTAATCTTTTTTCAGATATTCCTGTTATACTAAGCGTAAGCGGAAGTATTGCCTTATTTTTTTAAAGGGAATGTCACTTTAATACGATATTTTGTTGCCCCTTATCAACTGTTTTAATTTTACAGCCTTTAAAAGTAGGATGAAAATCTTTCTTTCCCAACCTAAAATTGATTTCTCTCTGTATTCACAAGAGCCTGTATTTGGTTAACTTAGAAATGTATAATGAGCAATAAAATGCCTAAAATAATCTAAAAAATATTCAGAACGACGTAAAAATTTGATATTCTTTCGATTTGTAAAACATCCGTTCCCTAATTGCCTGTGAATAAAGTGTTTTTGAACTTCAATCTTTATACATAAATAAATGCAATATAATCGACTTGCTGACCAGAAATGACAACCTAAACAGGTAAATCTTTCGTAACGTGTAGTATACGATTCCAATGCCATCAACCTCGGTTGTAAATTTTTGAACGTTAGCTTTTCGTACGTTTTTTAAAATTTTTCGAATGACGGGATATTTTGGACCTAGGAACCGGTAAGAGCCAGCGAATCACGGAGAAGCAGTGCTTTATGTAGTTCAAATTGTGGCATTATTAAACATTTTCATTAACTCTAAAATCTTAAAGTATTCGTTTTTTACTGTGAAGAATAGAGGAAAAAAACCTATAACTTTTCACTATCTAGTGTCGATGATTCACCCACCAATAAAAGTAGTAAGTATTTTTTTTTGTGTTAAGGGGTGATCACGGATTTTTTGGGCTCAAGAAGCTAGCAGATGAGTCATTTGTAATGCGTTTTATCGTAAAAGCTAAACTGCGTAAGAAAATAATTGGAATAGAAAATTGTAAAAATAGAAAAATTGGAATATTTCTGTAAAACTTTGATAAAAAAACGAAACTAATTAGAAAATGACCAAAGAATTTCCTTAAAATTTTAAAATTGACAGTGTAAAGTAAAAATATATCCCCAAAAAACGTTATTTCTAGAACCAGGAAATTGGAAACGGAATTTCTGTTTATATGGCATTGTCTACGAAGTACTATCAAAGGATGACATGCAAACAAAATCCAGCACTGATGATAATCTTTCTTTTTTTATGCTATTTTTGCAGGTTTTATCGTGTCTCCTACGATCTATAGCTAATTTTTATTTAATTTTCCTTCAAATAAATCTCTATACTTCTTTAAAACCTATCTCTAAACATTTTAATGTATCAGCACAAATAACACATATAACAATAATTAGTTTTTTAATTTTTAAACACAATTTTCCCAGAGTTCCAACTATCCGAAACGAATACTAACCCTCCAACCTACCCTCTTTCAGGGGTTTTGTAGCACAAATGGAACCACGAATGGAATAATGACTGGGAAATATTTTAACTAAAATTTGATTAAACCCCACGATGAAACGAGAAAATTTTGTTAAAACTAAAAAAATCTCAAAGAAAAACCAAAAAGCAGTATATATCGAAAATCAGGAGATTGCTAATAGAATTTGCGTCTAAACGTATATATAATATAAAAATTTTGATTAAAGTAGTAATAACACTAACTGCAAGATTAAAATATAAATTATATGAAAAATAAGCTCACAGTAAATTAAGTTCATTTTCAAAAGTGATATCGAGTTCAATGTAACACGAGGATGTGAAAAATGAATGAAAATTGAAACTTATCTTACGCATTTCACCCCTCCGTTGAGGAAAAATAAAAAAAATAACTAAAGTTTAGCTTTTAAATTGAATATTTAATTTAAACTTTAATTTAAAGACTTTTGCCGCACATGAAAACTAGAACGGACAGTTGTCGGTATACGTTATTTTTAGAAATAAAATTACCCACTATCCTCTTTAGTTAAAAACTATCACATTTTTGCAAGTTTTGTGTGAAAGCAGGGTAAATTTCTCCAATAAATCGAATACGATTCAATTTTCTCATCCTATTTTTAATGGCCATAAATATAAATCAGTGGATTAAGATAAAATACTCCAATCAAGCTATATCTTTTCTATAAAAACGAGATTAATACTCCCTTTTGTGTTCGTAATGGATATATTCGTCAAATGAGTATCGCGAAAATATTAAAGTTACAGTTGAAAAATTATTTATTTAAAGAAAATCACATTTCAGGTATCGATCTGGTGTAAAATTTTCCGCAGATTTCAAATCCGTTGAAATTTTTACTCTATCTTTAACGATCGCGAAGATAGAAACTTGGATTAGAGGAATTAAAAAGCCTAACGCCCGTCAAAACGCGTGTCATGTGAACGCTGCAGAAGAAACCTATGCTTCTCAAAACGCCTTCAAATCGCGAGAACGACCGGAGATTGTTGAAGCGCCAAAGCAATCTAGCGCTTGGATTCTCGCGATTTCTGCATGTGAACACTCCAGTAGAATTCTATGTACTTTGGCTACCCGCGTTTTGCTTAGACGTAAAACGCGCGTTGGAAAACGCCTCATGTGAACGGCGTGTGAAAACGTGTTAAGTTGAGTTTAGTTGTTTTCTTCCTGCTTGGAGTGGAGTTAAGTTGTTAGTTTCGGTTTCTCGGATTTCGCCGAATAACACGTGGGAGTTGAGTTGTTAGTTTCGTTTTCAATTTTGAGTTGGGTTGAGTTGTTTTCTTCCTGCTTCGAGTGGAGTTGAGTTGTTAGTTTCGGTTTCTCGGATTTCGCCGAATAACACGTGTTTACGTTTTGGACTTGCGAATTTCAGAGGGATTGGATTTAAGGCGAATTTCAGAGGGGTTGGATTTAAGAGCTGATTTTTCTGTAACTCGTAGCGCCATCTATTAGTACTTTTTTGAGTAAAAATAATAAAATCTTTAAAACATATTTTTAAAAAACTAAAAGATGTGATATTTTTTGCTGGGATCGAACTGACTACCAAAAAGTACTCGTAATCGAGTGTTAGTTGGATGAGATTATAACCACTCGGCCACGAATACCTGGTTACTTACCGAAATATAATCAATTTAAATCGGAATACATTAAGTGCGTAATTGGCTGTTAAAATAGTATAGATTGCTCCACCACATCAATAAGTTCGATCAGTTTTTATCTGCGTTTCTGACATAGAAAGGTGAATGTGGTGGAGAATGACGTCATTCTAACGTGTTCAAACGTGGTGGAGAATGACGTCATTCTAACGTGTTCAAACGTGGTGGAGAATGACGTCATTCTAACGTGTTCAAACGTGGAATCAAACACGTGGTGGAGAATGACGTCATTCTAACGTGTTCAAACGTGGAATCAAACACGTGGTGGGGATGGAGAATGACGTCATTCTAACGTGTTCAAACGCGAAATCAAACACATGTGGTAGGCAATGAAGTCACTCGAGAGTAGAGTAGAGTTGAGTAGTAAGTTTACCTCCGCGTTTCTGACATGAAAACGTGAATGTGGAGAAGAAAAAGTTTTAGTACCGAATCTGGCAATGGTATGTAATAAGGTTATTTGTGGACTCGCAGAATGGCAACACCTGGACCCATTCTAACAGGTCTGACCAGTAAGATTCTTTTGACTGCAAAATATCCCAGAGGAGGACGTGTCGCTGCCCTGAAATCTTGGAAGTGATATCACTTGTATCTTCAAACGTGTTCATTCCTGTTCCTTAGTGCTTTTAGTGGAAAAACATGAAGCGATCATTTCCTTTTGGATATACTTTACCCTTTACAGATCAAAAAGTGAATATGCATTCTGGGGTCGATGTACTTTCATCTCAAGTATCTGATTCATCAATGAATGAACTAGGTCCAAATAGCTTCCATTTGGGGGACACCAAATTTGCTGTTGTGTCTTGCTTCAAGGGAATTATCCGCGTGCATATTCGTCATTATTACAGAGATCAGCAGGGAGTGCTGCAGCCTTCCAGAGAGGGAGTTTCTTTGCTTCCTAAAGTCTGGAAAGCCTTCTACGAAGCAATTCCTAGCTTTCGCTCAAAGAACGCTAGCGATGTTATTATCGTTTCAAGAAGCCTTTTACTCTCCAAAGAAATTCGTGGAAACGAGAAATGTGTGAGTTTTCAAAATATGTTTCAAAAGAAAGACTGTGCTTTTCAACTAACTGCAACGCGCATTCTTCTCTCTGTGAAACAATTGGATCGACTGGAAGCTGTATCGGAGGAAATTACTGAAGCCATTAATGAAGGATTTGTTAATGAATCCCTCGATTATTTTGTGAAAGAAGAATTCGTGAAACGTGGAGCAGGAACCGATGAGAAATATTACGGCGATCCTGATAGATCTGAGAAAGTGAGCGAACTTACCGACAGAGTGGCTAAACATCTAAAAGTACTCGTTTCGGAAAAAATAAAGAAAATGATGAATTGTTTTGGATGTGAAAACAACTTTGAAAATCAACTTGGGCATGAATGTATGACTATGAGTTTATGTGAACGTTACGATCGGTATTTCCTAAACGCTTTATATGAAATCGACTGGAATCGATTCGGAGAAACTTTAACTTCGGAGAATATGTCCTTGAGGTATTTATTCTTTGATTTTGACGTTCTACGTTTTGTAAATACAACAACTCTGTACGAAACAGTACGGAGGCTTTATGTTAATGATAAATCTGATAGTTTTACATGTTAAAGAATATAAATATGTTTTGTATATATATATGTATAATCAATAAATTCTTTGTTTATCTTTTTCAAATGTGTCTCTCTTTATTTTAAAATGTATAAGTACTTATTTTATTACTTTTCTTTTTTTTGTATTTGTATACATACTTTTACTTACTGCAGTGTCATTTGACACATTTAGAATTGTATATTATACAGTTTGTTATTAGAACTAAAAAATGACAAACAAGTAACATATTTCTGTAAAAGACAAGTTTATTCAAACCCAGACATGTACACAAAATAAACATTCCCTTACAAGCTTCCGTGTATTTAACATTTAACAGATTGCAAGTTCACAAATTGAATAGATTTGTAACATTGACATTCTTTTCTCTTTCAAAGATTTTCTGAAAACTTTCTAGAGATCTTTGACACGGCTGCTTCTGTTTTGGAGAATGAATTGTAATTTTTCTTTCTCCAGGTAGATGTAATTCCATTGTATCATTACACATATTTAAAGAGTAATCATCTATGATTCCATCACTATCACAAATTGTTATATAACCTTTATCGAGTATCATTGTAAGGCCAAATATGAATGCTGAGATTCCCATGAAAATAAGAACAGAAAATGCTCTTCTCTGGATGAGTTCCATTGATTGAAATGGGACATAGACCTTGATTATAATCAATATATACTGCTTGAAACTTGAAAGCCTCATCTACTTATGGATTTTTTATAGCGGGGAAATAACTGATGATTTACAGAGGAAGCCAATTACAGACTCGTTTTGGGGTTGGGGTAGGCATCACTTCTTTCATTACCCTCACTGCCTTACCGAGTTGTTGAGGTATAGCAAATTTATTTTTTACAAAGGAACTGGGGAAGTTAATTTCCTTAAGTGCATCTTTAAACTGTTCTTGTCCATTCACGTACTTATCCATCTTTCTTTTTCGCACTAAACGGTCTATCAGGTCAACAATATTATAACTTTTCACTATTTTACCTTTATACACAAATTCTCCATTAGGCATCCAAGAAACAACCTCTTTATTGCGTTTTAAATAAAGAATAATATTTGTAGTTAATCCAATTAAGTTTTTGGGAACGGTCTTGAGCACCATCTCCTCCACATTTAACGTTCTTTCTTTCTCATTCGCAATATCTGTTTCCTTCTCTGGATTATCTGACAGTTCTGCATTAATTGTTACAGATGGTGGATTCAATACATTCACGTTAATCCTCCTCTGCAATACTTGATTGTATAACTTAATTTTTTCATCATCATCCATTTTATTAACTAAAATACTTTTCATCTCACGATCTAATTCACTCAGCTGTTCGTCTGAAGGTATATGTCTTGATAATCTCTCCTCTGGAACTAAAATCATTTTCTTTGCATAAGTAGAGTAGTCAAGACAGTGAGTGCTGCGGGTATTAAGATATTTAAAAACCCTCCTTTTTGAATAATAATTTTTCGCTTTTTAGTGAGGGTTACTTTTTTATCTGCTAGGTCTCTACGCGTATGCTTATGACGAGAAAGTTTTTTCTTCTGTTCATCTGTTAAAGGAACATTCCCTTTTAAAGTGTTCAAACAACATTCAGCTATGCAATGGATGCTAGATTTCGGAAGATTTTTTAAAAAGGCTTTCCGACATTTTGTGGGGCATACAGTTAAAAGTCTCATCCGTTGCACGTCTCCTTCTGTTAATGGCATGATGAACAATGAATTATTTGCAAGTTGTGAGTTTATTTTAACTGATAAACACAAGTTTCTTCTCCTGGAAGAATTTTTGTACGCAGTCGCATATTCTCTTCAGTCTCAGATTTCAAATCTACAAGTAAATAGCTGAAAGGCTTTTTCGTGGCGTCCTCAAACACTTCAAGAAAAAAAATTAAATTTCGAGGGTAGAGTTGTCGACCGAGGTGTGTAATTTGACTTACATCGCGTCGCGATTTAAATAAAAACATGTAATGACAGTTTAATGAAATTTCTCTGAATTCTTTTCCTTTATGAAACAAATTTTGCGTTACAGTCATCACAGATAAATTCATATGATGAGATCCTTTTGTATACAAATTTGTTATTCTTTTATCACTGCCACATTCAGAAATTAAATCGTCATATATAAAAAGTGTATTATATCCTAAATATTGCTTAAAGTTTTCGGGTATTCCTTCTACAAAGATGATATTCGACATCTCATCGTATAACTTTTGATAGATTCCATAAAACCACACTATTTTATCAAGGGTAGGATGAATCATATCTGTGTGGCTGTTTATCAATTTTTTCAAAAAGTGCGACTTGCCTGATGATGTAGGTCCGCAGACAAGAGCAGTGAAAGGATGCTTTAAAGCTAATGAATTCATGGTTACAAATGACAGAAGTAAAGACTAGGGTAGTTATTTATACTCTTTTTTATTGAAATAAAGGTACATGTATATTCGAAATTTTTTTCACAAAGTTATACACTCGTATATCATTATTTGTAGATTGTCTATCAAATAATTTAACAGTAAATTCCATAGATCTACTTCTAGATCTTTGATACAAAAAGTATACACAATATTGTCCACACACAGCAGTTTTAACACTTTGAAGAGGTATGTCGTTGTAGACCACGTGCGGAAACTTTTTGAAATAGTCATGTATGTAGCCCAAAAAATACGAAGGTGGTTGACCGAACGAATCGAAAAACTCTACACTTGTTGGTGATTTCACATAAACAGCTAACCAATGAGTCCCTGGTTTGTGATGAGGATCGGTGTTTAAAATAAATGCAGCCGGAAAACTCCTAAAATTCTTGGGAATTCGATCACTTGGGAAAACTCCAACAAAATATAAACGCGTGTATGCATCACTTTGTAAAATGTTATTCAATTGTACCACATTCATATCGAAAAATCACACAAAATATTTCTAGACTTCGTAATTTCGATCACGTTTTGAAATTCTGCATATACCAGCACTGAAACAGTTTTCGGTAAAGCGTTTGCAAACTTTATTTCAATGCGAAGATTTCCTTGATGAATTAAATTTAAATGGCTGCCATCACCCAAGTCTGGTGTTAAGTCAAAGGCATATAGCGTGTACCCTTCGGAAAACTCATCTCTGTTAATATAGATACCTTTATTGGATGAGAGTTTTTCACTTCCCAGGAGCAAACTATTGTAAGCACGAATAAATTGGCCGTCGGCATAATTAGGATCCAAGGGCTTGTAGCTGATAGGATTTCCATCTACGTAAACGCCTATGAAATTTACATGGTTATGCTTGAGGTAAAATGGGTTTGTTGGGTAAGTGCCACTAAATGAATCATGATCGACACATGTTACGACCATGCGTTTCGGGAGTTGTCCAGAAAATATGTTATCCTGTGAAAATGAGAAAGAACCTTTCGATACTGAATATAGCTTACACAGAACTCGATCCATTGGATATTTTGCAGATGATTTTTCTAAGGCTTTGGCATGTCCAATTAAAACACCTGGACTGACTTTCACTTTCCGGATGAAAAGGGATGCATGTTCAATAACAACGTCATAATTTGCTTTTTGAGGAGCAATGAGACAAAACTCCGGTTTGCTGCGTATTAACTTTAACTTTAAGTCTACCAAGTTGAGTAATAGACGGTCTTGATAAAACAAGTCGCAGTGTAAATTTCCAATCATATCTAAAACTTTACTCTTTTCAATCATAGAAGCCCGTTTCTTCAACCCTGCATTTTCACTTGAAGGATCGGTTTCACCAAAGTGTCCTGCTGTATCTTTGTAGAAGCATTCTGAAGTAAGGAAGCTTTTCTTATAATCAGAGCCGTAATTGAGCAAAGTCTCAATGTAAGCTCGGTAAGGGTAAGTGTTACTGGATGATGAAATTAGACGCTCATTCAAACTCACATCGACTTGGGAAAATAACGAGTGAAGAAATAAGTTACATGGAGCAACTTTTTCATTTTCTGGTAAAACTGCATTGTCCTTTACAACTTTAACTTTTACATAGAGTTGGGTTGCTGATAAATCGATGTATTCCTCACCACTGCCAGATATGTTGAATTCGATAGGTCCACCATCACGAATATTAGCTATAGGATAAAATTCAGACCACTGCCCTTTTTCAATAGCTGTTTGAGTCGGTGGCATAAGAAATAAGTCAAGTTCAGATTTCACAGAGGGTAGGGAATCATTTCGTATTAAGGCCATGCTAAAGATTATGAGAATATGTCAGGTACACACAGCTTGCGATACTTCTTTCGAATGATGCGTTTCTTATTTGTGCGTTTCCTTTTATTTCCTCCAACCATTGATTTCACTCGATTGGATACTTTATCGGTTAAAGTTTTCGTTGCTTCTTTAGCTCGGTCTTTGATAGCTGACTTTACATCTTTACCTTGCAAGTAATCATTTGCAATATCCACGCCAGATCGAAGTGCTTGCTTTCCTAGTGCTTTTGCACCCGATTTAAATAAAGGAAAAACCATCCTAAACATGCTTCGAAAAATTCCCCCCAAGCCACTTCCTTTCTGCAGAGAGATGCCTTTGTAATATGACAAGCCATTACCTGCTTGCTGAGTATAATAGTCTTCAAATGTTTTTGTGCAACAACGATAAGGTTGATACATTTTGATCTAGAGATTACAAATGTCTCAAGCGAAAATGTAGTTTCACTATCAACTTCCCGCGTTCAAATGAGACGTAACGACCAGTGTGTGTCCTTATAACGATTTCAATCGAGTCAAAAATTTTTCTGGAAACTGGTAGATAATGAGGTCTCTCAAATTGTTCCTGAATCATGTCACCATCTCTTCCCTTCACTGTCAGAGTTCGTAAAAGAGGAGCTAAGATCCCACCAACAAATTCAGACTGAATGATATCGGTGTAAACGTACAGCAAATGTAAATCAACATTAGGATCCGCAACAAAAGGACTCTCAGTGATTACTGTATCTATGCCTCCATTTCCTGGAATAATATTTTCTCCAATCACTTTATTAGGATCGAACCCTAAGTTTTCAGCTAATCCCTTGGATAATCGCAGCTTTGCTCCGTTAGTGAGCTGCAGCACCACCTTTTTTGTGTGTTTGTTATATTTCATTTGAATTTTTATGTGCTTCGGAAATGCATGTAAAATGTCATTCGGAGAATCATAAAAACCACTCGCTATTTTTCCATTCGTTTTTACTCCGTTTCCTAAATCATATTCGAAAGAATTTTCACCATCAATGATATTATTCCACATTCTGGGATAAATTATTTCAACTAATCCAACTTCCCATTCACCTGAGAGTTCTAGACGTTTGGGGAGTTTCGTGTAGAAGTGAGACATTGTGTTGCCAGGATAAAACTCGATAGAGCTATCACTGGGAAGTGTGACATAGAAACTCATTGTGGGTGATGGGTGGGAAACAAATTTTATGGGCAATCTCAATTTTTCGAAAATAAGTCTTTGGAATGAATCCACGTATTAAATTTGCGAGGATAACCTCTAAACTTGACAAAGTATTCCAAACGTTTCTTAACTACTCTCTTCTTTAAAATTTTCTCCACAGGAAAAGTATCTGATTTTTTAACTTTCTGCAATTCTTCTGAGTAAAATGTACCAGTGATTATTTCTCCCATTAAATCTTTTATCTTATATACTGGTAGCTTTCTACGTATACAACGCTGAATCGTAAATATTTCCTCTGACCAATTATTTTCATACCCTTTCTCAAATGTTAATTTAGTCTTTGCAACCCTAACGAAGTCTCCAACCCGAAATTTGAATGGAATCTCCTTAACATTAGTTTTATTTACATCTCCATATAAGGTATTCCACACTTGTTTTTGATTTTCAGCTGTTACATTAATGGGTTCTTTTTTAATACTGCGATGGAGTGTATGGTTATAACTGTATACAAGTTTGTCTAAAACCTCAATAAATTTGTAAGTATTTTTACGGGTAAAGTATTTCCACATTTTAGTCTTCAATGTACGATTAAATCTTTCAACAACACTAGCTTTGGTTTCATTATTTGTCGTGAAAAACTTTACTTGGACAGATTTTAAATAAGATTGAAATGATTTATTTGTAAATTCAGTTCCTTGATCTGTTTGTAATTTTTTCGGTTTTCTTTACTTGAAAATTGATTTAAATGCATTTACTATGTTTGCCCCATTTTCTGCTTCAAAGGTATGACCCATGCATATTTAGAAAAAATATCAATACATGTTAATAAATATCGAAAATCATCATTGTATTTCACAACACTTTGCATGTCTACCAAATCAGCCTGCCATTGCATATCTATTCCTCGAACAATTACTCTGTTTCGAAGAAAGTTGCGACGAACAGTTTTATGCAGAGTGTATGCATTTTGTCTCTCTAACCATTTTTGAATAGTTCTTTTCGAAACTTTACCCTTCATTGCCTGATACAAGGCATTTATTCCACCAAAGCTCCCTGGTAAGCTAGGATCTTCATAAAATGGAGCTAATTCGTTTTGTTCCATACTTCTGACTTACACTTTAGTTACTGAGGTGATCGAATGGGGAACATAATATAAATATACACATGCTTAATCTATAAGAAAATGGATGGATAAAATATCACTTGTTACAATTTCAAATAGTTAAATAAAAAGGATTTTTTCTTAATTCGTTAAATTGTGATTATAACAACAAAAAAGAACTACTGTTTTAAAGATGAAATGCAACTTTATTTACAATTTTAATATGCTTTGGAAATACATTCAAAATTTTACACTCAGTTTCATAAAAACCATGTTTTTTTTTCTCCTGGTCACAATTTGATTCATCATATTTAACAATTTTACTTAAATTATGCAGTCATTATTTTTTTCACATTAACAAATGTTATAATATGTATATATATATATATGTCGGAATGTCTAGGCGCCAACCTGCCCACGTTCCAAAAAGCGCGGGAAACATTTCCCAAAGACCAATCGGAGCACTTCCCGCCAGAAGGCGCGAACCCCGCAGACTGACTCCGAGCGATTTGATGTTAAGACGTGGCTTTGCACGGACGTGCCACCAGGATGTTAATCCCACTATGATTTGATGTTTAATCTGATATTTGTACATAATTGACCCCTGTAATTAACCCCCCTTTTCCCCTAGATTTTATTAAAACAATATTTAATTGTAACGATGCTCTCATCAATTCACTTCTAACATATTAATCCACAACATGGGGGCTCAGGCCTCCCGTTGCCTCTCAATCGTAAGCTAAGTAGCTGTAAAGCTAAGTTGTGCAACGCCAAGCGTTAAGAAGATACGACGATCCGAATGGATAACGACGATGCCACTTTGCGATGCCTACAAATGGATACATTCTGTCTATGGTGCCTACAAGTGAACGAGATTTGACGAGCCAAAAACGACGGAGATTCTAACCAGGACTATATGTGAGTGTTTTCTGTTCACATTTTTTAGATTTCATTGCATTTACATTGAAAATGACGACTCTTGGAACAATTCCACATGTTGCTTCATCCATAAAAACGTCGAGCACGAAAAACGTGCAAATGCTGCATAAAATTCTATTTCCGAATACAGAACTTGACAGAAAATGTCGACAAAATCTTCGTAATTTTTCTGGTTTTTCTGATGATACAGACTTTGACTCTATCAAGAGTAAAATTCTGGAAGATTTCTCACTTCCACAACTGATTACAATTTGCAATATTTTGCACATTGAAATTTTAGAAGACAAATCCCTTTGCTGCGACGCGATAATTACTTCTTTAAAAGATTTTTCGCTTCTAACTTCGAATGATGATTCAGGCGGTGAAAGCGAAACGGAACAAGAAAATCAAAGTTCTTTTTTCCAGCGTGAAAGTTCTGCATTCACGAATTTAAATGTGTCAGCAATTGGTCAAGGCCACGAGCAAATGCAGCGCTCATCGAAAAATACAAAACACATATACGAAACCGCTTTTGATTTTGAACCAATGCGGAATCCTTTTTCCAACGATTTGCAGTCTCGCAAAAAAGAAGAAACTGTTTATCCTTTTGCGTCTGAAAATAAACAGAGTTTCAGCATTAATTTTTCTCTGAAGGATTTAGTTGAAACAATTCGACCTTTTTCATCCGAAGATAATTATCCCATTGAATTGTTTATCCAAGAACTCGAAGAAGTGTTTTTATTTCATAATTTATCTAATGACATGCAAAAAATTGTTTTTACTAAGCATTGTCTATTGCACTCTGCAAAATTATATGCACAAACATTAAGAGGTATTGATACATTTGAAGCATTAAAACATTCTTTATTAGATGAATTTAAAGCATCTATTTCAAGTGTTGACTTACATAATCTTTTGCGTTCCCGTAAATTAAAACCTGGTGAAAATTTATTTGCATATCTAATAGCTATTCGAGAAATTGCAAGTCGTGGTAATATTGATTGTGCTTCAACCCTTGAATATTTTATAAATGGTATACCTGATAATTCACATAACAAAATTATTTTATATGGTTGTAAGTCTTTTGGTGAATTTAAAGAGAAATTAAAAGTGTATGAGAAGTTGTTTAATGTAAGCAACCATAAAAAAGATTTTATTGATCACTCTTATCGCCCAAGGTATGATTCTAATAAAAGTCAAAATTATCAAAGATCCAAGCAATCTTCTAATGTTGCAAAGTCCACTAATCACTGTTATATATGTGGTAGTAAATTTCATATTTCTAATGAGTGTGCACATAAAAGTAAAGGTTACAAATGTTTCTCCTGTAATGTATTTGGTCACCGTTCTGCAGAATGTCCCAAAAAAGCTGCTCAAACGCCAAAATTTACAAACTATTCCAGTAAACCAAAAGCTCAAGTTCATTCACTTGCTATTGAAGAACATTATCCCATAAGTCCCATGGAAATTGAAGTTACCCTTGGAACTGTCACATTTCGTAGTCTAATTGACACTGGAGCACAAGCTAGTTTAATAAACACTGATGTACACAAAGAAATTGGATCCCCACCACTTGAAAAATCCCAAATCACATTTTCTGGAATTGGTAACACCAAAGTTCACCCTCTTTGTTTTTTTCATGGTGATATCAAAATTGAAAACAGCAATTTTCCTTGCAAAATTCACGTTGTTCCAACTCATTCAATTCCCTACAAGGCAATCTTAGGAACTGACTGTATCCAACAAGCTGAATTTAAAGTGGGTAAAAATAGTATTTCTCTTATCAACGATGAACCAAATTTCCTTCTTAATGTTGTTAATGTAGTAGAAGATGTCAACTCCTTAGATCTTCAACATATAAAAAACAAAACAATCCGACAGAAGGTTGAACACTTAGTTTCAAATTACAAACCAAACAAAACCGAAAGTACCGACTTACAAATGAAAATCATTTTGACGGATGAAACACCCATTGCACAGCGTCCACGAAGGTTGTCTATCGCTGAAAAACAAGAGGTAGACAAACAAATCGAACAATGGTTGAAGGACCAGATAATTTCTGAAAGTACATCCGACTTTAGTGCACCTATGGTTTTATGCAAAAAACCTGATGGATCAACGCGTATTTGCATTGATTACAGACTTTTGAATTCCAAAATAATCCGAGACAGACAGCCCTTACCGTTGATAGAAGACATCTTTGACAGCTTACAAAATGCTCAAATTTTTTCTACATTAGATCTCCGGAATGCTTTCCATCATGTTGACATACATCCAGATAGCCGCAAGTACACTAGTTTTGTAACTCACTCCAATCAATACGAGTTCAACAAGGTCCCATTTGGATTAAACAAAAGCCCTTTAATTTTCCAGCGATATATCCAAATTGTATTTCGTGAACTGTTAAAACAAGGAACTGTCATAATATACCTGGATGATATTGTTATTCCTGCTTCTGATGAAGAGGATGGTCTTCGTAAACTCAAACAAGTTTTCAATACCGCCTCAAAGTTTGGTCTTGAATTTAACTTCAAAAAGTGTAGTTTTCTCCAAAGAAAAATTGAATTCCTGGGTCATGTAATAGAAGATGGTACCATTCGACCCTCTGTAAACAAAACACGTGCAGTTCAAAATTTCCCTACCCCGAAAACTCAGAAACAAGTTCAAAGCTTTCTTGGTTTATCGGGATATTTCCGAAAATTTATTAAAGATTATTCACTAATTGCTAGACCCTTAAGTGACTTGTTAAGAAATTCTACTCCATTTCATTTTGGCCCCGAACAACGAAAAGCTTTTTTAATGTTGAAACAAGCTTTATCCTCCGATCCTGTATTACACCTATATCAACAAGGCTCACCTCTCCAACTGCATTGTGATGCAAGCAAACTAGGTTTTGGATCAATCCTACTACAAAAAGATGCTGATGAACACTTCCACCCCATTCAATATATGAGTATGAAAACATCACCTCAACAGGAAAAATACTCCAGTTATGAACTCGAAGTATTAGCAATTATAGAATCCCTTAAGAAGTTTCGACACTATTTAACGGGCACTAAATTCGAAATATTCACAGATTGTCAAGCGTTTCAGAAAACAATGACCAAGAAAGATTTAACCCCCAAAATTGCACGATGGGCTTTATTCCTTCAAGGATTTGATTACGAACTATTACACAGATCAGGACAACAAATGCAACATGTAGATGCGTTAAGTCGCTACCCCGTTCTTGTGATCACACCTGACGAACTAACCCAAAAAAATAAAGAAACACAAGATAATGATGAGTTTATATCAGAAATTAAGAAAATGATAACAACAACCCCTTCAACTGAATTTTTCTTAAAAAATGGTATTTTGTTCAAAATGAACAAAGATGATGAACTCTTAGTTGTGCCACAAAGCATGCAAAAAGAAATAATTCAAAATGCACATTTAAAAGGACATTTCGCCTCACGCAAAACTGAATCAATTGTTTCACAAGACTTTTACATCCCAAATCTTACACATCAAGTGCAAGAAGTAATTTCGAATTGCATCCCTTGCATTCTATCCTCACGCAAAACCGGTAAACCGGAAGGACTGCTCAATCCCATTCCGAAAGGCGACGAACCCTTAAGCTGTTACCACTGTGATTTTCTAGGTCCCTTACCATCAACAAATAAAAATTACAAATACATTTTTGCAGTTATTGATGCATTTACAAAGTTTTTATGGCTTTATCCAACTAAATCTACTTCTGCTCAAGATGCACTTCAAAAGCTAACTCTTCAACAAACAACTTTTGGCAACCCCTCAAGAATCATAACAGATAAAGGTAGTGCTTTTAAGTCAACCGACTTTAAGAATTATTGCAACGAACAATCAATCGAACATATACAAATTACAACAGGAGTGCCACGTGGTAATGGTCAAATAGAACGAATGTTCGGTACATTAATCCCGATTTTCACAAAATTATCACTTAACGAACCCGAAAAATGGTTCAAATTTGCCCCACATATCCAGCGTATAATGAACAGTACAGCTCCCAGAAGCACAAAATTCACACCCTTTGAACTTTTGATCGGAATAAAAATGAAACAAAAAGAAGACCTACACATGAAACAAATTTTGGACGAAGAACACTTATGCTCCACAATAACAGAAAAACAAATTCTCAGAAACGAAGCTAAAACAAACATCTTCAAAATGCAAGAAGAAAGCCGACGACAGTACAATAAACACAGAAAAAAGGCCCACATTTACAAAGTTGGTGACCGTGTCGCCATAAAACGTACTCAGTTTGGAACACTCCTTAAGTTACGACTCAAATTTTTCGGACCCTACGAAGTTACAGCAACACACCCTCATGATCGTTATGATGTTAAAAAAATTGGTCAACACGAAGGACCAGATGTAACTTCCACGTCAGCTGATAACAGGAAACTGTGGTCAAGAAACTGATTTTGAACTTTAACTTTATTATCTTTGTCATTTTATTTGTATTATTTTTTATTTTTATGTCTACTTTTGAAAATGAAAAACTTTTTCTGAAAATTGTCAGCAAATCTATTGTGAATCTGTCAACAAGCCAACGAACTGTCACGTGAACATGTTTGCAAACCATGAGCATTTCCTGTGTAAATATCGACTGATGTCCACTCCTGTAAACGCCATCTACGATGTCCCATGGCAACGATGCATAGCTAAATTAGCTATTAACCATGACCAATGGTTACGATGTTATTACGATGAAAAGCACACACGATGAGCAGACCACGATGTTCTGTTTGCTACACCAGTGCATTTATCAGTCCTTGAAAATTTCCCACAATGGAAGGCCGAAGCATCCCCAACATGCTCAATGTTGACAATCTACAAACGCTGACATTGACAGATATTTTTTTTCGAACTTTTCCTCTTTTGTTTTTGCTTCTCGTTTCAGGTTTCTTCACTGCCCAGCGTGTCAGGAGGACCTGACATGTCAAGATGGACGAGTGTCAGAATGTCTAGGCGCCAACCTGCCCACGTTCCAAAAAGCGCGGGAAACATTTCCCAAAGACCAATCGGAGCACTTCCCGCCAGAAGGCGCGAACCCCGCAGACTGACTCCGGGCGATTTGATGTTAAGACGTGGCTTTGCACGGACGTGCCACCAGGATGTTAATCCCACTATGATTTGATGTTTAATCTGATATTTGTACATAATTGACCCCTGTAATTAACCCCCCTTTTCCCCTAGATTTTATTAAAACAATATTTAATTGTAACGATGCTCTCATCAATTCACTTCTAACATATTAATCCACAACATATATATAATCATGCAATGATATAATTACTCATCAAAAAAAAATCACAACACATCAATTTAACTTGAAATGGAATAGTGGCCATATGGTAACGTATGGATACCATCAGATAGAACATGTCTTTTAGAATCAGAAGAGGAGAGAGCTAGTTTATTTTGAGTAATTGAATACAATGTATGCTGTTTAGATCTAATTAAGTTCCTATTTGCATATGTTGATTGTTTATTTTTAAGACAGTTGAAGTAATCTTCGAACTGAATATTTTCATTTACAGTTTGCTTTTTTATACCTTTAAGCTTTTTGACATCTTTTCGTCCTTCCACTTTATAAGTATACATTTTAGAACGTAACCCAATGAAATCTGTCATAATTGAACCGCCATTTTCATCTTTCATTTTACCCACAATTTTCTTATTTACTTTGGGGATATTGTACTGATTGAATTCTTGAAAATCCGATGTATCGTACAAATCTAAATGTTTTTTCATATCCTCAAAGAAATCCTCTGTGAACACGTGGTAAATAAAAGAGTCAGTATCGGTGTATAAAAGTCTCACTTTATCATCATATTCCTTTTTCATCACATTATAATGGAATTCTACCATTAAAGTTTTGGATATGTCCAGTATTGACATGCTTATACAAATGGGTTTGTTAAAAACCATTTTTGTTTTCTGCATATGAACTGCTGCTAAATTTTCAGAGAAAATGGTCCTATGACCAAAATTAGGTTCAGATATTAATTTTGTTAACGATTTAGCGTTTGTACATAAACGAATATCAACTCTTCTTCGTATATTTTCTATCGTTTTACCGAATATCGAATTATTCATTAATTTAAAGAAATCTTTTTCAAAACTATTTTGAGCCCTGGCCCTCATATGTGTGTTTAATTCTATGTAGCTTTTAAGCCAATCTGTTTCAATAAATTTTATGGCTCGATGTATTTTGATCAATTTTAAACCCAAATTCAAAAAATGTAATAATGATTTGTGATGAATTACGTATCTTTTTTTATCTCTTAGTGTTAACAATAGCCTACTTTCTTTATAACCAGGAGGAATGGCATTTTCAGCAGCCAAAGGAAAATCGCTATGGGAATCGTGAAGCGTATCCGGATATTCTAGATCTACATCTAAAATGTAGCCGAAATCATTAGACTCGTTTAAAGAATCGACATCCTGGATGTCACACCATTCAAACCCTTTTAAAGGTAGTTTTTCTGACATAGCCCATCCATATAAGTTATTCGCATCCAAATACATCAAGTAACTGGATGGTTTCGATACGTCGAATTCAGCCATGTATTTATTATTTGCCCTTGCATGCCGATGTGAACATTGCGATACTCCTCCCCTGATTCCCTGTTCTACGAACAACAACATATCATAATCCGTCAGAAGCTCAATACTAACCCCCGTGCATTTAAGCATAGCATCCCATGACAGACCTGGAGCGGTATAATACCAAGCAGGATCTAAGTGATACGATTGCATGCAGAGTGATCGAAAGTTTTCAAACACATCACAAAGTAATAGAACATCAGTTTTTACATAAAGATCGGAGTAGTCTCCTAGGGTTTTTACATCGAAAGCTTTCCACACATTTTGTGCATGCTTGTAATCTTCGTCTGAAATGTTCGAATCATTTAACTGACTATAGAAGCTAGCTTTGCACGGGAGTTGTGTTTCTTCAAATTTCTCCACACTATCCATATAGTCATATGGGTAAACTCCTTTTCTAATTAAGAGCTCCCAGCAGCATGAAGAAAAGTGATTACGAATATGATTGAAATCTTTTTTTCTAAATTATTGGAAAGAGTTTCCAAACTGCTAGCCATAAACTTCAGGGTATCTAAAAATCGCAAATGAATGTTTTTTCCCACCCTTTTTGTGATAGATATGTATTTTTCTTCGGTGTTTGGAATGATAGTTATATTTTTATTATTACATGCAAGATCGCGAATGAATAAATGAGAGTCGTATCCAGAAAAATTATGAAAAAATACCGGTACAAAATTTGGTACCTTGTAATTTAAATTACATTTAGAATGAGCAGGTCCTCTGTAAAGACCAGTGAAATGATCGTGATCGTAAACTTTTGGATCTCCTCCATTTATAAAAGGTTTTTCACACATATAACAAGTATGTGATTCTTCATGCCTCTGCTGCTCTTCCCCAGTTAATAGCTTCATCGGGATAGGATTGAATATTTTATTTTCAATTTCCAAAGCTTCTCTCTCAAGAGATTCAACGAATTTTAGAGAAGCATCTTCCCCTCTGTAAACAACAGGGGTTTTCATTTCTCCGTTGCGTCCTACCACGTAATAACAGAAACTTATTGCCTTATGTTTTTGATACACATTTGTGTAGGAACAATCATCTAAGGGGATACACGTAGAAACTTTCTCTGTCAACGTTTCAAAATCTGCATATATTACGTATGGCACATATTCTGAATGTTTATGGTTTTTAAAAGACAACCACTTTTTGTCTTCAGAAGGCATTTCTACTCTACATGGAATATTTCGATTACATAATTCGCTGTGATTATGCAAATCAACTACAGAATTGAAAAAACTCAAACATCGTCTACAAATGATATGAGAACGTTTCCCTTTTGTCAATTGATTAGAAATCAATCTGGATAAGCTTTTTATGGTACAATAATGAATGTTTTCGTTCTTTTTTATTAATAACAGATCTATGTGATTATTCCTAATTTCAGAGGTAATCACTAATGGAAAAATAATCATATCCTTCTCAGTAAATGAGTAAATATTTACAGATATATCACTGTTGTTTTTTCAAAAATTTTAACCTCCCCTGGGCTTGTGGGGAAACTGATTCCAGTAAAATTAAGATCATCTTTATGAATTATATAATTAGATATACGAGAGGGGTTGTGTTCTGCAGGAAACAATGCAGCTAAAATACTCCAACGAAAACATTCATTATCATAATTTTTAACATTTATAACTGCATGTTTAGCTTTAATAATGTCGGGTAAATCTATATAACTAGTTCCTCGTAGAGGCACATATTTGTTACTTCTTACTTCTAATTTATCAATGGATTTAAGCATCCATCCGGAATCCTTTAGTTCAAATTCTTCACTTTCTTTTAATATTTTTTCTGAAGCGTTAGTGAAAGCGTTGTCAATATCATTTGTAGATAATATTGTTACATTTTTAGTTTTAAATGAACACTCTTTTAATATTACACTTTCGGAGAAACGTTCATAAATACATAAAAGGTGAAAATTTACCTTTACGGCAGTTTGCTGTCGAACAATTTTTGCGACGAGGTCTACTGCTTCTTCTTTCTTTTGCTCCATAAACTCGGATATATCTAATATTCCTTCTGGGTTGGGAATAGTCCAAGTAGAGAGACGGTTTTCAAAGGCACTCTCTTTCTGTCGCACAGTTCGAGAAGATGCTCCACTCGTTGATGTTGATGATCCTGCTGCGTCTGTCAAAGTTGTAGGCAAATTTCCTCCACGACTGGGTCGCTTGTTTTGCTCACATGACTCGGATGATTTTCTTTTTGGAGGTTGTTGATGGAGGCTTTTTTTATGTCGCGTAAGTGCGTCAAGTCTTGAAAATGCCTTATTGCACACATCACAACGGAATTCATTGTTTTCGTATACACTGGCTACGTGTCGCTGAAGGGTTGATTTTCTATTAAAGTTTCGCTCACATAATATGCACGGAAATGACTCCTCGTTATGCACGGAAGAAACATGACGTTCCAAATTAAACTTGGAGCTGTAGGAGTTGCTGCAAAGTCCACAAACGTGTGTATTCATTACATATGGTGTATTGGCTTGCAAAGTTCTATGAGAAAAATGAGAATGCGTCCCTCTCTCACACACAGGTTAAGTATAAGAGGCAGGAAAATGAGAAAGCGCTACACACGCTCACAGGATAGAATGAGAATGCGAAACGACTACACGTACTATCTTGAAATACAGGTAAGGGCCAATCCCTTGGAATGCAGGACAAGTACGTACAATGCTTTGGAATGCAGGAGGGTAGATAACAAAAGGCTAGTTTCTGACATGAAAGAGGGGTGTACTCAATGCCTTGGAGTTCAGAAGGGTAGATGACAAAAGGACTGGTTTCAGGACGAATCGGCCTCAGAAAGCATATCCACTTTTTTATCTGTAAAGGGTAAAGTATATCCGAAAGGAAATGCTCGCTTCATGTTTTTCCACTAAAAGCACTAAGGAACAGGAATGAACACGTTTGAAGATACAAGTGATATCACTTCCAAGATTTCAGGGCAGCGACACGTCCTCCTCTGGGATATTTTGCAGTCAAAAGAATCTTACTGGTCAGACCTGTTAGAATGGGTCCAGGTGTTGCCATTCTGCGAGTCCACAAATAACCTTATTACATACCATTGCCAGATTCGGTACTAAAACTTTTTCTTCTCCACATTCACGTTTTCATGTCAGAAACGCGGAGGTAAACTTACTACTCAACTCTACTCTACTCTCGAGTGACTTCATTGCCTACCACATGTGTTTGATTTCGCGTTTGAACACGTTAGAATGACGTCATTCTCCATCCCCACCACGTGTTTGATTCCACGTTTGAACACGTTAGAATGACGTCATTCTCCACCACATTCACCTTTCTATGTCAGAAACGCAGATAAAAACTGATCGAACTTATTGATGTGGTGGAGCAATCTATACTATTTTAACAGCCAATTACGCACTTAATGTATTCCGATTTAAATTGATTATATTTCGGTAAGTAACCAGGTATTCGTGGCCGAGTGGTTATAATCTCATCCAACTAACACTCGATTACGAGTACTTTTTGGTAGTCAGTTCGATCCCAGCAAAAAATATCACATCTTTTAGTTTTTTAAAAATATGTTTTAAAGATTTTATTATTTTTACTCAAAAAAGTACTAATAGATGGCGCTACGAGTTACAGAAAAATCAGCTCTTAAATCCAACCCCTCTGAAATTCCCAAGTCCAAAACGTAAACACGTGTTATTCGGCGAAATCCGAGAAACCGAAACTAGCAACTCCACTCCAAGCAGGAAGAAAACAACTAAACTCAACTCAAAATTGAAAACGAAACTAACAAATCAACTCCGCTAGGTATGACGTCACTTCCGGTACAACTCAACTCCACTTCCGGTTATGACGTCACTTCCGGTACAACTCAACTCCACTTCCGGTTATGACGTCACTTCCGGTACAACTCAACTCCACTCGATTTCTCCACCTTCTCCACCACTGTTTTAGAACCCGCATTTTCCCACTACTTCTATAGCTAATTTTTATTTAATTTTCCTTCAAATAAATCTCTATACTTCTTTAAAACCTATCTCTAAACATTTTAATGTATCAGCACAAATAACACATATATAACAATAATTAGTTTTTAATTTTTAAACACAATTTTCCCTGAGTTCCGACTATCCGAAACGAAAACTAACCCTCCAACCTACCCTCTTTCAGGGGTTTTGTAGCACAAATGGAACCACGAATAGAATGACTGGGAAATATTTCAACTAAAATTTGATTAAACCCCACGATGAAACGAGAAAATTATGTTGAAACTAAAAAAATCTCAAAGAAAAACAAAAAGCAGTATACATATCGAAAACCAGGAGATTGCTAATAGAATTTGCGTCTACACGTATATATAATATAAAAATTTCGATTAAAGTAGTAATAACACTAACTGCAAGATTAAAATATAAATTCTATGAAAAATAAGCTCACAGTAACTTAAGTTCATTTTCAAAAGTGATATCAAGTTCACTGTAACAAGAGGATGTGAAAAATGAATGAAAATTGAAACTTATATTACGCATTTCACCCGTTGAGGACAAATAAAAAAATAACTAAAGTTTAACTTTTAAATTGAATATTTAATTTAAGCTTTATTTTAAAGACGTTTACCGCACATGAAAACTAGAACGGGCAGTTGTCAGTATTCGTTATTCTCAGAAATAAAATTACCCACTATACCCTTTAGTTATAAACTTTCACCTTTTTACAAGTTTTGTGTGAAAGCAGGGAAAATTTCTTCAATAAATCGAATGCGATTAAATTTTCTCATCCTATTTTTAATGGCCATAAACATAAAGCAGTGGATTAAGACAAAATACTCCAATCAAGTTATATCTTTGCTATAAAAACGAGATGATTACTCCCTTTTGTGTTCATAATGAATATATTCGTCAAATCCGTATCGCGAAAATAGTAAAATTACAGTTGCAAAATTATTTATTTAAGGAAAATCACATTTCAGGTTGTTCGAAAAAACCCAAATATATTTGATTTAATTTATTGAGCTGTTTTTAACACATTTCTGACTTCCCAGGTTGGTTGCATTAGGGATAAATCAACTGGGATTCAAAAGTAATGATCAGAACGAACGTCTGGTTCTGATCATTACCTTTCCGAGAAGACAGGGAAAACATGCAACACATACATAAATATGATGGACACAACTGAGTTATATATGTTTTGAATCTGTATCTAGGTTATTTTCGTCAAGAGCCATACTTTATTTTGCACAATCGTATGCATTATAAAAGACTAACTGAATTACCAGGCGTTGCTCGGATTGAATAGTTTGTAATTCATCGTAATATTAGTTATTCGTATGGGGATTTTGAAGAGTTTCTAGCACTCTCTCCACAGAACTAGGACAAATAGAACGGGGGTAAATATATAGCCTGTGCTACGTGCAGTAGTCAAAGAATTAGTGTACCAAATTTGTTGTGAATTGGTCGAATTATGATAGTCAAGATACTGAACGCTATTCCTATTTGGATCACGAATTGCTTTTAGTCTCCTCTCCAGACCTAAGACAAATACAACGGTGGTTAATATATAGCCTATGTTTTCTACAGGATTCTAAAGAATGGATGCACCGAATTTGGTGTGAATTGGTCTGATAGTGATCGTAAAAATACTCAATGTTATTCCTATGGGGATTTCGAATTGTTTTTAATCCCCTCTGCACACCTAAGAGAAATAGAACGGGGTTAATATGTAGCCTACGTTACCCGCAGGGTTCTAAAGAGTAAGTGTAGCAAATTTGGTCTGGATTGGTCAAACGGTGTAGATTTGTATAGAGAACAGACAGACGCCAATATATATGTGGAATCATATATATTTGGATATATGATTGGATATATATTGGATATATGATATTTGGAATCATATATTCACTGCTTCATATATATGTGGAATCCATCCCCATGCCGCCACCAGAGGTCGCGTCCAGCGCGCGGAGTAGAACTGTAACTGTAACTTTATTTCCCTAACTCAGTTCGAGTTGAGCTGGACTTGTGACTGTGAACGCTTCCACACGCAGGTGGAGCGCCGTTTATACAATTCGTGCATGTGCCAGCGTGTAGGCTGTGCCGGCATCCTTGTAACCTTTCATGTATATAGTAGTTCGTAGAATAATTAAATGTTGTGATTGTCCTAACCTCCGTGTCATTCAGCTTCACTTCATCACACCCTAGACACCGTACTACAAGTGGGAGCTGCAGCCGTGATTTGTACCTTCATCAGGGCATAGGTTTGGAAATTTGGAGGTAGGACTATTTAATTATAATCATGAGCATGTTCAATAAGTGCAGAAAGGAGGACTTAATCTTCATTGCTGAAGAGATCGGTGAAACTGTACTTTCCGGTGCTAAAGTTATTGATTTGAAAGTGTTAATTGAAAACAGTGAAATTTACAAGAGTGACCTCGATTTCGTTCGTTCTCTTACAGACTCTATCGTTGAGGATAGAAAGTCTAAAGATCGTGCCGAACAAACGAAACTTGAGCTAGAAAAAATAAAACTTGCGCAGTTGGAAAAGGAGTTCGAAATCGAAACTTTAAGAGGACAATCTCCTCACAATATTACCCATCGTTCGGAAAGTGAGTTACCATCCCGTAATCTAGAGAATTTGATAAAGAGTATCAAAACTTTAACTATTCCCGTACCATCTAAGCCAGAAACTTTCAATTTGTTTTTTCAATCTTTGGAGAAGGCGTTTAGTATTAAAAAGGTTCCAGACGATTTGAAAACGGAAATTTTGATTAACATTCTTGGGGAGAAAGCTAATAATGTTTTGATTTACGTGACTGAACAAGATATGTGTGATTATCAGAAACTTAAATCATTAATTTTGAAAGAGTATCAACCAACCCCGCAAGAATGTCTTTAATAACTTTAAAAAAGGGAAAAGAATTGAAAACGAATCGCATGTACAGTTTGCATCGCGATTGGCAGCTATATTCGAGTATTATTGTAAGTTAAGGAATGTGAATGATTATCCATCATTGTGTGAATTAATGGTATCAGATAAATTGTTTCAATCACTCGATAACGAAACTAAAGCTCACGTAGGCATACGACAGGCTGAAAATTGGTTTAAACCACATGAACTGGGCAGGGAATGTGATGTTTTCTTTTCATCGAAAGGCAAAGCGCTAAACGAAACTAATCCGATGCGAGCTCAGAACGAAAGTAGGCGGTTTCCGATGAAAGAAACTAAATGGTTTCCAAATAAACCGAATAGAAAACCTAATGAATATTTTGGAAATTCTCATTTAAAAAATACGCCAAATACCTCTTGTTATGTATGTGGAGATTTACACTGGGTAAAAAATTGTCCGAAACGGTTTGGAAAAACTCCAGAACACTCTAACAAAGAAAGAAGTAACGCGAATGAAAAACGAAATGAATATTTAGTTTCTAGTGTTGAGATAAACAACAGGCCATTCAGTGAGTTACAGTGCGTCGAACTTTTCATCGATGGCAAAAAAATTATTGCAGTTTCTGATTCTGGAAGTCAAACAATTTGCATAAACAAAAAAAACTCTTCCCGAATAAATCCACTGTTGGGAAAGTTGTTTTGACAGGTGCTTTTTGCAATACAGTAGAGGCTGACTTGGCATCGTTCTTATTTTCATTGGGTGAAGCCAGTGAATCATTACAATTTGAAAGTGCAATTTGCGAGAAATTAGCGGTCGATTGCATCATCCCGCCCGAATGTATCCGTGCACTTTCAGATCAAACATCTCGCAAAATGAGTCATGCTATCATCGCTAAGGCCCCGTTCACATGAGGCGTTTTCCAACGCGCGTTTTACGTCTAAACAAAACGCTGGTAGCCAAAGTACATAGAGTTCTACTGGAGTGTTCACATGCAGAAATCGCGAGAATCCAAGCGCTAGACTGCTTCGGCGCTTCAACAATCTCCGGCCGTTCTCGCGATTTGAAGGCGTTTTGAGAAGCATAGGTTTCTTCTGCAGCGTTCACATGACACGCGTTTTGATGGGCGTTAGGGCTTTTTTATTCCTCTAGTCCAAGTTTCTATCTTCGCGATCGTTAAAGATAGAGTGAAAATTTCAACGGATTTGAAATCTGCGGAATAATATAGAATCTGAAATTTTATTTTATTCGGATCTGAAATTATGTGAGTTTCTGTATTCGACAGCTTTCATTAATAATATAATCCACACTGTCAGCTTAGAACAGAAACTCATTATCTTCATTCTTTCGGGGACACTAAATGCTTATTTTCCTGATGATGAGAAATGCATGGTCATATTGAAATTTGTTTAAAAGATATATAGCACTATCAAAATGCCCATAATTCTTATTTTCTTACCTAAAACTAATAGTTAACCTTTAAACAGCTTTATGGTAACATATTATTTTTGTCAGTTAATGAGTTTCTGCTCTAAGCCGTGATATGGATATTTACGAAATATGTTGCTCGGTGAGCAAGGTAACATTTTATGGTGAACGGTGAACCTTGTAAAGCAAAAAGTATATGATACATGAATGATTGAAAAACAAATTAAACTTGAGTCAAATTTGTTTTTAAATCAATCATTGGAATCGATAAAGCACTTGCACATTTTCTCAGACGGGTGTGGGGCACAAAGTACAGACCATACCCTTGTTAGTATGTGCTCTGCATTAGTTTCCCGAAGACATTCGTTTCTACCGTGTGACCGCGATTTCGCCTTTAAAAAATTGTTCGCATCTCCACTGTCGAAAATTGTGCCACTTTTATTAAGTTCTGTTTGAGATGATAAGGAAAAGGTGTTATTGATCTGAAAATATGGTGGCCCAAACATTATAAGACGATGCTTTCCCATTGAATTTATCTTCCATCCCTTACAAATGAGCCAGCATATCGAATTCCTATCAAGGGGATAATTCCCCTAGAAAAAAATTGAAGACATAATTAGATATTACTCCAAAGCTAAGATTTCGATGGCATCTATAATTTTATGAAAACTGAACGAATAAAGCCTATGTGCATCTTCAAAAGAGAATGATTTTGTGTGGTCAGCCAACAAATTTTAAAGATCCTTTTAGGAAAAATATTTTTTTTTCGTCTATTACCAATGTTCAAGAAAGGTGAAACATGCAATTCAAGTTGAAAAATCATCTTTACAATTCTAGTGATGAATTACCCACTAGACGTGCGACAAGGATGTTTTATACAGATGGGCCTCACAACGGAAAAATATTGTATAAATAAGCATTTTTCATATTTCCAGCAAGAAAGAAAACTTTTTAAATTTCACTTTTTGCTGCTTTCGTCGGACCGCTCCCAAATTTCTTAGAGGAAGGGACTGATAACTCAAAAATGTCTTTCTTCTCAATGGGTAAGATAGTCATTTTTGTTATTATATGTACGAAATATTCGTACTGTGCTGATACTCCTAACCAGTGGTCGCCAAATTGGTCGATATAGACCCCAGGGGCGATAGAAAAATAGAAAACATCATTGTATTGGTAATATTAATTCAGTTCATATTTTCTACTTGGCTGCCTTATTTTCAAAATTTAATGACCCGTTTACAAGATAAAGCTATCACGATTATTCAAGCTTGGACGATTCTTTTAGATTTCCAAGCTAAATTAACCTTATTTAAATCATCATTGTTACGAAAAGATTTTCAGAACTTTTCGAATCTACGGCAATTAAAAGTAAAAGAGGAAGACTTAGAAGTATACAAATATCTTCAAAATTTGAGCGATGATTTTAAAATGCGCTTTGCAAATTTTGAAAACATGCACATTCCAGATTGGGTTATCATTCCATTTTCTGCAGATATTGAAAACATCGAATGTAACAAACAAGATGAACTTATCGAATTGTCAGTTGATCTTGAAGCTAAGACGCTTTTTAAAAAAAGGACTTTAAGTTACTTTTGGAAGAATATGAATGTTGTAGAAAAATATCCAAAACTTTTGCTTGCATTTCCGAACAATGGTTGAAGCTGGTTTCAGTCATGTTAATTCCATTTTAATAGAACAAAGAAATAAGCTATATATAGAATTCCGTGGTGTAATGGAATGAACATGAGTCGCTCTAGTTACAGTGGCGCTTTAAGTCTGAAACTTACTAATTTTGAATTCAGCAAGACTCACGCCCTTTACATTGACAACGTTAGTAAATTGTATACTAAGTTAATAAGTCGGCAAGAAAGAGCATTTTTATTTCAAGTTTTGAGAGTATTCGTGAAAATATCCTATATATAGCTTATATAAATTGATTACGTGACTCCGATTTTTGGTGGGGCAGTGGTAGCCCGGTTGGAAGAGTAGCGGATTAGCAATAGGAGGGTTGTGAGTTCGAAACTCGGTCTAACCAAAGAGCGTCGTGTACGTGGGTGCTGGTGTGTGTTAAATCTGTCGTAATCTCAAATGTCCTCACGTTGACGTGGTGGAAGTTTGGAGAGTAGTGTGCTAGCCAGGTGTTGCCTCGTCATCTGACCGTGGTTTAAAATTACGAGGCGTTGACCTCGGATCTTTCCCTTCAAGATTCAACTACCCACCCCCCGGTTTTGGAAGTGATGTTCGTTTCACAGTTCACACTTAATAAACCGTTAATGTAGTCAGGAATTATTTTTGGAGGTACAAAAGAGAGATTGAATTTTTATGCTAATTGAAGATTTGGACTTATTACATTAAAAAAGTATTTTTTATTTTGTACTTTGAACCAACTTAGGAATACAGCTTTTTATGCAAAATGAATATCTGAACTTTTAGAGCTGAGTCCAATGACTAATGCAAGAATTGGCCAAAAGAACAATTTTAATTAACATTAAGCACAAGACAAAACAATTACAAGAATAAACAAACATAAAAAGTTACATCTCGGGGAACAAAACTTCAGCGCGTCAGTTCTACGCTCGCCTTGGGAAACAACTAGAGAAAAATGATTCATTCTCTTTCGCGGAGAATGTGTCATGTGGTCCGCCATCGCCAATCAAGGCGCATATCGCTGAGATACACGTTAAGGGGCTGATGCGTTACAAACTTTATTATATTTTAAAAAAGATATTGGTTCGCTAAGTTTTTGTATAATATAATATATCAAATTTAGTCCTGACTATGAACTGAAAAACAAAGACATACAGTGTTAAAATTGTTACACCTCAGTTGTTCTAGTACAGAAATGATTTTACGAGGGTTTTTCAACAAATATTTATTGTTGGTTAAATACATACAATTTTCTATGCGAAGTACAATAAACAACAATTATTTTCATAATTCAATAACTATGTTAAAGAAATCCATGAATTTTTATAGTATTTTATCTTGAAAACATTTTCAAAAGCCGATTCCAACGCTTTCGAGGTCAGCTCAGGACCCCATTGCCCGTCCCCCTGGCGAAGAATATATGCTTTTTATATAGACCAAGAATATATGCTTTTTATATTTTTTTATATAGATTAGATATAATATAACTTATTTTATAAGGTAAATGCCAGACATTTAAATTATTAAAAAAATTTCTTCTCAAGTTTTGAAAATAGATATTAATAAAATTATTCTATGTAGGCACTGAAAATTGTATCTGGGAATTTGTCAAAAAATTCGAATAAATTTAAAACGTCGTAAAAGCTAATTATCCGAACCCCTAGTACATTTTTCAATCAATGGAGGTTTGACACATTTCAGTCTGAAAAATTACTATCTCCTTAATTAGTTATATTTATGGAAAATGTTTATGAAATAAAACCCAACTTTTGATACATTAACTTTAGCTATTTTATGCTAAATTTATCTATGCCTAATTTCAAAATTTATGACTAATTATAATTAATAATATTTGAAATTTATTATATGACCAGATAATGCTATAATGTTATGCAATATTTGAGCAACACATTTGATATTGTCAATTCTCATTCATCAATTCAGTTTAATTAGTTTTGTTCTGTTATATAGAACCATTGTGACAGATTTTGTCCAGAATAAGAAAACAGGAGCGTGTTTTGATCCTTTCAAGCCTTTCCAAGATTTGTCCACTAAAAATGGGAAATTTTGAAATTCATTTTTTTAGTTGATGCTCGTGGAGTACGTTAAAAAAATCTAAATCTGTGCTAAGGGCTTCTCTAACATCTTACTAAAATTTGATCACTTTATTGTTTTGCCTCAAAAAGTTTAAGAGGAATCAGAATTTATAGTTGTGAAAAAATTCATTTTTCTATATTTATCAAAATTATGTATTTAGGGATGCTAAAAGTTTTCTTGAACTTGCTTTCTTGATCTTAGGAGGGTTTGAGGAGAATCGATTTACAACTCCCTGAGCCACCGTGAGACACTTTATGTAGATGTATTCTACCGATACAAAATGATGATTCTGTGTTGTATATGGTTTATCATCTTAGCAAAGGGAAAACGTATTTCAAGAAGTCTGTTGAATCAACATCAATTTGAATTGCCTACAATAAATAGACGCCCTTTACATTTTCTTTACAAAAGCAAGCAGCTCACGAGATTTACCTCTACAATGTTTTCTTTTCAAATTAAAGTCTACAACATTCAACAAGATCTATCGTCATTTAATAAACTTCAAAAAGGTGTTAAACAAGTAATAAACAGGGAAAAGATAATGAATTGTCCTTAAAAAGAAATAAAGCGAAGAAAGTTTTTCATCACTTTGAACTGACATTTCTTTATTACTCAAAACAAAGTGACCACATTTTTAATGATATAACTAAACATTTTGATAAATTCAACTTTTAGTATAGTGGTATAATTTTACTTTCACTCTTCAGTAAAATATTTTTCAAGAGTCCCCAAATTGAAATAGATCTATAGTTATTAATTGCAATGAAAAATGTAATAGGTATGTAATAAACTGTAAAAGCGTATTAAATTACCTTTAAATAGTAAAAGTGGATTTATCATTTTAAACTTAAATATTTCCTTAATTCGAAAAACAAAGTGATCCAATTTTTTATATCAGAACTCAGTAGAAGCTATGAAAAATTCAGATTTTGGTTGTGTACACCATATATACCCAGTAGCTACTAGATTAAAAAAAATTTTTATCAGTGATAAAATCTTGCAAATGCTCGAAACATTCCTGTTTTCTTACTCATGACAAAATATACTGTCACTGGTTCTTGCAAAAAATATGATTTTAGTACTTTTCCCTTCATGTAAATTTGTCTCTGAAATTAAAAAGACAAATCGCAAGTTTCAATCAGGAAAGTTTTTGAATACCTAACAATCAAAATTAAGCCAAAGTTCTATCAGCAATTTATTCTGAGTAAAGTTGGTTTGTATTTTGTGATTTGTTCAATCAGGAGGGGAGTCAGCATTTTGTGTACTCCTCAATTGCAAAAATGGAGAGCTTCGCAGTTTCTTAAATTCCAAATGGTAAAGAAATCTCAAAAATAAAATTGATTTTTAATTTTCGAAACATGTACACACACAATTGTACAAAAATGAAGATGCTTATAAATGATGCACCACCCTTTGTTAAGATGGCGTCCCCACTCCCCTTGTAGCAGATTTCTGGATAATTCTATTCAACGAAAATTCTTCGAAAGACGGGGAAAAGATGACTCACTAATGACTTCAGTGAGAAAATGTCTCATAGAAGCCAAAGCCAAAAAATGCGCCACAGCATTTGCCAAGAAAGCGATAACTAGTGAAATGTGACAGTTGCAAAGAACGATAACTTGCCAAATATGATTACCCTGAACACACCCTAATTACCCGCCTCGGGCGCTGCATTTTCGCTCCCATTTGACAGACTACTTGGAAGGGGAGTAGTGTAACCTCTACAAATCATATATAATCTTTGTTTCTACGACTTTATGTAGACTGCGAATGGCAACAGTGAAAATTATTTTGTAGAATAATAATGTTTTAAAAAGAAGAACGTCTTTAAAAAATTAAATAATTTTCTTTAAAATATAGTAGTGAAAAGTTATTTTTAAACAGAAAAATAATGTTTTGTGATGTAGCCACCGCTACAGAGTAACGGATTAGCAACCGGAGGGTTGCGAGTTCAAATCCAACAAAGACATCGTGTACAAAGGGGCTAGTGCACGTTGAATCTGTCGTGGCCATAAATGTCCACGTTGGCGTGGTGTGGAAGTTTGGACAGTAGGGTGCCAGCTCAGATGTTGACCTCGTCATCTGACCGTGATTCAAAATTACGAGGCGTTTCCCATGATGGTTGGGGGGGCCGCGGTGGCCCGGTTGGAAGAGTAACGGACTTGCAACCGAATGTTTGCCAGTTCGAATCCAGCCAAACACCGTCGTGTACAAAGGGGGCTGGTGCACGTTAAATCTGTCGTGGCCTCAAATGTCCTCACGTTGGCGTGGTGTGGAAGTTTGGAGAGTGGGGTACCAGCTCAGGTGTTGCCTCGTCATCTGACCGTGGTTCAAAATTACGTGGTGTTGTCCTCGGATCTTTCCCTTTGGGATTGATCCCGGACCGTCACCAATAGCCCGTTGTGTTGCTCCAGTGTGACGTTAATTGAAATACCCCCCCCCCATGATGGTTGGTTTTGGGGTTTTATGGCGCAAGGGCCATATTTGGCCATGCTGCGCTAGACACATAGTATACAACATCAAGTAATAGACAGACACACAATGAACGTTTTACTGAAACAGAAGAGAAATACACCCAGGGAGGAATGAACCTGACAGGAATTGAACCTGCGCCGTGTACAATTCGAAGGTTGCTAGCGCAGTGGCCAAACCCACTGAGCCATGATGGCCTACGCTTTTTCCATGAATCTTTCGTCATTAATTGATCCGGGACCATCGTCTATAGCCCGCTGTGTTGATCCAATTCGACGTTAATTAACTATCTAACCTAACCGTTTGGCTTATAACTTCATAGAAAAAGGTAGGTATTTGAATTAACCACACTGTCGCGAATGCGAGCCTGCTATCGTTTCTGCGGACTGGTCGCGCATGCGCAAAAAGGAAAAACTGACAGAACATTCTTTAACTTTGTATAGAACTCTCGGATTGAGCGGGAGAAAATGTGTTGTTCCTTTTTCTGTTAAAATTGTAAATATAATGTAAATATATCGGCGCAATTAAAGAGTAGCGAAATTTATACGATGTGTTTTCATTTGATTTGAGCTTCTCTGTGAATGAATATATACGTTTCAGCGAAAGAATGGATAATACAAAGGCATCATAGAATTCTATCTTTTTTGCCCAGCCCTAGAAAAGAGGGTAAGGATTCAAGAAAAAGGGTGAGTGAACTCTTCTCACATCTTTTATTATATTTTAGATGAATTTTAACCTCTTTGAAGCAATATTTTATGGCGCCCGAACAGGGACTTGGGCAAAATCGAAAGTGAATATATTTGAGTGATATTGATGCCTTTTATTTACTTGTATGAACTTTTGCAATTCTCCCTCAATATTAGAAGTATTGATTTATTATAAAATTGAAATATTCGCAATTTAAAAACGACCAGTATAGAATTTTGTAAAAGGAACTGGCCGACGAATTTGCGAAATCGAAGCGTTCAGTTAGTTATACGTCAACTTACTACCAAATTAATTAATAAAATTGAAGGGAAACTATCTGAAAATGTTGTTGAGGATGAATTGCATGTGTTATTAGAACAACTTTCTCTTAAAGAAGTTGAACTTAGTAAAGTAAACAGTGAAATTGAAGCATTAATTTTGGATGTTAAGGACATTGAAGAAGAAATAGTTATTAGTAATTACTGCAATGAGAAGCTAATTGTGTGTAAAGTGCAAATAAAAAGAAAAATTGAGAATTTAAAAACAAGTTTGATATCTACTGTTACTGATCAGAATAAAGTGGCTCAAGGTAAAAGTATTATGTCTGTTGGAAGAATGCCAGAAAGTTCTATAATTAAATTACCCACGATCACTATTGACAAATTTAACAATGATCCTGGTGATTGGCAACGATTTTTCGATCAATTTGAGTCGGTTATCCATAAAAATAGAGATATTGCTAATGTCGATAAATTTAACTATCTAAAATCGTATTTAACCGGATCAGCAGCCCATGCAATTCAAGGTTTCTCTTTAACCAATGACAATTATCAAGTTGCTCTGGATACTTTAAAAGAGCGTTTCGGAAAGAAAACATTAGTGATTAATTCACATTTAAATAAACTATCTTTAACCCCTGTGAAAAGAATTACCGATATTCACGCTTTGCGCAAATTATATGACACATGTCTGACACAGGTGCGTAACCTTGAATCGCTCAGTTTAAATCCTGAAAATTATGAAGCATTATTTTGCCCTATTCTCATCAAATTATTGCCTCCAGAAATTGTAATTGAAATTGCTAAAAATTGTGGATCTGAAGATATTTGGAAAGTTTCTGAAATGTTGGATATTGTAAAATTAGAATTAGAGTCACGTGAGAAAGCCCAATTTTTGGTTCAAAACCATCTTTCAAATGACAAAGGATTTTCGCATCACACCACTTCGTATGACGCTAAAACGAAAGAGTTCGAGTTGCCTGCCAGACAGAATAGAAATTTTGGCTATCGCTCTTTTACACCTAATAAAAATGTGCCCACTGCGTCAGGATTATTAAATGATACCAGTAGAAGGGTTAATAAATGTGTGTTATGCAGTGATGAAACCCATTCTTTGCAGGACTGTAACACATTTAAAAATAAGTCTATGAAAGAGAAAAAGGGATTTCTATCTGAACGAGGTTGTTGCTTTATTTGTTTAAAACCTAGACATCTCGCCCGAGACTGTAAGTGTTATGTAAGATGTTCAGAATGTCAGAAAAGACATTTCTCTACTATGTGCCCAGAATATGTCAACAAAACTGAACGTCACGAAGATGTCCCCAAGCAGAAAGAGAGTGATAAAACCCAAGCCTTTGCTAACAAAACTTGCAACCAAGATGTATTAATGCAGACTTCATCGGTAATCTTAAAAAATAATGATAAAGAGATCCTTATAAGATGTTTGTATGATTCTGGAAGTCAGCATTCGTACCTTTCAAAGCAGATAGTTCAGGATATTGGTTATCAGTCTTTGGGACAACAAGAAATGAATCACAGTCTTTTCGGGGGGTCGGAAGAAACTAGAACCCATGAGCGGTACAAAATATTTTTAAGCAATCTTTCAAAAACTTTTTCATGTAACTTTGAAGTGTTTGACCAAGAAAAAATATGCGCAGAGATCCCAAAAATTACAGATGGTCCCTGGATTATAGAAGCAAAACGCTGCGGAATAGAGTTTTCAGATCATAGTAGTAAAACAGGGAACAATGAAATCCACTTGCTAATTGGGGCAGATATTATTGGGAAGCTTTTCACTGGAAATTTTAAGCTTTTATCAAGTGGCCTCGCTGCAATTGAGACTCATTTAGGGTGGACTTTGATGGGGAAGGTTCCAGAGTCTAGGGGAACTGGCAACACTTCTTTACTTGCCATTTCCTTACATGTTAAAAGTGAAAAATTGAAAGACCTTTGGGAACTAGACGTACTTGGAATAAGAGATCCCATCGAGAGAAAAAAAGCCGAAGATTTAAACCAAGAGGCTTTAGACTTATTTAATAACACGGTAGATAGAGATTCAGATGGAAGGTATATTGTCTCACTACCTTGGATTGAAAATCATCCGACACTTTCTACTAACCGAGAACTAGCGGAAAAAAGACTTAAGTCAACGGTTCATAACTTGAAGTCCTGAGAATTTAGATGCGTATCAGAAAGTGTTCGAAGAATGGGAAACTGAAGGAATCATAGAAACGATTCCTGACTCGGGTGCAAATGAAGGTCACTTTTTACCTCATAGAGCTGTGATTCGTCAAAGTTCTACTACTAAGATAAGACCCGTTTTTGATGACTCTGCAAAAGGGAAACACTCCTTATCATTAAATGATTGCTTAGCCAAGGGTCCAAATCTGATAGAACTGATACCCTCTATATTGCACAGATTCAGAAAGGGTAAAATAGGCGTCAGTGCAGATATCAAAAAAGCATTCCTTCAGATCAGCTTAAAAGAGAAGGACAAAAACTTTTTGAAATTTCTCTGGTATAAAGATGGTGATTATAAACAGCTGCAAGTTTATAGGCATTGTCGAGTGGTTTTCGGTATTAATGCTAGTCCATTCCTGTTAGCGGCGACCTTGTTGCATCTTTTAAACGAAGTAGAAGAGCCTCTCAGACATACAGCTGAAAAGCTAAAGAATTCATTCTACGTCGATAATTGCGTAACCAGTGTAAATTCGGAAGAAGAATTACAAGAATTTATTGCCAATTCTAGAAATATATTAGGGTCAACGCAATTTGACCTACGAGGTTGGCGGTACAATCTTCCTGTTAAAGACAACATAGCAGGTAAAAGCATAGGACTCATGGAAGACCAAAAATCACCTGAACCAATTTTGGGGCTGCAGTGGCACGTAGAAGATGACAGGCTTAGCTTGATGAGTTTTGAAGAAAAAAGCGATCCAAAGAAGATCTCTAAAAGATATGTTCTTTCTGAAGCCAACAAAGTATTTGATCCCCTAGGATTTACCGCTCCGGTTACTCTCCTGCCTAAGCTAATGCTGCAAGAGTGTTGGAAACTAAAGCTCAAGTGGGATGATGAACTACCCAAAGATATGAAAAATAAATTTACAAAATGGAAAGAACAAATAGAAGTCTTGAAGAAAATAAGAATCCCGCGTAAACTCGCACCTCATGACATCCAACTTGGTGAATCAAGTCTCCACATCTTTTGCGACGCAAGTAAATCAGCTCTTATGCCACCTGCATCTTTCTTAGAACATCCTACAATGACGAGGTGTCTTTCCAACTAATACAAGCCAAGACGAGAGTAGCTCCAATAAGAGAAGCAACTATTCCAAGACTGGAGTTATTATCCTGTGTTATCGGAGCAAGGTTAGCAAACACCATATTCAAAGAACTAGAGGTAGAGAACTTGAAAACCTTTTATTGGTCTGATTCAGTAAATGCGCTATACTGGATTAGAAGAAATGAAAACTGGGGAACATTTGTGTACAATCGAGTACAAGAAATTCGACTTCTAACGAATCCTGAGGATTGGAAACACATATCCGGTACTTTAAATCCGGCTGATCTACCGTCACGGGGATGCACTGCTGAAAAATTGAAGATGGTCGCTGGTGGGAGGGACCAAAGTGGCTGGAACAACCTAGTGATAAATGGCCAGTCTCGGATGCGGGCCCGGATTTTGATGTTGCCAATTTGGAAAGACGAAAAACAGTAGTATCTGCTACCAACTAGAATCTACAAACCCAAATAAAAGCAGAATTCGAATATCAAGGTTTGGACGACGTTTAAGACCTGCCCAACGTTTGATTGATTCCTGAGTTTCATGAACCTGAAACTCAGGGGTGGGAGGATGTCGCGGATGCGAGCCTGCTATCGTTTCTGCGGACTGGTCGCGCATGCGCAAAAAGGAAAAACTGACAGAACATTCTTTAACTTTGTATAGAACTCTCGGATTGAGCGGGAGAAAATGTGTTGTTCCTTTTTCTGTTAAAATTGTAAATATAATGTAAATATATCGGCGCAATTAAAGAGTAGCGAAATTTATACGATGTGTTTTCATTTGATTTGAGCTTCTCTGTGAATGAATATATACGTTTCAGCGAAAGAATGGATAATACAAAGGCATCATAGAATTCTATCTTTTTTGCCCAGCCCTAGAAAAGAGGGTAAGGATTCAAGAAAAAGGGTGAGTGAACTCTTCTCACATCTTTTATTATATTTTAGATGAATTTTAACCTCTTTGAAGCAATATTTTATGGCGCCCGAACAGGGACTTGGGCAAAATCGAAAGTGAATATATTTGAGTGATATTGATGCCTTTTATTTACTTGTATGAACTTTTGCAATTCTCCCTCAATATTAGAAGTATTGATTTATTATAAAATTGAAATATTCGCAATTTAAAAACGACCAGTATAGAATTTTGTAAAAGGAACTGGCCGACGAATTTGCGAAATCGAAGCGTTCAGTTAGTTATACGTCAACTTACTACCAAATTAATTAATAAAATTGAAGGGAAACTATCTGAAAATGTTGTTGAGGATGAATTGCATGTGTTATTAGAACAACTTTCTCTTAAAGAAGTTGAACTTAGTAAAGTAAACAGTGAAATTGAAGCATTAATTTTGGATGTTAAGGACATTGAAGAAGAAATAGTTATTAGTAATTACTGCAATGAGAAGCTAATTGTGTGTAAAGTGCAAATAAAAAGAAAAATTGAGAATTTAAAAACAAGTTTGATATCTACTGTTACTGATCAGAATAAAGTGGCTCAAGGTAAAAGTATTATGTCTGTTGGAAGAATGCCAGAAAGTTCTATAATTAAATTACCCACGATCACTATTGACAAATTTAACAATGATCCTGGTGATTGGCAACGATTTTTCGATCAATTTGAGTCGGTTATCCATAAAAATAGAGATATTGCTAATGTCGATAAATTTAACTATCTAAAATCGTATTTAACCGGATCAGCAGCCCATGCAATTCAAGGTTTCTCTTTAACCAATGACAATTATCAAGTTGCTCTGGATACTTTAAAAGAGCGTTTCGGAAAGAAAACATTAGTGATTAATTCACATTTAAATAAACTATCTTTAACCCCTGTGAAAAGAATTACCGATATTCACGCTTTGCGCAAATTATATGACACATGTCTGACACAGGTGCGTAACCTTGAATCGCTCAGTTTAAATCCTGAAAATTATGAAGCATTATTTTGCCCTATTCTCATCAAATTATTGCCTCCAGAAATTGTAATTGAAATTGCTAAAAATTGTGGATCTGAAGATATTTGGAAAGTTTCTGAAATGTTGGATATTGTAAAATTAGAATTAGAGTCACGTGAGAAAGCCCAATTTTTGGTTCAAAACCATCTTTCAAATGACAAAGGATTTTCGCATCACACCACTTCGTATGACGCTAAAACGAAAGAGTTCGAGTTGCCTGCCAGACAGAATAGAAATTTTGGCTATCGCTCTTTTACACCTAATAAAAATGTGCCCACTGCGTCAGGATTATTAAATGATACCAGTAGAAGGGTTAATAAATGTGTGTTATGCAGTGATGAAACCCATTCTTTGCAGGACTGTAACACATTTAAAAATAAGTCTATGAAAGAGAAAAAGGGATTTCTATCTGAACGAGGTTGTTGCTTTATTTGTTTAAAACCTAGACATCTCGCCCGAGACTGTAAGTGTTATGTAAGATGTTCAGAATGTCAGAAAAGACATTTCTCTACTATGTGCCCAGAATATGTCAACAAAACTGAACGTCACGAAGATGTCCCCAAGCAGAAAGAGAGTGATAAAACCCAAGCCTTTGCTAACAAAACTTGCAACCAAGATGTATTAATGCAGACTTCATCGGTAATCTTAAAAAATAATGATAAAGAGATCCTTATAAGATGTTTGTATGATTCTGGAAGTCAGCATTCGTACCTTTCAAAGCAGATAGTTCAGGATATTGGTTATCAGTCTTTGGGACAACAAGAAATGAATCACAGTCTTTTCGGGGGGTCGGAAGAAACTAGAACCCATGAGCGGTACAAAATATTTTTAAGCAATCTTTCAAAAACTTTTTCATGTAACTTTGAAGTGTTTGACCAAGAAAAAATATGCGCAGAGATCCCAAAAATTACAGATGGTCCCTGGATTATAGAAGCAAAACGCTGCGGAATAGAGTTTTCAGATCATAGTAGTAAAACAGGGAACAATGAAATCCACTTGCTAATTGGGGCAGATATTATTGGGAAGCTTTTCACTGGAAATTTTAAGCTTTTATCAAGTGGCCTCGCTGCAATTGAGACTCATTTAGGGTGGACTTTGATGGGGAAGGTTCCAGAGTCTAGGGGAACTGGCAACACTTCTTTACTTGCCATTTCCTTACATGTTAAAAGTGAAAAATTGAAAGACCTTTGGGAACTAGACGTACTTGGAATAAGAGATCCCATCGAGAGAAAAAAAGCCGAAGATTTAAACCAAGAGGCTTTAGACTTATTTAATAACACGGTAGATAGAGATTCAGATGGAAGGTATATTGTCTCACTACCTTGGATTGAAAATCATCCGACACTTTCTACTAACCGAGAACTAGCGGAAAAAAGACTTAAGTCAACGGTTCATAACTTGAAGTCCTGAGAATTTAGATGCGTATCAGAAAGTGTTCGAAGAATGGGAAACTGAAGGAATCATAGAAACGATTCCTGACTCGGGTGCAAATGAAGGTCACTTTTTACCTCATAGAGCTGTGATTCGTCAAAGTTCTACTACTAAGATAAGACCCGTTTTTGATGACTCTGCAAAAGGGAAACACTCCTTATCATTAAATGATTGCTTAGCCAAGGGTCCAAATCTGATAGAACTGATACCCTCTATATTGCACAGATTCAGAAAGGGTAAAATAGGCGTCAGTGCAGATATCAAAAAAGCATTCCTTCAGATCAGCTTAAAAGAGAAGGACAAAAACTTTTTGAAATTTCTCTGGTATAAAGATGGTGATTATAAACAGCTGCAAGTTTATAGGCATTGTCGAGTGGTTTTCGGTATTAATGCTAGTCCATTCCTGTTAGCGGCGACCTTGTTGCATCTTTTAAACGAAGTAGAAGAGCCTCTCAGACATACAGCTGAAAAGCTAAAGAATTCATTCTACGTCGATAATTGCGTAACCAGTGTAAATTCGGAAGAAGAATTACAAGAATTTATTGCCAATTCTAGAAATATATTAGGGTCAACGCAATTTGACCTACGAGGTTGGCGGTACAATCTTCCTGTTAAAGACAACATAGCAGGTAAAAGCATAGGACTCATGGAAGACCAAAAATCACCTGAACCAATTTTGGGGCTGCAGTGGCACGTAGAAGATGACAGGCTTAGCTTGATGAGTTTTGAAGAAAAAAGCGATCCAAAGAAGATCTCTAAAAGATATGTTCTTTCTGAAGCCAACAAAGTATTTGATCCCCTAGGATTTACCGCTCCGGTTACTCTCCTGCCTAAGCTAATGCTGCAAGAGTGTTGGAAACTAAAGCTCAAGTGGGATGATGAACTACCCAAAGATATGAAAAATAAATTTACAAAATGGAAAGAACAAATAGAAGTCTTGAAGAAAATAAGAATCCCGCGTAAACTCGCACCTCATGACATCCAACTTGGTGAATCAAGTCTCCACATCTTTTGCGACGCAAGTAAATCAGCTCTTATGCCACCTGCATCTTTCTTAGAACATCCTACAATGACGAGGTGTCTTTCCAACTAATACAAGCCAAGACGAGAGTAGCTCCAATAAGAGAAGCAACTATTCCAAGACTGGAGTTATTATCCTGTGTTATCGGAGCAAGGTTAGCAAACACCATATTCAAAGAACTAGAGGTAGAGAACTTGAAAACCTTTTATTGGTCTGATTCAGTAAATGCGCTATACTGGATTAGAAGAAATGAAAACTGGGGAACATTTGTGTACAATCGAGTACAAGAAATTCGACTTCTAACGAATCCTGAGGATTGGAAACACATATCCGGTACTTTAAATCCGGCTGATCTACCGTCACGGGGATGCACTGCTGAAAAATTGAAGATGGTCGCTGGTGGGAGGGACCAAAGTGGCTGGAACAACCTAGTGATAAATGGCCAGTCTCGGATGCGGGCCCGGATTTTGATGTTGCCAATTTGGAAAGACGAAAAACAGTAGTATCTGCTACCAACTAGAATCTACAAACCCAAATAAAAGCAGAATTCGAATATCAAGGTTTGGACGACGTTTAAGACCTGCCCAACGTTTGATTGATTCCTGAGTTTCATGAACCTGAAACTCAGGGGTGGGAGGATGTCGCGGATGCGAGCCTGCTATCGTTTCTGCGGACTGGTCGCGCATGCGCAAAAAGGAAAAACTGACAGAACATTCTTTAACTTTGTATAGAACTCTCGGATTGAGCGGGAGAAAATGTGTTGTTCCTTTTTCTGTTAAAATTGTAAATATAATGTAAATATATCGGCGCAATTAAAGAGTAGCGAAATTTATACGATGTGTTTTCATTTGATTTGAGCTTCTCTGTGAATGAATATATAAGTTTCAGCGAAAGAATGGATAATACAAAGGCATCATAGAATTCTATCTTTTTGCCCAGCCCTAGAAAAGAGTGAGTGAACTCTTATCACATCTTTTATTATATTTTAGATGAATTTTAACCTCTTTGAAGCAATACACACACTAGGGGAGCAGCACATTGGGCTATTGGCGATACTCCGGGATGAACCCCGAAAATTCGAGAACACCTCGTTATTTTGAACCACGGTTAGGTTGGTATTGGTATTTCCAATTAACGTCACACTGGAGCAACACAACGGGCTATTGGTGACGGTCCGGGATCAATCCCAGAGGGAAAGATCGAGGACAACACCACGTAATTTTGAACCACGGTCAGATGACGAGGCAACACCTGAACTGGCACTCCACTCTCCAAACTTCCACACCCACGGTTAGGTGACGTATATAGAAAAAAGTGCGATACAGAATAAAGATATTCCTGGTGCCCTCACACATCAAACACCAGGAATTTACATTCCAATGATTTTTAATTTTTTACCAGATTATGTACAGCCAGCATCATGCCTTTTTAAAGTATAATATAAAGGAAGCAGCTTGATTACTACTCATCTTTTAAAACCCAAAAATGCTAGAGTTTTGAAAACTAAATTTAAAGCCGGTTGAAATTGTCACTGTCCGAATTGTTTAATCTTAGAGTTAAATACTACGTGATGTTGCTATCCCTTTGTTAATTAAAACGAGCACCTTCAATTTAACATTGTGAAGTACCTCATCAATTAGTTAATTTTTTCGTGTTGAACTGCTACTGAGTTAATTTCAAAAATGTCAAACGTTTCATCCAGTATTGTTGTGCTTCCCTCTCTCAATCGTAAATTTCCTTCTGTTATATCTCAAAGTACTTCTGGAATTATTGCATACGGATCCCGATGCCAAATTTTTTTCATAGACTTTCGCAGTAATCCTCCAGTGGTTTTAAATTCAAAACTTCTTAAAGAAGCGCATAAGGGTATAATCATATCTGTGTCCTTCAGTAAGTGTGATAATGTTGATCTGCTCGCTTCTATCTCTGATGATTGGAAACTTAAAGTGTGGGATTTAGAAACTCAGTCATGCTTGCTAACACTGGAAGTTCAAGATGTAAGTATCATGTTTCTGTTTTGGTGATAATTGTATTGATGTAAGTGTATGTTTCTGTTTTGGTGATAATTGTATTGATGTAAGTGTATGTTTCTGTTTTGGTTCAACCTTATAACAAAATTGTTATAAGGTTAAAACACTGATGCATGAACTAGTCATTTCCAGTTTGATATTAAATGAAAATCCTCTTATTCAATACTAAAAAATTATAGATTTGATTTGAGAAAGGTACAGCTGTAGTCTCTGCCGCGCGCGGTGGCAACGCGTTTTTTTTGGCACCGTGTTTGGCGCACTTTTTTATGTCGCCACGGAAATCTTCCAACATTGGGTACAGCTGTAGTCTCTACCGCGCACGGTGGCAACGCGTTTTTTTTTTTGGCGCCGTGTTTGGCGCACTTTTTATGTCGCCACGGAAATCTTCCAACATTGAATATATACTGCATACGTACGGATGAATTATGTAAATCTGAATTAAACAACATTTTGACTAGAAAAACACTGCAAATATTGATTAAATATTTGGACTTTTGGCGTAGTTATAAGCGACTCATGCCGGTGAGGGTAACCCTAACTGAAAAAGTCATATCCCCGTTACATTTATCGCAAGAAACTTTAGATTTAATTAATCCCGATTCCTTTAAAAAGTTAAAAAAAAAGCTCTTTATCGCGACACAACTCGTAACAAAAAAAACGATTAACTACTCCCTCAGTCCCGTAAGTTAGCCTAAAAACAGGTTAACCCTAACCAGGAGAAAATTCGAGAAAAAAATGGGTTACCATCACCCGGCATGAGTCACTTATAACTACGCCAAAAGCCGCGCCAAGAGTCGTTGCCACCGCGCGCGGCAGAGACTACAGCTGTACCGAGTATATCAACGAACCCTGGTTTTGTTCAATGGACAAAACAAAACCATGATATATATGCATATTAATGTAATTATGGTAAAATCCTAGTATACGTTACACGCTTGGCGTGATTTTGAAAAATGTCGCCAACACCGAAATGACGTTTTTACGATTGTCGCCAAGAATTGGCGTAGGCAAAAACATAGAAAATCGTAACCTGAAAATAGCAAAAACATAAAGGTACAGCTGCAGTCTCCGCTGCGTGGAGTGGCAATGCGGTTTTTTTGGCGTACTTATGTCGCCACGGAAATCTTCCAAAATTGCATACATATGGATTAAATATATAAATCTTGATAAAACAACATTTTAACTAGTAAAACACTGCAAATTTGGATTAAGTATACACAAAATACAAAAAATATTTTTTAACGGAAATCACATCTTGACTAGTGAAACATTGCAAAACTGAATTAAATATACACAAATATGCAAAAAAAAAATGTAACGGAATTAAAGGTCGAGCAGTCGCATCAGGTTGTATTTTTCCTGTCTATTTTGTTTTATTAGTTATCTTATTATTTCTAGTGTACCTTATTTCTTAAGATGCCTTCTATTTTTAGTGTAGTCGATAAGTTTCAAGAGAATTTTTCTTGCAACTTAAAGTTTACTTTTTCTGGTGGTAGACAAACTTTCGGGACTGAGGGAGTTGGTAATCGTTTTTTTTTGTTACGAATTGTGTCGCGATAAAGAGCTTTTTTTTAAACTTTTTTGAAGGAATCGGGATTAATTAAATCTAAATTTTCTTGCAATAAATGCAACGGGGAAATGACGTTTTCTGTTAGGAATTCAGAGCAATGGATACACGTGGATTTGTAGAAATCGCAGGGATAATCCAAATCAGTGTCCAAACTGAAAAGAACAATCTATGCAAGAGCACTTGACCATGTCGGAAATAAATAGAACAATCTAGAAAAAAGAAGAATCGACACTTCTGGACGCTGGCAAGGTTGCCATAAAAACACGAGAACCCTAACCAGAGAAAAATTCGGGTTATCATCAGCCGGCATCAGTCGCTTAAAACTGCGCCAAAAGTCGTTGCCACTCAGCGCGGCGGAGACTGCAGCTGTACCGACCGCGTTTTCCCTTGGATTCCAAAATCCAAAAATATTTCGTATTTAAATATTCAGCCATCTTTAAGCTCACGAATTTACAAATCTCAAGCTCAACCGCAAAATCACACCATGAATTCCAAAATGAAAATGCAAATGCAAAATGAATAAAAAGCAATAACCCACCGAATCTCGCCAAATCTACAACTACAAATTGCAAACTTTATCGCCCTCCCAAATGTTGCCAAATCTACCGTGTAACGTATACTAGGATTAAGCCGTAATTATAATTATACGCCAAGTTACAAATCTGTCAATTTGAAGGTGAAATTATACTAGTTATACAATTTTTTCCGTTTCAATGTTGGATAATTTCTTTTGTGAAGTTTCTGTTTTTGGAAATAGAAACTTAGTGCCTGGGTTTTACACCATCATCCTCAATAGTATTAAAAGAATAAAATTTGGAACTCATTGGAAATTCTGGGTATCATAAATGAAAGTCGGTCGTCCTTTTACTAATATGGTCAGCCAAAGGTTGGCATCTGTAATATTTAAAAGTTTTACTGTGATACTTGCTGACAGCAAGCACAAAAATGTGGTAACCATAAATTCTATAAAATAAGAGGTAATTAAATTGGAAAAGGAAGTAATAATGTTTGTACCAACACTTGGGCAAAGTCGAAGTTAACTGTGTGGTCCCCAAACTTTGCCAAATTAGCATCTTATCAATAATGCTAACTGTTACCATTTGTCATTCATTGGCTTGGTGACAAAAGTGGAAGATAGGACTAGGCAGCATCACCAAGTAGGATTTTATTCAAACATTAGGTATTTTATGTAGATTGAAAAATTTTGAAATTATGGAGATTGTGTGGAGTCTTCTATATGTGAATTACAAAATTATTGGTCTTCAGGTCTACCTTTTGAAAGTCAAAATTTATTTTGGATATTGCAAAATTTCAATAGCTATTTTTATCTTTTTATGCTTAATGAAAAAGTTGAGGGTTATATCTCCTTTAAATTTCCTTTCTCCTGTTCAAATGCAGTACATTTTATATTTCTAGCATACTCAACATGTTGCTTGGATATATGGAAGTGCAAGTACTCTACTCTTTGCTTCTAATCCAAAAACAGTTTCTAAACTGAATATTAAAACTGGTAATCTTAGAAAGGTAAAAACAGGTTCTGATAGCATGGTAACAGCTATTGAATGTAATGAAAAATTACCTGAACTTGTAGCTGTAAGGTAAGTTAAAATTTTACACTTCCTTTTGTTTCTTGTAACCTATATACATTTTAAGAATTGCAAGATACTTATAATCTCTTACTTGCAGTCATGACAATGGATTTGTAAGCATTGTAGATATTGTTCAAGAAAAACTTGTACATGTATTGAAGATTCATACTATGGCAGTGACTGACCTGTCATGGAGTCCAGTTTTACCTGACACAGTAAGTGAAAAATGTATCAATATTTATCAAATAATTCTTAAAATAATTTTAGTCTTGCAATAGTATTTTTATTGATTATGTAATATGGATATAAATGTGTTTTCAACTCTTGTATTCTATCCTGATGTATAAAAATATTTGAACTTCATTTTACGAATTTTATCGTGTTTCAACGAAAGTAAGACTCTGATTCTAAAAGCAGGCACAATTTAATCATTCAGTTTACATATGATCCTGTGTTTATTTTCCAGTCTATGTGATAACTGAACAGAAGTGTGATAGTTGTTGACAAGTATCAAATTGTGATATTTAGGGTGATCATATTTTTTGCTTCAAACCTGGACATTTTCAGAACTACGCTTGCTATTCAAGTTTGGGATCTCTTTAAACTTTATTTTTGTACATACATAAAACCTTCCATTAATTTCAAATATTTGTGGTCGTTATGAGTGCTATAATGCTGATTGAATTTCTTTAATATTGATATTGCAGTATCACAAAGCAAGCAAATTGTCTTATCTTTAGTTGAAACAAGATCATATTGTAATTCCCAATCCTCATTAAAAATCTGTTTTCTTCCTTCAACTTTCTCTTGCTCTTTAACATGATAGGCTGCTAAACAGACAGAATTAAAAAATATTGTAGAACTATGTAACTATTTACAAATTCCATTTCAAGCAGAAACAGTGTACCGTCGTCGAAAGTTGATAACAGACTAGTGTACTGATCCCATAAACTCTCGCCAACCAGCCTCGTCCAGTAGAGATTCAAGTCAGACATTTCAGAGTCGCATTAAAGCTAAATCATGAGCTTAGTAGCTGTCAATTTAGCCCTAATGGTTTATTAATTTTTAAATGTGCCTGTCAATCTGGGATGATTATTTGTTGAAACTTATTTTAGTCTGGTATTGTTAAAACCTTAATGTTTGTTTTTCATCTGACTGGTGTAACTCAACAAACCGACCAGTACCTAGGGATGCATCCTTCATACCAAGACTATCTTTGTCAAACTGGGACTAATGTAAACCTACATTTTGAGTTTTCTTAAAAATCTATTGTAAAAATAAACATTTATGTGAAAGCTATAGTAAATTCTTATTTCCTTTTTGTATGTCACCTGAGAAATTGACTAGTTATGTTATCTTTCCATTATATAAATGAATTACTGCTTACTAAATGCTGAATTTCTACTTAAATGTGATTTTTGCTATGTTCTTTTTAAAACCAATCTGCATGAAAAACGATTGCTCAGAGTTGTTTTTCCAATGTAGAGGAATAAGAATATGCACACAAAACAAAAAATAAATAAAATTTATCAAAACATGATAGACATTGATAAAATCTTTCAACTTACGATGGATTGAAAAATAGTTTGGAATCTATATATTTTAGTTGCAAGTTGTGAAATTTATAATTTTTTAAAGGGAGAATGAATTTTAGTTTATTTTGATTTTATATTTTCTTTGGGTATGGTTTTTGTTTTTCTAAAACCACTGAGTTTTAGATGAGATTTTTTTATTTGAATCAGATTTTTATGATTTTAATTAATTCCTTGCCTGTACAAGTTTAAATTTGTTGGACATGAGACACGCAAATTGCAGTGTAGTTTCTAAATAGTTTTGATTTATTTAAACATTAATATTTTTATGTAAAACATTAATGTATTAGGAAATATAGCTGGGTAAATTTTTGAAAGATTAAAACGTGACATAAGAATTATCCAAGTAAATCACGTGATAGTGTAAATAGACCCCAAATGCCAAGATGAGCAATGTTTTTCCATCTGGTTCTTAAGCAGTTTAGATTACTTTGAGTTTAACTCATAACCAGTGACATGAATTTTTTGGACCCTGATAAATAAGTTTTCCGGATCCCACGGACACCATATTAATCTTTTAATAAAAATCACTTGATTTGAATCATAATTTAAATCAAGCTGATTTAAATCGTCATAACCTGCCTGAGAGGAAAGAAAAATTGTCTTGTTACTCCTTGTCCCAATATAAGTTTACACTTGATTTTTGTTGCAAATTGTTGTCACATGTGTAAAAAGATGGAAAAGATGTAATTTAAGAGGTCTATTTTTCTTAAAATGTTTAAATATTATATATTAAGATAAGTGTGGCTTTATGATTATAATTAATGTTACTTGGAACATGATTTTTCAAGTCAGTTCTTAATGTGTACAATTTTTAAGCATACTTTCCAGATAACATTACACTTTCCATATGTGTTTGCAGAAAATGTTTTTAAACTTTTTTTCTCAGATGCAAAAAAGTTTTATTTTTTCCGTCTTTGTTTACAATATAAAAAAAGACAGTCAAAAGGCATTTTAAATTGCCTAATACCATCAACAAATGCTGTACTTGTTAGTTCCATTCACTTAAAAATTGGAGAAAAACTATTCAAAACAAAAATGTGTAAGCGTGACACTTATTTTGGAACATAAGTAATATTTTTGTTAGAATCTAACTTGCCTGAGCTCTCAGGGGCACATCTCTAGGTGTGTACGGGCATCAAAACCCTGAGGTACCCAAGTGATCTGTCCTCCCTTCTGTTTTACTCTCGCCTACATTTTTACTTATGCTTTGTTTTCCTCCCTCATTGTTGTCTTGTGTTTGGCATAGCTTGGCCAAATATGGCCCTTGTGCCATAAAACTCCAAAACGACCTACAATCAAACATGCCTGGTACTAGTTCCCTTGTGAAAAAACACTTGCAGAAAATATTGGAATATACAAAAATGTCGTAGTATATCCAAGATATACCCATTCTGAAGTTCACTTGCAGTAGATGTATCCCTATTTAAGCTACTGAAAAGACTTACACTTACTAACTCTTGAAAAATAGATTTTCATAATGCTCTCTGAATAATGGTGATTTAGGTATTAAGTCGGCAAAAATCCATTTTTTAAGGTGAAATGTCTCGAGAGATGGTTGCTCTAAATTACCGTCATTTAAGAAATTAAATAACATATTTGTTGATTTAATAACAGATTTTTATAAATTTGCACAAAGGGTGTTTCGGTTCCGATATCTAGGACGTTAAAACTGCATCAAGCCAAACTTTTCTTTCAAATGTTGCTCTGAACTGGATTTTTCTAAAAGATGATCTAACCAATCATCAGCTATAATATAATCAATATTTGTATGTTATGAATACATTAAAATTATTTTTATCACTCGCCACTTATTTTTCTACTACTTTTCTATAGTATTTGTTTATCATATATATTCATATAAATTATTTCTTAACCCTCTTGGCGGTAGAGGTATCTCGTCATTAGCAAACTGACCAAATCTTAATGGACAAGATATCTCGTCATCAAAAAGAAAACTGAGCAATTCTTGATCTCGCTATCATCAAAACATTGGCAATATCTTGATGAGGTATCTTGTCATTAGCAAAATTGGTCAGAATTTGATGGGCAAGATATCTCGTCAAACCACTTAGAGGGTTAAGAAGTACTGCAAAATTCAATGCGTTGAGATTTTTATGAAAATATAAAGATTTAGGAGTTGTGATTAATTTTAGATATGTTGAAAACCTATCAAGATGTTTAATAAGATTAATATGTTGCAAATACAATTCCCATTCTTTGGAATTGATATACAATGAATATCAAAACAATTTCTTTACTTAGTTCAATTTGTCTTCATTTGATAAATAATCTAAATAGATTTTGTACCTTGTTGCTTATTTTTTATACCTGGTTGTAACAGAATTTGCATTGCAATACAATAGTAACTAATCAAATTATAAATTTTCATTGCAATGAAACTTCTAAGTACTGAAAGTAATTTTATTTTCTGATAATTAGTACAAGAAATAGCACAAGAGTATCAGCATATTTTTGAAAAAAAGTGCTCCTCTTTGGGAATGAAAATTATTTGATTTTGAATTTACATTTAAAGCTCGTTTAGATTCATAATCTTTATTTCTTTCATTATAGTTACTGTCTATTAGTTTGGATCTTACTGTTCGTGTATGGAAGATGGGAGAATATAAACCTATTTGGACATATTACTTTCCTGCATCACGACAGAAAGCAGATAAGGAAAAAATTAGGCAATTGGGTGTATTTCATCCAAAAAAACCTAATGTAATAATTTGCACAACTCCTCGGTAATGTATTTATACTTTTCAAAAGGAAATTGTTATTTTTCTCACACTTTACATGTGACTTGTGTTTTGTTTATTGTGAAAAGAATTTCTACATCCAAACCTGTTTCTGCCTTTAGGATAGCAGAATTTTTATTGCACACATTTTCTTTTCACAGTGCAACTACTGTGTTGTCTTCTAAGAAATCAGCGATTGGCAATGTAATAAACTCATTTTTAAAATTAATTGCCAAAGTATGCAAGATATTATGAAGAATCGAAATTAATAATAAATTGATTGCATTAACCATTGAAATGGGAGACTGGTTTAGTTTGTATACATAAAGTGTTGAGAGTCATTATTAAAATGTTGTTTTGTGCATAATATTCAATATCAACTACATTTTGCCATAAAATTAATTTGAACTGCTGAAACTTGACAGAATTTATGTTTTGTATCTCATGTTTGTTCCAAGTTGCAAAATGGCTGCTTCTTTTTTGTCGCTTATTTCCAATTAAAATACCTCTCCAAACCATGCACTAGTTGCTAATGCTCTTGTACATACTTGTCATTAATATGCTTAGTGCATCAAGAATGATTATTATCAATTAAAAGAATTTTCTTTTTTAACACACACACACTAAAATTACGGCTGTATCAGCAACACAACAGGCTATTGGCGGCGATCTGGGATCAATCTCGAAGGGAAAGATCCGATTAGGTTTTAAGGAAATCCCTATATGTATCATGCGGAAGCAGTTGGACAGGTAATAAAATTTCTATCGCACGAAGTTTCGAGGTCACTGATTGGCATGATTTCTCAACTCCAAGTGATCTTAAACAAAAAAAATTGAATGGTCTTTTAATTTATACATATATAGCTATTGAACAGTGAAGTATTTAAGGAAATGGTGACTTGTCAAATCCAAAATAATCAGTTTAGCTTAAAAAAATTTAACAAGGTGTTTGATATAAAAATATAAAAACGTAATATCGCTTTTGTGGCTCATCATTTTGTGGCGATAAAAGGATGCTTGCTCAACATGCTGTAAAAATTTCAAGTCTATCAATCCAATAATTTTATAGATATGACAACAATTTGTAAAAGAGCTGTTCCTAGAAAAACGTGTGTAAATTCTACATCTGCATATGTCTGTTAATGTCTTGTAATTGGGCCAATTTTGCCAAATTCAACTTTAAATTTGGCACATGTTCTTAAGACCCTGAAAAATAAGATTACATGAAAAATACAAATATATTGTTTCATCGGAAAAGAAAATCCCCTTAATTTAACTGTTGCCATTTGAATGCAGTTAAAATAATCACCTATATTTTCCTTATTTTGCATTTATATTGTTTTCATCCATGTTAATAATCTTCCATTTCAGAGGTGAAATGGGTGAAGTAACTTTCATGGAGAATGAAGAGCCTAAATTTTCTCATTATCCACGCAGTAATTTCGATTGGATTAAATTCCCAGTTTCTCTTTTCATCTTTCCTGATTCACATAAACAAGAAAGCAAACTTCTGTGTTGTGACTCTTACAAGGTAATGCATCTCGAATTCTTATTCTAGTGTAAATGAGGCAGTATTTTGCTTGACTGACCATATTTTCTTGACAAGAACAGGATATGGGTTAGGTAAAAATTCTGTATTCATGCAAAAGTATGAGTTCATGTAAAGATGGTTTAAATTGTATTACTTAAACATATGGAGCTTATTATTCTTCAGTGACAGAATCCATGTAGAGTAGTAGTAGACGGACTGTACTTCAGGATCTTACCACGAGTATTTCTCCTGTGGAGTTATATTACACAGCAAATTTTGGTCTTTCAATCTTAAAATTTCGCACTCCATGACACAACTTACACATTTTCTTTATGATGTGTGTGTATGCGACTCAATGGTTATGCACATTACTGGTATCCATGGATATTGGTATGCAGTTAAAGTTATGGATAGTAATTTCTGATTGGGCAATATTAAAGTATACTTATAGTTTTTATCAGGATATGCTGATTTAAATTAGCTTGCTTTAAATCAAGTTATTTTTATTTTAAAAAATCATTGATTTAAATCAAAATTTTCAATTTCATTATCTTTTCATCTAATATTAACTTTATTAAAATTGAAAATGAAATAACTAGGAACAAGATGCATGTTATTTTTAAATGTTAAGAACTTTGCTTGAACTCAGTGCATCCCAAAATTTATTCTGAAAATCATCCTCCCTTTGAAGACACTAAATAACAGTATTTATTGATTGGAATCATAATTACTAGACAAGTATTTCCCTCTTGAGTTATTGACCAACCGGTGTTTCACAAATAAGTACTTTTTGTAAGTTAAATATTGAATAGGAATTTTGTCATGAAGCTTGGTGCAAGTTCCTTTTATTTAATTTTCCATTGGCAACATGGTTTTTCTCAAAAAGAAGTCTTTAACCAATTAATTACTGTATATAAAAATAATTCTAGAAATTCTGTACATTTTAGTCATATATGATAAATATATAATGCAAAAAATTTTGAAATTTGTGTGATTTTTTTATTAATTATATACAAAAATTTCTAATATGGTGTTGATGGGATCTCGCAACCTTATTTATTTACTTCCAAAAAATGTCATGTTATGAGTTAAAAGCAAAGTAATCTAAGCTGCTTGAGAACCAGATGGGAAAACATTCCTTATGGCATTTGCTGTGCTGTTCTATTTACTCTATCATGTGCTTAACTCTTTGCTAATTCCTATATCACATTTTAATCTTTGAAAAATTTATCCTGCTGTTTCCTAATACATTAATGTTATTAATCATAAATGTTTAACATAAATAAAAGCTATTGAGAAATTGCAGTGTGATTTGCGTGTCTCACCAACAAGCTTAAACTTGTATGGGCAAGGAATTAAAATCATAAAAATCTGATTAAAAAAATAAGTCTGATTGTTCTGATTTTTTCATACCCTGATTTTTATTAAAAACAAGACAAAATTGTCATTTTTATTAAAAGAATGAGACAGCTGGAGAATAAGAAAAAACTACTCCCATTAAAAATGGTACACATGGTAGTCTATATTTTTCACAAATGCATTTTGGAGCTAAATACATTTTCGCCTCAGTTAAATATAATGCTATGATATATCGCACTTTCTTTCAGGCAATTTGTTTTTTAGTAAATAAATTGGTTAGGTGTATATGTTATTTTTAGTGTCTTTAATTGATTCTCCTTCCTGTTTTGCTGTAGGTTTCGATTGTAGATATCGATGAGCAAAGAATTGTTTCTCAGATACCTTTTATAATAGGATTTGTGTTTGATCTGACCCATTCTGCTGTGAATAGAAGTATGTTCTTTTGTGAAGAATTATTTTAATTTTTCTTTTCTCCCTCTAAAATATATCTTAACTTCTATGTCTGAGATAAAATGTAGCTGTTGACTTGATTCCTAATTTTAGTTCTGTACACACTTTTAGACTTGCTGGCAATCAGTAGTGGTGATGGAATATTAAGAATTTGGAATACTCAAGCCGAAGATGCCCAAGTTGATATACTTTCTATTTATGTGGATCGTAAAACCAAAATCATGACAGTAAGTAAATGCTTTGCTTAAGTACTTTCATTTGATCATCCAACCTCTTAAGTTTTGCTATCTGCTTATAAAAGAAAAGCATATGAAATACCTTCTCTAAAATACTGCCCCTTAAAATGCCTTTCTTGTTTATGGGAATATTTAAGAATTAACCCCTTAACTTCCAGTCAATAATGTGGAATTTTAGGGTTATAGGTTTTTTACTGAAGTAAAAGTGCTTATTTTTAAAGTTAGATGCTTAAAAGTGCTTACTCTTTAAAACCAAACTTCAACTCTCCCCTTTTCCTCAGCTAACTACTGGCTGTACTGCCAATTTTTTCTTGTCTCCCATCATAAAAATGGTTTTGTGATATTTTTTTTCCATCCTAGAGGAAATTTTTAGAAATGCCTAACTTAGGGCTATTTAGTCTTAAAATGTTGCCAAATTGGTTTCGCTAAGTTCGAACTTCAGCCAAGTATAGAACTAGGAGCATAGACTAGGTTTACTTTTTCTGACAATTTTTTTATTTGGGGTAATTATACAAATTTGATGTATTTTAAATCTTATTTTTTAATTGTCATCTTAAGGCATTATTTTATTTATTTGTTAGACATTATTTTGAATAATTTGGTATTAACAAAAAAGACATTTTTGGATAAATTTTCCTGCTACCACATTTTTTACTATATTGAGAATAAACTCTCCCTTTGAAATTTAGGAGACAATACAGTAAGAAAGGCTAATTAAAAAAGATTTTCTGGATTTAAGTTTGCAGGCAAAAATAAACTAATGTAACTTTAATAACTCTTAAAATTGCACTAATGTAACTTTATTAAACTTGATGGTAGGGATGGGGAAAGAACAACCTATTCTTTTTCACTTGTTCTTCGAAAAGAGGAACATCCTGTTCCCACTTTTCACAAACACGTGTTCTCTGTTCTTTTTGTAAAAAAGAAATATTTCGATTTTTCTACTTCAATTTTAATATTACAGGTTAAAATGGGAATTTTGCAAAGAAAGTAGTTTCTCTTTTCTCGAATTTTCTAAGTTTGCTAAACATTTTCGTATTTTCTAAATTATGCTAAGTCCGAAACAGCTGTTCATCCTACAGTTCTTGATTCACTCTGTTTCCTGTTGATTTATTCACCCGTTCTCTGTCCATAAACTACTCCCTGCTCTGAGACTACTTTCTGTTTGTTAATTGCTTCCTGTTCTCCATTCTCAATGAACTGTTCATGGAGCTGATCTCACTGGACTGCTCCTGGAACTGTTCTCGACTGAACCAAGCCCCGACGTTTAATGAATTTGTGAGAAGACTAGCTTAATTGTTAAATTTTATAATTGTTAGGCAATGACATGGTGATAAATGTTTAGTTTTAAACATTTAAAAAAAAATTATAAATATTACTGATCAAGATTTTGTTGTCTAGCTTTGTCTCTTGGTTTCACCTCTACTTGTTCTTAGAATTTGCAATGCTTTTAATTTTATTTTAAAACTAAATTTTACAAAGAAATGGAAAGCAAAATTTCAAAAGTGGACATATTTCACTGTGAAAGATGGAGATTTGGATCGGGTTTGAAAAGGGATCTCAATTAAGTCAGCCATTACGATTTTAAAGACATCTCAGAAACAAGCATCCCACTATAAACTGGCCAAAACTTGCACCATAAAACCTCGAAACAATCATCCAACCCACTATAAACTAATGTGTTGAAAAGCGAGTGATTTTTTATGTTTTAAATGTGTTTAAGTAGATTATATAATAATTAATCTGTAAAATTTTTTAATCTTTTAAAGGGTAACTCCCCTTATTGCATAACTTGATTCAAAATTACGTGGTGTTGTCCTCGAATCTTTCCCTTCGAGTTGGATCACAGATTGTTGCCAATAGCCCGTTGTGTTGCTCCAATGCGACTTTAATTATCTACCTTATTGCATAAAGCTATACTTAGAAGTCTTCCCAGTGATTATCTGGTCCTGGATTTTGTTGACCTAAAAATGGTATTAAAATCTAAGAAATGTATTACTTTCTTTTGCAAATTTGTTTTGTCCTAGGCTCTCTATATATCCATATCTATTTGGGAAACTACTTGAGATGGTTCAGATTCTGGACATTATTAGCTGCCACAGGGGACCCAGAGAATTTAAACGTTTCGATTTACAAGAACTTTTTCATATGTTCTGATTTTCTGTACTTAATTACTGATAGCTTGGTGCAGCTTAGACATATTTTTCCTTGCACCATAAAAAAATCAATCAATCAATCGATTAGCAATTTGAAGACTCCAAATTATTTTATCTTTCGTTTTCTTCCTGTCAAAACTAGAGAAAAACTCACCAATCAAAAAAGCTAGCAGAAGGGTCATTTGTATTTTATTTATATATGCATGCCTACAAAGTACTAACAAAATGAAATGTCAACAAAATTCAGTCCCTGTCTGGTGAAAACTGCTGGTGTCGCATAGTCTAGGAGGAGGAACAGGGCTTTTACCTTTCGTGTAGAGACATTTGAGAACAGTGATGAACAGAAGAGCAGATTAAAGAACAGTTCTTTTATGAAAAGAGAACAGCAAAGAACTCTTCGCCGAAAAGAACAGTATTTCCCATCCCTACTTGGTGGTCTAATATATTTATTTGTTCTTTTTGAAAAGTTTACACATCTCTGCTTAAGTGTAGCCAATAATGAGTAAACTATTTTAACCCTTTCAGAGCAGTGGCACACTAAATGTTTCACTGTCCGTTAAAATGTGATTGTGCTTAATTTTCATTTTTAAATAATTGTACGAACACTAGGTTGTATGTATGAAAATCGCAACAAAAAACTTGGTCCTTTCTTTCACATGATACCAGATTACCTTACTTTAGGGAAGTGTCATCTGAGGTGTGGGATAAGTTGCTTCATTCAATTAGTGACCTTTTTAGTATCTTATTTAATCTGAGATGTAGAATTACTGTTGACATAAACAGGTCTAGCACCAAGACAGGAAAGAAAATGTTGAGGGTTCTCATTTGCATATCTAGAAGGGTCTACCCAGAGTTAAATGAGCTCTCCCTTAGAAAAGGCATGCCAGTCTTGTGAGGGTCAAACTATACTGGGGTGTTTGGATAAAATGTGTGTTCATTTTTAAAAAATGAAAAACTTTATGAAGTTAAGGTTTTATGCAGTCATATTTTTATCTAGAAAATAAGACATTACCTAAAAGTTTTTTGTTTACATGTATTTTTGTAGTAGGGTAATTTTTGATAAAATGGTTGAATTTACTATATATCAGTGTTTAGCATTGTTATGCATAACCATTCAAACACAATCCATGGCAATAGCCTTGTGTTGTTAAAGATAATGGAGAGCAATAAACTAAATCATGGCAATAGCAGAAATAAAACTATCAAAATTTTAACTTATCTAAAGTTATAACAGTTAAACTCAAGAACAATGTACTATCATCAATTGGCAATAATTATGGAATGTATGGTAACCTGTCTTAAGCTTAGCCAAATAGCTATTTGGCGGGGAAAAGTTTAGTCGCCAATTTGACTAGGGACCTTTACTGTGTTTTTACCATTATCACAAAATACAATCATTTTGTGACTTAAACAGTAACAACTTTTCATAGTGTCTCTTTCCTTGAAGGCTGCCTGGCATCCAACAAAGGAGAATATTCTAGCATATGGAACTCATGAAGGGAGAATTGGAATTGCTGATATATATGAAAAAAGGTGAGTTTTTTTCAGTTGTGCTGTTCAAAAATACTGAAAGTTTGATGAACTGAAAACCTCATATTAAATTGTTCATATTTAAAAGGCTTTTAACTTAAATTAGTAAACTGAGGGGGAAGTGATATATTGGAAGGTGTTGTACCTTGGACCTTTTTTGACATTTTAACTTTTTACTTGTGTATTGATTTTTAAATATTAAGAATAAAGTTTTATCAAACTTTAGGTATTTATGTACTATATATATTTTTTGGGAAAGTGTGGAATACTTTATGTAATTTTTTGATAAGGAAAAAATGTTTACATTTAGGACTAAGGTACATCATCTATGTTGTACCTCGGTCCTAGATATGTTGTACCTTGGAGCACAATTTTACATTGAGGTAAAATTCAAATAAAAATGTGAGTAACTTGATATTTATTAAACATAAGTAGGTTAACAAAAATACAATGTAAATACAATAGTTTATAGAACTAACTTGGCCTACTGCAGTCTTATGGGTCAGTCTTATAGTTCAATCTAAAATATAACTTTTAAATGTCACTTCCGCAGTATGCCTAAAATTAAATCAGAATTTAAAACTTGAATATAACTCTTTTTACATTAAATTGTGAAAGGTTTACACCAAATATTAATTTTTCTAGCTAGCGAGCTGAACCACCACTAACAGTTGGGTTGGGAAGCTTAAAACTCGCATCTTTGTCCACTTTGTAAACTGTTATCTACTTTGGTAAACTTTTGGGAGTTCTGATTTTTTTTCAGGTACTGAACATCAAAGGAATCTTCATTAACTGCAACTATTTCTGCTACAAAAATTTTAGTTTTCTTGGATGATTTTACTAAAATGAAAGCACCAACATTCATACTTTCATAATCTGGATCTTCCATATCAGTGAAATCCTCTTCCGAGTTTCCTGACTGTTCACACAAGTTGGCTAATTCAATTTCTTTTTCAATATCTGAATCAAAACTAAACTTATTTCTTTTGAACAGCTTTTTTCAACTTATTTGTCTCTTTTTGGCTTTTTAAATTATTTTAGTGCCTTTTCTTCTATGTTGTTTTATTGGTGTATCAGTCAAAACACAGGATTTTCCTTTCGGCCTACCCGTCCATGTGTTCTTTCGTGACTGGGCTTTAGGATAAGGCCTTATTTGTTCTGGTGATACTATCTTCAAAGATGGGATCCAAGCATTAGTAAAGTCCGAAATTGAAGGACCACAATTCAGCCCAGGGTCCTGTGTTACTTGTAAGTCTGTCTGAATACTTGTTTGGTTTTCGTTATCAGTTTTATCATTTTGAGTTTGGGAGTCACTCAGAGGCTACATTGGCCAATCTTACATTGGCAGGAAGATACTCATGATCTTTAAATGTATTAATGTTTAAAGGTTCTATTCCAGATGCTTCAAAACCATGAATAATGTTTGTTGGAGTGAAAGCTAAAGGGAAAGCTTTTGCCACTAGTTGAGAAACATACATTGTCACTAGTTTTCCAACATTATCTGACCTCATTATCCATTCTTGCATTGCTGTATTGTAATAAGCTTTGAAGGGTCCATAAACACCGTCTAGTGACTGCATTTTGTGGCTTATATGTGGAACAAACTTAATCCATGTAATACAATTATCTTTGCCAGCTGGATTGATTTAACTGATATGTGACTTTCGTGGTTATCAAGAAGGAGAATTGTTGGGTTTTCCTTGCTTGATCGACTATGCTTGACAAAATGTTTGAAAAACTCATAAAAGAGATCCTCATTAGACCACCCAGACGGATTGGCACCTCCAATAATCCCTACTGGCGCACCTTTCAGCATGTAATCTTTAAAATTTACATGTGGAAAACTAACGTAGGAGGTATGAATCCACCACCACCATTGTTTGCAGGAATCGTAGTTATGTTGGTTCCGTGCTCAGCATTCATTTATCCAATTTGTTTTAGGCCTTTTGATGCCAGGACCTTAGGCGGGACGTGTACAGTTGATATGCCTGTCTCATCACAATTCCATGTGTTATAGGCTGAAATTCCAGGGTATTTTTGTAGAACCTTTTTATAGTTCTCAAAAAACAAAGATACATTTGCCTTATTAAAGGCTGTTGTGATCGAGCCAGGCTTGTTTCTTCCAGTCACCGTAAAGTCAGCTCCTTAGCATATTTTTTGCTGACAGTATGTAACCAGTACTAGCCTGTCATTTTATTGTCATCCCAGGACTTGTCATATGGTTGGTTATTTTCTTTAACAAACTGGTAGGCTAAAATTTTTACATCTCTTAACATTAGGCCATAATGAAGATGAGCTGCTTTTTTAATATACTCAACTAAAACGATCTCCTCTTCATCTGAAAAACTATTTTAACAACTATTATAACAAAACCTTTTCGATCCTGATTCCTTGTGTGATTTAAGTCGTCTCAACAAGGTCGTCTTTGAAATGTTCATTTGTTTAGCAGCTCCATAGTCAGTTTTTTATCTATAATTAATTTTACTGCCTTCTCAATATCTTCTTTTACAATAGGTTTTCTTTTCACTCCAGTTTTACTTCGTGGCATTTTCCTGGAAATAAACAATGAACATCAACTACCAGCAATTAAGTTATCTGTTCCAAATAGGCCTAACCTAGCAACCTTAAATTTAGAAGCTATTAAAAATGTTTATATAACTTATAGAAATATCATTTAATAATTGGATTTAATGAAAACTTATTTGGTTATATTAATTTTATCAGAGGTATTGTACTTTGAATTGGTCCATGTACAACACTTTGACTAGGATCAAGGTACAATACTTGGTCAAATTTCAAAAACAGGCAATCAGCCATTTTGAGGTTAGTCTAAACCTTGTACTCATGACTTTGTAATTAACAGAATGCTTTAAAAGACTACTATCATTAAATCATGAAAACAGAATGTAGTGGTTGGAGAAGAAAAAGTAGTAAAAGCAAAATACTTGCATTCAATAGGTGAAAAGTAGTTTTATTTTTCCCCAGTAAAACTGCAACTCTCATCAACTAGAACAACTTGGTGGAGGCCTCTATAGGAAAATAGACAAACTACTAAGACTGGTTTTAACTAACCCAACAGATAGAGCCACAATCACTAGGTTCAAGGTACAACACCTTCCCCTATCATGATTAAAAGGGCTTATTCTTCATCAACAATATAAACTCTTCTCTCGGGAGACAGAACATGAAATAAACATTGTATTTCATTCCTAATATATCACACAAAACAGGGTAGGATTTGGATGCACTTCAGTTAGGCTAAGCTCTATGTACTGAACTTCAAGATGTTTTCATATCTAACATCATCTATATTGAAAAGTACAAATATTAATTTAGATGCGAGTAATATATAAATATGCTTTATTGTGTTGATTTTAACCATATGGTTTTAATTTTTGAATTCTGGTATACAGACATCAGGCTATACCATTTGAATTTTAATGAATGCAGACTATTTTATTCAGTTAATTTTCTCAAGTTGAGTTTAATTTTTAATTTATCATCTTTGTTTTGCCTAGTGCCATTTGAAATTTGTCATGCTTCATTTTTTATTAACTAATTATGCACAATTTTAGATAAGCGAATTCACTTAACATTAATTGTATACATAGATACACTGAAGTGCCAAAACATTATGGTTGTGTTGCTCCAGTGTGACGTTGAAATACCCCCCCCAAAAAAAAAAACATTATGACCACCTACTCAATAACGCGTTGCACCTCCTTTGGCCTGCAAAACAGCTGCAACTCGCCTGGGCATAGATGCCACAAGTTCTTGGTTCATATCTGGAGACAGGTTGTACCAAATGTCTATGCAGCGGTCGCGCAAAGTCGAGATATTCGGACATGGTGGCTCTGAGCTGCCGCTCCATGACATCCCAAATGTGCTCTATCGGATTAATATCCGGCGAGTTAGGTGGCCAGGACATTAAGTGGAATTCATCAGTATGCTCCTCGAACCACTCCAACACAATCTGAGCCTTGTGACATGGGGCATTGTCCTGCTGGAAGATTCCATTTCCAGTTGGGAAGACAGACGCCATGTAAGGGTGCAACTGATCTGCAATGATGTTCAGATAGTTTGCAGCGTTCATGGTCTGTTCTACCACAACTACGGGTCCCAGAGTCGCCCATGAGAACGTCCCCCAAAGCATAATACCGCCACCACCAGCCTGTGTATGACCTGCTGTACAAGAGAAGAGCAACTGTTCGCCTGGCAGACGGCATACCCTGACACGACCATCGATGTGATGAATGACAAATCGGGATTCATCTGACCAGGCAACTCTCATCCATGGTCCAGGCCCACTGTAGGCGTAGTTGACGATGACTCTTGGTCAACAGAGGCACACAAGTGGGACGTCTGCTGCACAGTCCCATATCCAACAGTGTCCGCTGAACTGTGTGTTCCGACACACTTGCGCTTGGACCTGCATTGTATTGGGTTGTCAGCTGAGCCACTGTCTCGCGCCGATTTTGCTTTACCAAGCAGGACAGTCTCCGACGTCCTTTTTCTTTGATGACGCGTGGACTACCAACACCTTGACGTCTACTGCTGGTGTCACCGTCATTTATCCACTTTGCATGAATACTAACAACGGCAGATCGTGAACACCCTACCAGTCGTGCAGTTTCGATGATACTCGTTCCGAGTCTTCGGGCCATTACGATCTGCCCTCTATCAAATTCGCTTAGATCAGCAGCCTTTCCCATCACTCGCAAAAGTAAGTGCAAGAATAATTACTTACCTTCTCCAGCAGCAGTTAAATACCATTCTCACTTAATCACTTGCCCTCCACGTCATCCAGACGAGTTCATTGAAAAATGTGGGGATGGTCATAATGTTTTGGCTCGTCAGTGTATATTGTCGTTTTGCTATTAAAACCTCGTATGTCTTGATATAAAAAAAATTTCGGGAACAATGAAAAACTAGATACCAAGCTGTTGACCAGATATGAGGTTTAAAACTGCCCAGGGCGGCTTTATGATTAATGTAGACTTGGGATCTTTGAAGTAAAACTATGCGAATTTGTAACAAAATAATGTTAAAACTTCATAAACTAAAATAATTGGACTTGTGTGAGGTTTTGATAGTAAAAAGACGATATGTGACTTTCTATTGATGAAAAAATCTTTCACCATTTGTATATTTTTGTTCCTCTTTTTCCAGAGTTAACAGCTATGAAACTCACCACAGAGATGCAGTATACTGTATTCGATGGGGACCTTGTGAAAAAGCTTCTAAAAAAAGTTAGTATAAGTTGGTAAAAAAGAGCCTTGTTGTGCTATTTAATTAAAAATGTCAATCATAGGATAAAATCTAAGGGAAATAGAAGTTTTTACATTCACTCGTGCAATACATGTAAATGACTTAATGTATACACTTTATGTATACTATTTTGTGAAATTCAGATATAATTGCATATTTTATCTTTTGTGTATGAATGTACACAATAATATCTATCAATAATCTAAATTATTTGTGTCATTACTTCATTCACTCTTGCTTAGCATATCATTTGTACAAGCAAAAAAAACTATTGGGGTGGGTAACATTTCAGTGTAGGGGATCTAAAAATTTGGTTTTCAAGAAGTACCTGGATGGTTACCTTTTTGAAGCTGAAAGTTTGACTTAGAATTTGTGTACACATATTTACAAAATATGAACATCCAGATGTTTTTGTTTGTAAATAAGTTAGTTATTCCTATCTTGTTTGACACAAAATATTTAGCTTAATGTAATTTAATTGATGGAGTCGAGTGATTTTATCTTTTATGTGATTTTAATTTCCTTCTGTATCAGAAAAAATTGTGTAACATGATTTGTTTTATTACTGCTTCTGCTGTAATTAATTTGTTCTTACAGGTGGAGACAATGGTTCTTTTTACCTCTATTCATGTGGTAGTGGTATAGTATATGTTCATAAACTATTTGAATTTAAAAAAAGAGCCTTGAATTTTGAAGATTTAGCTGAATGGCCCTCAGATGTTGTAACTACAGAAAGAGCATGGAGTGAAATCGCCTGGAAGCCAGACTATTCTTGTGTATGTTTAGGAAGTTTTAGAGGGTGAGCTATTATTTAAGCTTTGCTTTTGTTATGCAACTTATCAAAGCACTGAGTTATTTTAAATCATTTATAACTATTTATCGTATTTTATTCGTATCTTTTTTGCTTATCGCTATCTCTTTATTAAAATTACTAAAGAATATAATTAAAACATGTTTTTAAAACCTAATTGTAATTGTGCATTATAAAGATTTGAATTTTTATCTGTACATCAACTTGAAAGAAATATCAATGACTCTGTAAAGTTTTCACTTTTTACTTGACTTAGTTATGCTATAGATTTCTGTATGCTTTGTACCGTAGATTTGCTTTGAACATTCTGACTGTTTGATGATGTTTGTTATAATTTCTGGCTGCTATATTTTTAGCTTTCTTGATGTTATTCATGGTGGATTATCAAAAGCTTTAATTTTTTTTTTAAGTTTTAATATTTATTTTTTATTAACTCTTACTTACAATTTATAATGTTTTAATACTAAATGTTTCTTTTAGGAGCTAACATGTTTAAAGCCTATTTTGTTTGTAGGTTTATAGATATATTCAATGCCAAATTTGCCTTCCTTGCCCGTTTTAATGTCCAAATGAAAACAGTGGAATCATTGTGTTGGCATCCAGAGAATACATATATGTCCCCAAAAGGATCACCTCTGAAGTTCTGGCTTGCAGGCAGTGGGAATGACCAAATTATTCATATCATTGATACTTCAAAAATATTCGGTAATTTTTGTTAGTAGTAATGAATAACGAAATACAGTGTTGGTAATAGTGAAACATTGCCACTTAATTTCTAATCATGTATTTAATAATTTCATTGGTTATTGTGAGAATATTTATTTGTGTTTGGGTGGCTGCATTTCTAAAACAAATTAATAACTTATGCACTAAGTTTGTAAATTAATGTATTTAAATTGACTATTCAAAACTACTTATATAATGTACTAAAATCCATCAATTATGAATGGCGTTCTGTTTAAAAATGTTTACATCTATATTTTTGACTACAGCCATCCATCACTTAACAACTGAGTTCCGTTCCTGCGACTCTTCTGTTAAGCAAGGAGTTTTGTCATTTTTATTTATTATGAATAAAAGTGGTCTAAAAGAAACCAACGTAGCTCTGTTTATAGCAAGATAGCTTTGTTTAAATTTGAATCTTTTACATACTACAGAACATAAAAAATATTCTGTATGTAGAACTGTTCAACATTCTGACCCATACCCTCTAATTCTAATACAGTCACATTCACTTTCAAGAACACACCTTCTAACCCCTCTTTTGTACTTCAAAGTGCTGCTAGGTTTCCAACTATTAAATCTTTGTTAGTTCTCCTTCAACATCTAAATTAAACATGTTCCACAATTTTTTTATGCATGACATCAATGTGCTCATCAAAGCCATCAAAAATTATTCCCAAAACATGACCTTTTTTTCTGTATGCCTTGCATACATTTAATCCTCTGGATACGGGGAGCGGCCGAACCGCCCGAAAATTTCCAGTCCTCTTGTTACGAAGGGTTCGGATTCTTTCTGATCTCAAACTCCTGAAGGAACGGCCGAAGCACGTTTCGATTTCCATCCCCTCTTTTCTTTTCAACAGAGACCCGCGCGTGAATAGCCTATTCTCCCCGTCGACAAAGATGTCAGGGTTATCGACGGGGAGCCTCGTAATTCGTTTGTTCGACTCCGAAGACAACTTACGGGTCCTTCGAGTGATAGTGACCATACGAACTGAAATCCCAGCTGTCCTTTCACTATACCCGGTAATAACCTGTCCCTTCTAGGCATACTCGCCACCGGACAAAAGAAACCGGCACATTAGCTGATAAGGGAAGAAGCGCATTCGCTCTCCTCCTGGGGGAAAGCATTGCAAAAGCCGTTTTCGGCCGTTTCCATAATTTGCTTCTAAAGCCGTTTGGGCCGTCGGCCGTAACCAACTAAGGAAACGATATTCTGCCACGTCGTATGCAGAGGGTTAACGAAAACATTCTGGCATTCGATTGGTCGAGTTCAACACCTGTTGGTGTCATCATCTGGACTGCTATGTGCGAAATGCTCCATTTGATTACATTGCATCTTGGACTAGCATTGGCATCAGCTCCTTTTTGCAGGTGTATGTGAAAAACCTAAAACTTAGACTGAAAAGGGATTCCTGTGCTGAAGAGCTGGTCAAAATCCTTAAATGGTGAAAATTGTTAATCTATCTGCATGCCACTGCTTTAAAAATACATTAAAGGAAGTTTTAGAAATACAAATTGTCTAAAATTTGAGCTCAGACTGTTGAAGAATGCTATTGTATGAGATATATTGATTTATTGTGCATAATTTTAGAAAACTGCTTTATTTATGCATTTGCTACAACCATAATGAATAAATTTGTGACTTCATTATATGCAAGAAATGAATTTAATCTCTTTCGAATCTTTTTCTTCATTTGTAGAAGGAAGTGAGAAGAATGTGTCTCGAGAGTCTTTAAAAAAATTAATAGGACACAAAAAACGCATTGTCGATCTTTGTTGGAGTCCACATAATGATGGATTCCTTGTGTCAGCTTCAAAAGATGGTACTGCTGTGGTAAGTAATGTATTTTTCAAATCCAATCTTAATTCACTTTTAAATTGTGCATAAATCTGCTGTCTGTCTACAATGACAACTTTTCCACCATGAAGATTGTACTTTTCTGTTGCCATAGAAATGCACCTTAACCCATTTTCCAAAGGGAATACTTGAAGATATGTATTCTAGTTTGTCACACATTGGTGCACACTTATTGACAAATTGGAAATATATAAATACAGTCAAAGTTAAGACGAGTTTCATGTGACAGTACAAAATTTTGTATTAACTGTAGTGTGTGCTATATGAATTCAGGAAAAAAACATTTCAACAATAAAATAAAATATTAATTTATTTACATTACTCATTACAATTCTTGGTTCACAGATAAATTTCTTGATTACACTGATCTTTCCTGATTGCACAATTTTTGTCTTAAAACAGTCTGATCGATTTTTTTTGCATCATACTTTGAGAAAATCTTTCATGTGGTCAATGCTATTTAATTAAATATGTGAATTTTCGCTGCCTAAAAGGAAATGTGAACAACGTCTAAGCCAGAAGTAGCTTCTTTCAAAGAAGTCACTTTTATTATTTTGTCTTTGGTGGAATCTTAATTTATTCTTTCTTCACTCTCTTCCACAAATACATCTACGGTTTCAGTCACTTAATATTTCCGCTGTTAAACCTTTCCTGTCCATCAGGACATAATCAAGTGTTAATGGAAAAGAAAACTCTCCATTTTCAAGTATCCTACAATTCCATGGATTTCATTTTATTTTTTGATATTCCACTGGTTCCTCTCTTAAATCTGAAATAACAAAGCCAGTATGACAGAAACAATTTTGAATTGTTGCTTGGCTAACAGCTCTTCAAGCACAGATTTTCGATGCTTCCAATATATTATTATCGAATGAAATTTCTTTATCAAAACAATCCGTAACTCGTCATCGTCTCTTCTCTGTAATGGATGTAATCAGATGATTCCTTGGTCACATGGTTGCAACTTGTAAGTGATATTTGGAAGTAGAAAAAGTAATTTTATGGTTCTTAGTCTGAATACTTTATGGTGGAGAGTGGTTATTAATGATCAAGCATATTTTTCTTTTTACTTGATGTTTTTTTAGTTCCACACTCTTTAACCACTGAAAATTTCAGATGTCATCCAAGCCTTTTTATTTTTTTAATCATACAACACAGGAAGTTTTGACACTTTTAAAATATTAGTTTTTTTGGATTTGCCAATTACAAGTTGAGTTAATTTATCTGTTAAATCCATGTTACAGGCTACCATTAGCGACACTCTTTTCTTGCTACATTTTCCACCAGAGCATTTCTGTCCTTTAATGTGTAGGGTATATCTGGAAGTGCTTTCCTACAGATCTGTTTCATCAGCAATGTTAATGTTGCACATTTGAATTCCTTTAAAATAGTAGACAATTTATCCTTTGTGAATTCATATCTGTTACTTACATCAGTACTAATAATAGCTTCCTCTCCAGAGACTTTCTGACAAATGATTTTATGACTGTCCTTGAATCTTCAAGCTATCCATATGATCCATTAATCTTCAATGCCCAACGCATCAGCGAAGAAACTAGCCTTTTCTTGCAAAATTGCTCCTGTTAAAGTCATGTTTCAACTCTGAACTTCTCCGATCCATCTCATCAGAGCTCATCGTTCTCATTTGCTTTCTTTTTGGTTCAAACTTGCTCATTCCATATGCTGCTTCAATTTTATTTAGATTTTTTTAATCATAGATAACATACTAGGAATTCCAAAGCTATTAACTATGACTACTGACTTATTTTTTAATCTGTCATTCATTTCATTTCTCTTGTTTTTGCTCCAACGTTGAAGATTTTTTTAATGTTTTTAGACATAGCAAAAGTAAATTTCAAAACAGAAGCAGGGAATGCTACAACTCGTTAAGAGCTAGTCCAAATGGCAAAGAGATGGTATTCACACAATTAGAGCATTTACTGTATCTGACGAAAGCCTGCACAGTTGCTATGGTGCTCTTGTACAGCTGCCTGGATTTCGCTATTGAAATAGGCCAAGGGGTAGACTTTGTTTGCAGTCCTAACTGTCGGGCACCATTCATTAGAGCCCAGAAAAGTGGGAAGACAAGTCGTTTGCAATCGTCCCCTAACTGAACAATAGAAGGAATGGGAATTAATTTGTAGCGTGAAGAAAACCTATTGACGAGGATGCTTGATACAATTGAAAGGAATTCGTTTTGCCCTGAAGTTTCGAAAATTTGTTTGTCTTAGCTGGACATTAGTGTAATCCAAATTTTTGAATGAGTTAACATTATTTGAATTTGCATTTTGACGAGGATTGGAATTTAGTTTGTATGTTCAGTAATTCGTATTAAGCGAGTTCGTCTTATTGAGGTTCGACTACATATAAATTTGTTTTTCATTTGTTGCCCAAAAGAATAGTATCAACTGCATCTCCATCACCAATATTTGCCAAAAATTAAATTAAAACATCCCTTTCACCTCTAGTCAAAACGAGCTAGCCCTGTTTCTATAAGGGATGGTTACCATAGCTCAGTGGATTTGTATTGATTTTTAATTTAATATTTCTTATTTGCATGTAAACTGCTAATAATATACTAACCGATCTGCTAACTGTGTATAATAGTGACTGTATTTTAAATTATTCTTTAACTAATTTTAAATAGAATGAAAGATATTTTACATTTTCAATGCTGAGATATTTCGTTTCCTACTGAAATACTTGTTTGCATATACTTGATGTGATCTGTCTAAAATACTTCATCTAAAATTAATTATGTAATTGCAAAATAAACATTCTACACCAAAGTGGCTACAAGGATAGAATCAAGACTTCTGGATTGTTTTGGAAATTATTACAATGTTTGATTTTGAAGTAATACTGATTCGTTTATTCAATAATTTCATGAAACATATAAGAGTTTATGACCAGAACAAAAGCAAAACCACCCATTCATAAATCTGTTCAATTGACAGATTTTCAAAAGAATTGTATTCCATTAATGGGTATGTGTTTAGTTCTAGTTCAACCCAAGCAATTCAAATCATAGGTTTTTTTTGATTTCTTGAAATAGATATACAGTAGCAAATTTGAAATGGTTCTGTCCACTTGGAATTAAAGTTTCTGGCTTAAATTCAGTTTCGGAAGCTAGTACCATTTCTCAAATCCTTGGAAAAATTCAAGGAAGGTTTTATAAAGAAGGATTAGGATTATATAAAGGTGTGTTCAAATATGTCTTACCTATAGATCCTACTATTTCACTGATTTGTTTAAAAGCACAGAATGTACCACTTGCAATGTATGCTAAGATTGAGACTGCTCTGGACAAACTGCTTGCTGGAAATGCGATTTAGCTTATTTCTAACTCAAAGTGTGCCATTCCAGTTGTTCCAGTAATTAAACAGTCTGGTGAAGTAAGACTGCAAAGATTGAAAGGTTATCTTGAATAAGGCAATGCAGGCCTTCCAGTCAGGAGACTGGAAGGAAGAGGCACAGCATGGACACCTGCTGCAGTGATTAAACCAACAGATCCTGTGTCCTAAGTTTAAGACACCTTCACTTCAGTCAAGCAACATATTAACCAAACATGAGACAGAACAGTATCACAAAATTCAAAGGATCAAGGAAACTCGCATCTTGCTGAGCCATCTAATAATCCGGAGGCACCAGAAAGTCAAATACCACAAACTGCCTGTTCATGCCAACAAATAGTCAGTCCGAAAAGATTATGGATTTCGTAACTTAGAAGAAGGGATGTTATGATTTTTGGTTTAATATTTCTAATTTCATGTAAAGTGCGACTAGTGTATTAACAGTCTGTTAACTGTATCTTAGTGAATGTATTTTAAGTTCTTTCAAGTGTAATATAACAGAATGGGAGATTTTACATTTTCAATGCAGAGCTATCATTTTCTTACTCATGTATGACCCCATCTAGGGTATGAAAAAAAAACATGATTTTTAAAATAAAATCAAAAACATCAGATTTATGATTTAAATCAGATTTTTTAAATTTAAATCGAATTATTATTATTTTAATTAATTTCTTGTCTGTACAAGTTTAAATTTCTTGGACATAAGACATGCAAATTACCGTGTAGTTTCTAGATAGTTTTGATTCAATTAAACATTAATATTTTTTATGTAAAACATTAATGTATTAGGAAATATAGCCAGGTAAATTTTTGAAAGATTTTGAAAACGCTATACAGGAATTAGTAAAGTAAACCACATGATAGAGTAAATAGACCCAAATGCCAAGATGAGCAATGTTTTTCCATCTGGTTCTCAAGCGGTTTAGATTAATTTGAGTTTAACTCGTAACCAGCGACATGAATTTTTTGGACCCTGATAAATAAGGTTGTCGGATCCCACCCACACCATATTATAAATTTTTTCAGTCATACAAATTTCAGATTTTTTTGCTTTACTTATTTATTATATATGAATAAAATATTTTGAATTATTTCAATTATTTTGATATAAGAAAATTAATTGGTTCAAGACTTGCTTTTGAGAAAAAATCATGTCACCAATGGAAATAAAATAAAAGGAACATCTTGGAAAAAATTCCTACTTCTCATTAACTTTAAGTTTGCAAAAATAACTTATTGAGAAAATTATTTTTTGTAAGTTAACAGTAAATAATGAGATGGACATGAAAATACATAAATTTGATATCAAATATGTCTATTTTTCAAATTCTTTGAGCATTGGCAAGTATTTCATAGATATATTCGAAGCACACGAAAAGGGTTTATATATAAACCAAAAAATTAAACTTTTCTCTATGAACAGCATAGAACAAGTGTAATAGCATCCCCCAGAATAGGCCAATTCAGTGTAGTTTGAGCTTGCAGTAAAAAAATTATCAATTCCAATAGCTTTCTCCTTTAACCCATAATCTTTTCTCAGCATACTCATTCAATTATCAGATGAATAAATTAACTTTTACATTCCAATTTTCAATTCCATAAACATTGAATAGTTATTCTAGCAGTGTAAAGAATTCTAATGGATCAATGTAAAATTTCCCAATAAATTGAAATAAAAATTAACCCATATATTGCACAAAATAAAATGAAACTATTAAAATTGTCAATTATAAAGATTTATGTGCAAAATTGGAATGCTTTTGTGATACTGCAGAAAATATTTTCTTTGTAAGTGTATATATTTTTATGAACAGACTATACAATGCTAAATAAATAATTAGAACATCTTAAAAATGAAAGGAAGTTACCGCAATTTTAATAATTTGAGTGAATATATTTCGAGCATCTTCACTCATAACATTGTGAATGGTTTAAAATTGACTGTGATTTATAGTTACACGGAATGTTTGAAACAAAACCAACACTGAGGCAGGCTTGTGAGTGGCATCTATTAGTCAATGGCCCAAGATGGAAATACTTGCATGGTAATTATGATACCAATCAGCAAATACTATAATTAAGTTTCTTCAAAGGAAGGATGATTTTCAATATAATTTTCGGGTGAACTCAGTACGAGCACAGTTCTTAACTTATTTGAGTAAAATAACATGCATCTTGCTCAGTTATTTCATTTTCAATACTATTGAACATAACAGAAAGAAAAATGAAATTCAAAATTTTGATTTAAATCAGTGATTGTTTTAATAAAAATCACTTGATTTAAATCGGCATACCCTGACCCCATCTAAAAGAATTCATGTAAAATTAATTATGTAATTAAGATACTACAACGGTTTGCCCACTGCAGCAGGTAACCTGTGAGTTGTAGGTGGCACAGGTTCGATTCCTCTCTGGGTGTATTTCTCTCTTCTGTGTCAGTAAAAAAATTTTCCTTGTATGTATACCCATTTACTTGGCATATATGGCCCTTGAGCTATAAAAGTCAACCACTCTTGTAACGACTGCCCCCTCACCCCTACTTTACGTTGGGAGCAATTCTCATGGTAGGTTAACTATACTGATATTGTACCTTTTTCGGGCAATGTTAATGAATAATGATTTATGTTTTTAGGTCTGGAATGTGTCAACTGGGACTATTATTGCCACTTACCTGGATCATAATGATATTGTATTGGGAGTTCAGTGGAATTTGTTTGACAAGGATATTATTTACAGTGGTGGTCAAGACAACTTTGTGAGAATATGGAAGATATCTGAACAGAGTGTCTCAGAAATACCAGATAATGGTGCTTTTATTTCTTCCTGAAAAATAAAACTTTTATAACTTGATTTATTTTAGATATCTTCAAATTGTCTGCAATTATGCAACTGATTTATTTAAATAAAACAGCATGATTAACAATCAAATCTAGATTTTTCAGTATAAACTATGATGGTTTCATCTTGTCTAAAATTGAATTCAATTTCATATTTTGTTCTGTAAAAATTTAAAAGGTGTTTTATCTTTAACTCGAATGTTTATTTGATATAGAGAATATTTTAAAAGATTAATTGCTTTCAGAGAACTTGGTTGCATGGTTATGAAGTCAAATTGTGAGAATTTCAAAAGTAACTTATGAGTACTAACTGACATGCTACAGAGAGGTTATAAATAAATAGGTGGATGTATGCTTGTCATTTAAAATAATGTTTAAAGTATGATTAAGTTAGAGGAACAAATTTTGAATATTTAGAATGACTATATTGGGATATAAGCATCAGCATATCTAATCTAGCTTTTACAATGCCATACCTTGGGTCCCATTGGATCAATGGATTTGCCCACTGCGCTAGCAACCTGTGAGTTGTAAGTGATGCTGGCTCGATTCCTGTCGGGGCCCTCCCTGAGTATATTTCTCTTCTGTGTCAGTAAACCGCTGTGTGTGTCTGTCCATTCACATGATGTTTGGCACAACTTGACCAAATATGGCCCTTGCGCCGTAAAACCAAAGAAACCAACCATTAGCATCTAGAGAATACCCCTGTCTGCCTCTTAATCTGGTCTAAAAAGCTGTCTAGTATTTAGAAGAAGCAACATTGTTAGGAGGTGAAGGTACAAATAGTTGGAATTACATTTTTACTGTGCCTTTTCATATCTAATTGAAACAAGTTGTTGGAGAGGCCATGATATTCAAAAGTTTGTTGTAAATGGTTATTCTTAGGCATTGAGTGAATATACTATGCAGTTATGAGTTGTGCCAGCAGCTCATCTCATTAAAATAAATATGTTAGGTGATACGTGTTTACTTTTAAACATCAGTGCCTTTTGAAAAGAAATTCTATTGAGGCTTGAGGTACTTTTTGATGTTAAATATTTTACTGAGTTCAGTTATTGTATCTATAATTCTTTTATTAAGATTGTTATCTTTTCTGGTTTTACTTCAAAATATCCTTGCAGTTAGACGATGGAGGAAACTGAAGAAACCAAAAAGCTCTCCAACTAGTTCAGTCAATGAGAGTTCAACAAAAAACAATAGTGAATTACCTGATGGAAATTATTTAAATGTAAGAATTTAAAGTTCTGAATTTATATTATATATACTTATATTGAAAGTACTATATTCATTTATTTTTATATAAAACTTCACACTACAAAATTATAGTTTTGTTCACCTGAGTGACATATTCTCTGTTTTTATCTGCTATGAAAATTGAAGCCTGTTGGGTTTCATATAACATTCACTATGAATTTATAATTCTTTTAGATTTCTGTATGTTAAAAAATCTTCACCCTTCCCTTTATATGGCATCTGAATATTTTAGTTTTTGAAAATACATACTTAGCTTAAAATAAATTTTGAATTCAAAGTAATTCATTTATTTTATTGTAAGTTAAAATTTATTTAATGTATCCCTATCAATTGTTACTTAAATCGTATTTATGTTCATTTTTACTTTTTTAAAATTCAGTCTTACATGAATGTCCTAATTTCATGTCAATTTCCTCATTTTCAGTAAAATAACTTGATACACGAAGTGGTGCACTATAAAAAGTTCTGTATTTTTCTGATGTTAAGGGTTTTTTGTGAATGAATCTAATCGAACTACTAATAGGCTGTTTTTGTTTTAACCTAATGTAAAACAAAATTTCATAGCTAATACGTTAGAGCATAAATGATACAGTATTCATTATTTTAATTTTGTGTGTTTAGTTATTTTGCAAGAATGTTTGTTTATGTATACAAAATGTTTCAGGAAAAGAAAAACACTCATGAAGATGGAAACACGGAAAGTAATATATGCATTACTTTTTATATATTATGGTATTTTAATAAATCTATTTGAATGGATTTGAAAAATAAGCTGTTTAAAAGCAGTACTGTCAATCTGTTTAAAGCAAAATCTGTAACATGTTTTAGGTTAATATAAAACCTATTAAGTTATTTTTATGTATGAAAATATTTTTCTTTTTGAAATGTCTTAGGAAATACTGAGCTTTATTTTAGTTTAGTACATGCTGAACGTGAGCCTACAAATGTGTTATTTATTAATTTGGGAAATTCTAATTGTATTTAAGGTACATGTTTTTATGAAGAAATTTATTGATGAGAAACTTTCAATGTTATTCTTCCTATAAATTCCTTGTTAAGAGTTTGATATTTAAATATGATATTAATACAAAGTAAATTAGGCTGTTGATGAAAAATTGCTAAGCTTTTTAAGAAGAGTGTTTTCATTGTATTATGTTTACACACATAATTTTTAGATAAAAATATATCTATACCTTCATAGAAAAAGAGTTAATGCCGAAATTTGCTGATTTTGAGTTATGCCCACCATTCACTTCAAGCTAGTGAAAGTTATAATATAAAAAAGGGTTAATTCAATCTTAATTGGACCTTTTTCAAAAAAAGGAGAATGTCAACTATGCAAAAATTTTAAAAGGGCTGATGTCTGAATATTAGCAACTTTTGCAGATTGTACTGAGAATAATTCATCGACATCATTCGCATGTCAAAAAGCAGTATTTTGACGAAAGGTACAGTGATAGGTGCTGCTGCGAATGCAGGTGTTATGATAAAATTAGTATGTCGGAAGGCACATTTTGCACAATGAACTCTAACTGTAGCTAGGACCAGCTAATCAGTAACACCATTCTAGAAGTTCAAAAAATCAAGAGAGCAGATTCGCTTTCAGAAAACACAAAGCTGATGAAGACAGTTTCCAAGAAAATACTTATTTAATATTCATACAGAAACAATCATGGTCTGCGAAGTTATGTTCTTAAATACTCTTTTGCTCACCCTTGAGAAAGTAAGGGAATAAATGACAAGAGATGTGTTCTCTAACATTTCCTTACCCATCTGCTGAAGGAAACATTACAAGTAATGGCAAAATAAGAGTTTATCAGACAGCATATTTCTGGCTTATAAAAATCGTTACTCATTTAACTTGAATTTAGTTTGGGAGCTATCAGACCACTGCACCTTATCAGCTTGAACCTTTAATAATTTAGCCCTTGCTCCTATCTGAATTTAAATAAAAGGGTTTGATGAGTACCACAATACATCAATGACTATTATAAGCAATTTTATCTACAACCACATAAACCGATGATTCCTAATGGATCTGAAGATGAAGGCAACATCAATTAATGTTTTTTATGTTGTATATTGCCCTTGTTTCTATAATTTAGAGGCTTTAAGTTTTTCTCCCGAGTTTATATTGCTTCAATACATGTAAAATTTTTAATGAAAGGAATGATTTTGCTTGAGAAACAGACAACATGGGCCAATGTTCACTTCCATGGAATTTTTTCTCTAGTACCAATGTTCAAGGAAGAATTGGAACATTGAAAATCGTGATTGTACTATTAAATACACTTGCATGGGAGTATATTGAAATATTTGAAAAAAATTAGTATGCTGTATTACAAATTTTTAAATATGCGTATAAATTATTAAATTGGTTACAAAACAAACATTGGCCTTTTTCTACCGAAGTACAGAAATATTTGAGTATAAAATACTGTTAACAGATTCATTTGATTCTAAAAAGTAGATACAGGCAGCCCTTGACTTTAGCACAATTCGCTATTTCGCACATTTTAAAAAATTTAATTTTATAAAGATTTTTGTTGATAATGCAAAAATTGTTCACTACCACGGAGTGCGGTGGCTCGCTCTCACTCACACATTGCCGCCAAGAGTAGCGGACTTCTCTGAGTCGTTGTGACGTCACTAGGGTTCCAAGCCGTGGTGGCGGGAGTTGAATGTCAAATATATACAATGTACTAAACAGGTTTAGTCTTGAATTAGGGTGCGTGTCGATGCGTTGTGTGTTTTGCCAATTTATTTGTTTATGTTTAAATATTTCACCCTTATAAATTTTTAAACATGAGTGAGAAACTGCAGTGTTGATATGAACAAAAAGAAATTAAGGACTCGTAAACTTCATACGATCGAGACAAAGATGGAAATAATTAGACGTTCTGAATGCGGTGAATCTTTTGCTTCATTCGGCCGTTCGTACGACATAAACAGGTCTACGATATGTTCAGTTTTGAAAAGGAAGAATATAAAATTAAGGAATACGTTGAAAATTGTGGAAATATATCTTCAAAGATTGTTTCCAAAAGACACGGCATAGTGATGGATGAAATGGAAAGATCTTTGTCATCATGTATTGATGATCAACATCAAAACGATGTTCCTCTGAATTTTTCCATTATTCAAGCTAAGGCTCTTAGTTTGCATGAAGATTGGAAAACTAGATAAAAAGAAGATTCTAACACTGTTTCAAGCAATAATGGCTGGTTCGACACATTTAAAATGTATTTTTTACATAATAAATTCACTGGAGAATTGGCTGATGCAGATAAAGATGCTGCAAAAGAATTTTTCTCCGTTGTCCAAAATTATTGTAGATGGAGAATATTCTCCTAGCCAAATATTCAATGTAGACGAGACAGGTTTATTTTGGGAAAAAATGCCTAATCGTACATTCTTATCGAAGGAAGAATCGAAAACCGATTGACATTTCATCTTGGCGATTGAGAAAGACAGCATGTTTTAGAACTCTATCAAGAAAAAAAAGGGTGGTATTCAACTAACTCTTGACAAGTTTATAAAGAAAACACATGAAAGCACTTAAACTAAACCAAAATTTATACACTGTTTGACAAACTAATTTGGAGAACTTTGAATTGTTTCTAAGGAGTTTTTATTTTGGGGACTAAGCTTTGTTTCTTTTTCATTCACCTCTTTTTCCTTCTATGCATTTTACTTAGCTGTTAATCTTAATCTCCTGAGTAGCAAGATTTCCGAGTGGTGTAGTATTCTTTTCCCCACAGCATACATAATGACTAAATAACCACATCGATTGGTGGATTCATGGGAAATATTCTATTGGTGAAGGTCAAAACTGGTTAGAAGTCATGAAGGGAAGACTGCAGGTTGCAGAACAGATTTCTGCATGTAGCCTTCAGAGAGTTAAAATACTTCAGATAAATAACAAAATATTAATTTTAAAAATTTCTAAATTAAATTTTAAAATTCGGGCTTCGAGGGACATTGAGTCACCTTTAGGACTACCTGTGTGCCAAATTTCATGGCTGTAAGTGCTATAGATTCGTCTGGACACTGCACACACAAACACTTCCTTTTATAATAGAGATTGATATATTGCACATTCTGATGTATCACTTTCCCTTGTCATGAATTTGTTTTTTGTGAATAGCTGAAGAAATTAGTCTGTTTCTTAAGAAGTTCGAGTAGTTGACAAATTAAAAAAGTAATTTAATGTTTTGGGTGTTTCACATGTGGATGTGAAAGATTTTGTTTTAAAAATATTCAGACATTGAGTTATTTTGAATGTTTTTGCCATTGGTTTTATGTTTTACCTAATTTTAAGTGTTAAGAAATTTTAAATGAAAAAGAGACCTAATCTAACATAATTTGTGTCTTTATTCTAATAGGCAAGTTTTTCTGAACCCTCTGGTATATTGTACTTTTTCTCGTCCCTAATAGGCGTGATGTATAGAGGGGGCTCTGTATATATGAAGATGTTATTTATAGAAGTCCATTCTCTCCCGTCTTCTAGAACCATTGTATAGCAAAAGTGTGACCATAGAATGACAAATCAAATTTCATTCCTTTCGAGATATTAGGTCTTGAGTAATATGAAAACGAAATTCAGGAGCTGAAAGATTGGAAGAATAATGGACTTGATGACAGATTAATACATAGTTTGTTTTCATGAACTGATTAATTACAACTTCACGAAAAGTGTACCATTATTAAGGCATCTTCATATAATGAAATAAGCCAATTTCTAAATATTTACACTCATGAACCTCAAACATACGAATATATAGAAATCACATTTAGCGAAACCAATTCACTTCCAAAATATACCCAAACATGGGTTACAAGATACAAAGATGTTTTGATTGATTTCTGAGTGTTTACCCTTACCTGCAGAGGAAAACTTACGAGATTCACTCCCCAGTGCCACCGTTTTTCACACAGGCGCGTAGCTATGCGGTGTAGCAATTACACATATTGTCAGCAATTACACACTTTGCAATCTAAAAACTGTTTACTTTCACAAAAGAAAATACAAAATTTAAAGTATAGAGTAACAGTATAATAAAAAAAGATGTTAGAACTTAGCTGTCATGTGATATATCCTGAAACATGGTTGGACACATAAACCAACATCACATTCAGTGCATTGATAGCAGGATTCACGGTGAATTTTTTTCCTTGAACAAACAACACATTTTCTTGATGCATTTTTCTTTGAAGACGTTGATGGTCCGAACGAAAAAAACCGGAAGCGAAAGAAGAATAAAAAAGCTCAACCTACTCAAACAGAAACACAAGCAATAACTGAACAGCTATGACTTTCACCATTCCAGAAACATCCCCCTTTCCAATTCCTCTTCTCTGAAATAAGTAAATCCTTCGCAAACACTGTCAAGGTCATTTTATTGCATTCCAAAGCCGTGGGAGTGGTTTTACTGATAGCAGCGTAATGCAAAGGATTGCACTTCGGAAAGGCGTATATATACGCCCAGGGCAGTTAACGCATCGGCTTAGCGAGGCGTATATATACGCCCGCGGCAGTTAAGGAGTTAAAGTATTCGTTTTGTCCTTTTTTCTCTTGATTTTTAATATCAATGAAATAATGAAGGGACAAAATTGTAAAAATAATATTTGAAGCTGCTTTGTGTTTCTGTTATTTCTTGTCAATTATAATTTCTTGTTGAATTAATTTTTTGTAACAGAAATATTTTTGCCAGAAGATAAGGATTCGAGTGCTTCTAATCAATCCAACAAAGAAAAGAAAACTTCAAGTAATTTATTTCAATTTTCCAATGTATAAAATTCATCTTTTTCTAATTCCTAGTTTAATTTTTTAAAAGAAAGATATTGGTAATATAAGCTTTATTAAACTTATTGCTCTTGCTATATTGCAAAGCATTTCTCCTCTTTCAGTTACTCTTTTAAAATTCTTGAAAAAAATAACCTATTCCTAAAACATCTACAGCAAATTCTGTAGAATTTAACATTTTTAAATTCTACAGAACTTTTAACCTGGTGTAATTTTATTGTTCAATTGTAAAAGTCCAATGACCATTTCATAATGTATTAATACCATTTCATTTCCTGAAATGGTAATTTTTATCTATGAACTAATAACTGCCATTGTATTTACTACATAACCATAAGTTTTAAATGAATCTGTCTCATATATTCTATTTGATTGTTATGACATGAACTATGTCTATGCCTTTATTTAGTAATTTAAGTAACATTTGGTGCTACTTTTGTTTCACTAATTCCAGCTACCTAATGCATTTATAATTTTTCTTTGTGTATTTTCTCCTGAAGATACTACACCAGTCAAATGCTTCAAAGATTCGTGTAATTTTTTTATTGTTTTTCTGATTTAGTATTTAATGTAAACTTGAAACTAAATTAATATCTGAAATTAAAAGCACAAAACTCAATTGCATTGAATACTTACATTTTGAAAATGCCTTGCTTAATACCAACATATCTTTCTGTGGTCATCCATCAGAGTGAAAAAGATGTAGACTGACTTCAGTTAAGAAAATAGTACTTTTCAATTACATAAATTTTTGCAAGAATAAATAATTCTAATAAATTTTTAAATAGAATACTGTAGTTATTTTTTTTCTTAATAGCTTTGTAGAATAGTAGATAATTTATTGATGTAAAATCATTACAGTTCATGATTCATCAGAATGCAGATGACAATATTTTCACTTTTTGTGAAAGGCTTAGCTCCTTTTTGCCCCTATAAAATATGTAAATGTCTACTAATTAAAAGAATTTTCGTTTGTATTTATGAATGTATTATTTTGCACCATCTTCATAAATTCATAGAGCTTGTTTTTTACTTTCATTTCAGACCAATTTATTAAAAATTCATATATACTGTTCCCTCAAAATTCAATTACTAGAAAGGGAAATTTTCAAGATGTGAATGATTGTGAGAGACTTGCTGACATTCTGACTGAAAAAACCTGTTCACCACCGGGTGTAATTCAACATTTAAATTTATCTAAATCCGAAATTATTAGTGATGATGATGCAGTCAAATTTGGA